>CM022297.1:266565949-267165949 GCA_011799875.1 Thinopyrum elongatum
GGTCGGGGACGGCGCGAGCTGGGCCGGCTGGGCTTCGGCCTAGTCGGTCCAAAATTTTTTTTTTAAATAGGATTCCGCCGAGAAAAATCCTAAATAAAATATAAAAAAATCTAAAAAAATGCCAAAAACAATTTTCACCGTCTAAATAAAATATTTAGAACAAAGTGAACATTTACTTGGCCTAAAAATGCAATTTTGAAAAATGCATATTTTTCTAATTCAAATAAAATAGCAATAAAATCCAAATAAAATTATTTATTTGGTTTTAACATTTTTCCTCCAATATTTCTTTCATTTTGGAGAAGTCATATTATGTCCTCTCATATGTTTTTAATATGAAATATTTTGGAAAGAAAAATAAATAAAACCAAAATGATCCTCTTTTCAATATTTGAGAAAATTCAAATATGAAAATAATAAAATCCCCAACTCTCTCCGTGGGTCCTTGAGTTGCTTAGGATTTTTAGGGTCACAATCAAAATGCAAATAAACTATGATATGCAAATGATGACCTATGTATAACATTCCAAATTGAAAATTTGGGATGTTACAAACCTACCCCCCTTAAGGTGAATCTCGTCCTCGAGATTCAGGTTGGCTAGAAAATAGGTGTGGGTGGTCTTTCCATAGGTCTTCCTTTCGTTCCCAGGTGGCTTCATCCTCGGTATGGTGGCTCCACTGAACTTTTGCAAAACTTGATAACCTTGCTGCGTGTAACTCTGCTGGCAAACTCGAGAATCTTGACGGGTTTCTCCTCGTAGGTCAGATCACTATCCAACTGAATTGCTTCCAGGGGTACTGTATCTCTCAGAGGAATATCGGCCATCTCTGCATGGCACTTCTTCAACTGGGAAACGTGAAACACATCATGAACTCCTGATAGTCCGTCGGGTAACTCCAACTTGTAGGCCACCTCTCCCATACATTCCAAAACTCAGTATGGTCCTACAAATCTCGGGGCTAACTTTCCCTTGACTCCAAAGCGTTTAACTCCTCGCAGAGGTGACACACGAAGATATGCTCTGTCTCCGATTTCATAGACTACCTCCTTGCGCTTGGTATCGGCATAACTCTTCTGTCTGGACTGAGCTACCTTCAGTCTATCCCGAATCAACTTAACCTTCTCTTCAGATTCTTTAATCAAATCTGGTCCAAACAACTGACGGTCTCCAACTTCATCCCACATCAACGGTGTTCTGCACCTCCTTCCATACAAGGCTTCAAAAGGGGCCATCTTCAAACTGGCTTGGTAGTTGTTGTTGTATGAGAACTCCGCGTAGGGTAAATTGTCATCCCAACTCGATCCGTAATCTAGGGCACAAGCTCTCAACATGTCCTCCAGAATCTGATTGACTCTCTCGGTCTGTCCATCTGTCTGCGGATGAAAGGCTGTACTAAACTCTAGCCTGGTACCCAAGGTCTGGTGCAGCTGGTGCCAAAACCTTGAAGTAAACTGTGTTCCTCTATCTAATACGATGGTCCTCAGAACTCCATGCAGACATACG
Organism: Thinopyrum elongatum; assembly: GCA_011799875.1. NCBI lineage: Eukaryota > Viridiplantae > Streptophyta > Magnoliopsida > Poales > Poaceae > Thinopyrum > Thinopyrum elongatum. The sequence continues at coordinate 266,567,455 of CM022297.1, forward strand.
ATCCTGGTCATATATATCTTGGCCAACTTTGCACTCGTATAGGTGGTTTTCACTGGGATAAAGTGAGCCACTTTGGTCAAACGATCCACTACTACCCAGATAGAATCATATCCCAATCGGGTCTTGGGTAATCCGGTGATGAAATCCATGCCAAGCTTATCCCACTTCCATTCGGGTATCGGCATAGGCTGCAGTAATCCCGCTGGCTTCTGATGTTCTGCTTTCACTCTCTGACATACATCACATACGGCTACATACTCGGCAATGTCCTTCTTCATACCAATCCACCAGAAACGCTCCCTCAGATCCAAATACATCTTGGTGTTTCTGGGGTGTATCGAGTATGGCGAGTCATGAGCTTCCTGTAGTATCAACTTCCTGATCTCCACATTATTGGGTACATAAACACGGTCCTCAAACCATAAAGTGTCATGCTCATCCTCACGAAAACCTTTGGCTTTTCCTTTGCTCATCCTCTCCTTTATCTCAGCAATTTCCTTATCATCGTTCTGAGCTGCTCGAATTTTTCCCAATAATGTTGACGTTACCTCCATTGCTGCGACAAAACCTCTAGGGACTATCTCCAAATGAAGCTCCCTGAGATCTTCGGCTAACTCCTTTGGTAATCCTCCGCTTATGAGGGTATTGACATAACTCTTCCGGCTCAAAGCGTCTGCTACGACATTGGCCTTTCCTGGGTGATAATGCAACTTCATATCATAATCCTTTATAAGCTCCAACCATCTCCTCTGCCTGAGATTCAGCTCCTTCTGTGTGAAAATGTACTTCAAACTCTTATGATCCGTGTACATGTACATCACAACGGTTCCCAATAAGAAAATGTCTCCAGGTCTTGAGTGCATGAACTACAACTGCTAACTCCAAATCATGCGTGGCATAATTCAACTCATGCGGTCGAAGCTGACGTGAGGCATATGAGACAACTTTTCCATCCTGCATAAGTACACCTCCAAGTCCTAAGCGAGAAGCGTCGAAATACACTTGGAAATCCTTGTGTATATCCGGCAGAATCAGTACTGGGGCTGTAACCAAACGTTTCTTCAGCTCCTGAAAACTTGCCTCACATTCATCTGTCCATTTGAACTTGGTGTCCTTCTTCAGTAACTCCGTCATAGGCTTAGCAATCTTAGAAAAATTCTCAATAAATCTCCGATAATATCCTGCAAGTCCAAGAAAGCTATGGATCTCTCCAACTGAGGTGGGTGCCAACCACTCAGTGACTGACTGAACCTTGGTGGGGTCTACTGCTATACCTTCTCCTGATATAACATGTCCAAGAAATCCAACTTCCTTCAACCAAAACTCACATTTGCTGAACTTGGCATACAACTAATGTTCCCTGAGCTTCTCGAGAACTAAATGCAAATGCTCCTTGTGTTCCTCTTCATTCTTCGAGTACACCAAGATATCATCAATGAACACCACGACAAACTTATCGAAGAACTCCATGAACACTTTATTCATCATACTCATAAAATAGGCAGGGGCATTAGTTAATCCAAATGACATAACTGTATACTCATATAACCCATACCTTATGGTGAAGGCTGTCTTAGGTATATCCTGTTCTCGGATTTTCAACTGGTGGTATCCTGATCTCAGATCGATCTTGGAGAAGACTTTGGCTCCTCGCAACTGATCAAACAAATCATTGATCATCGGCAGTGGGTACTTGTTCTTGATCGTCACTTCATTCGATGCATGATAATCAACAACCATTCTCAATGATCCATCATTCTTCTCAACCAAGAGCACTGGGGCTCCCCACGGTGATGAACTTCGTCGAATGTAACCTTTCTCCAATAACTCCTTGATCTGCTTCTTAATCTCCTCCAGCTCATTTGCGGGCATCCGGTATGGTCTCTTCGATATCGGTCCGGTGCCTGGCAATAGCTCTATCAAAAACTCAATGTCTCGATCCGGCGGCATGCCTGGTAACTCCTCTGGAAATACATCTGGGTAATCCTTCACTACTGGCACTTCCTCCTGAACAACTCCTGAGAGGGAATTTATTTGGGTTCTCCTTGACGCATGCCTGGATACATACTTGATCCTTTTTCCCTCCGGGGTGGTGAGCAGAATTGACTTACTGGCGCAATCGATGTTTTCTCCATACGTCGATAGCCAATCCATGCCTAGTATCACATCCAATCCTTGTGACTCCAAAACTATTAAGTCTGAGGGGAACATGTGCCTACCTATGGTCAATGGCATCTGAAAACATCCTTGACTTGCCATATACTCCGCTCCTGGTGAGCTTACTAACATAGGGTCCTAAGAACATTGGTGGGCAACTTATACTTATCCGCAAATCCCCTTGAAATGTATGAATGCGATGCACCAGTATCAAAACGAACGATTGCAGTAAATGACTTAACCAAAAACTTACCTATAACTGCATCTGGCTGCTCTTCAACCTCCTCCATGTTAACGTGGTTCACTTGTCCCCTGTTGAAAGGGTTGGGCTTCTTCCCAGAGCTTCCATTGCCATTACCATTCTTCGGTTCAGGACACTCATTGGCGTAGTGTCCAATCTTCCCGCACTTGAAACAAGTAATGTGACTTTGATCCTTCTTGGCGGGTGTGGCTGGGTTAGAGCGGTTCTGATTGCTGCCTGCTCCATTCCCGTTTCCATTCTTGGGGCCACTGTGGTTATGCAAACTTCCTCCATTGTGAGTATGGCCTCCATGGTTATGTGTTTATCCTCCCGAGTTCGGGGTAAAACGAGGCTTCTGCTGAGCTCCTGAATTGTACTTCCCTTGTCCATACTTCCTTTTGCGGCTCTCAATCTGTTGCTGCTTCCCTTCAATCATAAGAGCCCGGTCTACCAACTCCTGGTAGTTAGCGAATGTTGCTACCATCAGCTGCATGCTCATCTCATCATTCAACCCTTCCATAAACTTCTCCTGCTTTGCGGCATCAGTGGCCACATCATCCGGGGCATAGCAAGCTAACTTACTGAACTCATCCACGTACTGCCCCACAGTATGGTTTCCCTGGCGCAAGTTGTGAAACTCACGCCTCTTCATGCTCATAGTTCCAGTTGAGACATGTGCAGTGCGGAATGCTTGCTGAAACTGATCCCAGGTGACATTGGCTATAGGGAATGTGGCTGTGTAATTCTCCCACCATGAGGCTGCGGGTCCATCCAATTGATGTGCGGAAAAACGCACCTTCTCAGCATCTGTGCATCCTGCGGTGGTCAACTCCCTTCCAATCCTGCGTAGCCAGTCATCAGCAACTATTGGCTCGGTGCTACTGGAAAACACCAGCGGCTGCAACCTCAGAAAACGGGCTAGGTTGTCAACTGGAGGTGGGGGCGGTGGGTTGTTGTTGTTGTTGTTGCCTTGGTTCAGAATTAGTATCTGCATCAAGGCATTCTGCTGCTGGATCAACTGTGTGATCTCCGGTGGGAAGACAAATCCGGTGTCGCGTCTCGGAGGCATCTGATGGGTTTAGAGGGGAGAGATTAGAATAGAGTGAGGTCTAATGAGAAAGCACTACCCATATGCACATGAGACAAACACATTCATATCACACCAAAATCAATTCAAGCAGGGGCATACAATCGATCTAACTATCGTTACAAAAGTGCTCGGACTACTACTATATACATGGGGAAATACTACTAATCATATGGTGGTCATCTAGAAATTTTGATCGGTGGAAGATTCCATGATATCCGCTCCAGCTTCGTCTTCATAATCATCATCACTACTGTCGGGGTCGGAGTCGGTGTCGTCGATGATGATGTAGTCCTCGGGATGGTTGTCATCTCCTCCTGGCGCGGGGTCTCCCATGAATACTCCTAGCTTCCTTGTCAGGTCGTCATTCTTCTCCACTAGTACTGCGATTTCCTCCTCGTATCCGTCGCGTGTAGACTTGAGTTCCTCTTCTAGCTCCATGTTCCTGGTCATCACCTTCTTCAAAACTATCATGCTTGCGCACATCTGGTTCTCCTGTCGACGAATGTGCTGGTTTAACTCCTGGATGAAAGCTGCAATGGACCTGTTTCTCCTGGTGCTGATCATCTCCCATTGCTCATCTCGGCGCCCACATATCTGGTGGTGTCCTTAAGATCTTTGTGATAAACTTCACAGATGCGTCCCATGGCGATGTGGGCTGCCATGGTCTTACCTAGACTCCAGGTTGGTGCATCAAAGGAAAACTCTATGGACTCGGTAACTGGCATGAACGTCCTTCCTGGAACTTGAACTCGAATCATCCAACGCTCCTCTTCTGGTAAAGTGGCGGTGTAGGTCCCGGTGAATCTTGGTATTCCGATGTTCAGGTACTTAGTGATTTCCTTCAAGTGTCTCCCAAAGGGTGTGTCTTCATCCGGTTGTGCAAACTTGTTCCTTGAGTCCGCCATCGTAGAGAGTAGAAGATGGAGAGAGTCAGAAATGAGTATAGAAGAGTGACCTATGGCTTTTCTTAGTGGTCGTGTCCTACAGTCAGCGTGTGCTCTGATACCATCTTGTAGCGATCCGACCTCAGATGGTCAAATCTCTGTGTTCAAGTGTCATCCCTGGATCGGTAATGCTGACACACACAGTACTCGAAGGATTTATAACAGAGTGCAATCACACACTTATTACATCGAATGTCTCAAAAGAGAACTGATTACAATAAATATGGCTTAAGGCCATCTAAAAAAATAACAGCGGAAGGCTTGGAAGATAAAGTGAGTCCGTCAACTCCAACGGCATAGCTGAGTGCATGACAACGACCTAGCGCACCTTACTCTTCGTCTGAAAAGTATGCAACATGATATGTTGCAGCCCGGAAATGGGTCAGCACATGGAATATGATGCAATATAACACAATAGAGCAAGGAACAGATAATTGCTATCGCTACATGCATATATGGCTGGTGGAAAGCTCTAGGGTTATATTGTTTTGCGAAAAGCCAATTTTTTCCTACATCAAAGGAATATGTTTTATTTAACTATCATGGTAGTTGTTAAACATTGAGAAGGTAAATCCCCAACTCAATCCCAATTAAAAGTAATCATTAAACCCAACAAATTAATTTAGAGTGATGAGATCAAATCAATATTTCAAGTACCAGATACTCAAAACGTCCATAACCGGGGACATGGCTAATCATGATTAGTTTGTACACTCTGCAGAGGTTTGTGCACTTTTCCCACAAGACTCGATCTCCTCCGTTGGATTTCTCGCACTACATGATGTTTGAGAAACGGATGACCGAGACACAGACTTTCAGAAGCATTTACTCTTTACTCTGGGTAGACAGTTATACCTACTTTCCCCTACATCTGCTAGTCTACCACTGAAAGAGGTCCTGCAACATACTCAACTATGCTAGAGCCCATAATAGCTTGTGGCTGCACACGAAAGTTTCTAGCATGAATAATCTTATGATCCCTTTGAGCCTGGGTGGCGAACCAAAAAGACAACACTGGTATATCCCCAGGTGCCTGCAACCAATCCACCTAGATGTGTATTTAAGTACCCACCTTAAGTTAACCATTAATTAAAAATCTCACATCTGTCATGGATACACTCAAACCCAATCCACGTCTACGAGCATAGCATGGCAATATAAGCATAACGTAGAAGTAACTCCCAGGGGTTTGATAATAAAGGGCAATAGGTTCTACCTCATCATCTACTTCCCAATACCCACAAGTTAATCACATCCTAATCATGCAGTGTTTGAGGATTGAAACTACTGCATAAAAACTGGGTATGAAAAGAGTATGATCAATGTGTTACTTGCCTTGCTGATGATCTGCAAACCCTAGAGACTCGTAGTAGCACGCTTCGCACTCCGGGAATTCTATCGTAAACAAACAATAGCATACATAAACAATCAAGCATAGATGCAAGGGTAAAACTCAAATAAGAAGATCAAATCTAAAAGTTCAACTGAAGAGATTCGATCTGCAAAAAGAATCAATCGAATTGGAGCTACGAAACTGAAACTACGGTCAAAAGAACTTCGAAAACAAATCTGCTTGAAACCAAATTTTAAATTGTCAAAATCATGTTCAAGTTGATTAAACAGATAGAGGGGTTCGAGACGAAGATTTTGGCGTTGGTTTCACTGGATTTGGACGAACGGTTTAGAAATGGTGAGGGTTTGAAGATCAGGGGCTGATCTGCGATAAAAGTAATCGTGGATAGGTCCCTGGCAGAAAAAGAAAAATCTATCGGACGAACGTCCGCTAATAGAGACGAACGGGCGAAAACGTTCGTTAAAACGAACGAACGAACGAACATTCGCAAACAAACTAAACCGAGAAAACCGAACCGATCTACTAAAAAAACCGAACTAGGGTTTTAAAAAAAACCGAGACGGTTTTTACCTAAACCAAAAAAAAACAACCGGCGAGATCCGGTGGCTCCGGCGCGGCTCCGGCGAAGGCGGCGGGCTCCGCATGCGGCGGCGGCTAGCGCGGAGCGAGGCGCGGGCGGCGGGGTGCGGCATGGCGGCGGCAGCAGCAGCGGGCGGCGGGGTGCGGCATGGCGGCGGCAGCAGCAGCGGGCGGCGGCGGTGGCAACAGCAGCGGCAGCAGTGGCGGCAGCGGCGGCATATAAAGGGCTCGGGCGGGCGGCTTGGGGGAGGAGGCGGCCATGGGGAGTCCGGCTCGGACTCCCTCGGCGTCCGTGCGGCGGCGGGACTCCCGCTCGGGGTCGGGGACGGCGCGAGCTGGGCCGGCTGGGCTTTGGCCCAGTCGGTCCGAATTTTTTTTTTAAATAGGATTCTGCCGAGAAAAATCCTAAATAAAATATAAAAAAAAATCTAAAAAAATGCCAAAAACAATTTTCACAGTCTAAATATAATATTTAGAACAAAGTGAACATTTTCTTGGCCTAAAAATGCAATTTTGAAAAATGCATATTTTTCTAATTCAAATAAAATAGCAATAAAATCCAAATAAAATTATTTATTTGGTTTTAACATTTTTCCTCCAATATTTCTTTCATTTTGGAGAAGTCATATTATCTCCTCTCATATGTTTTTAATATGAAATATTTTGGAAAGAAAAATAAATAAAACCAAAATGATCCTCTTTTCAATATTTGAGAAAATTCAAATATGAAAATAATAAAATCCCCAACTCTCTCCGTGGGTCCTTGAGTTGCTTAGGATTTTTAGGGTCACAATCAAAATGCAAATAAACTATGATATGCAAATGATGACCTATGTATAACATTCCAAATTGAAAATTTGGGATGTTACAATCAGACCAGTGTTTAACGAGGCCTCTCCAGTCTTCATCCGATATATTTTCCACTGGAGATGTTTGGGAAAGTTCACTGTTAGCCTTGCCTTCAAAGTGAGTTTTACTCAAGTTATACCGATACTATCGCAGAGCAAACTTGAAAACATGGGTGCAAGCTTGTCTGGTTGCATCATCTTGGCTATCCAACTTGAACCTCGTCTGTTGAAAATTATGGGAGTCTCATTATCAGCAACCTAGAAAGTATGGGACAGAGCAAGACAATATTACTAGTTTCCATACATAACCATACTTACAGATAAATGGTCGAGGAAGGTGTTGAACTGGGTTTTGTCTTTGTCATTCATGTACTGAATCCATGTTGGAAGGATATGTGCATGACACCTAACGGCAACCGCTGCCTCTGATACTAACTTGGCTGACTCTGTAGCATCACGTGGCCTTTTTAAACCTGCCTCAAAACGGATCTCCATTCTTCCTCCTCTAGATTTAGTTAACCTATCGAGCATTATCCCTGATGTTTGTTTCCTCTTGCGCCTAGGTGCTAGTCCAACAACAAACATAGGAAGTGTTAGTGTACATCAAACTGTGAGACTACATATAAAGAAGCATGCTACTGTAACTTGACTCCAGCAACTATCTTCTTGCTGTTGAAGCTCACAAGGTTCATCTGATCTTGCCAACTCGTCTTGTGTCAAGAGTGCTTTGGAAGTAGTGTCAGGTGGCAAGGGAGCTTGGGAACGTGCTGCTAGCTGAGTTGACAAACGAGTAACTCGTGCAGCTGGTGGTACTGTGGAAGGTGTTGCAACAACTAGGGTTGTCATTGCTTGTTTGGTGGCAGCTATTAGTTTCTGTTTGGCTTGTTTTGCAGCTCGTGTAGCACGGGATACCGTGTTTGTACAATTTTCCACTGGACTTTGACCTTCTATTGCACCATCAGTACCAGCAGAATCTGCATAATTCTTCCGCTTCCGTTTCCGTGTGTCTAACACCATCCCCTGTCATTCTGTGTTCCTTCCTCTTTCTCTGTGCCATGTTAAGTCAAGCCGACAAGAAAAAGGAATAAAAATTTAGTTCTTCAGAACAAATTGATTCATGATACAGACGAACTGAACTTTGATGTTAGACAACCACATGATATGAGGATGTAATATGTACGAAAAACAGGACGGCATGAGATAATCAGAACTATGATGTGTAAACTAAGCAGAAGGCATTTCAATAAATTAGAAGCAATGCAATGGAAGGTAGACACCATATGAAAGATGCTACAAATATCGCTCTGCCAAGTTAACAGTGTCTCGTCATAACTGGAGTTTAAACAAATGTGAAGCAGTACAAGAAATAAATCATATGCAAGATGCAAACAACATCACACTACCAAGTTAAAGGTCTCTCGTCATTAGTGCCATTGCATATTCACAGCTTATGATGTGTAAACTAAGCAGAAGGCATTTCAACAAATTAGAAGCAATGAAACCTAGACACCATATGTAAGACGCAATGAATATCACTCTACCAAGTTAAAACTGTCTCGTCATTAGTGCCATTTCAACAAATTAGTAGTACAAGCTAGAAAATAATGCGATATGTAAACTATATCAGACTCCCAAGTTAAACGTGTCTTGTGAAAAGTGATTGTTGCAGGTTACACAACAGTAGTACTTTGACGTAAGAACATGGTGTGATAGACATATATTGTATGTTCTAGAAACAGGAACATGTGTCTTATTCACAAGTATAATGTGTAAAGTAAGCAGATGGAATTCAACAAAATTAGAAGCAATACAAGCTAGACATCATAGATAACATGCAACCACATATAACAGTGCAATGTTAGAGGGAGCACCTGTGATGGTGGACAAGGGGGGACGTGCTCATCATCAACACAGCTACTTTGAGTGTCTATGCATGTGTTGTTTTCCAAATCTTGTTGGGGGGATGGCCGAGTAGAATGTGTAGAGGCACTCCGTTTGGAAGAAGCACCTTTATCCACTGCCTTGCTAATTTCCTTCTGCTTTATTAATTTTTCATTGTCAAGTAAAACCGACAAGAAAAAGCAATAAAATTCACTCTTCAGAACTCATTCATGCATGATACTGACAATCACTTCCTTGATGTAAGGCAAACACATGATACGAGGATGGAATATGTACGAAAAACAGGACGGCATGGCATATTCAAAACTATTTGTGTAAACTAAGCAGAAGTAATTTAATCAAATTACAAGCAATACAAGTGAGACACCATATGCAACATGCAAGACAATATCACACTGCCAAGCTAGAGAAAGCACCTGGGATGCCGGTTTCGCCGGAAGATCGCCATCAGTCCCTGCCTTATTTTTTTCCTTCCTATTTCTTAATTGTATTGCCTTCTCAAGTCAAACCCACAAGAAAAATGAATAAAAATTCACTTTTCAGAACTCATTGATGCAGGATGCTGACGAGCACTACTTTAATGTAAGGCGACCGCATGATAGGACGATTGAATGTGTAAGAAAAAAGGACAGCATTGCATATTCACAGCTATGATGTGTAAACTAAGCAGAAGGCATTTCAACAAATTAGAAGCAATGAAAGCTAGACACCATATGAAAGATGCAACGAATATCACTCTACCAAGTTAAAACTGTCTCGTCATAAGTGCCATTTCAACAAATTAGAAGTAGTACAAGCTAGAAAAGAATGCGAGATGTAACCTATATCACACTCCCAAGTCAAACGTGTCTTATGATAAGTGATTGTTGCAGGTTACACAACAGTAGTACTTTGATGTAAGAACATGGTGTGATAGACAGATATTGTATGTTCTAGAAATAGGAATACGTGTCTTATTCATAAGTATAATGTGTAAAGTAAGCAGATGGAATTCAACAAAATTAGAAGCAATACAAGCTAGACATCATACATAACATGCAACCACATATAACAGTGCCAAGTTAGAGGGAGCACCTGTGATGGTGCACTAGGGGAGACGTGCTCATCATCAACACAGCTACGTTGAGTGTCTATGCATGTGTTGTCTTGCAAATCTTCTTGGGGGGTGGCGGAGTAGAATCTGTAGAGGCCCTCCGTTTGGAAGGAGCACCCTTATCCACTGCCTTGCTAATTTCCTTCTGCTTTATTGATTTTGAATTGTCAAGTAAAACCGACAAGAAAAAGCAATAAAATTCACTCTTCAGAACTCATTCGTGCGTGATACTGACAATCACTACTTTGATGTAAGGCAAACACATGATACCAGGATGGAATATGTACAAAAAACAGGACGGCATGGCATATTCACAACTATTTGTGTAAACTAAGCAGAAGCCATTTCAACAAATAAGAAGCAATGCAAGCTAGACACCACATGAAAGATGCAACCAATATGACTCTGCCAAGTTAAAAGCGTCCCATCATAAATGGCGTTTCAACATATTAGAAGCAGCGCATGCTATAAATCATATGAAAGATGCAACTAATATCACACTGCATATACTAAAGGTGTCTCGCCATATTGATTGATGCGGGATACAAAAAAAATAGTTTTATGTAAGGACATGCTTAATAGACAGATGTACTATGTACTAAAAATAGGAAGGCATGTCACATTAACAGGTATAATGTATAAACTAAGCAGAATAACACATGCAATTTAACCAGATTGGAAGAATTACAATCTAGACACCATATGCAACATGCAACCGCATATCACGCTGCCAAGTTAGAGCAAGCACCTGCGATGCTGGTGTAGGGGAAATGTGGTCATCAACTACATAGCTACGTTCACTATCTTCATCTAGCCTTGCTATTTCTTGAGAATCATGTGGGGAGGCTGACACTTCATTCTTTAAACGAGCATATTTTCTCACAGTAACCCACTGGCGTGACTCTCTCATCATAAGTGATTGATGAGGGATACACAAGAACATTAGTTTGATGTAAGAACATGGTTAATAGACAGATGTACTAGTATGTACCAAAAACAAGAAGGCAGGTCATATTCAAAGGTATAATGTGTAAGCTAAGTAGATGCAATTTAACCAAATTGGAAGCAATACAAGCTAGACAACATATGCAACATGCAACCACATATGACACCGCGAAGTTAAAGCAAGCACCTGGGATGGTGGTTCATGGCGAGCGAGATCATCAACTCTAGAGCTATGTTTACCATCTCCATCTGCTGACACTGCACCCTTTATAGCAACGAAACGTGTCTTGCCTAAGCCCGAAGAAAGCTGGAGCTGCTTCTCTCTTTTATTTTGTGCTTCTATCAACTGGTTGGCAGAGGCTGAAATACCCATGCATAAAAAAACAATAGTGAGAGTATGGGTGAAGTGTGTGCAGAACTAGTGCACTGTAAAAGTAGCAGATAGCAGGTGGCTGAAAAATAAATGACAAGAGACATATGATAGCTCTACAACATTGCATGACAAACAAAATTAGATTCTACTCCATATGATTTTGTAATATATGAGCATAGGGATGGCTAGGAAATGCAGGTACTCCTCCAGCACACCACCACATGTGGTCCTATCAAAATAACAGTCGACTGAAAATAAATAGGTCAGTCGATTTTTTTATGAACCGTCCAATCTACATGGAACGGGCAGATGGCCTTCGTCTACCTCCCGCCAGTCACTGTTGACGATCTTTCTCGAACTGCCAGCGACCACTGGCCCAGACCCCCACCTCCGCCGCCCCGACCTCCCCTCGACCTCACACCACCGCCGTGCTTGGCAGCGCCCCCCGGCCATCCCTTTAAGCCCGGCCGACCTCCAGATCGGGCGCCAGCAGTTCCTAGGCCCCACACACCCCTAAGATAAACACCGAGGCACTGCTTCTCCGGCGTAATAGGCGGACTAGCGCCTGTTACGCCGGGGAATGCTTCCTTTAATTGGGAATCAACTGACCAGGAATTGAAATCCAGGGGGGCGACGGACCTCTAGCTAAGGTGACATAGTATATGAGGAGAAACCTTGTGCATCGCGAGTTACTAGGAACATCTAGTATTAGGAAGAAGGTGTAGGAAGAAGCGGTCAACTAGTGTCTTCTATGGGATGAATACCATGCAAGCAGACACATAAGATTTGCATGAATAAGGGAAGAGGAGTACCATTTCCGGTTGCCAGTGCTGTGTCCTCCTGATATCGCGGCGATGTTCTTCTTTTAACCGGGGGCACCGATGTTTTGGAGGAGGGTGGAGCCTTGGACGAACCCATGGCCAAATTGTTGACTGTGTTGCGGTGGCCGTCTGTCGGCGGAGGGGAAGCAGATCCGAGGCGGCGAAGGACGGTGTAGCGGGAACAACTCTGGTGCAGTGGACGGTGGCGATGTTGGAGCGGCAGCGGTGAGGCGCAGGACGGCGTGGTTGAACTGGCTCGGGTACAGCGCACGTCGGTGTCCTGGAGGCAGCTCGGCCTCGGCTTCAACTACTAGCCGTGGAGGGCGTTGCGGTTGCGGTGGACGACGACGTCGGGGTATCGGCTCCGGCGTGATGGAGGAGGGCGGCGGTTGATGGGTGGGATGTGGTGGCGGACGGAGGACGCCGGGGTTTCGCGGCTGGTGGAGAGGTAGTTTTGGCGCCCACGGAGTACGAATGGGGAATCGGACAGGGGGGCGGGGGGAGCTAAGGGGGAACCATGTTTCGGTCTGGGACGCGCTTGTTTTTGGTTTTTTTGAACAAATGGGACACACTTGTTTGAAATTTGGGGGAAGTACAAACTTTGCCCCCCTCTTAAATTTCGGACCTACTGCGGGTCAGGGGTAGGACGGTAATCCCAGGTGTCCCAAATAGTGGGCGGGAGCGATTTCGGCCGATCGCATGTGTGCTTAGACGGCCATGGTGTATGAATGTTTTTTGGAGGCGGTTGCATGGCGTCTAGATGAAGCTACAAACCTACCTCGGTTTAGACCTTTGGACGTCGGGCCGGTAGGTTTCACAGGTCGGAGTTAGAAAAGTAATTTCCTTCTACCAAACATTGGTCTCACGCGGTTTCGGGCGAGTAGAGGCTCTTTTGGCGCATCGTTCGAAATTTTGAAACAGAAGCATTCACGTTTAGAGTACTCCCTCCGTTTTTATTTACTCTGCATATTAGAGTTGACTGAAGTCAAATTTCATAAAGTTCGACCAAGTTTATAAAAAATAATATAAACATTTATCATAGCAAATCTATATGATGTGAAAGTACATTCAATAATAAATCTAATTTTATTGATTTGTTATTGCTTATGTTAATATTTTTTTTATAAACTTGGTCAAAGTTTATAAAGCCTGACTTTTACCAAAGCTAATACGCGGGCTAAATAAAAACGGAGGGAGTACTCTTGAACTTTGAGGATTGACCTAAATAGACAACGTTAAATTTGACCTTGTATGTTTGAAAACCTCATTAAATTATGCGCTTCTTTTTGAAATTTTGACACTTGAAAATCCTATAACTACGATTATTTTGGAATGGAGGAGGTAAATTTGAATCTATATATGCTATTATGTACAAAAGCAGAGCAAAAGATTGGTGCCCCCATAATTTAGGTATGATTTACAAATGCCATGATATCGAATTCAAATAATTGAATGGACTTCATGTTGAATTTGAATTTTTTAAACCACCTTAAGTTGAATTCAAATGTATGTTAGTTCATAGCTAGCTATTTATAATGTTCATTGTGTAACTTTTGTATGTATAATGTGCTTTACACACACAACATGAACTATACTCACATTGATATTCGATTGCTAAAGCGATGCATTGTCTGGAGTTCAAAATACTAACTCTGTGGATCAATTATGTCGAATAATAACATAGACATGCTCAAATTCGATAGAATATAGATGTCTGATGGATCAATGACCGTTCCTTACGCGAATTGCAAATATCATGATCCCATCCTAATATTTGGATACAATCTATATTTTTAATCAATATGTACATCAGTCTTTTACGTGTAGTTTCACTCTCCATAGGCCCCTCCTCACACACACGCTGACTTTCTCTCTCACACATACGCGCACACGATGTATATCCATCGGTGGTCTCTCACACATGCTCACACACTCTCTCCCGAGGTGTCTTTCTCGTAGACATGCTCTCGATATAACCCTCCCTCCCTCTCGTAACCATTTACGACTGTTTTCACTAACCTTTATCACAAGCACTCTTCCTATCACAAGCATACACACGCATAATCCCCATCGACCCTTTCTATATACATAGACCTGCCTATGTGTCTCCCGCACGCACATTATCTTTAGGCATGTCTCTCACGCATTGTCTCCACCTCTCTTCCTAATTGACGAGTATGATTCTAGCAGAGCATTCTGTAGGATGCCCCTTAAAGTTACGTTGGCTGAATAGTAATATCAGAGATAAGAGGTTACCTTAGTCCGAGGACCTAGGGTTACAAATCCTAGCCGGCTTTGTCAGTGGACACAGAGTCCTTCACGACCCTGCTATCTTTGTCTTGTACGACTAGTCCTCCATGGGTCTCCCTAAATGTGTCACGGGCCGACCAATGTGGCGCAGGACGGAACCGAACCTAGGGCCTCATCTCGGCCCACCGGACCTCATGTGGTGGCACACCCTCTGCCCCCAGGTCTCGTTATCTTCTCACACCCACACATACCAACACAGACACCACACAAAATATTTTCTCCTCGTGCCTCTATCCCCTCCCCCCTTGCATATACACACTCAAGGGCATCTCTCGCCGTGACATCCTATTCGTCTCTCTCTCTCTCTCTAGACCTCTCTCATTTCTCGTGCTATCTCTCCCACATCCCCCTCCCCCCGCCGGCCCCTCTATCCATGCCTCTCTCGAATACGTAATACATACAAATACCTCTCTAGGCCCTGCCAAATACATCAACTACACATTCATACATGTTACATCACGTACCCCATTGATCTAAAAAGTCCTCTCTTCACGTTTATTTCGCATACAACATTCCTTTTGAATAAAACCACACAAAGTGTGGCCAAAAAATTATTTTAGAATTTCTACATATATACAACATTACAAAGTTATATGGAGGAGTATGAACGTTAATTTGCATTGCATGGTGCCCCCAATGATATTTATTCCGCACTGTGAATTTTTATATTTTTATACTATATATAAAGTTAGTCATAATAAGGAGAAACGAAGAGCATCTCTCTCTCCATCGCATACACCCCCTCTACGCCCCTTTCACGTACGCACACAAACTATCTCCAGGTCCTCTACAAGTACGCCCCCAGCACATTCACGCATGTTTCATCTTTCTCTCGCGATATATACAGTGACGATCATTGTATTTGAAGCGAAAGCACGATACGTACATTGGACTTCAGAATACACTCATTACGGTCACCATTTATGTTTTGTGGTTATTATACAGTCACGGGCTCACTGTACAGCTCTGTATTTGCTCAAGATACGACTAGTTGACCAGTTAAACGCTCCACGTGGCACCTCTAGTGTTGCATCACATTATCTCACTACCATTGGGCCCACCTGTCGGCGTGTATAAGAATGAAAACAAACAATAAAAAAAATATTGGACGGTGGTTCGAAGTCATGACCGCAGGCACAGCGGACAAGGTGGCCTTGTATTGGTATGCTGAGTCGTCTGTTTTAACACACATGAGCTGGTGTGGTGATTATACACACACGCACGCATGCACACGAACTGCATGCACGCAACACTCACACGAACACATGCAGCCACGCACACACGCAACACTCACACGTACACACACAGCCACGCACGCACGCAACACTCACACGCACACACGCACGCATGCATGCACACACCACACGACCAACACACACTCTCATGCTCAAGTGCTCAACCTAGACATGCATGCGCACACATCAGGCCCTGACAGACACATACACAACCAGGTGGTTCCCACGCACGGGTTGGAGTCTTGTCGCGCCTGCGTAAATTTGTGTTTATCTGACCTTTTTCCTATGCGATTTGACAGGTGGGACCCACAAGGAACATGGTCAATTTAACTAGTCAACATAGTGCCACGCAGACTATTTGGCCGGTCAACAGAGTGCAATCCGATGCTGAACGGTGAGCAAGTGACCGTATAATCACCACAAAACATATATAGTGACCGTAATGAGCGTATTGTGAAGTCCGGTGACCGTATTACGCTTTTCGCTTGAAATACACTGACCACTCGTGTATTTATCTCTTCTCTTGCTCTCTCTGTGGAGCCGAGTAGGCCAACATGCCAGTGCCTAAATTGGCGCACGCCACCCCATTATTGTTGTACTGGTTTCGTAAGAGCGAACAAGCATTCACGTCTACTGTACAAACTGTAGATATGAGTTACAAATGCTATGAAGACGAATACAAATATTTGGATCCACTTTATGCCCAATTTCTCTCTGTAGGCCCTCCAAAAGTACATCTCTACACGTTCTCGCATGTTACATCTAACAACTATGCAATACAGCACTACTACTACACTCTAACACAATAAATCATATGTGTTTTTAGTTTTACTAGATCTCATATTGTTACTTAATTATTCAGTTTGCATACATTAAAATTGCCTTTGAAATGTGTGGCTAGTATCATCTACCGCGCGGGAAAAATACCTCCCTTGCCTGTTTAATCGGGTTTGTATCGATGGATCATGCGAAATAGCAAAACTATAGTAGTACTACAGTACAAGTAACAGTTCAATGGGCCGCCGTGTCGTGTACTCCTCCATCGTAAGAGTGGAGCACTTGCTTTCATAAATGTTCTAGTCCCTTTCGCCGACATGTGGGACATCAAGCAACCGGGTCCACGTGCCATACTGAAATAATAGTGCAGAGCAGCAGGGGTGAAGCACCCCAGTCATGGCGCCGGCGTAGTAATGAGCAATGAGGCGTCAAATCACAAAGCTGCACCTTTCCCGCAGTTAAGTTGGAGGGACAAAGTAATAATGCTAAAAAAATAAGTTGGAGGGACGAAGCAACCATCATTTCACTCGTTGCTGAATCCGCTTCTCCCTCATCTTCTTCAAGTTAACCACGTGTTGCTTCTGCCATTGTTCTGCCTCATGTGGGACGCGGATCGGCTTGGTAAAGCACTGACACGTGGGACCGCATGTTAGAAAGCCTCCAGGCCAATGTCCTCTAAAAATAAGAAACCTCCCCCGCCATCCGCGGGGCAAAATCACCTCCTTTTTACTAATCTTGATACTATAATTTTTTAGATCAATATAATCAAGATTTGTATAGATAGCACACAGGAGCAAAACCAAGTGGTACGGTTAAGGGCATCCACAATGTGTAGCCTAATGTGAAAATAGCTTTTGGCATCGATGGGAATCATTATGGACGGTGCTTCCAAAGCCAAAAAGATGGAACCGGAGCTCCCTAATTGATTGATTGAAGGAATAGAAAAATGCAACCTCTCTCCTCTTTCTCCCATTCTTGGACGCATGTACAATATAGAGCACAGAGTCTACTCCCTGTCCCTTCTATCACAAATCACAAAGCAGTGAGGCGTCAAATCACAAAGCACAGAAGAAGCAACCATCATTTCACTCTTCGCTGACTCCGCTTCTCCATCGTCTCCTTCGAGAAACCACCTTACCGCACTAAGCTGGACGGACGACGCTATTGTGTAGTACTAGTACATTTACACGTCCTTTGGTTCAACGGACTTCCTGGATGCAAATAAGGCGGTTGTCTCGGCCTGCAGGTGGCACTTGCGAACGACTTACCGTGGTCTCCCTCAATGGTGTTCTCTGTCGAATGCACTTCGCCAAACCACAATGTTCGAGATATCGTCGACGTCACCGCAATGGGGAAGGAAGTCAAATAGTTACTACCTCCTTTTTTTTGTACACAAGGCCAGTATATCAAAATTACAATTTGTAGAAGGCCACTAACACTAATCGAGGCAAAATTGATGGGGTTTGCCTCATACTAGCAACCAAGGACATTAATATACCCTTGCATGCATGTGGAAGTGAGAAGGTTGGTTTGCATGGCGCTGCATTAATCAAGCGACGAGGAGTGAGATGGTTAGCTCTTTGGGCGTTGGAGAAAAAATATGCATTAATTGACACATCAAACGAGGATTTGTATTGATCAATCCCGCGAAGGAGAACCCCGCCTTTCTTTTTTAACACAAGTAGTACTCCTACGTACGTACTTGTATCCTGTTTGGGTCTAGGACTTGCATTGCCATACTTCGCCACACATTTTTGCCAAGCTTGCCTAAAGTTTTCAAAATGAAAAGGAGGTACACTTGTGCACGGCTGTCGCGGTCGCACCGCACGCTCACACAGTCGCTCCTGCACGCCGCAAACCCAACCAAGGGAACGCACCCTCACTGACACATGCTACCGCATGTGATCAAACCAAACTCAGCCATCCTACCGCTGACACATAATTTTTGTTCATACAGTATGTTTATCCAACCGCATGTTGGGGAAGATCCGTACGGCCCGTGCGGTGGTCTGTTGGGGAAGAAGAAGAGGTGAGGAAGAAGGGTTAGGAGATGTAGGATATTCATCCAACCGCCTGAAATGGTCGACTGACCCAAATGATGAAAGTCAGACGACTTGCATAAATATATGTTTTTACACAGCAAAAGATCCCTAAAAACAACAACATAAAGAAAAACTATCACTGCTCACGGAACGAGACGGCCTCATCGTCTTTGGCCGCCGGCGCGAACTAGCCGTAGCTGCCGACGTGTGTCTTCGCACCGTGGTTGTCCTCGGCCTCCAGCTACTCGTTCACGCGGAGCATGCGGGCGCTCTGCACGGACGCGAGCACCACACGGTTCAAGTCCAGGACGTCCGGTTCCGCCTGCAGGAGGGCCTCGATGGCAGCGGCATCTGCGCGCTCCGTGTCGAGTTGAGCCTCCGCCACCCGGTTCAAGTCCAGGACGTCCGGTTCCGCCTGCAGGAGGGCCTCGATGGCAGCGGCTTCCGCGCGCTCCGCGTCAAGTTGAGCCTCCGCCGCCCGGTTCACATCCACGACATCCGGTTTCGCCTGCAGGAGGGCCTCGATGGCAGTGGCATCCGCGTGCTCCGCGTCGAGTTGAGCCTCTGCCTCCCGGTCCTCCTTTAGTATCGCCAGGTTGAACCGCTGGTCCGCCTGCACCATGGGGGACCCGGACGCCGGCACGAAGTCGACGTCCATCGTCTCATACGCATCGGGGGCCTTCTGCGCCGCGACCTCCACCGTGAACATTGGATCGGCTTCCTCCTCCTCGGAGCTTGGCTCCAGAGAACTCGGGGATTGGCCCGCCAAAAGCGAGCTTGGGAATGGAGGTCTGTGGCGCCGACCGCCGCCGCGATTTCTGCGCGGCGCTCCGGCATCAGCATCTTGTAGTACGTGATCTTGCGGCGCACCATGGCTTTCCGGCGAACTAGGGGACGCTTGATGCGGGCTAGGGGATCGAAAGGTGGGGGAATGGGCTTGAGAGGAGGTGTGGTTTGGGGGCAGTGGCTGGCGTAGGCTGAGCAGCGAAGGTTCTGGTGTGAATAGTGGTTCCGGTGACGACCGGTCAATCGGTTTTGACTGTACATCGCTCTTGTCGCGTCCGCATTGCACCCCGGCATGCTGGACCCTCCACGTCGCTCACCGAATGGAACACGCTTCGTCTTGCGTTTTTGCTCGCTTGTGGGACCGCAGTTGAGAGCAAATTGACGTCCCCTCCCTCCCCCGCCCGCGTCATTTATACTACTACTAGAAGAGAGAGAGGTTGGTCGAGTGTTACTAGTACTCCCTCCGTTTTTTGCGGAGTAAATAAAAACAGAGGGAGTATACTACTAGTACTATGAGCAATGCATACTCTACTGCAGATGTTGTCAGTACTCCACTAGTACTATTGGACAGGGAGCTTAAAAAAAGTTACTATTGGACTGGCTATACGTGGCGAAATCCTAGTAGGAAGAGCATGCGTGAGAACAAGCACATTCACGTGTTTGAAAACAAATTGGAAACCATCTCTGTTTGAATACAAATCTAGGAGTACGTACGAATCTAACAATATTGATTGGGCGTTGTTGAATGTTGATACTTTTTTCTGTAAGTTTGATCAAAGTAGAGATACTTTGACTACACATAAAACTTATATGTAAACTAGAAAGGATCGGAGGGAGTATATTGTACGTTCAAAAGCGAAACGAACGTTGAATACCCTTTATATACGATTTGCTGATGCTATGATCACCGGTTCAAGATTTTGAATCTGCCTTAGGTATCACACATGCACCCACTCGTTCTCTCTCAGTTTCATCTCGGGGTCCGGATATCGATTAAAAGAGGACTAGGGTGGGTACAGTACGTTTGTTTCGCTTTTGAACGTACAATATACTCCCTCCGATCCCTACAGACCCCCCTGGGTGATGCGGAGCATCCTATGGTCATCCCCATGGACCTATCATCGTCTCACTAAGTGCCAAGAGGACCAATGACATGAGCACGTGCAAGAGCTCTCGAGACTGAGGTAACATCTCTCCTTAATGAACTCCCATATGAATCATGTGAGACATGGCCACTACCTAAGTCCAGAATGTTGTGCATGATCAGGTACCAAGAAGGCCCTCCCGAAGATGCACGTGAAGACGGACAAGCATACAAGTTCACGGATGAAGAGGAACGACGGAAGGAACCGGAGAAGTCTCCAGGTCCCGGACATCGGGCCCCAAGCCCCGGACATCAGGCCCCTGGAGCATCTGCCACAGCCGCAGCCCAGCCGAAGCTACAGGGCCCGGATATCCGGCCCAGGCCCCGGACATCCGGACCGATGCCAGCCCAAACATCCGGCCCCCGCCCGGAAATCTGGCGCCCATCACAGAACACACCCGAATCTGGACCCCGTCAGCCCGGACATCCGGCCAAAGGCCCGTACATCTGGCTCTTCCCGAGCCACCGGACATCCGGCCTTCTTCCCGAAAATCCGGACACCGCCTATCCAGAGAGCTTCAAGACCGACCCCGCCAGCCCAGACATCCGGCCCCCTGTCCGGACATCCGGCTCCTCCTAAAGGCCCGGACATCCGGCCCGACACCCGGACATCCGGCCCCGCCTGCCTGCGCACAGTAAAGGGCCGAGGCCCATGTACCCCTTCGTCCTCCTAGACTATATATACTCCTCCTCCTCTCTCTTTCTAGGGTTAGCAAAGGATTAGCTCATTTGAGAGATAGAGCTTTGCTCATCCACTTGGTTACTTCTCCATTGGAGTCCATGGCCTCTTCGGAGAAGATCCCCCAAGCGGATTCAAGACCCCTCACGGGAAGACCCCCTCAAGGCCTCCTTACGGAGAAGAACTACCTCCACTTGTATCGTCCTTTGTTGCATTTGGATCATGTATCTCTTTGTGTCTCGAGTATCTAGCACATGTGTAATAGAATCTTATTGGTTTGAGTGATTTCTCTCATTTTCCCCTCGTGTTTCCCCTCGTGTTTCCCCTCGTGTTCTTCGTAGGATCCCTCCAATCGTGAAAGATCGGGCCCTAGGGTTCTACCCTACATCATCTTGGTATCATGAGCCTTGGTTGATCACGATTTTGGAGCCCCTACCCTTGTTTTGTTGACTTTGTACCAATTTCAAAAAGTCCCCACAAAAATAGCCCCCCAAATTTTTTTGTGATTTGTTGGTGTGATGAAGTTTTGTTGGATTTGATCCGCGGATTTGGTGTGTAGCCGGTAGATCTAGCTTTCCCCCTTATTTTCCCCAATTTTCCATCCACGCAATCTCTCAGATTTTGCCCCGAAATCTCGATTTCCCCACGAGATCCACCGAGTTCGTCCACGGTGCCAGGACACGGACATCCGGCCCGACAGCCCGGACATCTGGCCACGCCGGACATCCGGCCCGCAAGCCCGGACATCCGGCCCCTGGCAGCCACTCCTACTCCACCTCTTACTCTTCCGCCTAACTTTCGCCAAATTTTGACCGGGCCGACACCTATACTTCCGCATACCACCACCGCTTTTCTCAACCACCATCGCTTACCCGCTACCAACTCCGACAAGTTTTGACATGTTTTGCTTTGAGAATTTGAGTTGCGGTTCCCGTTTCCTAACGTGTTTCGGCTACTTAGGGACGGTTCGACAACAACATCACCGCAACTCATCTTCATCATCGACATCGACCATTTTATCATTTGACAGCTTCACCATAAGCAAGAACGGTAACCTCTATATCATCTTGGTATTGTGCTATCACATCATAGTACATTCTTGCCATTGCATTGATAACCCAATAGCCTAACTTTTGCGTCACTTACCCATCGAGACTAGCCTTTGAGTATTGCTGGCAACGTTACTTGTGCACATTAGTGATCATTGCATATATATCATCATCTTGGTGTCCATATCTTGGTATCATATCTTGTGCCACAAGGTTATCATAGCATATACACACTTGCTATCTTGGGTCGTGAAGTTTTACATCGAAAAGAGCTCAGAAGAGAAAGAGCAAAACAAGCTTTTAAGAAAAAGGAAAAGATAAGCAAAGAGCTTATAAGCAAGAGCCATAGCATCATACTACATTAAGATTGTCATACTCGATCATCTTGGATCATCTCACCGAAACACCATACATATAGCATACTTGGGATAGAAGTCGTTCCATTTTTGCTTAGTAGGTTGTGCACAAGTTTTGTATCCGCCTATTGTGCAATCGTGCTAGCGTCTCTCTAGAGTTGTGCAACAAGAGCATTTTCGTGGATTCCACATTTTGGCTCATTCCTTGGTTGGACGACCCCATTTATCTATTTGCGTGTGCGTTTTCGTGTATCCCTACTTGCTATTGGTCTACTTGTTGCATTTGCAAATTTGCGAATCTTTTCAAACATTATTGAGTCTCACTAACAATTGCATCAAATTTTGTGCCACCATCCTAACCGAGCTCCACCATAAGCTTTTACTTGTGTAGGTGTGAGAATCGACAAGAATTGGTACCAATTGTGATATTTCCTTGTTCCACATTTGAGTGATCATTGATCCATCCTCAACATCGGTCAAGGTACATTTGGTATAAGTTCTTCTCTTTCTCCCACTCACATATTTGCTTGGAATGATGGATAAGCCAAGTTCTTCTACCAACCCACTCTTCATCGAGCAAGACGACGACCCGAACACCTACGTCAACAAGAACCACCTCTTTGGCGCACAACGAGCTTTGCATCAAGAACAACAAGCATTGAGCGACCGCATCGACAACCTCGCCACCGACTTGCGACTCTCTGAGAAACGTACAAGAGACTACTTCGACCACAAGCTCGACGAACACAAACAAGAGAACGATGCAAGAATGGACAAGATTCGTGCCTTGTTGGTCAACCGCTCTTCTACCACTTCGCCATATTCAAGACGGAGCCACTCAAGTCGACATTCCTCCGACAACTCAAGTACTCCGACAACCAACACTCTTCGATGAGCCACGCGATAAGACCGTCAAGCAAACAACAATCCTCTACATGGAACCGATCCTCAAGAGCAACTTCTAGCGCAAGAACATTGTCATCGTCAAAATCAAGCTACCTTTGCGCAAGCACAAGAACGGCAACGTCTATGCCAACAAGAGGAAGAACGGGCGCGCAAACACCAAGAAGAGCAAGACGCCGAAGCGCTCCATCAACAACAACGGCGTGCAGCCCAAGCACTTGAGGTGCAACGTGACCTCCATGACACAAGTCGCGCCATCGCCAACCGCAACGGTCAAATGCGCGAACAAGAAGAAGCACTTCGCGAAGAAGTTCACCATGCCCAAGTTTTCCAGAAGCAATGATCCCGAAGAGTACCTTTCATGGACATTGAGGGTTGACAAGATCTTCCGTTTGCACAACTATGAGGAAGAGAAGAAGATCGCCATGGCATCCCTTCAGTTCCAAGACTATGTCCTCATTTGGTGGGAACAAGTCATCGAGCGCCGTGAAGCAAGAGGTGAACCACCCATCACAACATGGGCGCAAATGAAGGATGTCATGAGAGCGCGCTTTGTACCAACCTACTACAACCGCGACCTCTTCAAGAAGTTACAACTCCTCAAGCAAGGAACAAGGAGCGTTGAAGAGGACTACAAGGAAATGGAAATTGCCATGATACGAGCTAATGTCACAGAAGATGATGAGCAAACTATGGCACGCTTCTTGAATGGACTCAATCATCCTATCAAGAAGATCGCCGACTTCCAACCATACTCAAACCTCATTGAGCTAGTGCACCAAGCCACCAAGGCGGAGCGACAAGTGCAAGATGACTTCAAGTACGCCAAGTACTCTTCCAAGACATACGGCTCCAACAACCAAGCTTCAACGACTCCAACAACTTCTACCTCAATCAAGCCTTCTATAAGCAACGGCGACAAGTCAAGTTACAAGAAAACTTTGACAACCTCAAGTCGTCCTCCTACTACAAGCAACTTCAAGCCGAGAGCTTCATCATCTACAACTCCAACCGATGAGACCATCAAGACAAGTTCCATCAAATGCTTCACATGTGGCGGCCGAGGCCACAAGTCCTTCGAGTGTACCAACAAGCGTACCATGATCCTCAACGACGACGGTACATACGACTCCATGAGTGAAGGAGAAATGGAAGCCCTTGAGCATGTGGCTATGCAACGGCAAGTGAATGAAGATGAAGATGATCAAGTCTTTTGTGATGAAGATTCGAGCCCCGCTCTCGTTGTCTCTAAGGTCTTGACTCTTCAACATTAACAAGACGAAGACCAAAGATGCCATATCTTCCACACCAAGGCAGGCATCAACGGAAGGTCCGTCAAGGTCATCATCGATGGAGGGAGTTGCCATAACTTGGCAAGTGAAGAACTATGCTCCAAGCTCCAATTAGTCAAGATGAAGCACCCGCACCCATACAAGGTCCAATGGCTAAGCGACTCTGACACTATTCAAGTGGAACATATGGTGCAAGTTTCCTTCAAGATCGGAGCATACGAGGATACCTTGGAGTGTGATGTCGTTCCTATGTCCGTTTGCCATCTCATACTTGGACGTCCATGGCAATTTGACCGCAGAGTCATCCACAACGGGCGAACCAATCACTATAGCTTCAAGATGAAGGGAAAGGAGTACATGCTACGACCTATGTCTCCAAGTCAAGTGATCGCCGACAAGCAAGCCACCCATCGTGGAGAGAATAGTGAGAGAGCGAACCACCCAAAAGAGAGTGAGCGCCACAAGCCAAAATTGAGTGCCTCCATGATGAGTGACAAGAAAAACCTAGTGCTATTTGCCACCAAAAGTGAGATGAAAGAAGTGTGTGAGAACCCATCAAGCGTTATGCACTATGTCCTTTTGTGCAAGGATGAGTCACCAAAAACTAACACCTCTCACAATCTACCTTTAGTGTTATCTTCTCTATTGCAGGAATTCCAAGATGTATTCCCCAACGAGCTACCTCCGAGTCTACCTCCTCTTCGAGGCATCGAACACCGCATCGACCTCATCACCGGAGCACCTCTTCCTAACAAGGCTCCCTACCGCGTGAACCCCGGGGAAACCAAGGAGATCCAACGGCAAGTACAACAACTCATCAACGACGGCCACGTACGAGAAAGTTTGAGCCCTTGTGCCGTACTGGTAATCCTTGTTCCCAAGAAAGATGGTACATTTCGCATGTGTTCTGATTGTCGTCCTATCAATGCTATCACGGTTAGGTATCGCTATCCTATTCCACACTTAGACGACATGCTAGATGAACTTAGCGACGCCACCATTTTCTCTAAAATTGATCTTAAAAGTGGCTACTATCAAATACGCATCCAAGAAGGTGATGAATGGAAAACCGCTTTTAAAACCAAATTTGGCTTATATGAATGGCTTGTTATGCCTATGGGTTTATCCGAAGCACCCGGTACTTTCATGAGAGTCATGCATTTTGTTCTTCGCCCATACATTGGTGTATTTGTTGTGGTCTACTTTGACGATATTCTTGTGTTTAGCAAATCTCTCAAAGATCATGTCACCCATCTTAGAACCGTGTTACAAACCCTTAGGAAAGAGCGCCTTTATGCTAATATGGACAAATGACTTTTGGTGTTGATAAGCTTGTTTTCTTGGGTTTCATCGTATCTTCTAAGGGTGTTCATGTAGATGAATCTAAAATTGAAGCTATTAAAACTTGGCCCCAACCAACAAACTTGCAACAAGTGCGTAGTTTTCTTGGCTTAGCCGGATTTTACCGTCGCTTTGTGAAGGACTTTAGCACCATTGCTTTACCTTTGCATGCCTTGAGTAAGAAAAATGCGCCATTTGTTTGGGGACCATCTCAAGATACCGCGTTCAATGAGCTTAAGAATTTGCTTACACATGCTCCTTTACTTGCCTTACCCAACTTTGATAAGCCATTTGAGATACATTGTGATGCGAGCGGTTATGGCATAGGAGGTGTGTTAATGCAAGAGAAGCGCCCCATAGCTTTTTTTAGCGAGAAACTTTCCGGAGCGCAACTCAATTACCCCATATATGACAGAGTTATATGCTTTAGTGAGAGTCTTGCATGTTTGGGAGCATTATCTCCGCCCTCATGAGTTCATTCTTCACACCGACCATGAAACACTTAAGTATCTTAAGGGTCAAACTAAGTTGAACAAGCGTCATGCTAAGTGGAGTGAATTCATTGAGTCATTTCCTTATGTCATCAAGTACATCAAAGGTAAAGAGAATGTCGTGGCGGATGCGCTTTCCCGTAGATGCATGCTTGTTACCCAACTTGAATTGAATGTCATTGGTTTTGAGCACATAAAAGACTTGTATGCACATGATCCTACTTTTGCTATTCCTTATGCCAAATGTTTGACGCATACGTCTTGGGAATGCTATTACATAAAAAATGATTATCTTATGAGAGCTAACAAATTGTGTATCCCCGAGTCTTCTCTTCGTTTGCTCCTTTTACAAGAATCCCACGGAGGCGGACTAATGGGACACTTTGGTCGCGACAAGACATTTGCTACGCTCTCCAAGAACTATTTTTGGCCCAAGATGTTCCGCGACGTCTCATGCTTCACCAACCGATGCTCGACATGTTGCAAAGCTAAGTCCAAAGCTCAATCTCATGGTCTTTACATGCCTCTCCCAATTCCATATCACCCATGGGAAGATATTAGCATGGATTTTGTGCTTGGTTTACCTAGAACTAGGAATGGAAAGGATTCCGTGTTTGTTGTTGTGGATCGATTTTCCAAGATGGGTCACTTCATTCCTTGCAACTAGATAGACGATGCTTCACATGTTGCAAATCTTTTTTGTAGGGAAATCTTGCGACTACACGGAGTGCCCAAGACTATTGTCTCGGACCGCGACGTCAAGTTCTTGAGCTACTTTTGGAAGACCCTATGCACCAAGCTCGGAATCAAGCTCTTGTTCTCGTTAGCATACCATCCACAAACTGACGGCCAAACGGAGGTCACGAACCAGACGCTCTCCACTCTACTACGCGTGTTGATCAAGAGGAACATCAAGGAGTGGGAAGAGTGCCTACCCATCGCCAAGTACGCCTACAATTGCGCAAGACACACTACTACCGGCAAGTCCCCCTTTGAGGTCGTCTACGGTTTCAACCCGTTGTCCCCATTGGACATTCTACCTCTTCCACTACAAGAGCGCATCAACATGGACGCGAGTGCACGAGTGAACTATCTCAAGAAGGTGCATGAAGATACAAGGAACACCATCGAGCGCCAAGTACAACGCCTCGCGACCAAGCTCAACATCAACAAGCAACCCATGATATTCAACATTGGAGATCTTTCGTGGCTACACCTTCGCAAGGACCGCTTCCCCAACGAACGCAAGTCCAAGCTTCTACCTGGAGCCGATGGACCCTTCAAGGTGCTAGCACGCTACAACAACAACGCCTACAAGATCGACATCCCACGTGACAAGTACTCCGTGAGCGACATCTTCAATGTCAAAGATCTCTCTCCCTACCATGGTGATGAGGATTTTGATCCAAGGTCGGATCTTTCCCAGGGGGGGGGGAGATGATGCGGAGCATCCTATGGTCATCCCCATGGACCTATCATTGTCTCACCAAGTGCCAAGAGGACCAATGACACGAGCATGTGCAAGAGCTCTCGAGACCGAGGTGACATCTCTCCTTAATGAACTCCCATATGAATCATGTGAGACATGGCCACTACCTAAGTCCAGAATGTTGTGCATGATCAGGTACCAAGAAGGCCCTCCCGAAGATGCACATGAAGACGGACAAGCATACAAGTTCACGGATGAAGAGGAACGACAGAAGGAACCGGAGAAGTCTCCAGGTCCTGGACATCCAGCCCCAAGCCCCGGACATCCGGCCCCTGGAGCATCTGCCACAGCCGCAGCCCAACTGAAGCTATAGGGCCTGGACATCCGACCCAGGCCCCGGACATCCGACCGGACGCCAGCCCGGATATTCGGCCCCCGCCCGGAAATCCGGCGCCCATCATAGAACACACCCGAAGCTGGACCCCGTCAGCCCGGACATCCGGCCAAAGGCCCGGACATCCGGCTCTTCCCGAGCCGCCTGACATCCGGCCTTCTCCCCGAAAATCTGGACACCGCCTATCCAGAGAGCTTCAAGACCTACCCCGCCAGCCCGAACATCCGGCCCCCTGCCCAGATATCCGGCTCCTCCTGAAGGCCCGGACATCCGGCCCGACGCCCGGACATCCGACCCTGCCAGTCTGCACACAGTAAAGGGCCGAGGCCCGTGTACCCCTTCGTCCTCCTAGACTATATATACTCCTCATCCTCCCTCTTTCTAGGGTTAGCAAAGGATTAGCTCATTTGAGAGATAGAGCTTTGCTCATCCACTTGGTTACTTCTCCATTGGAGTCCACGGCCTCTTCGGAGAAGATCCCCCAAGCGGATTCAAGACCCCTCACGGGAAGACCCCCTCAAGGCCTCCTTACGGAGAAGAACTACCACCACTTGTATCGTCCTTTGTTGCGTTTGGATCGTGTATCTCTTTGTGTTTCGAGGATCTAACACAAGTGTAATCGAATCTTGTTGGTTTGAGTGATTTCTCTTGTTTTCCCCTCGTGTTTCCCCTTGTGTTCTTCGTAGGATCCCTCCAATCGTGAAAGATCGGTCCCTAGGGTTCTACCCTACATCACTGGGTCATTTCTATCATAGAAATACACCAAACCTTTATCTCCTTGCACGACACGCACTTGATCTCTCAACATCAATCGATCTCATCAAGATGTGTCGGGGCATGAACTGAATGGGATGTCAAAACTAAGATGGGAAGCGACACGTAGTGGAGGCAAAGTGAAACTTTAAATGAACCGTTTGTCTGTATGCATGTCGGACAAATTACAACATTGGAAATACAAGCATGGTCTAGGCCCACATGCAAATGATACTCGGTGGAATGTTCAAATGAGGCATGCGGGAGGATGGACTCGACCGGAGGGCGGCATGATCGATGGAGAAGAGGGTTGGAGAGGAATGAGAAATAAGCAACGCCACATGATTATACTTGAACGGCTCAAATAAACAATAAGTTGTCTCGTTTTCCCTTCCGTCTTGGTCACGGAGTAAGATACTCCCTCCTTTTTTATTTACTCTGCATATTAGGTTTGACTGAAGTCAAACTTCATAAAATTTGACCAAATTTATAGAAAAAATATGAACATTTACAATAGCAAATCTATATGATGTGAAAGTATATTCAATAATGAATCTAATGGTATTGATTTGTTATTGTATATGTTATTATTTCTGTCTATAAACTTTGTCAAAGTTTACAAAGTTTGACTTTGAGCAAAGCTAAAATACAGATTAAATAAAAACAGAGGGAGTACGTAGGGACTAGTATAGTTACTACTGCCGGAACATGGTAAGTTGGACCGCTAAATGCGGGCACGGACCGGGCACACCTCAATTATTCCTTCAAATAGTCGGACACCTACATTAGCACACCATCCGGCTACTTAATCAAGTGTTATGCTTCACTATTTGAAAAGGAAAAGGGTGGTACCGTACCCAAAACCACCACACTTGGGGCTAGGGTAACAACTTGGTACTGTACCACATTTGAACCAGGGCACAAAAACCACCTGTTCTGCGCCTAATGCGCAACGCGGAGCACTGACGGTCGAATTTGGCCGGGAAAACAGGGAAAACGACATGTGGGGCACACCTGTCGGGACGACGTGGCGCGGACTAGTCCAATGGAGGAGCTGGCCCATGACCTCCTCACCACCGGCAACCGTTCATGTGGGTCGTGGGGGCCAACAACGTGGCGCAGCTGCCGCACCACCTCTGGACATGGCGACCGCGGTGAGCGACATGCTCATCGTCGCTGGACACGGTCGACTTCAGGGTGCCGAGGGTGGCATTAGCACTGTGGCACGACCAGCAGATCAACACCCGGCTCGTCGAGGATGCACGGGGCGCCGAAGTGCGCGCGTGCTGCGACGCGTCCGCGGACTGATGTAGCACGGCCAACTGCATCCCTAGGACCTGAGACCATGCTGGGTCGTCTTGCTTTTTCAATGTCATGTGGGGATCGCATGTGAGCAAATGGCATCTCCAACGTTGCCACGACCGCAGCTGACTACCCTGGCACACCAAAAACCCTCGTCCCTCGCGCCGTCGCGTGGTGCGTTCCCAGCTGGCGCCAGCTGCCCGCATTCATGCCGTCCGTCCGTATGCCGTCATTAAGAGGCTCGGTGCCCGAGGAACCAACTCCGGTGACTTAATGACGCACCCGGATTCTGGGCCTCACCGGAATGTGCTACTTAAAGCGGCAACGCCCAGCTAAACTCCACACCATAGCGCATCGTCCTGCTACCTGGCACCACATCCGCCATGACCGCGAGCGCGAACGCTCTGCGGGAGAGCATGTCTTCGGGGATGAAGCTTGAGGTCGCCGCCCTCGCTCAAGTCACCGCTCGCAACGCAATACCAGCGTAGCCGGACGCGGACGCGACCGCACAAGCGGTGGCCACACTGGCGGCCGACGACGGGTGCACCGTCAGCCACGCGTCCTACCTGCCGCCGTCCAACGTTCGGTGGCGCATGTGGCAGGTGAAGCGACAGACTGTCCACGTCCATCATCATCGACCTCACGTCCACCGGCACAGCCGAGGTTGGGGACTCCTCCGAGGATGAGTAGGGCATGGGAGGCGGCAGGGCATGGTGTGCCAACTGGCCGTTCCATCTCTCGTGTTCTACTCTTCCTCGCCGGAGACCGCACCTTCACTTCACGGGTTTTGAACCCCGCCCCCGTACATGGAGATCACAGATGGAGGACGTCGGTCGCCACCGTAGAATAGGTTTAGGGTCGGGTTTCTTTTAATTTTCTGTCCTATAAAAGTTGAAAATGTAATGAAAATCTGCCGTGTTTGCATGAATCTCGTCCGGTATGGATGACTTTCACAATAATGGTAAGATATATTGTGGGAGTATGAAAATATATGGAATGATGATTCATTTTTGTGTGTATAAACTTAGAAGTTTTGACCCGAGACAAAGCTAACATGCGAAGTAAATAAACACATAGGGTCTACATACACAATTTATCTTAGGCACTCCAATAGTACGTCCACTACACATTCATGCATTTCACATCTTTCTACATCTACGGGAACCTATGAAAGGGTTAACGTAAATTGCCTCTCTCTCCCCCCCCTGATTTTCATGCTGGTGGGCCCCTCCCTCCCCCCAATCTCCAATCAACAGCTCACACGTTTCACATTACGTTAATTACATAACTGGGATTACGTAGGTGTAGCATTACTCATCCTAAAAAAACCAACTAAGCCACCCTCCCAGCATATCGCGCGGGAAAAACCTGGCCACGCCGTTTTAGTCGGGATTACCGGATTACTAGTAGTAGTATCGATGGATCGCGCGAAGCACCAAGTTTTTTTATTTGAGGGGGCGAAGCACCAAGTTTAAAAGGAAAAAAGGCGGTACACTCACAGCACGCCTGTCGCGGTCGCATTGCACCCCTCACACGGTCGGTCCTGCACACGGCTCATGCAAACGGAACGCGCTTCGGCTTGCCTCTTCACTGACACATGGGACTGCACTTGGAGAAACCGACCATGCACCAAACTCCCCCGCCCACCGCGTGAAAATCCCCCCCAAATCCCAAATTCAACCGCCCTTCGGCTAACTAGCCAATAATATTCCCCAAACCCCCCTCCCCCCCGGCCCCCTCCACTCCATTTGCTCGGCCAAAGCTGCCCTCCCCACCGCGCCGATACGTCGGCGCCGCGGTTCGTCGAGGGGACGCACGGCGATCCTCTCGCTCCCATAGTACGCTCTCGTAGACTGCCATCCTCTAGCCACGCCGCCACCGCTAGCGACGTTCTTGTGGAGACACATGGTGGTCAGCTTCTCCCACGGTACACGCATTCTAGACTGAGGCCCCGTGCATGTCGGAGTAGCGCTGAATGTTAGCTGATAGACGCTGTTAATCTCACTATTTGCCGAAGTAGTTTACAGTCAATATGCTCTGCTTAAGAAGCTTCCTTGCCCTGTTCTGCACTCAATCTGCTTAGCTGAGATGGCATGCCACGCCCGATTAGTTGCTAAACTATCCTGCCATATATTTATTGTGACGTAGATTGCCATGGTCTAGTAGGCAATCTGTTAGGTGAAATAGCTCTACGTCGTTTTATACTCGATCTTTGTTGCTGAGATGGCCTTCGATGGCTGTGTGCTCGGCCTCATTGACTGCTGAAACAGCCTGCCATAATTTAGCACTCAAATCTGTTTGCTGAATTAGCTTTACATATATTTCGTTAGTTAGATCTGCTTGTCCAAATATCTTGCCATAGCTTTAGACATCGACCTAGGTATTTTTTTTCTGGACTTCATAAAAAAGCATATATGTTTTTCCAGTAATATCTAGTAGAAGAACTAATTTGTATGTCTAACAGATGGACATGACTTGGATAACTTCTGCTCGAAGATTGTCCGCTGCATATGTTGAGGGGGTTGAAAACTTCATGAACTTTATCAGAGCTGAGTACGGTGGTCCGAAATCAGATGTGCTCTACCCATGTAGCAGTTGTATGAATTCAGTTACAAGACCCCAGTCAACTGTGCAAAATCATCTACACTTGTATGGGATGTCGGTCACATATACTAGGTGGGTTCATCATGGTGAAGCTGTGAATGTCAATGTTACTGACTATGTGGAAGCAGTAGATCACCATCTTGATCTGCCTGATGCTCAGGTGGAAGAGGAGGAGGAGGTGGTGGTGGCGGAGCCAGTGAGTTTGACCAACATTGAAACAATGCTACGAAATGCTCGTGCATTTCATGAACTTTCACCTGCAGAAGAAAAATAGTGGGCCCGCATGTTGGAACAATGCAACGTGGCTGTCACCCCAGGAAATAAGCTGTCAGTATTCTCAACTATGGTCACCTTTCTTCAGGTGAAGACATCTGAGCGGATGACCAACAAATCATTCGATGCGATGTTGACTGCTTTCCGCAAATCTTTCCCAGATGCGTTTGAGCTACCACACACCTACAGTAAAATGAAGAATTTCCTTCGTGCAGTTGGAATTGGATATGATATGATCCATGTTTGTAAGAATAATTGTGTTCTGTTCTGGAAGGATTATGCCAACTTAAGTGAATGCCCAAAATGCAAATCATCAAGATGGAAAGATGGCGATGCTGTGAAGAGGATTCCTCATAATGTTCTGAGACATTTTCCAATTATACCAAGATTGCAGAGGTTGTTTCATGATGCTGAAACAAGAGAGGATGTACTATGGCATTCTAGGAACCAGGAGTACAGAGATCAGAATGTAATGACCCATCCATCTCATGGTAGTGACTGGAAAAGCTTCAATCAGAAACACAAAAAGTTTGCTGCTGACCTGAGAAACATTAGACTTGGCTTAGCTTCAGATAGATTTGACCCATTTGACCACCAGAGCGCCACATATAGCATGTGGCCAGTGCTTGTTATCCCTTACAACATGCCTCCAAATGTCTGCACCAAAGAATCAAACTACATGATGGCCTTGCTCATCCCACTTCCAAAAAGTCCTGGAAATGATTTTGATTTATTCATGGAGCCTCTTGTGGAGGAACTTCAACAGCTATGGAGGGGTGTTCTCACTCGAGACCTAAATAGCAGCCCACCAGCTGATTTCTTTCTATGTGCTGTTATAATTTGGTGCATCCATGATTATCCGGCTTTGGGCACTATGTCAGGGCGAACGACACATGGTTACAATGCATGTGTTCGCTTTGACAGGAATCCGCTGTCATACGCAATACTTAGCAAGATCTGTTACATTGGACACCGCCGTTTCCTTGCCAAGGACAAGTCGTGTCCTACAAAATACCGAAGATATGTGTTCAATGCAAAGCATGAAAACCGTGATGCGCCAAAGAGGCTCACCGCCGATGAGTTGCAAGTGGAATTAGAGAAGGTCAGACATATTACACCAGGAAACCATCCTGATAATGGTAGCGGGAAAAGGAAGCATGACAGGGCAGAAGAGAGATTATTGTTTACCCGCAGGTCCACTTTGTGGGACTTGGAGTAATGGAAAGATTTGGATCTACGGCATAATCTTGATGTGATGCACATCGAGAAAAATATATGTGACAGCATTATCGGCACACTTCTTAATATTGAAGGCAAGACGAAAGATACCATAAAATCTAGGATTGATTTGACACACCTGGGTATCAGAAAGGATTTGCAGGTGGAAGATGAAGGTAAACCACAGGATATGGCACCAGCTGTGTACGTCTTGGACAAGGTAAAAAGAAAAGAATTCTGCGAGGTCCTGTCACGTGTGAGATTCCCACATAGATTTGCTTCCAACCCTGAAAGGAGAGTCGATGCAGATGGAAACAAGGTACAAGGGTTGAAAACTCATGACAGCCACGTCCTACTTCAAAGGGTTTTACCTGTTATCCTTAGAGGATTGGGCCGCCCTGAGTTATACAGAGCAGTTGCAGAGTTGGACAATTCTTCAGGGAACTCTGCAGTAGAAATATCAGGATAGATGCTTTGGAGCGTCTTAGAGACAAGATACCAACTATCCTATGCGACCTTGAGAAGATATATCCTCCAGCCTTCTTTGATGTGATGGTGCATTTGGCTGTTCATCTACCTGATGAGGCACTACTTAGAGGTCCAGTACAGTATGGCTGGATGTACCCTATTGAAAGGCGGCTAGGCACTTTCAAGGGCTATGTTAGGAACAGAGCTAGACCCGAGGGTTCCATTGCAGAGGCCTACATTGCTATAGAATCATTGACATTCTGCTCAAAATACATTGAAACAGCTGATCAGCTTAGCAAAGAGGTGGGTGAAGACAATCCCGGGCTCAATGTTTTCGACTATTCTGTTCGAGTTATAGGGAAGAGTCGACAAGACGACAAACCTAAAGATTTGGACAAAATGGTTTGGTATGTGTTGAATAACTGTCCTGAGATTCTACCTTATATCGAGTAAGTGCTAAGTACTGCAGCTTATACATCGTAATCTACTAAACTTGCAGCACATTCTTATATATTTAGATGTTTGACGCGATCACTATGTTGTGCAGCATCTACAAAAAGGAGTTACTGCTACAAAATCCAAGAAACATTAAAAAACTGGTTATGGCAGGATTTGCAAAATGGTTCAAGAGCCATGTAAGCTTTTGAATTGCACTGCCAGTTTTTTTAATATATTGAGTACATAAGATGACCAGCTTGTCTATTTTCTCACCATAGGTTAAGAAGATGCGGGAGGATGGGCAGGCAGTTAATGATGCCCTTTACGCACTAGCAATGGGTCCTGATACTCGGGTAAGACATTATGAATCTTGAGTTGTTGGAGATGTGCGCTACAACACCCTTGCACGCGACGAAGGCAGGAAGACACAAAACAGTGCCATCATGAGCACGGATAAGTACGGCAAAGAGATAACTAAAATGTATGCTAACATAACAGACATTGTTCAGTTGCAGTATATCTCAAGTTTCGAGGTTCATCGGTGTGTGGTTCTGTTGTGCTATCGTTGGTATAACCTGTTTTCCAGGATCGCAAAACCTAGAGCTGATGATTATTTCAAATCCATCAATGTCAAGGCGGCGTACCAGACCTACGAGCCTTTTATTTTGGAAAATCAAGCAACACAGATATTTTTCTTGGAAGACACATTTGCACGTAGCGATGACTGGAGAGTATTGCAAAGGTTTGAGCAGAGGAATTCGTTTAATGAAGTTGCACAACAAGATGATGCTTACACTTCTCCTGATGTAGAAGATTCGATAGATGTTCTTAATATCTTTGAGAACCATCACGTCAATGACACTGGCGAAAAGATTGCCTGTCGGGCTGTGGACATACGAGAGTTGATCAATAAGACGCCAACGTTCGAGGACATTGAGGATGAAGAAGAAGATGACACTGGGGTGAATTACGATTCAGACTGATACACATGGCGAAGATGTT
Source organism: Thinopyrum elongatum (assembly GCA_011799875.1). Classification (NCBI taxonomy): domain Eukaryota; kingdom Viridiplantae; phylum Streptophyta; class Magnoliopsida; order Poales; family Poaceae; genus Thinopyrum; species Thinopyrum elongatum. Next base: position 266,604,088 of record CM022297.1, read on the forward strand.
GACGCTGCTGCTGCGGATGATGATTAGATTGCTTTTGTCGTATTTGCCTGTCAGAAGACATTTTTTATCTACTATGTGAAATTGTGTTTGCTATGACAACTGAAACCTAATGAACTTGTTGTTTAGTATTTTGTTGTGAGAACATCACTTATTATGTGTGTTGATTTCTGTTTGGTGATTGTATGACGACTAAAACATGATGACATTGTTGTTTAGTTGTACTCATATTTGGCTGTGAAACTTATATTTGATGACATAGTTTGCTGTTGGACTGCAATTTGCTCGACGTCTTTGAATGGGAACAAAGCTGACCCGACAGGGCCTCTGCTAATTTATTTATTTATTAGCAAAAGGGCCTCTGCTATTTATTTATTTATGAGCAAAAGGGGATACCCCCTGATTTCCATTAATAGAAATCATTAGATGTTCACAACACTACGCCCAGCCTGCTAAACAGGTTTCATTCATTACTAGTTTCAGCAAAGTGCTCATGTCATAGCCACTGAATACATCATGAGTGCTACATACACTGCAAATAAAGGGACAATCATCCTACAGAGCACATCGATTTTGCCCATTATCTTCACAAGCTCTTTCATCTCCTTATTGCTGTCAAGGCCGTTCAGCAGCTGTTGCTTGGCCATGATCAGAGGAACTGCATCTTTAACCTTCTGCTCTGCATCTTCCTCTTCTGCTGTTCCTTCAGTTACTTGTCCAACACCCCAACCTGCTGGTATTGGGATTCCTCGGCTAACCAAATAATCAGCGTAGTTGCATTCCCCCACATCAGCAACTTCCCAGAAATACAAATCACATGAATCTTTCCTTTTCTGCATGAATCAAATTGGAAGATCATCAACCAAACTATTAAAAAAATCAGCAACTGAAAGCAGCAGAACAACACTTTAACATATTATTACCCCATGATTTGGGCATTTGTAGAAGACTCGACAAGGGTTGAGGATTGTGGTTGAGACACGATGGATGACTCTGCCTGATTTGCAACAGTGGCACCACACCAACGGCAACGGGTTGCGATGAGCAACCGGCTACTGTGCGTGTGCCGGCGGGGGTGTGATGAGACCCACAGGCGATGGTATGGGTGGCGACTTGGCGCATATCTGGTTGTTGCCTGCTGAAGAGCAGGTGGACGAGCAGCCAGCAGACATGGTTGTTGCGGCCAGAGCTTCTGATGCTAGGCAGAGTAAGTAGAGAAGAGGAGAAGCGAACGTTGGATATGTCAGTTTCATTACTTACAGAGTAGCATAGCACCATATATAGTCATAGTCTAGGTTTGGATTCAAACCAGCTACAGGAGCACGTCTCTCTTTTTTCTAAAACTCAGCAATGTCTCTTTACTGGTACACTAGCTTGTTCTGTACGCCTTCTCAAGTCTTTGATTTTCTTTCTTTTTTTTTGCGAGGAAGGAAGGAGGACAAAATTGAGAGTTCCTGGGACTCGAACCCAAGACCTCTCGGTTGAAAATCAAGGGTGCTAGTCACTTATGTGGCGAACGTTCCCTGGGAGGAGGACGGCAGACAAACGCACTTTCCTCGCAGTTTTAGTTGCGACGCAAGATCGAACGATCGTAGTTTCGGGAATGTTATTAGGCGAACGAGCCCAGTTTTTCTTTTCTTCCTATATATAAAAAAGTATGCTACTTGGTGTTGGCTTAGTCAACAAACGATTGTGCCAACCTTGAACGTTGGATTGACATTCAACGTCTGTCGTGTTTCTTCAGTCTCTTCTTCCTCCAGCCGCCAAAGCCAAACCAGCGCCGGTGGGACCGCCTCCCACGGCTGGCTGTGCTGCCGCGCATGCGTCGTGGCCACATCACACCCTAAAACTCTACGCATCTTCCCCGACTCCTGTTCATTCCTGTCCGAGGCCTCACCATCGTCCTCCGCCTTGGTTCGCTCGCCGCGGCGCCGCCCTCTGGTGTTGTCAACATGGTCAAAAACCGAGAGGAGTAAGGAGATGACTGTACATGGTGAGGATGACAGTAGGGACCCACCGGGATCATGGCAGTAGGAAAGCAAGTGCCTCCTTTATTACAAGAAAAAAAAGGGTTCCTCCTGATGGTTTCTTGACATCTGGGTCGCACGCCACTGTCAACGTAGTCAATAAGCGAGATAACTGCACAAGGAGCGGCAGACACCCGGGACCCAGCAGCGCGCGTAGTATTTTTTTTGGGACGGAGAAGGGTATCAACTGGGTTGTGCGGGAGCTGTGGCCCATCTAGCCCAGGCTTTTATTTCATATGTTTACCACATGACCAGCCTAGTTTTTTTTTCTTTCTGAAAATGGCTAGCCCAGCTATTTTGTTTTTTGCAGAATAACCAACGTAGGCCTACTTGCTTTTCTACACCCTGCTGGGCCGGAAATCTTTCAAGACGAGGAGGGATGCATTCGGGCTTGCCCAGAAAATGGGCTATAAGTAATAAGAAATGGGCTATAAGTAATAATAAATGGGCTGTAAAATGAAAAAAATACAACAAACAGGCAATTAGTTCCAAAATACTTTTTTCTTTCGGATTTTGATATTTTAAATTTCATTGTTTTTGTGCGGGTAAAATTTCATTGGATTTAAATTAAGGTATGTTTAGTTTTTAAATTAATTTGAATCTGGCTAGAAATTTCGGGCTATATGCTATTTGGGACAGATTTGGAGGCTGACTTGTGGGTCTACTAGTTTGACATGTACGAAAGGCTTTGTCAACTTAGTCCACAAATGATTCTACCAACAGTGACCGTGGGATGTTAATCCAACAGCCGTGCTGCTTCTTCAATATCTGATCTTCTTGCTCCAGCCACCCAAACCATCACCGGTGGGACTACCTGCTCCCGCCTCCCATGGCCGGCTGTGCTGCCTCACAGGCCGCACCGCCCCACCCTACTCCATCGCTGGCCAGGCCATTCCTCTACTCACCCACACCTCCTGTTATTTTCCGGCGACGGCAGCCGAACCAGTAAACCCTCGTACTCCCACCGTGTGGGCAACCACTGTCGAGTCTTCCCCAGCTCTGGGTCGTTCCCTTCCTAGGCCTCGCTGTCGTCCACCACCCTGGTGCTCTCGGCGCGGCGTGGTCAACATGGTCAACGAACGACATCCATCGGAAGAGGACTGTACGTGGAGAGGCTGACAGTTGGGTCCACGGCCGCACGCAAGGAAGTGCCTCCTTATTACGCGCAAAATAATGATTCCTCCACTTGACAGCAGGGACCCACCGGAAGGGCCTCTGTATTTCGTGAAAAAAATGTTCCTCCCGCTGACACCTCGGACCCACCAGCTATATCTTCGCATGGAAGGAAGTGCCTCCTTATTACGCACAAAAAATGAATACTCCCCCTGCTATCTAGGACTCACCATAGTTGGTGGCTGACTTGTGGGCCTGCTGACGCGGATGGAGGGCTTTGTCAACTTAGTCAATATGAACGATTCTAGCTCCAGTGACCGTACGATGTCCATCCAACGGCCATAGTGCTTCTTCAACCTCTGGTCTTCTTGTTCCAGCCGCCCAAACCAGCGCCGGTCGTGCCGCCTACTCCTGCCTCCCGTGGCCGGCTCTGCTACCGCGCAGGCCTAACCGCCCCACCCTACTCCAACCTCTGGCCAGGCCATCCCTCTACTCACCCACAACCCCTGTTATTCTGCGGTGATGGCAGCCTCACACCGCAGCCGAACCAGTTAACCCTCGTACTCCTCTCCGCGTGGGCATCTACTGCCGCATCTTCCTCGGCTCCGCGTTGTCCCCTTCCTAGGCCTCGCCATCGTCCACCACTTTGTTGCTCTCGGCGCGGCGTGGTCAATGTGGTCAAGGAACGACTTCCATCGGAAGAGTACTGTACGTGGAGAGGCTGACAGCTGGGTCCACGGCCGCAGCAAGGAAGTACCTCCTTATTACGCGCAAAATAATGATTCCTCCACCTGACAGCAGGGACCCACCGGACGAGCCACCGTATTTCGCGAAAAAAACGTTTCCCCCCTGACTACTGGGACCCACCAGCTACATCTTCGCACGCAAGGAAGTGCGTCCATATTACGGGCAAAAAATATGATTCTCCCCCTGATAGCTGGGACCCACTAGCTATATATTCGCATGCAAGGAAGTACCTCCTTACCTCCCTGACAGCTGGGACCCACCCGGTCGAACCGTACGTAGGGTTGTTTGTCTGGTCACGAACGTGTACGTACATACTGGTCGATCAGTCTGTCTGCAGGCTGCAGCGATGAACCGTGGCCGAGTAAGGAAGGGCACGTGTCGTAGTAGAGGCGCGGACGTAGCATGTCACGCAGTCCCGTCTATATCGTGTACTCATACGTACAGCCAGGGTGCAAGAAGGTAAATACGGCCACGTACGTACATACGGGCGGGGTCTCGAACGCCTACTCGCGCATACGTACGGCCAGGGCTCGTGTACATGGAGAGGCAGCGGAGAGCAGCGACGGCGTCCTGTTCATCGGTAGCCAACCGGCTGGGTCGGAACAGCCGAAACGAGGCCTGGCGTACCGTAGAACGGAGGAAACGGCCTTCTGTTCGACCACCTATGGTCGAAACAGGATCCTGTTCACCGGGAGGGGTCTGGCGTACCGCAAAACGGAGGAAACAGACTTCTCTTCGACCTCCTACGATCGAAACGGGGTCCTGTTGATCGGGAGGGGTGTGGCGTACCGCAAAACGGAGGAAACGAACTTCTCTTCGACCTCCTACGGTCGAAACGGGGGTCCTGTTCATTGGGAGGTGTGTGGCGTACCGCAAAACAGGACTCCACGGGCTACTGTTCATCCACAGTCTACTGCCTCGCTCTAGCCTCCACGGGCTACTGTTCATCCACTGTCGACCTCCTCCAGCCTCCACCTACGACTGTTCATCCATGGCGTCTCCCTCCTCCCTCCACCAGCTACTGTTCATCCACAGGCTCCTGTTCATCTAGCCTCCATCGGCTACTGTCCATCCAGCCCTCCACCGGCTACTGTTCAACCAGCCCTCCACGGGGTCCTGTTCATCCACCCCCAACCGGCTCGATCAGGGTCCTGTTCATCCAGCGGCAACGGCCTCTACTACCACGGGGTCCTGTTCATCCAACCCCCACCCCCAACAACGCTCACTGTTCATCAAGAGGCAGCAGGTTCGATCGGCTTCAGTTAGCAGAGTAGCAAAGGAATTGCTCGATCGGGTTCAGTTAACAGCTAGGGATCGATCGATCGCTCGGGTTCAGTAATGCGTAGCCAGCGCAATCGCTCGGGTTCAGTAGGCGAACACCTCGCTCGGGTTCAGTTAGAGCCCAGCGCCTCGCACCCATGCGCGTACATGTACGAGAGAAATGCGCAATCCCTCCGTGCATCGCTCGGCCCCGACCACCCACCGTAACCGGGAACTCCCCGATATTTTCCTCGCCCTCGCTTCTACCACGATTTTTTCCATCATGGACGGCCCAAAGAATGTCATGCAGCTGTATCTCCGGCCTGCCCAGGATGAAAAGCCCATTTTCTGTCATGATTTTTTGTCATAGAAGTAGGAGCCCACCACATCTATGATGATACCGGGTTTTGTCACAATTATCGTCATAGAAGTGTCATAAGCATGACAGAAAAAAATTTCATTCAGCCCAAAATGTCACGGATGTGTCTTTTTTTTGTAGTGACAACCGCAGGATACATTCCAAAATGAACGTGCGGCTGCCTGAGACTGTGAATGAGTTATACACTCTGGTGGATAAGTGTGCTCGCATAGAGGAGGGAAGGCGACTTCCCGGTGAAGAGGATGGCGTCGACATCGATTCAGACGATGACGATGAGGCCACCAGTCAGAAGAAGAAGAACAAGAAATGCAATAAGAAGCGCAAAGAGAAAGTTGTGATGGCCGTCGAAGGATCAAGCACACCTAGTACCGGCAAGAAGGCCAAGGCCGAGGCCCCCGGTAAGGAGGTTGCCGCGTGCACTGACTGCCGGGCGGCCGCGGTTGCCGAGAAGGTTGGGAAGGGTGATGGGCCATTCTGTAAGATCCATAGGACCAAGGGCCACAACCTTCAGGAGTGTCATCAGGTTGAGCAGCTCATCAAGAAGCAGAGGGCTGAGTATGAGAAGCATGCTAAAGAGAAAAACCAGGATGGTGCTGGCGGGAAGGGCCGAGGCGGCGGAGTAAGTCGCCCCGGCAAGGCTCCTCGGTCCCAAGGGAGGCCCGCCAGAGGCCATAAGAAGGAGGATTGCAATGATAAGAGTGATGGAGAAGATGAAGAGGAAACCAGTGAGCAGGAGTTCCAGAAAGCCACTGACGCCCTGTGCATTGATGGGGGTGCATCCCTGCACTTCTCTCACCGCCAACTTAAACAGTGGGCGCGTGAAGTCAATGCCGTGGAGCCAGAGGCAGATTCTCGGAAGCCGCTCAAGTGGTCCCGCACGCCCATCATCTTTGACGAAGAGGATCACCCTGACCGCACCACCGCGGTAGGGTGCTTGCCATTGTTGGTCTCACCAACAATACACAACATCAAAGTCACAAAGATGTTGGTTGACAGTGGGGCCGAGTTGAATCTGATATCTCCAACGGTCATCAGCAAACTACAGATAGCAGATGAGGAGCTCAAGGTTACTAGGACATTCCAAGGAATCAACCCCGGCAGGAGTCATCCTAAGGGAAAGATCATGCTGCCCGTGACGTTCAGAGGGGAGTTAAACTACCGGACTGAGAAGACCGTGTTTGATGTGGTTGACCTCCCCTTGCTGTACAACGGAATCCTTTGTCGCCCAGCTGTGGCCAAGTTCATGGCGGCATCCCACTATGCCTACAACACCTTGAAGATGCCAGGGCCGATAGGAGTCATTTCCATTTCGTCAGATCAGAAGGACGCAGTCATATGCATGGACAAGATGTACCGGGAAGCAGTCGCGGCAGAGGCCGCGGAAGCCAGTGTTCTCTCCAAAGAAAGTAAGAAAATGAAGAGAGCTAGCAAGGATGCCAGCAAGGAATCCGGGAAGCGTGCCTCTCTAGAGTGTGCTACGCCTGTTGATGACTTGCCGGAGAGTTCCAATAGCAAGAGATCCAAAGCTGCTACACCCGCTATAAAAAAGGTCCCGGCAGGGCTGGCTGGCGCTGATGGTACGTTCACTATCGGTGCCACCCTTGATGACAAATAGGAAAGCGCGCTCGTTGCCTTCCTGCGGGCGAATGTCGATGTGTTTCCCTGGCAACCATCTGATATCCCTGGTGTTCCCAGGGAGGTAATCGAGCACCACCTTGCTGTCTGCCCACATGCCCGACCCGTCAAGCAGAAGGTCCGGAAGCAAGCTTTGGAGCGGCAGCAATTCATTGCCGAGGAGATCAAGAAACTTGAGGCAGCTGGTCTGATCAGAGGAGTGCTGCATCCAACATGGTTAATAAATCCTGTGGTGGTACACAAGGCTAATGGGAAATGGAGGCTTTGCATAGATTTTACGAATCTGAACAAGGCATGCCCGGAGGACCCATTTCCCTTGCCGTGCATCGACCAGATTGTGGACTCCACCTCCGGGTGTGACTTGCTCTCTTTTCTGGATGCATACTATGGATACCACCAGATTTTGATGTCCAAGGAAGATGAGGAGAAGACCGCATTCATAACCCCATGTGGCACGTACTACTTTGTATGGATGCCCTTCGGGTTAAACAGCGCCGGATCCACTTTTGCAAGAGTAGTACAGATTGGCTTTGAGTCCCAGCTGCACAGAAATGTTGAAGCTTACAAGAATGATATTGTGGTCAAGACCAAGGACAGATCAACCCTCATCCAGGATTTGGAAGAAACCTTTGCTAATCTGCGCAAGATCAACTTGAAGCTGAACCCAAAGAAGTGTGTGTTTGGAGTTCCCTCTGGCACGCTACTTGGCTTCTTTGAGTCTCATCGAGGGATTGAGGCCAACCCCGACAAGATCAAGGCTATCGAGCAAATTCAAGAACCCAAGACAGTCAAGGACGTGAGGCATTTGACTGGATGCGTGGCTGCACTAAGCAGGTTCATTTCCAAGTCTGCCGAGCGTGCCCTGCCGTTCTTCAAAATCTTGAAGAAGGCAGGACCCGTGGAGTGGACCCCAGAGGCAGACGCTACGCTGCAAGATTTGAAGACCTATCTTTCCTCTGTGCCCACCTTGGTCGCTCCCAAACCACAAGAGCCGTTGCTGCTATACTTAGCGGCAACCAATCAAGTGGTTAGTGCGGCACTGGTGGCGCAGCGGGAAGTGGATGACGTGGCAGCCACAACCACTGTCCCCTCTGAAGAAGAAAGTGAACCCATCCCGGCAAGACCAGAGTCAGTCCAGAGCGAAGAGAGGCAGGGCAGCGAAAGCAGTTCTATGGTTGCGGCAAGGAAGAAAGTGGTGCAGCGCCCAGTATACTTCGTCAGCTCTCTGTTACAAGGAGTTAGATCGAGGTACTCTGGCATGCAAAAGTTGATTTTTGGCCTCACCATGGCCTCAAGGAAACTGTGCCACTATTTCGAAGCCCACGATATCACGGTTGTCACCCACTTCCCCTTGCAACGCATACTCCAGAACCCTGAGGCCATCGGCGGGATTGTGGAATGGGCTTCGGAGTTGTCCAGCTTTTGTTTAAAGTTTGAAAGCACGTCAACCATTCAGAGCTGAGCACTAGCAAAATTCATCGCAGAGTGGACACCAACTCCTGATGAAGAAGTATTGGAAATGATCATCCCCGGCAAGGAAGCGCCCAAAGAATGGATTATGTATTTCGATGGTGCCTTCTCCCTACAAGGTGTCGGGCCTGGCGTGCTTCTTGTTGCCCCCACTGGGGGGCACCTTAAGTACGTCGTCCAGATGCACTTTCCCCGGGAGGAGGCTACCAACAATACTGCAGAGTATGAAGGGCTCCTTGCCGGGCTCAGGATTGCAATAGAACTAGGAATCAAGAAGCTGATCATCCGCAGAGATTCACAACTTGTGGTGAGACAAGTCAACAAGGATTAGCAAAGTCCATTGATGGAGGCATACGCCGAGGAACTGAGAAAGTTGGAGGAGCGCTTTGACGGATTGCAAACAGAGCACGTGCCCCGTGCGAAAAACAACATTGCTGATCATCTATCAAAGTGCACTGCAAAAAAACTCTCTATGGAACCAGGGACTTTTGTTCTCCATCTGACTCAGCCCTCCGTATCCCCGGCAACAATGGTCAAAAAGAGGAGGAAACTGGACTCCGGCAAGCCTCGCCTGGTAGAGCCTCCCGGGGCTCCCGGCAGAAAGCCTGGCGGGAACAACTCCCCTTCGATCAGTGAGCTGCACCATCCCGCTGGACCACCGGTCCCTGCGGTCGAGAAGTGCGCTCCTGCGAATGAGGAGGTGCCACTGGTCCTTGTTGCCGAGCCCCTGGCTCCAACCTGGGCACGGCACATAGTCCATTTCCTCCAAGCTGGAGAATTGCCCAAAGAGGAAGAAGAAGCTGAAAGAGTAGCCCGGAGGGCCAGTATGTATCAGCTCGTTGACGACATGCTATACAGAAGGAGGCCCAATGGTGTGAAATTGAAGTGCATTTGCCGGGAGGAAGGAAAGGAACTATTGGCAGAGGTACACAAGGGTATGTGCGGCTCACACATTGGATCAAGGGCTCTGGTTGGAAAAGCCTTCCGGCAAGGTTTCTATTGGCCCACAGCCCTCCAAGATGCAGTTGAGCTCATCACCAAATGTGAAGTCTGCCAGTTCCACTCGAAGAACATCCATCAGCCTGCCCAAGCTCTTCAGATGATCCCTTTGTCATGGCCCTTCTCGGTCTGGGGGCTCGATATCTTGGGCCCCTTTCCCCATGCTACCGGGGGCTTTGAGTTCTTGTTCATCGCTATCAACAAGTTCACAAAGTGGCCAGAGGTGGAGCCCGTGAGAAAGGTGACTGCTCAGTCAGCTATCAAGTTCTTGAAAGGATTGGTGTGCCACTTCGGGGTCCCTACCCGAATCATCACAGACAATGGCACCCAATTCACGAGCCGCGCCTTCATGCAATATGTTCATGCCCTCGGAAGCACGATCTCATTTGCCTCTGTCGCCCATTTTGAGAGGGCAAATGCTGAAGTGCTACGAGGTCTCAAGACAAGAACCTTTGATAGACTGCAGAAGTGTGGCAGGCGATGGATCGACGAGCTGCTGGTGGTTCTTTGGTCCCTCAGAACGACACCAAATCGAGCTACCGGGCAGACTCCCTTCTCCCTAGTCTATGGGGCAGAAGCAGTTATCCCCACGGAACTCATATTCGGATCTCCTCGAGTGCTTGCCTACGATGAAGTAGCACAGGAACGACACCGGCGTGAAGATGTTGTGCTACTTGAGGAGAACTGTCTCTGGGCTGCTACACATGCTATACGCTACTAGCAAGCCCTTCGTCGCTATCACAGCCGCAGGGTTCGTGCCCGGGGTTTTGAGGAAGGTGACCTTGTCCTTAGGCGTGTTCAGTCTGCCAAGGGTACAAACAAGTTGACGCCGAAGTGGGAAGGCCCTTACCGCGTAGTACGAGTCACCAAACCTGGCGCAATCCGTCTGGAGACCGGAGATGTCATTCAGTTGCAAAACTCATGGAACATTGAGCATCTCCGTAAGTTCTACCCGTAAGGCGCGGCTATCGGGCCCTGCCTGGTAGCCACCCTTTTGTACAGGCCTTGCCGCTGTTGCATGTAACCCCTTATACAAAGCCAGGCACAGACCCTGAGCAATAGAAATAAATGAAGCGCTGGGGGCCCCCAAAACTTGCATGCATGCATAAGCATATCATGAGCATAGCATGATCATGTAGATCAGATCGCACATGGTATCATTTTCATCTGCATTAAATTGCAAGGCTCTTGCCGTGGACTTGGTCCCGAAGAAGAGAAATGAAGACGAGCCTACGTGACGATCCTCGGCAAGCCAAACAGCTAAGTTCTCTTCTTATCCTTACGTGTTCTGTAAGTAGAAACTTGTGCGTATGAAAACCTCGTCACCTTCGAAACTTAGGTGCTCCCATCTTTTGACTCGAACATTGCTTCAGTCAGGATGGTCGCAGTGGCCTTTGGCGGAGAAGGCTTGGCGGGGGGCTGGTCCCTCTTTGTGATTTGTGCCCGGCAGGCTTAGCCCCACGGCAACAATTCGAGGGTACCGGCAGGATAGCCTGTCGGGGAAAACTTGTTTACTTTAATGTATAGAGGCATGTCTCCTCTGCATGGATATGTTACATGCACAAGTACTCGGCAAGGTTTGTCTTTTTCACTAATATGTTGATTAACAAGTACAAATCTTATAGAACACAGGCATGGATAAAGGAGATTACATTATTTAGACTAAAGTTTGGCAAGGGCCTACATATTTTAGATTGAAAAAAGATAAGTGCCCCGTAATCCCTTTCTTGTCCCTCTCCTCCTAGGCACTGCGGTGGAAGAGGAAGAGGGCAAAAGGAGTGCCTGAGCAAGACGCCCCACTCGACCCCGTCAGGACCTGCCGGGCGCAGCCTGACAAGATCGAGAGTGGCGAGGCTGCGAAGGAGAGGAGCGGAAGGAGCAGCTCGGTGGTGCCCTGGTCACCACCTCCAGGACCAGCCAGAAGCCCCAGCAAAAGCACCAGCGGGGAGAACCACCGGGGCTCAGCTGGAAGACTGCTGGAGGTAGCGAAGGCACCAAGAGAGCAACCCCCTCCCTGGCAGCCAGGAGGCCAGTGATGATGGTGCCGGGGAGGGAAGGGAAGAGCCGAAAGATGAGGCAGCATGTCGGCAATACGAGACGAAGGCGTCAGTGCCATCTTACTCCGACCTGACGCCCTGCCACCCGCCTTCTCCGTCTTCCCTCGTTCTTTCTTCATCACCACCACTCCAGGAGGACGCCGGCCCCTCGAGCCGTCGCCTCCCCCGGAGAAGCTGCGGGTGATGACGGCGTCCGAGACGCGCAAGGAACATCGCTCCCCACCTGAGAGGGTAGGAAGATGCCGCCGTCTTTGACATTCGCCCCGACTTCGCCAAAGGGGGCAGTGCTGGGATTACCTAAGGACCCGAGCGCTGCACCCCAGACAGATGCCAGGAGCCCTCGGAGCTCCGGCATCAGGGCAGAAAGCCGCAGCAGATCACGGCAAGGCCTAACGCCCAAGACCAGACTCACTCCCCGGGCGCCTACACAAACTTTCGGCGTCATCAACCCCAAGCACGAGCCCGGGGCCTGCCCCCGGTCTCTCCCTCTCGACATTGCAAGAAGAAAGAAGGAAATGGCGAGAAGAGGTGCGTGGATGAGCACTTTCGCTTCCCCCTGACCCCCTTTTTATAGGTGGGCTGGGGGCTAGGGGCCGATCCATCGGTGGGTAGCCACCGTCTTTCTCCACCAATCCAAGAAGACCGGGCCCCTGCCTTGACGCTCTCCCACACCACGCGCCTCCGTTACCTACCCCACTCAATGCATGCCGCATACGTGGCCAAGGGATAAGGGCGTGGTGGGAAGAGCGAATTGGCAGTTACTCACCCGTGCGTTAAAGTCATTCACGGGCCATTGCGAGGATGGCCCCACCACAATCGGCGTTATACGATGCGCGGGAGAACCGGAAATTGACCTGGGCTTAGATTAATGAAGAAGCAAAGAAGATCTCAAGGGACAAGCAACGGCTCCCCTCTTGCCTGTGCACCGGATAGGGCCTACCCCGACGACGCCCGGCAGCGCGTTCGGGCCAGGCCCGGGGGCTCCTGTCGGTGCAACAAACCCTGGGTCTGTTGCCCAGACCGTGCACAGGCCTAAAAAAGCAAGGTCGCAACGTCCAAGTCCAGATCAAATTGAAGAGATAGCTCTTTGAGAGATCCAAGGGCATATCAAGAAGACCAAGACAAGCTAAATGAGCAAGACACCACTAAGGAGAAACCTCCCTTGCCGGGCAGGTGAGCCCGGCAAGGACGAGGTGGCCCCGAAGTCAGGCCTCAAGACCGTCACGGCAGGCCTGCCGGGCGCTACAAGGGCAAACTACCCCGCCAAGGCTCCACCACTCCACCTCACAGCGATGCAAGTCATCGATCGGTGCGGTGTCAAGCCCCCAAGTGACTAAGTGGCTGCCGTTTGGCACGTGGCAGCCACTTCCTATGGAAATCATCTCCAAAAAACACCCGTCCAGAGACGTGTCAAGCAGACAGGTAAAAAGGTGGCCGAGCAGCCCGGCAAGGCTTGCTGGGCATGCCGCGATGTGACACTAAGCGACGCATTTAATGCACCCTACTCTGACTACAGAGTTAGGTATGATAGCACTGTTCGCTATCTAATCAGTACACAATGACTGATTTGCCACTTTGGTGACCCCTTGATCTATAAAAGGAGGGCCATGGCAACCATAGAAAGGATTCGAACCCTTGTACACCCATACACGCGTAGCTGCCCTCGCCCCGAGGCAACCCTGTTGGGCAAGAGAGCTACGTTTCCACCACAATCCACCATCAATCCACCAAAGCAGGAGTAGGGTTTTACGCCTCGCGGCGGCCGAAACCTGGGTAAAACTGCCCGTGTGATCTCTGTCGTGCTGCGCTACATTCTCCGCTCTTTGTGCAATGTGTTCATCCCCCCTGCCGAACCACAAGGGGCTGATGGCCCCATAGGTGGCCGTGGTTTCCCACGACAGCCTACAACACTTTGAAGATGCCAGGACCAATGGGCGTTATTTCTATCCCATCAGCCAAGAAAGACGCAATCATATGCGTTGACAAGATGTACCGGGAGGCAGTTGCTGCAGAAGCTGCGGAAGCCACTATTCCCACCAAGGAAAGTAAGCAAAAGAAGAAAGGAAGCAAGGATGCTAGCGAGGAATCCGGAAAGCGTGCCTCTCCAGAGTGCATTGCGCCTGTTGATGACTTGCCTGAGAGTTCCAATAGCAAGAGATCCAAGGTTGCCGCACCATCTGTGAAAAAGGTCCTGGCAGGGTTGGCTGGCGCTGGTGGTACATTTACCATCAATGCCACCCTCGATGGCAAATAGGAAAGCGCGCTCGTTGCCTTCCTGTGGGTGAATGTCGATGTGTTTGCTTGGCAACCATCTGACATCCTCAGTGTTCCCAGGGAGGTAATTGAGCACCACCTTGCTATCTGCCCACATGCCCGGACAGTCAAGCAGAAGGTCCGGAAGCAAGCTTTGGAGCGGCAGCATTTTATTGCCGAGGAGATCAAGAAACTTGAGGCAGCTGGATTAGTCAGAGGAGTATTGCATCCAACGTGGTTAGCAAACCCAGTGGTGGTGCGCAAGGCTAATGGGAAATGGAGGCTTTGCATAGATTTCACGGATCTTAACAAAGCATGCCCGAAGGACCCATTCCCCTTGCCGCGCATCGACCAGATTGTGGATTCCACCTCCGGATGCGACTTGCTCTCCTTCCTGGATGCCTACTTTGGATACCATCAGATCTTCATGTCCAAGGAGGACAAAGAAAAAACCGCGTTCATAACTCCATGTGGCACGCACTGTTTTATACGGATGCCCTTCGGGTTGAAGAGCACTGGATCCACTTTTGCAAGAGCAGTACAGATTGGCTTTGAGTCCCAGTTGCACAGAAATGTTGAAGCCTACATGCATGATATTGTGGTTAAAACCAAGGACAGAATGACTCTCATTTAGGATTTGGAAGAGACCTTTGCAAATCTGCGCAGGCTCAATTCGAAGCTGAACCCGGAGAAGTGTGTGTTTAGCGTTCCTTTCGGCAAGCTACTTGGCTTTTTTGTGTCCCACTGGGGGATAGAGGCCAACCCCGACAAGGTCAAGGCTATCGAGCAGATACAAGCACCAAAGATAGTCAAGGACGTGAGGCGTTTGACTGGATGTGTTGCCGCACTGAGCAGGTTCATTTCCATGTCCGCTGAACGCGCCTTGCCGTTTTTCAAAATCTTGAAAAAGGCAGGGCCCGTGGAGTGGACCCCGGAGGCAGACGCCGCGCTACAAGATTTGAAGACCTACCTTTCCTCTGTTCCCACCTTAGTCGCTCCTAAACCACAAGAGCCGTTGCTGCTATATTTAGCAGCGACCAATCAAGTGGTTAGCGCAGCACTGGTGGCACAGCGGGAGGTAGATGAAGCAGCAACCGCCGCCATCGTCCCCTCTGGAGAGGAACGTGAACCAGTCCCGGCAAGATCAAATGCAGTTCAAGACAAAGAAGAGCAAGGCAGCGGAGACAGTGCCAAGATCACGACAAGGAAGAAGGTGGTGCAGCGCCCAGTGTACTTCGTCAGCTCCCTACTACAGGGGGCTAGGTCGAGGTACTCTGGCGTGCAAAAGTTGATTTTTGGCCTCATCATGGCCTCAAGGAAACTGCGTCACTACTTCCAAGCCCACGAGATCACGGCTGTCACCCACTTCCCCTTGCAACGCATACTCCGAAACCCCGAGGCTACTGGCAGGATCGTGGAATGGGCTTTGGAGTTATCCATGTTTGGTTTGAGGTTTGAAAGCACGTCAACTATTCAGAGCAGAGCACTAGCAGAGTTCATTGCGGAGTGGACGCCAACCCCTAATGAGAAAGTACTGGAAACAGTTATCCCCGGCAAGGAAGCACCCCAAGAATGGATTATGTATTTTGATGGCGCCTTCTCCCTACAGGGTGCAGGAGCTGGCGTGCTTCTCATTGCTCGCACTGAGGAGCACCTTAAGTACGTCGTTCAAATGCATTTCCCCTAGGAGGAGGCTACCAACAATACTGCAGAGTATGAAGGGCTCCTTGCCGGGCTCATGATTGCGACAGAGTTGGGAATCAAGAAGCTGATCATCCGTGGAGACTCACAACTTGTGGTGAGACAAATCAACAAGGACTACCAAAGCCCATTGATGGAGGCATACATTGAGGAAGTGAGAAAGTTGGAGGAGCGCTTTGACGGATTGCAAACAGAGCACGTACCACGTGCGGAAAACAGCATTGCTGATCATCTGTCAAAGTGCGCTGCGCAAAAACTCCCTGTGGAACCAGGGACTTTTGTTCTCCATCTGACTCAACCCTCCGTATCCCCGGTAACAATGGCCAGCAAGAGGAGGAAATTGAGCTCTGGCAAGCCTCTCCCGGCAGAGCTTCCCGAAGCCACCGGCAGAAGGCTTGGCGGGAACAACTCCCCTTCGATCAGTGAGCTGCACCCTCCCGCCGAATTACCAGTCTTTGCGGCCGAGGCGTGCGCTCCTGTCGATGAGGAGGTGCCACTAGTCCTTGTTGCCGAGCCCCAGGCTCCAACTTGGGCATGACACATTGTTCGTTTCCTCCAAATAGGAGAACTTCCCGAAGAACAAGACGAAGCTGAAAGAGTAGCCCAGAGAGCCAGTATGTATCAGTTCGTTGACAACACGCTATACAGAAGAAGGCCCAACGGTGTGAAATTGAAGTGCATTTGCCAGGAAGATGGAAAGGAACTGCTGCAGAAATACACAAGGGTATGTGTGGCTCCCACATCGGATCAAGGGCCTTGGTTGGGAAAGCTTTCTTGCAAGGTTTCTACTGGACCACCGCTCTCCAAGATGCAATTGAGCTAGTCACCAAGTGTGA
Source organism: Thinopyrum elongatum (assembly GCA_011799875.1). Taxonomy (NCBI): domain Eukaryota; kingdom Viridiplantae; phylum Streptophyta; class Magnoliopsida; order Poales; family Poaceae; genus Thinopyrum; species Thinopyrum elongatum. The sequence goes on from CM022297.1 coordinate 266,620,562, forward strand.
AGCCTACTAGTTCCACTCCAAGAATATCCATCAGCCTGCTCAAGCTCTCCAAACAATCCCTTTGTCATGGCAATTTTTGGTCTAGGGGCTCGACATCCTGGGTCCCTTCCCCCGTGCTACCGGGGGCTTTGAATTCTTGTTCATCACAATCGACAAGTTTACAAAGTGGCCGAAGGTGGAGCCCGTGAGAAAGGTGACCGCGCAGTCAGCTATCAAGTTCTTGAAAGGATTGGTGTGCCGCTTTGGGGTACCTGCCCGAATCATCACCGGCAATGGAACCCAATTCACAAGCCGCGCCTTCATGCAATACGTTCATGCCCTCGGAAGCAAGATTTCATTTCCCTCTGTGGCCCATCCCAGAAGCAATGGACAAGCTGAGAGGGTGAACGCTGAAGTGCTGCGAGGTCTCAAGACAAGAACTATTGATAGACTGTAGAATTGCGGCAGGTGATGGATCGACGAGCTACCGGTGGTTCTTTAGTCCCTCCGTACGACACCAAATCGAGCTACCGGGCAGACTCCCTTCTCCCTAGTCTATCGGGCAGAAGCAGTTATCCCCACGAAACTCATATACGGGTCTCCTCGAGTGCTTGCCTACGATGAAGTAGTGCAGGAACAGCACCAGCGTGACGATGCTGTGCTACTTGAGGAGAACCGTCTCTGGGCTGCTATGTGTTCTGCACACTACCAGCAAGCCCTGCATCGCTATCACAGCCGCAGGGTTCATGCCCGGAGTTTTGAGGAAGGCGACCTTGTCCTTAGGCGCGTTCAGTCCGCCAAGGGTGCAAACAAGTTGATGCTGAAGTGGGAAGGCCCTTACCGGGTAGTACGAGTCACCAGACCTGGCGCAGTCCGTATGGAGACCGGAGATGGCATTCAATTGCAAAACTCATGGAATATTGAGCATCTCCATAAGTTCTACCTGTAAGGCGTGGCTGTCGGGCCCTGCCCGGCAGCCACCCTTTTGTACAAGCTTTGCTGAAGTTGCATGTAACCCTTGGTACAAAGCCAGGCGCAGACCCTGAGCAACAGAGAAATAAACGAAGCGCTGGGGGGCCCCCGAAACTTGCATGCATGCATAAGCATATCATGAGCATGTAGAAGAGGGCGCATGTGGCATTGTTTTCATCTGCATTAAGTTGCAGGATTCTTGCCGTGGACTTGGTCCCGAAGAAAAGGAATGAAGACGATCCCACGTGACGATCCCCGGCAAGCCAAACAGATAAGTTCCTTCTTATCCATATTTGTTCTGTAAGTTGCAAACTTGTGCATATTAAAAACCCGCCACCTTCGAAACATAGGTGCTCCTACCCATTGACTTGAATGCTGCTTCGGTCAGGGTGGACATAGTGGCCTTTGACGGAATGGGCTCGGCGGGGGGCTGGTCCCTTTTTTATGGTTGTGCTCGGCAGGCCTAGCCCTGCGGCAACAAACTAAGGGTACCGGCATGATAGCTTGCCGGAGAAACTTGTTTACTTAAATGTATAGAGGCATTTCACCTCTGCATAGAGATGGTACATGCACAACTGCCCGGCGAAGTTTGTCTTTTTCATTATTATGCTGATAGTCAAGTACAAATCTTACAGAACACAAACATGGATAAGGAAATTTACATTATTTAGACTAAAGTTTGGCCCAGGCCTACATATTTTAAACTGAAAAAAGATAAGTGCCCCGTAATCCCTTTCTTGTCCCTCTCCTCCTAGGCGTTGCGGTGGGAAAGGAAGAGGGCAAAAGGAGTGCCTGAGCGGAAGCCCAGCCCGATCCCGTCAGGGCTTGCCGGATGCAGCCTGGCAAGATCGAGAGTGGCGAGGTTGTGAAGGAGAGGTGCGGTAGGAGCAGCTCGGCGGTGCCCTGGTCACCACCTCCAGGACCAGCAAGAATCCCCAGCGTAGGCACAGGTAGGAAGAACAACAGGAGCCCAGCTGGAAGACTGCTGGAGGAGGCGAAGGCACCAAGAGAGCGGCTCCTCCCCAACAACCGTCTTAAACAGGCCGGTGATAATGGTGCCGGGGAGGGAGGGGAAGAGCGGGAAGATGAGGCAGCGGGCCGGCAGTACGAGATGAAGGCGTCGGTGCCATCGTACTCCGACCTGATGGCCTGCCACCCGTCTTCTCCGTCTTCCCTCGTTCTTTCTTCATCACCACCACCCCGGGAGGATGCCAGCCCTCGGGCCGTCACCTCCCCCGGAGAAGCAGCAGGCAATGACGATGTCCAAGGCATGCAAAAAGCACCGCTCCCCACCTTGGAGGGCAGGAAGGTGCCACCGTCTTCAGCATCCCCACAGACTCTGCCGGAAGGAATAGCACCGGGATTTACCGAGGATCCCGAGTGCTGCACCCCAGCCAAACGCCGGAACCCCCAAGGGCCCCGTCGGCAGGGCGACGGGCCTTGGCTACCCACAACAAGGGCTGGCGCTCCTCGCCGGACAGCCGGCTCATGTGGGGGAGGCGAGCGTTTCATCATTCTGAGGAAGCGCGATACCTTCGACGCTACGAGCGATTTGACGCCCACAACCTTGACCACTGCATCCCTTTCGGCCCCAGACCAGACTCACTCCCCGGGCGTCTACACAAGCGTTCGGTGTCATCGACCCCAAGCTAGGGCCCGGGGGCTGGTCCTAGCCTATCCATCTCAACATATCAAGGAGCGAGGCAGATAATGGAGGGGAGATGTGAGTAGATGAGCACCTCTGCTCCTCCTCGCCCTTTTTTATAGGCGAGCTGGGGCTGGGGGGCTGATCCCTCGGCGGGTACCTACCGTCCCGCTCCACCAACCCAAGAAGGCCGGGCCTCTGCCATGACGCTCTCTCCCGCACCACGCACCTCCGTTACCTACCCCACTCAATGCATGCCACATACGTGGTCAAGGATAAGGGCGTGGTGGGAAGAGTGAATTGGCTGTTACTCATCCGTGAGTTAAAGTCATTCACGGGCCATTACAAGGATGGCCCCACTACAATTGGCGTTACACAACGTGTGGGCAAACCAGAAACTGACTCAAGCTCAGATTAATGAAGAAGCAAAGAAGATCTCAAGGGGTGAGCTACTACAGCCTCCCCGCCTGTGTACTGGACAGGGCCTACCCCGACGATGCTCGGCAGCGCGTTCAGGCTAGGCTCGGGGGCTCCTGTCGGTGCAACAAACCCCAGGTATGTTGCCCAGACTGTACACAGGCTCAAGAACGAGATGGCAGCATCTAGGACAAGGCCAAGCAGAAGAGATCAGCTCTTTGAAGAATCAAAGGGTGGATCAAGAAGACCAAGACCAACCCAAGGAGTAAAATACCACGATGGGAAAACCTACCCTACTAGGCGTGCGAGCCTGGCGAGGACGAGGTTACCCCGAAGACAAGTCTCAAGATTGCCCTGGCAGGCTTCCTGGGGACGCTGAGGGTGGATTACCCCGCCAAGGCTCCACCGCTCCACCTCACAGCAATGCAAGTCACCGATCAGTGCGGTGTCGAGCCCCCAAGATGCTAAGTGGCCGTTATTTGGCACGTGGCAGCCATCCCCAGAGGAAATCACCTCCAAATGACACTCGTCCAGTGACGTGTCATGCAGGCAGGTGAGAAGGTGGCAAAACAGCACGACAAGGCTTGCTGGGCTAGGCTACGATGTGACACTAAGCGGCACATTTAATGCGCTCTGTCCTGTCTGTAGAGTTAGGTATGATGGCACTGTTTGCTATCTAATCAGTACACAATGACTAATTTGCCATTGTGGTGACCCCTTGATCTATAAAAGGAGGGCCATGGCAACCTTAGAAAGGATTCAGACCCCCGTACACTCATACGCACGTAGCTGTTCTCGCCCTGAGGCGACCTTGCCGGGCTAGAGCGCTGCGTCTCCACCACAGTCCTCTCATCAATCCACCAAAGCAGGATTAGGGTTATACGCCTCACGGTGGACCGAACCTGGGTAAAAACTGCCCGTGTGATCGCTGTCGCGCAGCCTCGTACCCTCCGCTCTTTGTGCAATGCGTCCTTCCCCCTTGCCGAACCACAAGGGGCCGATGGCCCCATAGGTGGCCGTGTTTTCCGACGACAACGGGCCTCCTTGAGCCTACTCGGTTAGCGACGCCCGTCCTTCCTCTGCCTTCCCCTCATTTCGCTGCGTCTAGCGCTACCGCCATGGTTGACCGAGCCTACCTTCGCTGTGCGGCTCACCGTCGTTGCTCTCGTCGTTGTCGTGGCCATCCGAGCGCGTCGTTGCCCTCGGGGCACCCCTGCGGTGTGGCCGGAGCCCCCCGTCTAGCCGCTAGAGCCACGTGCCGCCGTCCCCATAGCACACCCGAACGTCGTCGTCCGCTGCTGCAGTTGTAGTCGCTGTTGCTGCCGCTGCCTACCTGCTGTTGCTTGCAGCTGATTGCCGCTGCGCCACTGCCGCAGCTCGCCCAACCGCACCGTAGTGTGCCTTGCTCCACCGCGGCTCGCCGCGACCCATGCCGCACATGCACGCGCCACCCCCCCCCCCCCGCACTGCTCCCTTCCCCGTGCAGCCGCTCGCCCGCACGTCCCCACCACCGCTGCTCGCCGCTCCGCTGCTAGCCGCGGCCCCCTCCCCTCTGCGCCCGCCGGTGGCCTCGCCGGGGACGTGTCAGGCCGCCGTGGCCTGCCGCTATCCTCCGCTCGCTCGGCCGGGCGTGCTCGCGCCTGTGGCTGCACGCCCGCCACACGCGCCCGTTAGCCAGCCCCGATAGCCCCTGTGAGTATGACACGCGGGACCCAACCCCTGGATAGGATAAAAAAAATTAAAAATAATAATTATTAAAATAGTAATTAACTAATTAATTAATATCCTGTTAAATAACCTAATTAGCTAATTGAACTATTAATTAGTTACAAGTCTATGACAGAACGGCCCCACACGTCAGGTTGACCTTGGTCAACTCAGTTGACTGCTAACATCATCATGACGTGATGTTGATGCAATAAATCAATTTAGATTTAATAGCAATTTCAGAAAATGTTTAAATCTTTGAAAATTAATAGAAAATAATCTGTAACCGGGATGAAAAGGTTTTATATATGAAAGTTGCTTAGAAAAATATGACGAATCCGAATATGCACTCCGTTCGTCTGTCACATGCCCCTAGCATATCGAACATGGATTCGTCCCCCTCCGTTTCATCTGCCCGAAAATGCAAACTTCGGGGAAACATTCCCGGATGTTTTCCCCCTTCACCTATATCGTGTAGCACTGCGTTAGGGCACCCCTAGCTCTGCCTATAGTCATGTCATGCATCTGTTTGCTTGTATTTACTGTTTATTCCCCCTCTTCTCTTCGGTAGACCCCGAGACCACTGCTGATGCCACTGTGATTGACTACGTCACCGACGACCGTTCTTCCTTTTCAGCAGAGCTTCCAGGCAAGCAAACCCCCCTTGATCATTCCGATATCGCCCATTCCATTCTCTCTCATGATTGCATTAGATTTTGCTACTGTTATTGTTTGCTCCTATTATGATGCATAGCCTGCTTTTGTAACCTGATGTTGTACCTTACCTTCTTATCCTAAACTACTTAGTATAGGTTGGTTAGTGATCCAGTAGTGGCCCCCACCTTGTCCCAGTTGCCTCAGCTTGTTGATTCGATCAACGTGATCGACGTCCAGAGACCGACACCTCACCTCACCCCCTTTAGTTGTACGACTCTGCAGAACTACTATCGAGTGCCGAGGGTGATACCTCGTAACGCACTCCTGATGATCTCTGTAGTGTAGCTATTCGGTCGTGGTCTTTGAGGGTGATTCCTCCTTCACCACTCCTGATGACGACTCTGTCGTGCAACCCCTCAAGTGTGAACCTCGAGGGTGATTCCTCCTATGTTCACCTTGATGATTCCATCGAGTGGAATCCATCGAGGGTGATTCCTCGGGTTTTCCCCCTTGATGTTTGGACACACGGGTACCTTGACTTTACTTCAGACCCTTGTTAGAGTCGGGCGGGCCCAGTGAACACCCGCAAGAGATACCTGTGGAAGTCGGGCGGGCCTATAGAGCACCCGCGAGATGTTATGGTGGCGGCTGGCTGTTTAGCGGTATCACCCAGGAGGGGGTGGTAGCTCCGGAATTGTCCCGACAGTCGTCACTACCTTTCATAGTTAGTGCACTAACAGGTTTCGGTATTTGTTCTGAGTTGGCCTCTGGCCTATACGCACTAACCACCACGCGGGAACAGTTATGGGCACTCGACGTCGTAGTATCAGCCGAAGCTTTGTTAGATGTCCAGTTCAGCATTGTGGCACGATCGAATCGTGCCGACCATCCAAGGCGGTGCTGGTATCCACCCTGCTCGCAACGACCCGGGGTGCAACGGGCGATGGGCCCAAGACCCCGGAGTACTTAGGATGTAGACTGGCGGGGACCTCTCTGCTGAGCCTAGCTAGGGCTGCGATGTGTTGATCTTTTGAGGCCGGGCATTAACCCAGGAAAGTGTGTCCGGCCAGAGTAATCAAGCGTGTTGGGTAATGTGGTGCACCCCTATAGGGAATATTATCTATTGGAATAGCCGTGTCCTCGGTAACAGACGCTCAGAGTGGTATCCTGATCTATTACAACTAGAAATGGATACTTGAGATATGTGATGGATATGTGGCTCTGGGATTGCTTTCTCACTGGAGTCGAGGAAGGATCTCTGGGCGTTAATACTACAACATGTTTGTTAATTATAATATGCTATTCTATACTCTTCTGATTGCTGCAAGATGCTTGAAGATGCTAGCCTTTGATAGGCTAGTCTTTCCCTTCTATTCTGGCATTCTGCACTATAGTCCATAGTTACAACCCTTCCATTTGATACCAATGCATACTTAGTATAGATCTGATGCTTGCGAGTACTTTGGATGAGTACTCACGGTCGCTTTGCTACCCCTTTCCCCCCTCTTTCTTCTTTCCGGTTGGTGCAACCAGATGGTGGATTCCAGGGATGCCACCCCCGTCGACTACTACTACCACCCGGAGGGTGCCTACTACTACGGGAAGACCGCCGACGACCAGGAGTAGTTAGGAGGTCCCAGGCAGGAGGCCTTGCCTCTTCGATCATTGATGTTTGTGCTAGCCTTCTTAAGGCAAAACTAGTTTAACTTATGTCTGTACTCAGATATTGTTGCTTCCGCTCACTCGCTTGTGTATCGAGCTTTTGTATTCGAGCCCTTGAGGCCCCTAGTTTGTAATATAAAGCTTGAATTATTTTAATTTGTGTCTAGAGTTGTGTTGTGATATCTTCCCGTGAGTCCCTGATCTTAATCATACACATTTGCGTGTGTGATTAGTGTACGATTGAATCGGGGGCGTCACAAGTTGGTATCAGAGCCGACTGCCTGTAGGATCCCCTTTCCAACTCCTTGGCCGAAGTTGAGTCTAGTCTTCGAAGGACTCTTTTACTAACATGGCTGTGTGGCTTACGGGCCCATGTTGCCATTGGGTGGTAGTAGGATCTTTTACTCCTCGACCTTTACTCTGGGACTCTGATCTCTCTTCTATTCGGGTTAAATGATTTTGCGAACTCTAACATTAGGTTCTCATGATCACATCCACCCGGAGGTTTGTATTACCCCTTCCTCGAATTGAGGGCCAAGTTCCTCTTCACAATATTCACTAACCGTAGGATCCTCATATCGAGGGCACCCTGCGTCGTCACTTGCAAATCCCTCGCTCCAGAGGTTTCCCCCGACGCCAATGTAGCTTTTGCTATGTCTCGTTGTTGTATCCCTCCATCGCGTGCATGCGTGCCGCCTAGTATGTCTAGGATGTTTCTCTTGTCCGAACTCGTACTAACTGTGTGTAATCGGCTCTATATATGTATCGGTATATCTTCAATGACTACTGCTTTGTGCATACTGCGCCTTTGCTCATTGTTCTGATTACATCATGAATGATTCCATACACTTGTTCCACCCCTTGCTAAACAACCCCTATTGCATTTAAGCAGGATGGTGAGACCCGATGGTCGTGGCCGTGGTGGCGACAATCCACCACCGCCCGAATACATGGCCGGAATGATACGTTAGTTGAGCTGAATCGCCAGTTCATGGAAGGAGTCATGGCTCAGTTTCTATGCCCCAATATGAATCAGCAACCAGCCCCAGCGACTCTGCAAGACTTTCCGCGTATCAACCCAACCATCTACCACAGCTCAACTCAGCCACTTGATGCTGATGACTGGCTCCGTGACATCACTTTCGAGTTGGAGTCTGCTGATGTAGCCCCTGCCAACTATGTCACCTTCGCGGCTTACTACCTGAAAGGTCCTGCTGCTCAATGGTGGGACAGCCATAGGCGTTCCTTACCTGTTGGAACCGCTACCAATTGGTCAGAATTCCAAGCTGCATTCCGCGGGCCAATGTCGAACCACCTTGGTTAGTCACAACGTCCCCGTTGAACTTGAAGGGTTGGAATTCCATGTTTCCCCCATTGTTTTGAAGTCGTCCAATATCGACCTCATTCTGGGAATGGAATGGTTGAAAACACATACCGCTTCTATCATTTGCGCCACTAAGACCATCCATCTACTACACCCTTAAAGTGAGATAGTAAGCTACGATGTTCATGTTGTTCGTAATGCCGAAGCATGGATTTATTCCTTGAATGCATTAAACGCTTCTCCTCTTGTGAGAATCGAAAACGCTCCAGTCATTTGTGAATTCCAGGATGTCTTGCCAAAAGAACAACCCAGTCCATGGCCTTGCACTTGCTGCAGTTAAATTTGCACTAAAGTTGTGGCAGCATTATCTTCCTGGTAATCGTTGTGAGATCTTCACTAATCATCCAAGTATGAAGTAATTGTTTACTCAGCTAGATCTGGAACCCACAAAGCAGCGATGTAAGGAAAAAATTACGGACTATGACTACGGTATTCCTTATACACCTGGCAAGGCTAATATCATGGGCGATGCCCTGAGTCGCAAGTCCTATTACAACAACCACATGGCTTATAAAGCTCAACCCTTGCAAAGATGATCTCACTTACAGAGAGCATCCGATCCGTGTTCTCGTTCAAGCTGAACGTCGCACCCGTCTGACGGCTACCAAATATCTTAAAGTTCAGTGGTCAAATCATTCTGAAGATGAAGCCACTTGGGAATGCAAGGATCGTCTTCATCGTGATTACCCCGCTTTGTTTTCTTCTACCTCCTAAAATCTCGGGACGAGATTTCTTGTAGTGGAGGAGAATTATGATGCCTGGATAACTAAGCTACAGTAATCCCCCGTTAATGGTGCCATGTCATCACATTACTCTTGCTAATCCTCGCTTGATCCAAATCTTAGTTCAAACTAAAATTCAAATTAAAGCCCAAAATTCAAATTTATCAAACATGCAAAATAAAATGTTCAAAGTGTGGCAAATATTCCAAAACTAATTATGGTGGTGACCCAACACTTTTGTAAAGTATTTAAATGCCCTTTTGTGAATATAACAGTGGCTAAAAAGAATTATGAAATGCTTTTTAAATTATAAAAATACTAAACTATTTTCTTTGAACCTCAAACTAAATGTGGCAGTGGTATAATTAGTAAAACCAATTTAGGTGCTTTCCTATATTTTATAAAGCTAATTGCTATTCAAAAAAAAGAAAACTAAAACTATAAAAAGAAAAATAACAAAACAAATAAAAGGAAAACAAGCCCCCTGGCCGCCTTGGGCCTCGGCTCACACCCGGCCAGCCCACCTACCCCCCACCGGCCGGCTTCCCCCCTGTTCCCCTGGCACGGTCGCTATAGTGGTGGGCTCTGCCCGACGACCGCGCCGGCGTCGAGGGGGAGGGGATAAGGGCAAGCCCTACGCCTCCTCGATCCCCCGCACCCCTCTTGCCCCCTCGCACCTACTCACCTCGCCCCTCTCCCCCTCTCCACCACTCCCTCTCCCTCTCGCTCTCCTCCCTGATCTGGAGAGCTCCCGGCGGAGCCGTCGCCGCTGCCTCATCACCGCCGTGGCCACTGGCCGCTACCCGCCGCACCTTCATGCCCTGCAGCTCCGCCGCCTTCAACATCGTCGCACGCGCCACCGGATCGAGCTCGGGGAGCCGTCTCATCGACAACCGCGCCTTTCTTCCTCCGCCACGGCCGCCGCACTTCGCCGGTCGATACGCTCAACCACGGCCACCCCTGCGCTCCTAAACCCCTCGACGGGCCTCCTTGAGCCTACCCGGTGAGCGCCGCCCGTCCTCCCTCTGCCCCCCCTTGTTTCGCTGCGTCTACCGCTACCGCCATGGACGACCGAGCCTAGCTCCGCTGTGCGGCTCACCGCCGTTGCTCTCGTCGTTGTCATGGCCATCCGAGCGCGTCGTTGCGCTTGGGGCACCCCTGCGGTGCGGCCGGAGCCCCCCGTCTAGCTGCTAGAGCCGCGTGCCGCCGTCCCCGTAGCACACCCGAACATCGCCGTCCGCTGCTGCAGCTGTAGTCGTTATTGCCGCCCGATGCCTAGCTGTTGTTGCTTGCTGCTGACTGCCGCAGCTTGCCCGACCATGCCCTCATGTGCCTTGCCCCGCCGCAGCTCACCGTGCCCCGCGCCGCGCGTGCACGCGCCACCCCCCGCCCTTCTCCTTCCCCATGCAGCCGCTCCGCCCCCTCGGGCCGCACCGCTCACCCGCACGTCCCCGCCATCGCTGCTCGCTGCTCCATCGCTGGCCACGGCCCCCCTCCCCTCTGCGCCCACCGGTGGCCTCACCGAGGCCGTGCCAGGCCGCCGCGGCCCGTCGCTGTACTCCGCTCGCTCGGCCGGGCGTGCTCATGCCCGTGGCCGCACGCCCGCCCCAATAGCCCCTGTGAGTATGACACGCGAGGCCCAGCCCCTAGAAAAGATAAAAAAAATAAAAATAATAATTATTAAAATAGTAATTAACTAATTAATTAACTTAATTAATCTTGTTAATTAACATAATTAACTAATTAGGTAATTGAACTATTAATTAGTTACGAGTCTATGACACAATGGCCCCACACGTCAGGTTGACCTTGCTCAACTCAGTTGACTGCTGACGTCATCATGACATGATGCTGATGCAATAACTCAATTTAGATTTAATAGCAATTTTAGAAAATGTTTAAATCTTTGAAAATTAGTAGAAAATAATCCGTAACTCGGATGAAAAAGTTATGTATATGAAAGTTGCTCAGAAAAATATGATGAATCGGAATACGCACTCCGTTTGTCTGTCACATGCCCCTAGCATATCGAACATGGAACCGTCCCCCTCTGTTTCATCTGCCCAAAAATGCAAACTTCAGGAAAACATTCTCGGATGTTTTCCCCCTTCACATATATCATGTAGCACTGCGTTAGAGCACCCCTAGCTCTACCTGTAGTCATGTCATGCATCTATTTGCTTGTATTTACTGTTTCTTCCCCCTCTTCTCTCTAATAGACCCCGAGACCACTACTGATGCGACTGTGATTGACTACATCATCGACGACCCTTCTTCCTTTTCAGAAAATCTTCCATGCAAGCAAACCCCCCTTGATCATTCCGATATCGCCCATTCCATTCTCTCTCATGATTGCATTAGATTTTGCTACTGTTATTGTTTGCTCCTATTCTGATGCATAGCCTGCTTTTGTAACCTGCTGTTGTACCTTACCTCCTTATCCTAAACTGCTTAGTATAGGTTGGTTAGTGATCCACCAGTGGCCCCCACCTTGTCCCAGTAGCCTCGGCTTGTTGACTGATGACTCGATCAACGTGATCGACGTCCAGAGACCGACACCTCACCTCACCCCTTTAGTTGTACGACTCTACAGAGCTACTATCTAGTGCCGAGGGTGATACCTCGTAACACACTCTTGATGATAACTCTGTAGTGTAGCTATTCGGTCCTGGTCTTCGAGGGTGATTCCAACTTCACCACTCCCGTTGACAACTCTGTCGTGCAACCCCTCAAGTGTGAACCTCAAGGGTGATTCCTCCTATGTTCACCATGATGATTTCATCGAGTGGAATCCATCGAGGGTGATTCCTCAGGGTTTCCCCCTTGATGTTTGGACACACAGTTACCTTGACTTTACTTTAGACCCTTGTTAGAGTCGGGTGGGCCCAGTGAGCACCCGCGAGAGATACCTATGAAAGTCGGGCGGGCCCGAAGAGCACCAACGAGATGTTACGGTGGCGGCTGGCTATTTAGCGGTATCACCCAGGAGGGGGTGGTAGCTCCGGACTTGTCCCGATAGCCATCACAACCTTTAATTATTAATGCACTAACATGTTTGGGTATTTGTTCTGAGTTGGCCACTAGCCTATACGCACTAACCACCACACGGGAACAATTATGGGCACTCAACGTCGTAGTATCAAGTGAAGCTTTGTCAGACATCCAGTTCAGCATTGTGGCATGGTCGGATCATGCCGACCATCCGAGGCGGTGCTGGTATCCACCCTGCTCGCAACGACCCGGAGTGCAACGGGCGATGGGCCCAAGACCCTGGAGTGCTTAGGATGTAGACCGGCGGGGACCTCTCTGCTGAGCCTAGCTAGGGCTGCGACGTGATCTTCTGAGGCCGGGAATTTACCCAAGAAAGTGTGTCTGGCCAGGGTAATCAAGCGTGTTGGGTAATGTGGTGCACCCCTGCAGTGAAGATTTTCTATTAGAATAGCCGTGTCCTCGGTAAGGGACGCTCAGAGTGGTATCCTGATCTATTACAACTAGAAATGGATACTTGAGATATGTGATGGATATGTGGCTCCGGGATTGCTTTCTCGCAGGGAGTCGAGGAAGGATCCCTGGGCGTAAATACTACAACATGTTTGTTAATTATTATATGCTATTCTGTACTCCTCTTATTGCTGCAAGATGCTTGAAGATGCTAGTCTTCGATAGGCTAGACTTTCCATTCTATTATGGCATTCTGCAGTATAGTCCATAGTTACAACCCTTCCATTTGATACCAATGTATACTTAGTATAGATCTGATGCTTGCGAGTACTTTGGATGAGTACTCACGGTTGCTTTGCTACCCCTTTTCCCCCCTCTTTCTTCTTTCCGGTTGTTGCAACCAGATGGTGGATTCCAGGAGCCAGATGCCACCCCCGTCGACTACTACTACTACCCGGAGGGTGCCTACTACTACGTGGAGCCGCCAACGACCAGGAGTAGTTAGGAGGTCCCAGGCAGGAGGCCTTGCCTCTTCGATCATTGATGTTTGTGCTAGCCTTCTTAAGGAAAAACTTGTTTAACTCATGTCTGTACTCATATATTGTTGCTTCCGCTGACTCGCTTGTGTATTGAGCTTTTATATTCGAGCCCTCGAGGCCCCTGCTTTGTAATATAAAGTCTGAATTATTTTAATTTGTGTCTAGAGTTGTGTTGTGATATCTTCCCGTGAGTCCCTGATCTTGATCGTACACATTTGCGTGTATGATTAGTGTACGATTGAATCGGGGGTGTCACAAGTTGGTATTAGAGCCGACTGCCTGTAGGATCCCCTTTCCAACTCCTTGGCCGAAGTTGAGTCTAGTCTTTGAAGGACTGTTTTACTAACATGGCTGTGTGGCTTACGGGCCCATGTCACCATTGGGTGGTAGTAGGATCTTTTACTCCTCGACCTTTACTCTGGGACTCTGATCTCTCTTCTATTCGGGTTAAATGATTTTGCGAACTCTAACATTAGGTTCTCGTGATCACATCCACCCGGAGGTTTGTATTACCCTTTCTTGAATTGAGGGCCAAGTTCCTCTTCACAATATTCATTGACTGTAGGATCCTCATATCGAGGGCACCCTGCGTCGCCACTTGCAAATCCCTCGCTCCAGAGGTTTCCCCCGACGCTGGTGTAGCTTTTTCTATGTCCCGTTGTTGTATCCCTCCATTGCGTGCATGCGTGTCGCCTAGTATGTCTAGGATGCTTCTCTTGTCCGTACTCGTACTAACAGCGTGTAATTGGCTCTATATATGTATCGGTATGTCTTCAATGACTACTGCTTTGTGCATACTACGCCTTTGCTCATTGTTCTGATTACATCATGAATGACTTCATACACTAGTTCCACCCCTTGCTAAACAACCCCTATTGCCTTTAAGTAGGATGGTTAGACCCGCTGGTCATGGCCGTGGTGGCGACAATCCACCACCGCCCGAATACATGGCCGGAATGATACAACAGTTGAGCTGAATCGCCAGTTCATGGAAGGAGTCATGGCTCAGTTTCCATGCCCCAATATGAATCTACAACCAGCCCCAGCAACTCTGCAAGACTGTGCGGGTCTCAACCCAACCATCTACCACAGCTCAACTCAGCCACTTGATGCTGATGACTGGCTCCATGACATCACTTTCAAGTTGGAGTCTGTTGATGTAGCCCCCGCCAACTATGTCACCTTCGCAGCTTACTACCTGAAAGGTCCTGCCGCTCAATGGTGGGACAGCCACAGGTGTTCCTTACCTGTTGGAACCGCTACCAATTGGCCGAAATTCCAAGCTGCATTCCGCGGGCCAATGTCGAACCACCTTGGTTAGTCACAATGTCCCCGATGAACTTGAAGGGTTGGAATTCCATGTTTCCCCCATTGTTTTGAAGTCGTCCAATATCGACCTCATTCTGGGAATGGAATGGTTGAAAACACATACCGCTTCTATCATTTGTGCCACTAAGACCATCCATCTACTACACCCTTCAAGTGAGAGAGTAAGCTACGATGCTCATCTTGTTCATAATGCCGAAGCACGGATTTATTCCTTGAATGTGTTAAACGCTTCTCCTCTTGTGAGAATCAAAAACGCTCCAGTCATTTGTGAATTCCAGGATGTCTTGCCAAAAGAACAACCCAGTCCATGGCCTTGAACTTGCTGCAGTTAAATTTGCACTAAAGTTGTGGCGGCATTATCTTCCTGGTAATCGTTGCAAGATCTTCACTGATCATCAAAGTCTGAAGTAATTGTTTACTCAGCTAGATCTGGAACTCCAAAAGCAGCGACGTCAAGAAACAATTACGGACTATGACTACGGTATTCCTTATACCCCTGGCAAGGCTAATATCATGGCCGATGCCCTGAGTCACAAGTCCTATTACAACAACCACATGACTTATAAAGCTCAACCCTTGCAAAGATGATATCACTTACAGAGAGCATCCGATCCGCGTTCTCCTTCAAGCTGAACGTCGCACCCGTCTGAGGGCTACCAATTTCTTAAAGTTTTGTTATCAAATCATTCTAAAGGTGAAGCCAATTGGGAATGCGAGGATCGTCTTCGTGATGATTCACTACTGCAGGATGCTGCTAACGTGACACTACGATCAGAGACCCTTTGCCGAAACTGTGTGCGATGCATTAATCGCAAACGGTGATGTAAAAAAACCGTCAAAAAACATGCAAAACATTTGCGATGGCGAAGACATCAAACACGGCTCAGATTTGAGTTGCGTGTGAGATGCAGGGCACACGGTTGATCCATCCGAACTGTTTGCGATGAGACAGAATAACAGAAACGGGCAGCCATATCAAGGTGTGGGCTATATACGGCATACAGTTCGCTCAGATGAACTGTTTGCTATTAGCGAGTGATACAGAAATGGGTAGCCAGATCAAGGTGTGTGTGATATACGGCATACGGTTCACTCGGACGAACTGTTTTCGATTAGGGAACACAACAGAAACGGTTCAACTTAACAAGATGTGTGTGATATGCGGCATACAGTTCACATAGATGAACTGTTTGCGATGAGCCAAAAGAACACAAACGAGTCGTGTAAACAAGATGTGTGTGATACGTGGCAAACAGCTGACTCGGATGAACTGTTTGCAATGAGAAATTACAACATAGACGGTCACTATAGTTAATTCGTGTGCGATTCTGTATGTACAAAAAACTTTGAAAATTGCAAACTAGTTGCTTGCGGTGGCTAGGAGTATCGCACATGATGCGTCTGCGAGTACTCGTGTGCGATGATTAGTAAGTTACACATACGTTTCCTTATGTTAACACGTGTGTGAATTTGCAATATGGACAGTTAATATGCAAATGCCTTCTGGACATCAGGCACACGCTTAAACTCAATGAACTGTATACCATGCTAATACTTTCCATGAAAATTTAAGAACTTGGCTAACAACATTTGAGTAACATATATATAGTGGTTACACTATTCGACAAAAGGAGGACTTTGTAACCTGGTTTTGACAACCATATGGTCCATATCTACATACTTAACATAGTAACAACTATCATATTTTAAGAGGCTGAGGGCCAACAACCATATGGTCCATATCTACATACTTAACATAGTAACAGCTAGCACATTTTAAGAGGCTGAGAGCCAACAACCACAACTATCCGCTGGAAGCAGCTTGATCACGGCCACTCAGCATCTCGTTAATGAAAAGGAAGAGCCCTCCTGTGCCTTGGTAGAGCATGAGTAGAACAGTGCCTCCAATTTTCCAATATGGATGCATTGCCACGACAAGCGAGAACTTGTTAATTTGAATGGTTCCATTTCTGCGGGAAATGCAGTATCTTGCAATCACTTTGGCGTTATTAGCAGGCACAAGTGTAATTCGACCACGCCGGGAAATCGATCCAGGAACTGCTACAGCGGGCAATTTCTGTTGAAATGTAGAATAAAAACCAATTGTAACATATCATTGAAGATATATATAGTTTATGAGCATCAACATAAAAATAAGACTTTGTACCAGCGTTTTGTGCACACAATTGGTCTTGTTCAATGTGTGCACCATAGGTATGATTAATCCCATCCAAAATCCAGCTTTCATACGCCGTGCTATCTCTGTCAGATTATCAACAAAGTTTATGACATGCTTCAAGTCCTTCAAGTGAAATTTGGTAAGCTTAGTAACATACAGATCATTCACTATGCATCCAACATATCCTGCTTAAAAGGTGGAAAGGTATTATTTATTCAGAACATGGCAGAAGAATATATAGTGCGCAAAAATTGGTAAATAGAATTTGTTACTGCCTAGGAATGGAGTCAGAAAATGAAATCACAATTGGTTACTTAAATAGTGATCAATTAGTCAGAACAAATACCCTAATTTTGCTAAGTAATATGCCAACATGGAGAAAGTTGAAAGGACACTAACCTCGATCAGACTTTGATCGGCTGATGACGTTAGGGAAGTGAACAACCATGTTAATTAGACCAGGCTGTGGTGCACGCACTCGAATTTTATTGCCAGCTTTCAGTTCATAACACTTAGACATTCTTCTCCAAAGGTCCGCATCAAAATAGGAGTGACCATCTTTATCAAGTTTTACGCTAACCATCATTGTAAATCCATGCTGCGTTGTCAATATGACATCCATGGAGTCATCAACAAAGTAAAGCCCAAGATTTCCTTCTACTCCTATTCTTGCAAAGCAAGGGATGTATTGCTTGAAATGAAAATTAAGATCGTAAATTAGATATATTGAAATGACAGAGCAAGATGCAAATATGGGAGTAATTGATAGAACAGATCAATATATATATATATGAAAGCAAAGTACAAAAATATATAATTAAAAATAGATAATGTAACAAAGATTTGATGCAAATATGAGAGTAACTGAATGAACAATACATCATATATTTGCCTAATATAGGGGGGAAAATTGGCTTCGACATCTAGGCTGCACGTGGCACCGTACCTTTTATCCAAGTGTAGCAACAGACAGTATATGTTCACGAATTTAGGCCATGCCGACCGTGGTAGGTTGAGATTGAACATACTGAGCGCTCCCTGAAGTCATCTGGAATGGTGAGTTAGAACTTCGTTTCCGACTGGCCGCGACCACACTTGCCCGATTTGTGCTTGCACTGTGGACACATGAATGAAAACCCTCGAATCAGCTAGAAGAAAAATAAATCCACGGCAATTTTCGCTAGTTGATTAACAGTGACGGACGGACTGCGATAAGAGATCAGTGAATATTTTGCTAACTTGATTACCTTCTCCATGAGAAAAATCCCCGGCCCAATCCCGCAGAAAACCCCAATCGACCAGAGTCTAGGATGTCTGTGCAGATAGGCGGCGGAAAGCGGTAGGGGCAAAATCCCGTGCCGTTTGGAGCGCGACCTCCACCCGCCGACGACAGCCGTCGAGCTTAGGGTGGCCACCGCGTAGAAGTTGATGAGGTGCAAAGTTGCGGAGGAGTCCGCGATGAGTGGGTGTGGATGAAGTGGGCGAGGGTTTTCTTTTTTCCTTTTGCATGTGTGGGTGAACACACACGGTTCGCAGAGGCGACGGAGATGAATCGAGTGAGATAGTAAATCACCGAAATTGAAGGGGAATCCAAATTTCCTTTGTCCTTTGTCCATGAGTTTTTTCTACAATGAACATAAACCCTGCAAATCACTGTGTTCAAATTTGGCACTTTTCCGGGTTCATTTACAATATTTAGGGGATTATGTGCATTTTCTAGGCATTAATGCACATAATTCAAATTCAAATAATCGGTGCATGAAAAGGTGCACGAGAACGGTCTGGAAAACCATGATCGTGCTATTTAGTAAATTCTCATGCCTTTTACAAGGAATGGGCAAATATTTCACGAAAATGTGTGGCAATAGTCAACCACAAACACGTCGTTTATTGGTTTTTCAACTGTAGAAAAATGAAATACAAGCTTGAAAAACATGACGGCTGGCATGGTGCCATGGTATGGCCTCACCATGCCCTGGTACAAATTTGAGAAGGTTTGGCTTATGTCATCGTCCACGCCATGCATAAATTGAACCATCACCGAGGAATTTTCATGGTTTCGAGGGGGAAATCAGCAAGATTGAAGGGGACGAGAATCCAAATTTCCTTCTTAGCTTGTCATTCAGTTTTTTCTACAATCAACATACCCCCTCGAATGCAACGTGTTCAAATTTGGCATTTTTTCGGGCTCATTTACCATATTTAGGGGATTATGTGCATTTTCTAGGCATTAATCCACATAATTCAAATTCGAACAATCGGTGCATGAAAAGGTGCACAAGAACGGTCTGGAAAAACCATACTCATGGTATTTAGTAAATTCTCATGCCTTTTACAAGGAATGGGCATAGATTTCAAGGGAATGCGTGGCAATAGTCAACCACAAACGCGTCATTTACTAGGTTATAAACTATAGAAAAATGAAATACGTGCTTGAAAAACATGACACCGGGCATGGTGCCATGGTATGGCCTCACCGTTCCCTGGTAAAAAGCTGAGAAGGTTTGATTTATGTCGTCATGCACGCCCTTCGTAAATCGAACCATCACCGAGGAAGTTCCATGCTTTCGAGAGGGAAATCACCAAAATTGAAGGGGAATCCAAATTTCCATCCTAGTTTGTCATTCAGTTTTTTTTCCAACGATCAACATTATCAGCGTTCTGGGAACGGGGGTACCCAGACTTGCCTGCTTGCGGCCCACGGCGTGGCTCCATCGATGGCCTGGTACGGCCCAGCTTCAGCAACAACAACTCAAGACCCTCGCGAGGCGGACGACACCAAGGCCCCCCCCCACCAGAGAGAATGCCTCCTCAGGCTGGCTCCTGAGGAGCGGAGAGTTCCATGCAAGCCTCACCTCGTGAGGTCCGGATGACGTGAGCCATGATGACCAAGGCCAGGCGGGCGCCAGCGGGCGCAGTGTACCAGTTTCCTCTTTGGTGCCAAGGAGGCAAGCACAGGCGCGGGGTCCCAAGGAATCAGCCAAAGGTTTCCATTCCCGTGCAACAAGACCAAGACCACCAGGACGGCAGGACGAAGGTCATCACCGAGCCCACCACGGCGTCACGACCAGAGGCTTTTGCAGGCAAAGACTACTTTTGTCAGGATAGCATGTACTAGTTGTCTCCCTTCGAATTTGGCCATTGTGCCCTTCCCGCCTTTCATTTGGGAAGAGGACCAAGGCCACTATAAATAGGACTTAGCCACCACCATAGAGGAGGATGGATCATTCAGATCACCCTCACTCCACCAGCTCACTCGAGCACAAGAACACCTCTCCTCCTGAGGCTGTTCGCCACTGTACTAGTTCATCCTCAGCCCCTCGAGGCCAATCCACCACAAAGCAGGAGTAGGGTTTTACACCGCAAGGTGGCCCGAACCTGGGTAAACTGCTGTGTCCCTTTCCCTTAGAGTTCATTGGGCTAGGCTGCGAGATTAGCGAGTAGGCAGACTGGGGAGGACGAGTTCTTCGCACGCACCCCAGAGTTCAAACCTCTCAAGGGTTTGCGGAACCCGAAATCCGACATTTGGCGTGCCAGGTAGGGGCGAGTCGAAGCTTCGCCTCTCCGTCCGCCGCACTCCGCCCTCGCCGTTCAGCTCTCATGGCGGGCGCCTCTTCTCCGACTGGATCGGCGGGCACGCACGGAGGCGCCGTGGGTCTCCGGGCCTTCACCCCTGCCTTACGGCGAGTGCAGTGGCCGCCCAAGTTCAGGCTGGAGGTGTCGCCTCGCTGCGACGGCGCGGCAGACCCGGTGGGGTTTCTCCAGGCGTATGAGGAGGCAGTTCTGGCGGCCAACGGCGATGGCAAGGTCATGGCAAATTGGCTTCCCATGGCCCTCACGGGCGCGCCGCGCACTTGGCTCCTGGGCCAGCCGGAATCCTCGGTGGCTTCCTGGGAGGAGCTGCGCGGCCTTTTCATCATGCAATTCACAGCGCCGGCACCTTACGCCATCGCAGCCATCCTCGGCGGCTCGCAGGTGCCGCCCTCGGATCGCCACATCAAGTAGTTCTTTCGCCAGGCGGGTGCCGCCCACGTGCAGCGGGCGGCGCCACCGGGTTGGGCGGCGCCCAAGGCCAATCTCACCTTCGACTCTGGGGACCACCCCGCGGTCACGGCCGGCGCCGGCGCTCTCCTGATGCTCTGCACCCCCACCATTTGCAATGTGGCGGTCACCAAGACCCTCATCGACGGAGGAGCCGGCCTCAACGTGCTCTAAGTGGAAGCATTCGGCTTGCTTCATGTGCCCATGGCCGGCTCCGCCCCATGAAGCCCTTCTCTGGAGTCGTCAACGGCTCCACCAACCCCCTCTAGCAGGTCCGCCTCCCCGTCACCTTCGGCACCCAAGACAACTACCGCACCGAGCTTATCAACTTCGACATCGCCTGCATCAGCCTCCCGTATAACGCCATCCTCGGGTACCCGGCCCTGGCCAAGTTCATGGCAGCAACTCACCCTGCCTACAACCTCATGAAGATGCCGGGAAGCAGCGGCATCCTCACCGTGGCAGGAGACACCAAGGATGCGCTATTGGCCCTCAAGCTCGCCTTCAGGGCCGCGGCGGCCGACTAGGGAAGGGGCCCCAGAGGCTCCGGGGGCTGCGCCAGCGAAGAAGAAGCAGTTGTTCTCTCAAGATCGGGCCGAGAAGAAGCATGTGCCGGTCGATGAAGACGGGGCATCGGGTGCCACATTCACCATAGGTGCCAGCCTCCCTCCAGATCAAGAAAAGGCATTGGTCGACTTCTTACGCGCGAACAAGGAAGTGTTCGCATGGGAGCCCAAGGATCTGGTTGGGATCCCGAGGGGAATGATCGAGATCACCTGAGGGTGTGCCCTAACGCACGACCGGTAAAGCAGAAGGCGTGGCGGCAGTCCACAGAGAAGCAGTCGTTCATCGTCCAAGAGACCCGCAAGCTGCAAGAGGCTGGTGTCATTCGGGAGGTGTGGTACCCAAAATGGTTGGCGAACCCGGTCATCGTCCCCAAGAAGGGCGGAAAGGAGCGTATGTGCGTCGACTTCACTAACCTCAACAAGGCTTGCCCTCAAGACCCCTTTCTGCTTCCGCGTATCAATCAGATCATCGACTCCACCGTCGAGTGTGACCTGCTGTGCTTCCTGGACGCCTTCTCAGTTTATCACCAAATCAAGATGGCGGTGCAAGATGTTGAGAAGACGGCTTTCTTGACCCCATGCGGGGTGTATTGCTACACCTGCATGCCGTTTGGGTTGCGTAACACTGGAGCAACCTTCCAGCGGCTGATGCACATCGCTCTGAGCTGACAGCTCGGGAGGAACGCAGTGGCATACGTCGATGACATAGTGGTGAAGTCTCGGGAGGCAAGAACCCTTACTGAAGACCTGGAAGAAACATTTGCCAGCCTGCGCAAGGTGGATCTGCGACTCAACCCAGAGAAATGTGTGTTCGGCGTCCCATCCGGCAAGCTGCTGGGCTTCTTGGTATCGCACAGAGGGATTGGGGCTAACCCAGAGAAAGTCAAGGCCATAGAAAGGATGAGCCCGCCGCAGACTCTCAAGGAGATGCAGAAGCTGGCAGGTTGTGAGACCTCGCTGGGGCGTTTCATCTCCAAGTTGGGAGAACGCGCCCTCCCGTTCTTCAAGCTGATGAAAAAGAAAGGACCATTCGAGTGGACTCCGAAGGCTAACGCGACCTTCCAAGACCTCAAGAAGTACCTCACCAGCCCGCCGGTGATGGTGGCGCCACGTCCCCTTGAGGCCCAGGTGCTCTACTTAGCCGCCACGCCTCACTCAGCCAGCGCAGCACTGGTGGCAGTGAGGGAGGAGCGCCTGGTCAAGGGCTCACGACGGGGCACCCCGTCACCAGATGGGGCGCCGCGGTCTCAAGAAGGTGCTCTTGAGGCTCCGACTCCACCACCGGCCAACAACGCTCCTGAGACCTCAGCCAACCCCCCTGGCAGTGGGTCTCCTGAGGACGATACTCCTGAGGGCATGGCTGCCATGGCGGATGATAAGGCTCCTGAGGACCCGCAAACTCAGGAGTTGCAAGACCTCACCAATGCTTCCTCCCTCGTCGAGCACCCGGTATACTTCGTCAGCACGGTGCTGCGAGACACGCGGGCACACTACCCCATGCCACAGAAGCTACTGCTCGCGCTCATCGTCGCCTCCCGAAAGCTGCGCCACTACTTCCAAGGCCACCCCATCAAGGTTGTCTAAGCTTACCCTCTGGAGAGGGTGCTTTGGAGCCCCAACGCTGCAGGAAGGGTCGCCGAATGGAACATTGAGCTGCAAGCGTTCCAGTTGGAGTTCAGTACCACCAGGATCATCAAGGGTGCGGCCCTCGCTGACTTCGTGGCGGAATGGACTGACGTCCCTGACCGTGAAGTGTGCAAGGACCGCTCCCTCATACCCAGCGATGAGGCACCAGATGGTTGGATCATGTACTTTGACGGCGCGTTCTCACACCACGGCGTGGGGGATGGAGCTGTGCTTATTTCGCCCACCACAGACAAGGTCTACTACACCGTACAACTCTGCTTCCAACAAGGCGAGAAGGTCTCCAACAACATTGCGGAGTACGAAGGCCTGATCGCAGGACTCAAGGCCGCCGCAGCACTGGGGGTCAGGCGCCTCACCATCAGGGGCGACTCGCAGCTCCTCGTCAACTTCTCCAACAAGAAGTACACCCCGAAGGACGAGCACATGGAAGCATACCTTGAGGAGGTACACAAAATTGAGAAATGATTCTTGGGCCTGGAATTGCAGCACGTGCCGTGAGGCACAAACAAGGAGGCGGATGACATCGCCAAGAGGGTGTCCCGGCGTCTGCCTCAGGAGCCTGGCGTCTTCGAAGAGCGGCTCTTCAAGCCATCGGTACCTCCACCCACCGCAGAACCAGCACCGCCTCACAAGGACCTCCCCCAGGCTCCTTCGTCGGGCGCCCCAGCTTGTGGCCCGACCTCAGGAGCTCGCCTCCTCCTCGCGATGGAACCTCAGGAGGGGTGTTGGACCGAGGAGTTCAAGGCGTACCTACTTCGGGGCACCCTGCCAGAGAAGGAGGAAGACGCGGAGCGTGTGGCCCGCCAGGCCACAGCATACTGCATCCAGGACGGTGAGCTCTATCGGAGGCGTCCAAATGATGTTTCTTTACGGTGCATCTCCAGGGAACAGGGATGCGATCTGCTGGCTGATATACATGGTGGGGACTGTGGGCATCACTCTTCATCGCGCACACTCATGGGCAAGGTATTCCGCAGCGGGTTCTACTGGCCCACGGTGCTCAACGATGTTGCCGAGCTGGTGAAGTCCTGTGAAGCCTGCCAGTTCCACGCCAAGCAGATCCACCAGCCCGCTCAGGGCCTCCAGACCATCCCGCTCACATGGTCGTTCGCGGTCTGGGGGCTGGACATCTTGGGGCCATTCCCACGGGCGCCTGGGGGCTACCGCTACCTCTACGTCGCCATCGACAAGTTCACCAAGTGGGCGGAAGTGGAAGCCGTCCGCACCATCCCGGCCGGCTCAGCCGTCAAGTTCATCAAAGGCCTCGTGAGCCAGTTCGGGGTTCCTAACCGCATCATCACCGATAATGGCTCACAGTTCACCAGCAACCTTTTCAAAACATACTGTGCTAACCTTGGAACGCAGATATGCTACGCTTCGGTGGCACACCCCACGAGCAATGGCCAGGCCGAGCGCGCCAACGCAGAAGTCCTGAGAGGCCTCAAGACAAGGACCTTCAAGAAGAAGCTCAAGGCCTGCTGCAGGGGCTTGCTCGACGAGCTCCAGTCCGTGCAGTGGTCCATCTGCACCACCGCAACCAAGCCGACGGGCGAGACTCCGTTCTTCCTCGTCTACGGAGCCGAAGCGGTTCTCCCTCATGAGGTCAAGCATCGCTCCACGTGGGTCTTGGCGTTTGACGAGGCACGCCAGGACGCCACGCGGGTGATGGACCTCGTGCTGGGGGAGGAACGCCGCCGTCAAGCCTCGCTCCGAGCGGCAAGGTACCAGCAGGCGCTGCGGCGGTACCACTGCCGCAATGTCCGCTCCAGGACGCTCGAGGTGGGTGATCTCGTCCTGAGGCGGTTGCTCTCCAGGGAGGGGCTGCATAAGCTCTCACCCATGTGGGAGGGCCCGTTTAGGATCGCCCATGTCTCCAAGCCTGGCGCCGCGCGCCTAGAGACGCAGGACAGGATCCCCATCCAGAACGCCTGGAACATCCAGCACCTCCAGAAGTTCTACCCATGAAGCAAGGCCCCGTGCCTGTGAAGGTCTCCGCTTGTGACACTCTCACGTAATAATGAGTGGGGCTGTACACGCCTTGGAGTCTCCTGAGTGTCGCCCGCGGGCCTCACGGGGGCTCCCTCCCACGTCCTAGTGGCAGCACTTAGCTCCGCGCTGGTGAGAAGACTAGACTAGGTGCCGGACGCGGCTGTTCTTTTGCTTGCTTTCTGTATTTGGTTTGCAACTTCTTAATGGAATTTGGAGTTTTCGCGTTTCTCGTTTGCCAGAGCTGGAATTTGCTTTTCCTCTTGTTTGTTCGCCTCTCCAGCCTTGTCCCAGGAAGAGCGGCAGTTGCCCGTCGCTCCTCCTCGCGCGTCCCACGCGCGGGGGCTAGGTAGGTGTGTGCGCTTGGCGCTCGCCGCGACCACACCTCATCGAAGCCCTGTCGCCCTAGAGCTTCGGTCCTTAAATCCTTGCTAGACACTCTCAAACGAGCTCGTGGGCACGCGTACCTTCTCAAGTCCGTGCCTCAGGGCATCGCGACGCGGTGCACCAGCCACAACCAACCCATGCTCGGGGGCACGCGCAAGGAAGGGCATGACACCCTGTGAAGTTTTCTAATAATTCTGCAGCTGTACAATGCCTCCTGAGGCCCGACGGCTCCTGAGTCGTTAAGAAGCAAACTTCGCCAGATTTTGCTAGAGAGGCGCACCCTCGTGAGGCGGGCAACTATAGCAAGCATATCAAGCTAAGTTATTCTAACCGCACCTGATCGGAATATCGGTACCCCGGCACAATATCAAAATAACAAACATAGCATAATGGCACGAGTGCCTTGGTTCATTACACGCCCCAGCGGGGCCCTCTACTTTTTTCAAAGTGCAGGAGAAAGGAAAGGTTAAACAAAAGTGGCCCGCATGACCGCAGCAGCTCCCGAGGCCAGGCTCCGGCGGCCTCTGGGCTCTGTCAGAGTCTTCCTCCCGCGTCACCGGAGCGCGACGATGAGACGACCCGTCCCCTTCCCCGATGTGAGCCCGGCAACATGGTGGTTGGTCGTAGCCGCCGCTGCTGGTGCTCTCGCTAGAGGAGGAGCCGCCGCTGCTGAAGGAAGCGCGGCCGTCGCCAAGGGCAAGCTCACCCTCATTGTCATCGTGGCCGTCGTCAAGGCCAAGCTCATCGTCGCCGCTGCCGTCTTCCGGGCAGCACCCCGCGCGACGGCCGTCCTCCCTGAACACCCTCACGTAGAGGGTCGCGAGGCCGTCGTACCTGAAATGAAGGGTGTGCCTCCCGCTCAGGCCTTGCGCGCGGGCAAACGCCTGCCAACCACGGGTCAAGGACACGCTGCCCGTTGCGTTGACTTCGACCCCAACCAGGGAAGCCTTGCTGCAGCAGCCGTCAGCCTGCAGCCAGAGGCTGTCAAGCCCCACGACCGGCAGCTCACTCATGAAGAAGCGCGGGAGCGGGAGCCAGGTGCCAGCGGGCCTCTCCGACCACACGATGAACTCCGGGAGCACATCCGCTGAGTGGAAGCGCGGCCGAGGAGGCTGGGCAACCATGGCACGCCGCCCCTCATCACAGGGGCTTGTTCGCCCTTGGCGGCTCCTGCCTCGAGAAGAAGAACCGCCGCGGCCTCCCAAAGCAATGTCGGCCCCCGAAGAAGTCCGCCCGCGCCCCCGAGGAGCTGCCGCCGGGGTTGCGGCATGCTTGCGGGGGCGGCCACGCCCTCTCTTGGGTGGCGACGAACCTGGCCCCTCCTTGGGGGCCTTCCCCTTCTCGGCGGCAGAAAACCTCCTTGTTGGCACCATGGATGCTACGGCAAGACGGGGTGATGAAGAAGAAGAGGGAGCGGGCAGCGAGAAGATGGAGATGAGTGAGGGGGGCTCTACCCCTCCCCTCATTTATAGCCGGAGGGAGGCCAACCGCCGGCCTCCACGACCCCAAGCAATGATGGTTTTTCTCTGCATCCAGTAGGGTTTCGTCAAGTCAAGCAGTTGCCGAGGCGGTGTGGGGAAGCGGAGGAGCCCACGTCCCTTCAATCGTGACACGTCAATCGAGGCCGCAGGCGGTTAGGGCCCGCGGCGCTCCGCACTTGCCCCTTGGCTTCGCCTCGAAGCCAAGTCCGAGCGTGCCTTGGGCCCGGGGGCTACTATCGGTGTTCAGGGAACGGGGGTACCCAGACTTGCCTGCCTGTGGCCCACGGCGTGGCTCCATTGACGGCCTGGTATGGCCCAGCTTCAGCGACAACAACTCAAGACCCTCGCGAGGGGCCAAGCCTCGCTAGGCGGACGACACCAAGACCCCCCCCCCAAGGAGCGTCCTCCTCAGGCTGGCTCCTGAGGAGTGGAGAGTTCCATTCAAGCCTCACCTCATGACGTCCGGATGACGTGAGCCATGATGACCAAGGCCAGGCGGGCGCCAGCGGGCGCAGTGTACCAGTTTCCTCTTTGGTGCCAAGGAGGCAAGCGCAGGCGCGGGGTCTCAAGGAATCAGCCAAAGGTTTCCATTCCCGTGCAACAAGACCAAGACCGCCAGGACGGTAGGACGGAGGTCATCACCGAGCCCACCACGGCGTCACGACCAGAGGCTTTTGCAGGCGAAGACTACTTTTGTCAGGATAGCATGTACTAGTTGTCTCCCTTCCAATTTGGCCATTGTGGGATCCCTTCCCGCCTTTCATTTGGGAAGAGGACCAAGGCTAATATAAATAGGACTTAGCCACCACCATAGAGGAGGACGGATCATTCAGATCACCCTCACTCCACCAGCTCTCTCGAGCACAAGAACACCTCTTCTCCTAAGGCTATTCGCCACTGTACTAGTTCATCCTCAGCCCCTCGAGGCCAATCCACCACAAAGCAGGAGTAGAGTTTTACACCGCAAGGTGGCCCGAACCTGGGTAAACAGCTGTGTCCCTTTCCCTTACAGTTCGTTGGGCTAGGCTGCAAGATTAGCGAGTAGGCATACTGGGAGGACGAGTTCTTCGCACGCACCCCAGAGTTCGAACCTCTCAAGGGTTTGCGGAACCCGAAATCTGACAAACATACCCCCTCCAATGCAACGTGTTCAAATTTGACATTTTTCTGGGCTCATTTACCATATTTAGGGGATTATGTGCATTTTGTAGGCATTAATGCACATAATTCAAATTCGAACAATCGGTGCATGAAAAGGTGCACAAGAACAGTCTGGAAATCCATGCTCGTGCTATTTAGTAAACTCTCATGCCTTTTACAAGGAATGGGTAGAGATTTCAAGGAAATGTGTGGCAATAGTCAACCATAAATGCGTCGTTTACTGGGTTAACAACTATACAAAAATGAAATACATGCTTGGAAACACATGACGCCTGGCATGGTGCCATGGTATGGCCTCACTGTGCCCTGGTAAAAATTTGAGAATGTTTGCCTTATGTCATCATGCACGCCTTTCATAAATTGAACCATCACCGACGAAGTTTCATGGTTTTGAGGGGGAAATTACCAAGATTGAAGGGGGGATCCAAATTTCCTTTATCCTTTGTCCATGAGTTTTTTTCTATGATGAACATACACCCTGCAAATCACCGTGTTCAAATCTAGCACTTTTTCGTGTTCATTTACCATATTTAGGGGATTATGTGCATTTTCTAGGCATTAATGCACATAATTCAAGTTCAAACAATCGGTGCATGAAGGGGTGCACAAGAACGGCCTAGGAAACCATGCTCGTGCCATTTAGTAAATTCTCATGCCTTTTACAAGAAATGGGTAGATATTTCGATGAAATGTGTGGCAATAGTCAACCACAAACGTTTGTTTATTGGGTTTTCAACTATAGAAAAAATGAAATAAAGGCTTGAAAAACATGACGCCTGGCATGGCGCCATGGTATGGCCTCACCATGCCCTGGTAAAAATTTGAGAAGGTTTAGCTTATGTCGTCATGCACACCCTTCATAAATCGAACCATCGCCGAGGAAGTTCCATGCTTTCGAGAGGGAAATCACCAAGATTGAAGGGGAATCCAAATTTTCTTCGTTCTTTGCCCTGGAGTTTTTTTCTACGACGAACATACACCCTGCAAATCACCATGTTCAAATTTGGCATTTTTTTGGGCTCATTTTACCATATTTAGGGGATTTTGTGCATTTTCTAGGCATTTAGTGCATATAAATCCAATCCAGCTACAGCTGCACAGGTGTGATGTGAGGGACATGGATTGCCATTCGATCGCGGCGCATCCTACGGTGCACACGCGCGATCCGCATGGCTGGGGTTCTGGCCAATCATAACGCAACGCACAATAGGCTCAGCGCATAATGTTTCTGGAGGCAACGGGGATGAACCATGTGCGATAATGAACGAGGAAAATTGTAAGGGAAGCCAAATTTCCTTCGTCGTTTGTCGTTGAGCTCTTAAAAAACACCGCACTGTACGACTGCCCGGCCACTCTGTCCCAGAGCTCTCTCCAAGCGTTGTTCATGGCACCGCGGTGCACAGTAAATGGTAAGGAAGCGATGGCATCCTGCCGCGCCGTGTTCCTCGCCGCCCGCGACTGCACACATGGTAAGGAAGCGATGGCATCTCGCCGCGCCGAGTTCATCGCCGTCGGCGGCCACACAGTTACATGGACGGACTTTGAGGCTGCCATGGCCGAATGGGCGGTGGATCTAGAGGCGGCCAAAGCCACACAGAAGGAGCGGAAAAGGCAGAAAGCAGTCAAGAAAAGAGAGTCCCGCTACCGCAAGAAAGAAGAGGCCGCACGCCGTGCTGAGGAGAGCTTGGCGGAGATCGATGCACGGTGGGCTGCGGCCTACAAGGCCGGGAAGGAGAACGACGGCGTCTGGCCAGCATGCCCCGATGGCAGCATGTGAGAAGTAGTTAGTGCGTGTGTCGCCCATAAGTTTGTATAATTAATTACGAGCATCTACCAGTACTACATATGTACTAGTCCCAGAGCAAATTACCGATGATTGCTCATTGGGTGTCACCTTGCCTCGTTCACGTACATTGAATAATCCTGATACAATGAAAGAGATTTTTGAAATTAGGTGCGGCTGGAGATGCTGATAGATATAAGAATTATTAGAAGAGCACAAACACACGGTTTCTATGGTGTACCCGTGTGCTTTTTTTTGCATTAATTATCCATAAGTCAGTTACCTGTGCGATGTTTCCTAATAAACCAGGTGTACCATTGACCAAAAAAATCAACTACACGTGTACATTTTTTTGGAGACGGGATCTGCCAATTTTCTCTTTTCTCGTACACGAGTATTTTACACGCTTCGTCTGCGTTGTGTGTTTCCCCCGCCCAAGTTTCAAGTTGCGCAGCGAAATTTTCATTAGGCGCGCGATTTCAGAATTTATTCCTCCCACCACATCCCCACCCATCAAATTTCCTCAGTATCTCCCCCCTCCCCCCTCCCCCTACCGGCAGCTCAAACCGTCGCCGCCGCAACCACAGCTTCAACCACATCTATGTTCTGCTCGGATCCAGTCAGGTAACCCACCGATCTCTATCATGGCCCCAGCCTGATTGCTTAAATGGCGCCTGCGAAACATCATCATGCCTCCAAATCCCCACCGCTCCTACCTCCAGAGCATCGCCGCGCAATCCC
Organism: Thinopyrum elongatum; assembly: GCA_011799875.1. Taxonomy (NCBI): domain Eukaryota; kingdom Viridiplantae; phylum Streptophyta; class Magnoliopsida; order Poales; family Poaceae; genus Thinopyrum; species Thinopyrum elongatum. Next base: position 266,650,988 of record CM022297.1, read on the forward strand.
AACCAAATATCACGTGGAGGTTGAGGAGCTGATGGCGGTCCATGGTGCGATGGCCGCTGTGCATGTTGATCCGGAGGAACACCTCGCCTCCGCCGCCGCCGACTTGGTGCAGGCTCTGGCCCAGATGAAGTGCTCCAGCGACTACCCCCCAGGACTTATCAGGTATGATCTGACCAGCTCAATCTTACCAATACCAATTGCAATGGCTATGTTTTGTACGGTTGATGTATTAAGCATGTTCGTGCCTTGTTTATTTCAGTACTGCACACTATGTGATGTTCAAGTATTAACTGTCCAGCTTAATTTCACCAATACCAGCAACAAACTTACAATACATGACTTAGAATATCACTAGAGATGCTGCCCATTTGCTATTTTTGGTGGATGCTAACCCTGTTGTACATAACATGCCTGTCCATGTACTTACGTAGGGTCATAACGGCCGATGTTGTTGTTTGCCGTCGAGGTTAGCTGCATCCCATGTCTTACAGTATTTCACATCATTTGTGCAATTGCAGTTTAACTTCTAACATTTACTGGCTTCCTGTAGGTACACATGTCAGTGGCACTGATCCACGCTTCAACCCGGAGGAACAGCTCGCCTCCGCCGCCGCTGACTCTGGGGAGGCTCTGCCCAAGATGAAGTGCCCAGCAACTACCTCTCAGGACTTACCAAGTATGTACTCACCAGTTCAATCTTACCAATACCAGTTGCAATTAATGGCTATGTTTTGTACGGTCGATGTATTAAGCATGTTGTAGTAAACATGTCTAACACATTTTAGCTATTTTCCCTACCTTTTTATAGACAACTGGGCCATTCGCTGCTCTGGCAGCACCTGCCTTGTGATGTTTAACTCTGCCAATTGCATTTTTATCAGTACCGGTTTCAATGGCTATTAAGCCTGTTGCAATTAACAGTTGTATGCATTTTTAAACAGTTGTATTTCAATCGCTACAAACTTACAAAACATGACTTAGGATGTTGTTAAGCCTGTTGCAATTAATAGTTGTATCCATTTTCTAATCTGTCCCTTTGCTACCATGCTACTCTCTGCAATGAAGATATACTAGAGATGCTGCCCATTTGCTATTTTTGGTGGATGCTAACCCTGTTGTATTTAACATGCCTTTCCATGTACTTACGCAGCGCCATAACGCGCGATGCTATTGTTTGCCGTCAAGGTTAGCTGCATCCCATGTCTTACAGTATTTTACATCATTTGTGCAATTGCAGTTTGGCTTCTAACATTTACTTGCTTCTTGTAGGTACACATGTCGGCGGCACTGATCCACGCTTCGACCCAGAGGAAGAGCTCGCCTCTGCCGCCGCTGACTTTTGGCGGGCTCTGGCCAAGATGAAGTGCCCCAGCAACTACCTCTCAGGACTTACCAAGTATGAACTCACCAGTTCAATCTTACCAATACCAGTTGCAATTAATGGATATGTTTTGTACAGTCGATGTATTAAGCATGTTGTAGTAAACATGCCTAACACGTTTTAGCTATTTTCCCTACCTTTTTGTAGACAACTGGGCCATTCTCTGCTCTGGCAGCACCTGCCTTGTGATGTTTAACTCTGCCAATTGCATTTTTATCATTACCGGTTTCAATGGCTATTAAGCCTGTTGCAATTAACAGTTGTATCCATTTTTAAACAGTTGTATTTCAATGGCTACAAACTTACAAAACATGACTTAGGATGCTGTTAAGCCTGTTGCAATTAACAGTTGTATCCATTTTTTAATCCATCCCTTTGCTAACGTGCTACTCTTTCGCAATGAAGATATCACTACAGATGCTGCCGTTTTATTACCATTTGCTATTTTTTGTGGATGTTAACCCTGTTGTAGTTAACATTGGCTTTCCATGTACTTAAACAGGGCTACAATGGGCGATGCTGTTGTTTGTCGTCGAGGTTAGCTACATCCCATGTCTTATACACCATCTATTCCTAAATATAAGTATTTTTAGAGATTCCAATATAGACTACATAAGGAGCAAAATGAGTGAATCTAGATTCTAATCTAAACTATATCTATAATTCTATATACATCCGTATGTAGTTCATATTGAAATCTCTAAAAATACTTGTACTTAGGAACATAGGTAGTTGTATTTTACATCATTTGTGCAATCTCAGTTTAGCTTCTAACATTTACTGGTTGCTTGTATGTACATATATGAGACGTACTGATCCACGCTTCGATCCCTTTTACATATGGGGTAATGAGATATTCATGAACAAGCATCAAGTGAGGAAACTAAGAAAGATTGTTAGGCAAAAGAAACGGGTGATGGGAATTAAGCTCTTTATTTACACTTTGTCCAAGACAACAGTGAACTTTAGGATGGTAAGTAATGTGTTGCCTTTTCCCCCTGCCCACAACAAGTTACTCTATTAGACCTCAGTATCTGAATTTTTTCTCTTTTCAATGGTTTCCAAAGCTATTTACTGATGATTACCTTGCAAACCACATGACCGGAGTGGAGGCAACTAAGGTTAAAGTATATAATTCATGCTACCATGATAATGCTCTAGAAGTCTTCCTGAGGGCGGTGAAGGATGGGCGGGCGATCGTCACAAGGGGTTGGACAAAAGTTGTTCATGCCTATGGCATGTAGGAAGGCACATTATGGGCATTCTGCTTCTTCAACACCATCGGCAGACAAAATGATTTACACTTGTCTCTTCACCTTTACCGCCTCTAAATATTGTGGTTCATCGTAGTTCATTGATGTCTAATCCTGTAATTACTGAACATATTGTACTGACAATTTTATTAATGGATTCGTTGTTGAACCATTGTGCTGAGAATTTGAATTCCACGTTTCATATTTCAAAATTTGCAATTTGAATAATAAATTACAGGGAAAAATAAAATTATACTGGAGCGAATAAAATAATGTGCACACTGTTAGAAAGAAAACAGCGTGTGCGATGAAAAATAGAGAATAGACGGATCTTTGACATGAAACATTTGCGATGCCCGGCGGACGCACACACGGTTTCGTCTCATATGCGTGTGCGATTCATGGTAATACAGCAAACATTTCAAACCAGTGTGCGTGTGTGATAGGAATACCAATCGCACACAGTTATGAAAATGGACACGTTGGCGTTAGTAGAGGCACCGCACACATTTTACATTCTTGAACCGTGTGCGATAACGTACCTATCACAAACATATTGGTAGATTAAATGTTGATGTCCACCTTTTTCACACGACTATAGCAGCGTAATCATTTGGGATGTCTCTCTGATCAGAAATGTAACGTCGAGATGTAACATGTGGGACTGGGGTGGCTTCTCATACGTTTATTCTATGGCGATTGTCAGTAGCCGCTCGCCTATCCCCGACGGTTTCTGGGTCGTGTGGGAAGGACCCCCCTATCGCAATCACTCACTAGGCGACGGTTCCAAATGCCGTCGCGGAAAGGGGTTAAAAACCATTTGTATAGCACCTTACGGTACCAGTGATTACCCCGCTTTGTTTTCTTCTACCTCCTAAAATCTCGGGACGAGATTTCTTGTAGTGGAGGAGAATTGTGACACCCAGATAACTAAGCTACAATAATCCCCCGTTAATGGTGCCATGTCATCACATTACTGTTGCTAATCCTCGCTTGATCCAAATCTTAGTTCAAACTCAAATTCAAATTAAAGCCCAAAATTCAAATTTCTTAAACATGCAAAATAAAATGTTCAAAGTGTGGCAAATATTCCATAACTAATTATGGTGGTGACCCAACACTTTTGTAAAGTATTTAAATGCCCTTTTGTGAATATAATAGTGGCTAAAAAGAATTATTAAATGCTTTTTAAATTATGAAAATACTAAACTATTTTATTTGAACCTCAAACTAAATGTGGCAGTGGTATAATTAGTAAAACCAATTTAGGTGTTGTTCCTATATTTTATAAAGCTAATTGCTATTAAAAATAAAATAAAAATAAAACTTTAAAAAGAAAAATAACAAAACAAATAAAAGGAAAACAACCCCCTCTGGCCGCCCTGGGCCTCGGCCCACACCCCACCAGCCCACCTACCCCCCACCGGTCGGCTTCCCCCCTGTTCCCCTGGCACAGTCGCTACAGGGGCGGGCTCTGCCCGACGACCTCGCCTGCGTTGAGGGGGAGGGGATAAGGGCAAGCCCTACGCCTCCTCAATCCCCCGCACCCCACTTGCCCCCTCGCTCCTACTCACCTCGCCCGTCTCCCCATCTCCACCACTCCCTCTCCCTCTCGCTCTCCTTCCTGATCTAGAGAGCTCCCGGCGGAGCCGTCGCTGCTGCCTCATCACCGCCGTGGCCACTGGCCACTACCCGCCGCACCTCCATGCCCTGCAGCTCCGCCGCCTTCATTATTGTCGCCCGCGCCACCGGATCAAGCTCAGGGAGCCGTCCCATCGACGGTCGCGCCTTTCTTCCTCCGCCACGGCCGCCGCACTTCGCCGGTCGATACACTCAACCACAGCCACCCCAGCGCTCCTAAACCCCTCGATGGGCCTCCTTGAGCCTACCCGGTGAGCGCCGCCCGTCCTCCCTCTGCCTCCCATTCATTTCGCTGCATCTAGCGCTACCGCCATGGACGACCGAGCCTAGCTCCGCTGTGCAGCTCACTGCCGTTGCTCTTGTCTTTGTCGTGCCCATCCGTGCGCGTTGTTGCGCTTGGGACACCCCTGCGCTGTGGCCAGAGCCCCCTGTCTAGCCGCTAGAGCTGGGTGCCACCATCCCCGTAGCACACCCGAACGTCGCCGTCCGCTGCTGCAGTTGTAGTCGTTGTTGCCGCCCGCTGCCTACCTGCTGTTGCTTGCTGCTGATTGCCGCTGCGCCGCTGCCGCAGCTTGCCTGACCGCGCCCTCGTGTGGCTTGCCCCACCGCGGCTCGCTGCACCCCACGCCGCGCGTGCACGTGCCACCCCACGCACCCTGCTCCTTCCCCGTGCAGCCGCTCCGCCCGCTCAGGCCACGCCGCTCGCCCGCGCGTCCCCGCCATCGCTGCGAGCCGCGCCGTCGTTGGTCGCGGCCCCCCTCCCCTCTGCGCCCGCCGGTGGCCTTGCCGGGGCCGTTCCAGGCCCTCGCAGCCCGCTGCTGTCCTTCGCTCGCCCGGCCGGGCGTGCTCGCGCCCCTGGCCGCACGCCCGCCCCGCGCGCCCGTTAGCCCGCCCCGATAGGCCCTGTGAGTATGACACGCGGGTCCCAGCCCCTGGATAAGATTAAAAAATTAATAATAATAATAATTAAAATAATAATTAACTAATTAATGAAATAATTAATTAACTTAAATAATCATGTTAATTAACCTAATTAGCTAATTGAACTGTTAATTAGTTACAAGTCTGTGACAGAACGGCCCCACATGTCAGGTTGACCTTGGTCAACTCAGTTGACTGCTAACATCATCATGACGTGATGCTGATGCAATAACTCAATTTAGATTTAATAGCAATTTCAGAAAATGTTTAAATCTTTGAAAATTAGTAGAAAATAATCCGTAACTCGGATGAAAAAGTTTTATATATGAAAGTTGCTTAGAAAAATATGACGAATCCGAATACGCACTCCGTTCGTCTGTCACATGCACCTAGCATATCGAACATGGAACCGTCCCCCTCCGTTTCATCTGCCCAAAAATGCAAACTTTGGGAAAACATTCCGGGATGTTTTCCCCTTCACCTATATCGTGTAGCACTGCGTTAGAGCACCCCTAGATCTGCCTGTAGTCATGTCATGCATCTATTTGCTTGTATTTACTGTTTCTTCCCCCTCTTATCTCCGGTAGACCCCGAGACCGCTGCTGATGCCACTATGATCGACTACGTCACCGACGACCCTTCTTCCTTTTCAGCAGAGCTTCCAGGCAAGCAAACCCCCTTGATCATTCCGATATTGCCCATTCCATTCTCTCTCATGCTTGCATTAGATTTTGCTACTCTTATTATTTGCTCCTATTCTGATGCACAACCTGCTTTTGTAACCTGCTATTGTACCTTACCTGCTTATCCTAAACTGCTTAAAATAGGTTGGTTAGTGATCCACCAGTGGCCCCCACCTTGTCCCAGTTACCTCGGCTTGTTGACCGATGACTCGATCAACATGATCGACATCCAAAGACCGACACCTCACCTCACCCCTTTTAGTTGTACGACTGCCGAGCTACTATCGAGTGTCGAGGGTGATACCTCGTAACGCACTCCTGATGATAAATCTGTAGTGTAGCTATTCGGTCGTGGTCTTCGAGGGTGATTCCTCCTTCACCACTCCTGATGACGACTCTGTCGTGCAACCCCTTAAGTGTGAACCTCGATGGTGATTCCTCCTATGTTCACCTTGATGATTTCATCGAGTGGAATCCATCGAGGGTGATTCCTCAGGTTTTCCCCCTTAATGTTTGGACACACGACAACCTTGACTTTACTTTAGACCCTTGTTAGAGTTGGGCGGACCCAGTGAGCACCCGCGAGAGATACCTGTGAAAGTCGGGCTGTCCCGAAGAGCACCCGCGAGATGTTACGGTGGCGGCTGGCTGTTTAGAGGTATCACCTAGGAGGTGGTGGTAGCTCCGGACTTGTCCCGACAACCGTCACTACCTTTAATTGTTAATGCACTAACAGGTTTGGGTATTTGTTCCGAGTTGGCCTCTAGCCTATACGCACTAACCACTACATGGGAACAGTTATGGGCACTCGATATCGTAGTATCAGCCAAAGCTTTGCCAGACGTCCAGTTCAGCATTGTGGCACGGGCGAATCGTGCCGACCATCCGAGGCGGTGCTGGTATCCACCCTGCTCGCAACGATCTGGAGTGCAATGGGCGATCAGCCCAATACCCCGGAGTGCTTAGGATGTAGACCGGCGGGGATCTCTCTGCTGAGCCTAGGTAGGGCTGCGACGTGTTGATCTTCCGAGGCTAGGCATTCACCCAGGAAAGTGTGTCCGGCCAGAGTAATCAAGCATATTGGGTAATGTGGTGCACCCCTGCAGGGAATATTATCTATTCGAATAGCCGTGTCCTCGGTAACAGACACTCAGAGTGGTATCCTGATCTATTACAACTAGAAATGGATACTTGAGATATGTGATGGATATGTGGCTCCGGGATTGCTTTCTCTCAGGGAGTCGAGGAAGGATCTCTGGGCATTAATACTACAACATGTTTGTTAATTATAATATGCTATTATGTACTCTTCTAATTGCTGTAAGATGCTTGAAGATGCTAGTCTTTGATAGGCTAGACTTTCGCTTCTATTCTGGCATTCTGCAGTATAGTCCACAGTTACAACCCTTCCATTTGATACCAATGCATACTTAGTATATATCTGATGCTTGCGAGTACTTTGGATGAGTCCTCACGGTTGCTTTGCTACCCCTCCCCCCCTCTTTCTTCTTTCCGGTTGTTGCAACCAGATGGTGGATTCCAGGAGGCAGATGCCACCCCTGTCGACTACTACTACTACCCGGAGGGTGCCTACTACTACGTGGAGACCGCTGATGACCAGGAGTAGTTAGGAGGTCCCAGGCAAGAGGCCTTGCCTCTTCGATCGTTGATGTTTGTGCTAGCCTTCTTAAGGCAAAACTTGTTTATATGTCTGAACTCAGATATTGTTGCTTCCGCAGACTCGCTTGTATATCGAGCTTTTGTATTCGAGCCCTCTGGCTTGTAATGTAAACCTTGTATTATTATAATTTGTGTCTAGAGTTGTGTTGTGATATCTTCCCGTGAGTCCCTGATCTTGATCGTACACATTTGCGTGTATGATTAATGTACGATTGAATCGGGGGCGTCACACTATCTCTACTTGGTGCAGAAGATTTGGCTAGCATAGGATGAGAAGCAAGCTCAACATGTTGGAGGATCCATGACAATATAACTTCTATTCGGATATAAGTAAACATAACCCATTATGTTGTCTTCCTTGTCCAACATCAACCTTTTAGCATGTAATATTTTAATGAGTGCTCACAATCATGAAAGATGTCCAAGATAGTGTATTTATATGTGAGACCTCTCTTTCTTTATTACTTCCTATTAATTGCAACAATGACCAAAACTATGTTTGTCAACTCCCAACAAATTTTATGCAACATACTTCTTATATGTGAAGTCATCACTTCCCATAAGATTATTATATAATCTTTTTTTATTTCTTTTGTCTCTATTTTTTTCTTAAGATCATAGCAAGAAAGCAATGCCCTCAACTAAAAACTAATCTTTATTATATAACTCTCGGACTCGATTACATAGAGGGAACACAAAGCAAAACTCAAAGCTAGATCATACTAAAAACTTTATTCTACTTAACCAAGATATAACCAAAAGGATCAAACTAAAAAAAGATAAAGGTAAAGATGTGATGACGATACGATACCGGGGCACCTCCCCCAAGCTTGGAACAAGCCAAGGGGAGTGCCCATACCCATATACTCAAGTTTCTTTCTTAGGAGGTGGTGATAATGGAGTTTCATTCTTCTTCTCTAGCTTGCGTCTGAGGCTAAAGTTTTCCTCCCTTAGATCATCGTTGTCAAGCTCAAGCTTCAATATCCTTTTGCATAATGCCGCCTTACTTTCCTGCAGAAAACGGGATGGGATAGATGGGACCTTATGAAGGCTTGACTTCTTGAATTCCACGTGCATATCTCCAGGTTGAGGTAGTGGGTCTTCATCTTCATCAGAGCTATCATCCCTTGTTTCCCCCGTGTTGAAGTCTTCCTCCTCTTCTATGGTCCAACTGTAATGATCCACCTCCCCATAGACCTTTGGGTTTGCAATATAATCAACGACATAGCTCTCTCCTTCCGAATCTCGGGACGACATATTTTCAGATCTGACAAAAAAGAGCACGAAACAAGAACAGAGCATTTCTCCGCGATGCGGTGGTAAAAACCTTCGGGAGATTATATAATGAATTTTTACCATGCAAAAGAAGTATTCTGGGAGAAAACAGAGTCTGAATGGCACACGAGGTGGCCACAAGCGTGGGAGGCGCACCCTGGGGGGTAGGGCGCGCCCCACAGCTTGTCGCCTTCTCGTGCACTTTTAGGACTACTTTTTATTTTCTTAATTTTTTAAATATTCCAAAACAGAGTAAAATTGCCTTTGAGAAAGTTTTGGAGTTGGTTACTTACCGTATCACATACCTATTGCCTTTTAGGGCCATGGAGCGTTCTGGTAGGTCTCCCTTATGTACTCCTCTGGCGTTATGGTATTAATAATATTGGTTTCAACGTTTATGGGAGTACCGAGATATAACGCTTGATTCTTTGCCCATTCACCACCTTTGGGTTGGTACCCTCGGCATTGTTGATTTTGATGGCGCCGGAACGATAAACTTCCTCGATAATGTAAGGCCCTTCCCATTTAGAGAGAAGTTTTTCTGCAAAAAAATCTTAAACGGGAATTGTATAGCAAGACATGGTCACCTACATTAAATTCACCCTTTTGTATCCTTTTGTCATGCCATCTTTTAACTTTTTCTTTAAACAATTTGGCATTCTCATAGGCTTGGGTTATCCATTCATCAAGTGAGCTAATGTCAAATAACCTCTTCTAACCGGCAAGTTTGAAATCATAGTTGAGCTCTTTAATTGCCCAATAAGCCTTATGTTCTAGTTCCCGAGGTAAGTGACATGCTTTTCCATAAACAATTTTATATGGAGACATACCCATAGGATTCTTATAAGCAGTTCTATAAGCCCATAATGCAACATCAAGTTTCTTAGACCAATTCTTTCTAGATCTATTAATAGTCTTTTGCAAGATCAATTTTATCTCTCTTACTTAATTCTACTTGACCACTACACTGAGGATGATAAGGAGATGCAATTCTATGGTTAACATCATACTTGGCAAGCAATTTATGGAAGGCACCATGAATAAAGTGTGAACCACCATCAGTCATTAAATATCTAGGGACTCCAAACCTCGGGAAAATAAGTTCTTTAAGCATTTTAGTGGAGGTGTTATGATCAGCACTACTAGTTGGAATAGCTTCTACCCACTTAGTAACATAATCAACAGCAACCAAAATATGTGTATACCCATTGGAGGAAGGAAATGGTCCCATATAATCAAATCCCCAAGCATCAAATGGTTCAACAACAAGTGAATAATTCATAGGCATTTCCTCACATCTACTAATATTACTACCAATTCTTTGACATTCATCACAAGACAAACTTACGAGCATCCTTGAAAAGAGTAGGCCAATAAAAACCAGATTGTAATACCTTATGTGCAGTTCTATCTCCAGCATGGTGTCCTCCGTAGGCCTCGGAGCGACACTTGCGTAGGTTCTATTCCTGTTCATGCTCAGGTACACAACGTCTAATAACACCATCCACTCCTTTATAAAGGTGTGGGTCATCCCAAAAGTAGTGTTTTAAATCATAGAAAAACTTTTTCTTTTGTTGGTATGTGAAACTAGGTGGTATAAATTTAGCAACAATATAATTAGCATAGTCTGCATACCATGGAGCACTATGAGAACTATGTATAACAGCTAACTGTTCATCAGGAAAGCTGTCATCAATAGGTAGTGGGTCATGAGGAATATTTTTTAACCTGGACAAGTTGTCTGCTACGGGGTTCTCAGCTCCCTTTCTATCAATAATATGTAAATAAAATTCTTGTAGCAAGAGAACCCACCTAATGAGTCTAGGTTTACCATCTTTCTTTTCCATAAGATATTTAATAGCAGCATGATCAGTGTGAATAGTAACTTTGGAATCAACAATATAAGATCTGAACTTGTCACAAGCAAATACAACTGCTAAAAATCCTTTTTCAGTAGTAGCATAATTTCTTTGAGCACTGTCTAGAGTTTTACTAGCATAATGGATAACATTTAATTTCTAATCAACTCTTTGTCCTAAAACAGCGCCAACAGTATAATCACTAGCATCACACATAATTTCAAAGGGTAGGTTCCAATCAGGTGGTTGAACAATAGGTGCAGAAATTAAGGCTTTCTTAAGTATTTCAAATGCTTCTACAAAATCATCATAAAAAATGAATGGAACATATTTTTGCAAGAGATTAGTAAGAGGCCTAGAAATTTTAGAGAAGTCTTTAATAAATCTCCTATAGAAACCAGCATGACCAAGGAAACTTCTTATACCTTTGATATCTTTAGGACACGACATTTTTTCAATAGCATCAACTTTAGCTTTATCAACTTCAATACCTCCTTCGGAGATTTTATGCCCCAAGACAATACCTTCATTACCATAAAGTGACACTTCTCCCAATTCAAGACAAGATTAGTTTCTTCACATCTCTGCAAAACTCGATCAAGGTTGCTTAAGCAATCATCAAAGGAGAAATCATCCATGAAAACCTCAACAATCTTTTCACAAACGTCAGAGAATATAGTAGTCATACATCTTTGAAAAGTAGCAGGTGCATTGCATAAACCAAAAGGCATACGTCTATAAGCAAAGGTACCAAAAGGGCATGTAAAAGTAGTTTTTCTTCATCCTCTTGTGACACAGGTATTTGGGAAAAACTAGAGTAACCATCTAGAAAGAAAAAATGTGTATGTTTTGATAGTCTTTCTAGCATTTGATCAATGAAAGGTAGAGGATAATGATCTTTCGTAGTAGCTTTATTCAATTTTCTAAAATCAATTACCATTCTATAACCTGTAACAATTCTTTGTAGAATTAATTCATTTTTATCATTAGGAACAACAGCAATACCTCCCTTCTTAGGGACACAATGAACAGGACTTACCTATCTACTATCAGCAATAGGATAAATTATACCTGCTTCCAGAAGCTTTAGTATTTCATTCCTTACCACTTCTTTCATCTTTGGATTCAACCGTTGCTGATGATCAACGATTAGTTTAGCATCAGGTTCCATATTAATTTTGTGCTGACATAGAGTGGGATTAATGCCCTTAAGATCGTCAAGAGTATATCCAATAGCGGCATGGTGCTTCCTCAAAGTTTTTAATAATTTCTTTTCTTCATGCTCTGAGAGGTTAGCACTAATAACAACATGATATATCTTCTTCTCATCGAGATAAGCATATTTCAAAGTATCACGTAATTGTTTAAGCTCAAACACAGGATCACTCTTGGGTGGCAGAGGATCTCCAAGAGTCTCAACAGGCAAATTTTGTTTCAAAACAGGCATTTGTTTAAAGACTATCTCATCTATTTCATTTCTTTCATTCATGAACATGTTATTTTCATGGTCTAGCAAATATTGTTCTAAAGGATCAGTAGGAGGCACGGCAATAGAAACAAGACCAATAATTTCATCTTTACTAGGCAATTCTTTATCATGGGGTTGTCTACGAAATTTGGAGAAATTAAACTCATGAGACACATCCCCGAAACTTACACTAATAGTTTCTTTCTTGCAATCTATTTTAGCATTAATAGTGTTCAAGAAAGGTCTACCAAGTATAATGGGACAAAAATCATCTTGTGGGGAACCAAGAACTAGGAAATCAGTAGGGTATTTTATCCCACACAAGACTTCAACATCTCTAACAATCCCAACTGGTGAGATAGTATCTCTATTAGCAAGCTTAATAGTAACATCAATATCTTCTATTTCAGTAGGTGCAATATCATTCAAAATTTCTTGGTATAAAGTCAAGGGAATTGCACTCAGACTAGCACCCAAATCACATAAGCCATGATAACAATGATCTCCTATTTTAACAGAGACAACATGCATTCTTACAATAGGTCTATGTTTATCTTTGTCATCGGGTTTAGCAATTCTAGCAGCTTCATCACAGAAATAAATAACATACCCATTAATATTATCAACCAAGAGATCTTTAACCATAGCAATACTAGGTTCAACTTTAATTTATTCAGGGGGTGTAGGTGTTCTAGTATAACTCTTACAGACTAGAGCTGAAGCTTTAGCATGTTCTTTTATCCTAACTAGAAAAGGTGGTTTCTCAATATAAGCAGTAGGAATAACAGGATTAATATTATAAGTAATGGTTTCTTCTTCAGCTTTAATGGGTTCTACTATTTTTACTTCAATGGGAGGATGATATTTAAACCACTTCTCCTTAGGGAGATCAACGTGAGTAGCAAATGATTCACAGAAAGAAGCTACTATCTCAGAGTCAAGTCCATATTTAGTGCTAAATTCATGAAAAACATCGGTGTCCATAAAAGTTTTAACACAATCAAACTCAAGGTTTATACTTGACTCCTTACCTTCATCGATCTCCAATCTTCAGAGTTGCATTTAATTCTTTCCAAGAGATCCCATTTGAATTCAATAGTCTTCTTCATAAAAGAACCAGTACAAGAAGTATCGAGCATGGATTGATTATTACGAGAAAGCCGAGCATAAAAATTCTGAATAATAATTTCTCTTGAGAGCTCATGATTGGGGCATGAATATAACATTGAATTAAGCCTCCACTAAGCTTGACCGATACTTTCTCCTTCACGAGGCCAAAAATTATATATATAATTCTGATCACGATGAACCAGATACATTGGATAAAACTTCTGATGAAATTCCAATTTCAATCGGTTGTAATTCCAAGCTCCAATATCATCACATAGCCTAAACCATGTCAATGCCTTTCCCTTCAAAGATAAAGGGAAGACCTTCTTCTTGACTTCATCCTCGAGCAATCCTACAAGCTTAAATAATCCACAAACTTCATCCACATAGATAAGATGTAAATCAGGATGTAGTGTTCCATCTCCTGCATAAGGATTAGCTAGCAGTTTCTCTATCATACCCGAAGAATTTCATAATAAATATTTTTAGTAGGTGCGGTAGGTTGAGGAGCAACTCTTTGCTCTTCCGGTCGAGGTGAAGATACCCCAAACAAACCCCTCAAAGGATGACCTTCCATAGTGACAAGTGACAGTAAATTTCAGCACATAATATAAATGTTTCCTTACCAAATTCCACTTACCAAAGGCGCTTCACTCCCCGACAACGGCGCCAGAAAAGAGTCCTGATGACCCACAAGTGTAGGGGATCTATTGTATTCCTTTCGATAAGTAAGAGTGTCGAACCCAACGAGGAGCAGAAGGAAATGACAAGCGGTTTTCAGCTAGGTATTTTCTGCAAGCACTGAAACTATCGGTAACAGATAGTTTTGTGATAAGATAATTCGTAACGGGTAACAAGTAACAAGTGTAACAAAGGTGCAGCAAGGTGGCCTAATCCTTTTTGTAGGAAAGGATAGGCCTGGACGAATTCTTATATAAAGCAAAGCGCTCCCGAGGACACATGGGAATTAATGTCAAGTTAGTTTTCATCATGCTCATATGATTCGCGTTCGTTACTTTGATAATTTGATATGTGGGTGGACCAGTGCTTGGGTGCTGTACTTACTTGGAAAAGACTCCCACTTATGATTAACCCCTCTCACAAGCATCCACAACTATGAAAGAAGAATTAAGATAAATCTAACCATAGCATGAAACATGTGGATCCAAATCAGCCCCTTACGAAGCAACGCATAAACTAGGGTTTAATCTTCTGTCACTCTAGCAACCCATCATCTACTTATTACTTCCCAATACCTTCCACTAGGCCCAAATCATGGTGAAGTGTCATGTAGTAGATGTTCACATAACACCACTAGAGGAAAGACAACATACATCTCATCAAAATATCGAACGAATACCAAATTCACATGATTACTTATAACAAGACTTCTCCCATGTCCTCAGGAACAAACGTAACTACTCACAAAGCATGCTCATGTTTAAGATCAGAGGGGTATTAATTATCATTAAGGATCTGAACATATGATCTTCCACCAAATAAACCAACTAGCATCAACTACAAGGAGTAATCAACACTACTAGCAACCCACAGGTACCAATCTGAGGTTTTGGGACAAAGATTGAATACAGGAGAAGAACTAGGGTTTGAGAGGACATGATGCTAGAGAAGATGTTGATGGAGATTGACCCTCCCTCGATGAGAGGATCATTGGTGATGACGATGGCTTCTATTTCCCCCTCCTGGAGGGAAGTTTCCCCGGCAGAATAGCTCCGCCAGAGCCCTAGATTGCTTCTGCCCAGGTTCCGCCTCGAGACGGCAGTGCTTCATCTCGAAATCTTCTTCTTGATTTTTTTCCAGGTCAAAACCTTTCATATAGCAGAAGATGGGCACCGGAGACCTGCCAGGGGGCCCACAAGCCCTGGGGGCGCCCCCCCAGGCTTATGGCCACCTGGTGGGTCCCCTCTGGTAGTTTCTTTGCCCATTAATTTTTATATATTCCAAAATAATTCTCCATAAATTTTCAAGACTTTTAGGTCTCTCAGATTTGCTCCTTTCCGGTCTAGAACTCTAGCTGTCGGCATTCTCCCTCTTCAAGTAAATCTTTTAAAATAAGAGCGAAAAGGCATAAGTATTGTACCATAATGTATAATAACAGCCCATAATGCAATAAATATTAATATAAAAGCATGATGAAAATGGACGTATCATCAGGTACATTTCCTGCAACTGGCCTAATGTTCCCAATGGTCATTTGCCGAATAGCATCTGAAATTGGTTGTTCATCTATCACATTAGGCAGGTGCTCCTTTTGGGAGCCGTTAGATTCATCAAACCACACATTTACCATTTCCATAACTTTCCCGTGGTGATAGTTATAGACACGATAAGTATGCGAGTTCGAGCCATAACCAAGAAGAAAACCTTCATGTGCCTTAGGTGCAAACTTGGAATTATGATTCATGTCACGAATATAGCAAGGTGCACCAAAAACACGTAAATAAGAAACATTTGGTTTCTTGCCAGTGATGAGCTCATATGAAGTTTTCTTAAAGAATTTGTGAAGATAAACATGATTCACAACATGACAAGCAGTGTTAATAGCATCCGCCCAGAAGCGAATAGGAGTTTTATACTCACTCAACATTGTTCTCGCCATCTCGATGAGAGTTCTATTCTTTCACTCAGCAACTCCATTCTGTTGGGGAGTGTACGCGGCAGAGAACTCATGAGTTATACCATTTTTGTCGAGAAAATCCTCGATATGAGTATTTTTGAACTTAGTACCATGGTCGCTTCTGACATGCTTAATTCGCACATCATATTCATTTTGGGCCTTCTTGGCGAATCTTTTGAAGATGTCTTGGGTGCAGGTTTTGTCTTCGAGAAAGAATACCTAAGTGTAATGAGAGAAATCATCGACAATAACCAGACCATAATGACTGCCTCCGAAACTTGCATAGTTTTGAGGTCCGAATAAATCCATATGAAGAATTTCCAGAGGTCTTGTTGTGCTCATGACTATTTTTGATGAATGATGCTTCTTGGCCAATTTACCGGCCTCACACGCACCGACGATACTTGTCGAATTTTACATCAGGAATGCCACGGAGATGATTTTTCTTCACGAGAGTCTGCAAATTTCTCATACCTGCATGACCAAGTCTTCGGTGCCACAGCCATCCTTCAGTTGCTTTTGCAAGCAAACAATTTTGGACTGAGGGGCACTTAGAGAAATCCACAATATATAAATCACCTTTTCTATTTCCCTCGAAGATGAAGGAATTATCAGAGGCCATAAAGACGGTGCATTTGGATATAGAAAATAGAACTAGCATGCCTAGATCACAAAGCTTGCCAACTGACATGAGATTGAATCCAAGAGACTGAACAAGTAAAACATCATCAATGTTCTTGTCTTTGGATATAGCAATTTTACCTAACCCAACTACCCTTCCTTTGTTGTTTTCACCAAAAGTAATATACTAATGAGATGAAGCAGTTAAGTTGGGGTTGACAAACAACGACTTGTCTCCGGTCATATGACTAGTGCATCCACTATCCATTATCCATTCGGTACACCCGGAGACATAGTCCTGCAGAGGAATTAGGCTTTCTTAACCAGCCACATCTTTGTAGGTGGCTTCGAAACAAGAGAGCGAGCAGGATATGATTTGTTTCGATAACCATAATTGTTACTCGAAGAAGTGCGAGTATAATCCAATGAATAGGCACTAAAATTCTTTCCAGACGAATGAGTATAGTGGTTGAATGAGGTATGCATGTACTCATTCTGTCGAACTTTTTTAAGCAAGTAACGAGCATTTTCTGCCTGCATGGTTAGTAATGTAGTAATAGGCAATGCTTCGATAGTTTTCCTGGGCACCCAGATAGCTTTCTTTGGGGGGCAATTCCTGCTGTTTGGTCCAACATAGCGAGCAACAGCCTCACCATGGTGGTTTTTGAACAACTTATAGTTGTCCAGAGAATCATGATAAGAGTATTCAGGGATAGGAGAGTCATATCCCGAAAGTAAAGCTGGATCAAGCATTTTTCTCTTGGTAGGCACCCACAGTTCGAGGATATTGATCAGGTTCCCAGTAGGAGCCATTTTCATTTAGTTTCCTTTCGAAACCGATACCTTCTTTCTTGGGGTTTTTGTGAAGAATGGATTTCTTCAGAACATCACAAAGGGTTTGATGCCCTTTGAGAGACTTGAAAATTCCTGTCTGAATAAGATCCTTCAACCTAGCATTCTCATTAGACATAGAACCACTTTCCTCAATAGAGGGGTTAGCATTCACAGAAGATTCAACATTTGATTCAGCATTGCTGCGTTCAAGGCATTTTAAGCAAGGTGGTTGTCGGTGTCAAAACCGGCAGATCTCGGGTAGGGGGGCCCAAGCTATGCGTCTAAGGATCGATGGTAACAATGGACAATGGGGACACGATGTTTACCCAGGTTCGGGCCCTCTTAATGGAGGTAAAACCCTACGTCCTGCTTGATTGTATTCGATGAGTATAGGGGTTACAAGAGTTGATCTACCTCGAGATCATAATGGCTAAACCCTAGCTGTCTAGCCTATGATTATTCTGATGGCCTCTACGGACTAAACCCTCCGGTTTATATACACACCGGAGGGGCCCAGGGTCATACAAAGTCGGTTTACAGAGGAAGGAAAGAGTACATCCGGACACCAAACTTGCCATCCACGCATACAGGGGTCCTACCCGGACATGGGGGATAGCCTTCTGCTTTATCTTCACGGCCCATCAGTCCGGCCCATATCGAATAGACCGGACACCCAAGGACCCCCTAATCCAGGACTCCCTCAGTAGCCCCCGAACTTGCCTTCAATGACGATATAGTATCCGGCTTATGTCTTTGGCTTTGCAAGGCGGGTTCTTCATCATACTCCGGATTGACGACAGTCCAGTTTTGACCTCCATGTTCTGCCTTTATGATTCCTCCCTGTCATCGCCTCGATTTCCACGCGTCGGGCGAATGTGAACAATCCATAATTTTTTACAAATAAGCCCCTTATCATGCAAGGGCGGTATCTATATAAGGAGGTTAGATCTCCTAATGTCATCCCATATCACGCAAAGAGCATCAAAGCAAACCACGAACAATCAAAACATGGCGAGCGCTCCTGGTTCTTCCTTGCGCCCTCAAACGGGTGATTGGCGAAGCTGCTCAGTGTCTCACCCTCAGCTGAATCAACTTCAGACGCAGGGATATCTCCCTCCCGCAGATTTAGTCTCCGTGCGAGCGGGATTGGCTTCGATTGGCCATGACGTGCTAGCAGAGAACTTCCCCAATCCTAACAAGGAGGAGAGGGTGTGCTTCGTCTTGTTTCTTCTGAGGGGCTTAAGATTCCCAATCCACCCCTTCCTCAGAGGTCTATTGGAATTCTATGGGATCCAGCTGCACAACCTCATACTAGGTTCTATTCTACACATTTCTGGTTTTGTCGCTCTCTGCGAACTATTCTTAGGCTGCGAGGCTCATTTCGAACTATGGAGAAAGTTCTTTTGCCTCGTCCCCCGTCATAAAGGGGGTTCTATATTTGAAGTGAGCGGCGCCGAAGTATGGCGCATAGCCGAATCAGGTTACCTCATCGGAACTCCCAAGAAGGCATCCGAAGAATGGGCTTCGGAATGGTTTTATATCAAGGATGTTCCCCTTCCGGACCCACTTCGACGTGGACTCCCCGAATTCTCCAGTGCTCTTTTGAAGAAATGCCTCAATAGGCGCCCCTGGAGCCCCAAAGAAGAAGACAGTGTGGAAGTAAAGAGGTTGGTCAGCAAGGTCAGGTTACTTGCCCATTCCGGACTCTCGATAATCGAAGTCATGGCTATCGTGATAAAGCGATGCATCCAACCCCTTCAGTCCAGAGTGACCCCTTTATGGTGTTACAACGGGGAGGACGACATATCTCGCTATAGGCGCGAGGGCCCAGATACCCCCGCCGCTCTGGCCGCCATTCTGGAAGATCTTTATAAGGGGAAGAAAGAAGAATTCCTCCGTTTAAATTGTCGGGAAGGTTTCTCCATGTATAACCCCATTGAATGGGTGAGTTTTCTGATTATCAACATTGTCCTACCTCATTATCGAGGCATACTAACTGAATTGTTCTGGTCGTCTTTAAAATAGATATGGAGGAAGGTCGTCGAAAATGTGCACTACCCCTCTCCACAACCAGAAGACTATGCTCGCCACGAAGATCCCGGCCTCTGCGAGGATCTGGATATATTTATAGAGTTTGATGACAGAGTCTTTTATCAAGCAAGCCATGACGGTTCGGGAGTGGCCATTACAGCCGACTACCCCGGCCTCCTCCCTTTGTCTAAGGTAAGTATTCGGAAATCATCCTCAGAAAGAGGAGTCCCCACTTGCACCTCACCCATCACACTGAATCGTGCTTTATAGGATCGGCGCTCGGCGAGCCGTACTCCATCGAGGGCGGCCCCTAGGAAGGTAGCATCTGCGCAGGGTGAGCCTTTAAAACGAAAGGAAGCCGGGAGCGCCATTGACCCCCCCTCCTTCATCAAAGAGGTATAACCTTTAATATATGCCTAAGCATGAGATCAGATTGTTAAATTTCCCCTCTACCTTTATTTCAGGAGGAGCACGCGGCAAAACCGTGGGAAAATGCCCTGCTAGCCGAATGTCAGCTAATCCGGCGCCGGACTCGCCGACCAGGACAAGACCTGATACAGTGCCAGATCCGTCCCCTCATGAGGATTCGGATGACGTATCCATCACGAATTCCGAGGTGGAGAGCGTGATGAATCATCATCGGCTAAAAGAGGCCATGCGCACTCCAGTTTTCTCTGAACAGGAATTTGCCGCACTCAGCTCCGTGGATGCATATATCCGAGCCGCCTGAGACGGACATGCTGGAGTTACTCAACTGTTCTCAAAGGATATGCAGGTAATGAGTTTGTGCAAAATTAATAGATATATGCCAGTAGCCCCGAGACTTGAAGCGGTTAGGCCAACCGATTTAAGGATCGTTATGACCTGCAGGTTCTCAAGGAGAAGAACAACGCGCTGTCCCAAGAACTGAGAATAAACCAGACACAGCTGAATGCCATCACCATAGAACTTGTGGAGATGAAAAAGGCCACAATGACCACTGGTTAGAAAAACAAACTTGCGGAGGGAAAAGACAAACAAGCCGAAGAGATAAAGAGCGTAAAGGCTTAGTTATTGGCTACGCAAAAAGAGAATATGAAGTTGAAAGGCGGCATATTCGGTATGACCTTTTGATCCATCAGAGAGACTCATACTATCCCATAATTCGGATTGTCACAACTCTGTTGCTGCAGGTCTATTAACTGGTCGGCCTGAAGAGGAAGTGTCCGGATTTCGAGGCGACGTGCTTAAGGAGCTGTTCGTGGTGCATGAGCGGACCCGGAAAGCCATGAGAAATATGACCAAGGCTTTATGGCCATCCGTTACCCCTCCAGAAAGTATGGAGGGGTTGGCGAACCTGTTCAAAGGTGCCCGGTGCCGCTTTGAACTATGGAAGGCATCCGCATGTCGTGAAGGTGCACGAGAAGCATGGGCGATGGTGAAAACACGCTACACCGGACTCGATCCGAATCATATGCCACGAGTTAAACCTCAGGGACCAAGCGGAAAGGAGATTCCCGTGAACTTGGTATATGACCAAGTGATGATTGCTGCGAAATATTCGCAAGAAGAATGTAGTTTAGATAGTCTTATAGATGACATAGATAAAGAGTAGGCGTTCGATTCAATGTATCAATGTACTTTATCATCGAACTTATCTCCAACCGAACTTGTCAAAATTTGTCATCGCAGACCTTCGGCTTCAACCTCCAAACCAAGAAGTAGGAGTGTTTCTGAATACCATGTTAGAATGTAATAAACATTCACTATGTCTGGAAACCAGGCAATCCGGTCATGTTGCTCAAACAGACAAAACTTGTTTGGAGAGTTATGTTATATTACTTTTTGACGTAAGAAACATCTTCCAGGGAGAATAGTTCCGTTAAGGGTTCCTTTCCTTGGGTCGGCACGCTTAAGTATGCATGCCTAGGCTTTGATCCGAGTTACGGGTAGCCTATCCCATGTTTGTTAGAAGAATTACACAAATGTAAATAATCTATCGTTGTTTGCCGACCAATTATTCCCTTAAGAACGCTAGCTTTCGGCTTCACCCGTCTAAGGTACAGGTCCGGAGTACCCGGTTGTAACAATCATAGAGGTGCTCCCTTTACACCCTAGCCAAACAATCGGGAACATAGGGTATAAACATAGGAGCGAGGCAACCCGGCTTGGCAAAAACTTAAGTCATAGTGGTGCATATAATGGCAAAAAGATGTATAGAACAAACAACGTAAACAATGTAAGCAACAAGCTTTCAGTAATAAGCTTCGTCAAAGAAGCCCCCAGTTGTAATGGGGTGTATACATTTAAAGATGTGTACCCCTAACAGTTCGGTAGATCTGAACATACCCTGGGATAAAAGAAGGAAAAAATAAAAAATAAGAGGAGAAAAAAAAGGAACCTAATCAAAGAAAGAAAAAAGGATGTGACCGAACTATCCGTAGAGTCGTCAGAGCCGAGCAGTGTTCCATGGATTTGGCTCAAGGTGATCATCCGATGCATTACGAAGGCGATAGGCTCCTCCCGTGAGAACTTCATCGATGATGAAGGGGCCCTCCCATCTTGGTTTGAGCTTATCCTTCTTCTTATCCGGGAGACACAAGACGAGTTCACCAACGTTATAAGTCTTGGCCCGCACTTCTCTGCTTTGGTATCGCCTGGCTTGTTGTTGATAAAGTGCGGAACGGGCTTGTGCAATGTCACGCTCCTCTTCGAGACCGTCTAGGTCGTCCTGCCGATCGAGCTCGGCTTCTCGCTCTTCGTACATGCGCACTCGAGGTGAGTCATGAATAATGTCGCAGGGCAAAACAGCTTCTGCGCCGTACACCATGAAAAAAGGTGTGTATCCGGTCGTTCGGTTAGGCATGGTCCGCAGCCCCCAAAGGATAGAATCGAGTTCCTCAACCCAGTGCTTATCAGACTCCCGAAGGGAATGCACCAGTCTGGGTTTAATGCCACTCATTATTAGACCATTGGCCCGTTCAACCTGACCGTTTGTTTGAGGGTGATAGACGGATGCATAGTCGAGTTTAATGCCCAAGTTGGCACACCAGTTTTTCACCTCATCAGCTGTGAAATTGGATCCATTATCAGTGATGATGCTGTGCGGGACACCATAACGGTGTACCACGCCGGATATAAAGTCGATCACTGGACCTGCTTCAGCCATTTTTACTGGTTTGGCCTCTATCCACTTAGTGAATTTATCCACCATAACCAGTAAATATTTCTTTTTATGGCTTCCCCCTTTAAGGGGTCCGACCATATCGAGCCCCCAGACCGCAAAGGGCCAAGTAATGGGGATTGTTCTTAAGGCGGTGGGAGGCATATGACTTTGATTGGTGAAAAGCTGACATCCCACACAACGCTGGACAAGGGATTGTGCGTCTGCTCGGGCCGTTGGCCAGCAAAAACCTGTCCAGAAAGCTTTGCTTACGAGGGCCCGAGCTGCAGCGTGATGGCCGCCCATACCAGCATGTATTTCAGCAAAGAGTTGCCTTCCCTCCTCTTCGGAGATACACCTTTGGAGATCTCCGGTAGTGCTTTTCTTGTACAGTTCACCTTCGTGAACTTTATAGGCTTTAGAACGCTGAACTATGCGACGGGCCTCATTTTGATCATCAGGAAGCTCCTGCCTATTAAGGTAGGCTAGGAAGGGTTCAGTCCATGGAGCAATAACGGCCATGATCTCATGAGCAGAGGGTGTTATTTTGGTATCCGAACCCCCGATGATACCTGTATCATGTTCGGCTGATGGGGGTGTGATCAGGTCCGTACTTGCGTCTCCGCTCTCGTCTTGCCATACCATGGATGGCTTGAAGAGCCTTTCCACGAAGGTATTAGGCGGGACAGGGTCGCGCTTGGCGCCCATGCGATCGAGTATATCCACTGCCTGGTTACTGTCTCTAGCGACGTGATGAAATACGAGCCCCTCGAACCGAGCTGATATTTTTAATACGGCGTTTCGATATGCCGCCATTTTTGGATCTTTTGCATCGAACTCTCCATTTACCTGGGATATTGCGAGGTTCGAATCACCGCGCACCTCTAGGCATTGTATGCCCATGGAGACAGACATGCGGAGACCATGTAGAAGTGCCTTGTAGTCGGCTGCGTTATTGGAGTCCGTATACATGATTTGCAACACGTACCGGACTGTGTCCCCCGTAGGGGATGTCAAGATGACGCCAGCCCCCAGTCCGGCTAACATTTTAGAACCGTCAATGTACATGATCCAGTTGGAGTAGGAACTGTACTCTTTGGGGAGCTCGGCTTCCGTCCACTCTGCGATGAGTCGGCCAGCACCTGAGATTTAATAGCTCGGCGTGGCTTGTATGTTATTTCAAACGGTAAGAGCTCAATGGCCCATTTAGCTATGCGGCCAGTGGTGTCCCTGTTATTTATAATGTCGTTAAGTGGTACTTTGGATGCCACCATGATCGAACACTCTTGAAAATAGTGTCGGAGTTTTCGGGATGCCATAAAGACCGCGTAAGCTATCTTTTGGTAGTGAGGGTATCGGGATTTGCAGGGTGTAAGGACCTCCGATACATAATACACTGGCTTTTGGATGGGGAATTTATGTCCATCTTCCCCTCGCTCGATGATGAGTACAGCGCTCACTACCTAGTGAGTTGCGAAGATATAAAGCAGCATAGGCTCGCCAACACTTGGGGCGGCTAGGATTGGATTGCCTGCTAATACGGTTTTTATTTCTTCCAATCCAGCTGTGGCCGCTTCCGTCCATTCAAAGTTGTCGGTGCGTCTGAGCAGTCTATAAAGTGGTAATGCTTTTTCTCCTAATCTGGAGATAAAGCGGCTCAAGGCCGCGACGCACCCTGCTAGCTTTTGGACCTGTTTTAGGTCTGTTGGCGTAGCCAATTGTGACAAGGCTCGGATTTTGGCTGGGTTTGCTTCAATTCCTCTATGGGAGACAATGAACCCTAATAGCTTTCCGGCTGGAACGCCGAAGAGGCATTTTTCTGGATTGAGCCGTATGTCGTATGCTCGGAGGTTGTCAAATGTGAGGCGGAGATCCTCCACCAATGATTCGACGTGCTTGGTCTTGATGACCACGTCGTCCACATATGCTTCTACCGTCTTGCCGATTTGTTTTTCCAAGCATGTTTGAATCATGCGTTGGTAAGTGGCACCAGTGTTTTTGAGCCCAAAAGGCATAGTGTTGAAACACAAAGGCCCATACGGGGTGATGAATGCCGTTGCGGCCTGGTCGGACTCCTTCATTTTAATTTGATGGTATCCGGAGTAAGCATCGAGGAAACACAATGAGTCGTGTCCCGCGGTCGCATCAATAATCTGGTCAATGCGGGGCAATGGGAAAGGGTCTTTAGGGCAAGCCTTATTGAGGTCTTTGAAATCGACACAGAGGCGCCAAGACTTGTCCTTCTTCGGCACCATGACCAAGTTGGCTAGCCAATCCGGGTGTTTGATTTCTCTGATGAACCCGGCTTCGAGTAGTTTGGCTAGCTCCTCCCCCATAGCTTGTCGTTTGGGTTCGGAAAATCGCCGTAGCGTTTGCTTGACTGGTTTGAACCCCTTAATTATGTTGAGGCTATGTTCGGCCCGTCTACGTGGTATACCGGGCATGTCCGAAGGGTGCCAGGCGAAGATATCCCAATTTTCACGTAGGAAAGCACGTAAGGAGGCATCTACCGTCGAATCCAGCTATGCTCCGATGGACGCTGTTTTGTTAGGATCCGTCGAGTGCACTTGAAATTTAACTATTTCATCTGCTGGCTTGAAAGAGGTGGATTTAGGTCTCTTATCGAGAATCACATCATCCCTGTCCACTGTGGATCATAGGGTGGTTAACTCTTCGGCCGCAAGGGCTTCGGAGAGTGCCTCAAGGGCCAGGGATGCGGTTTTGTTTTCGGCGCGGAGTGCTGTATCCGCATCACTTGTAACTATGATTATTCCATTGGGCCCCGGCATTTTAAGCTTCATGTACCCATAATGGGGTACGGCTTGGAAGCGTAAAAAAGCGCCCCGCCCTAGAAGGGCGTGGTATCCGCTATTGAAGGGAGCGATATGAAAGAGCAGCTCCTCCGACCTATAATTTTCAGGCGTGCCGAATACTACGTCGAGTTTAATTCTCCCCGAGCATCGTGCTCCTTGACTAGGGATGATACCTCGAAAGGTGCTACTGCTTTGCTCGATGCGTGTTCTATCGATCTGCATTTTGTCGAGCGTGTCCTCGTAGATGAGGTTAAGCCCGCTGCCGCCGTCCATGAGCACTTTGGAAAGTCGAAAGCCGTCAACAATTGGGTTTAGGACTAAAGCGGCTGGTGCTCGGACTGATCGGGCCCTTGGTTCATCGTCAGTGGTGAAGGTTATTGCCGCGCCGTTCCATGGGCTTACTGCGGTTACTTGGTGGACTTCAGCGAGGTCGCGGAGTGCCCTCTTATGCTGATTATTTGAGGAGAAAGTCTCGAAGACCGTAAGGACGTTAAAATCGTCATCCTCCGGAGAATGCTTCTCTGGAGTGGTGGTGGTGAGGATGGCCTCGCCACTTTTAGCTACCTGCCGGAGTACCCAACATGCTCGAAGACTGTGGGTTGAGTCAATGCTCGGCGTTGTATGTACCGGATAGGGCTTGTCGAGGATTTCATCAAGAACGGACCTGTATCCCGTAGAAGGTTTTTTCTTGCCGACGGGCTTATGGTCGGATGCCTCGTAAGGGTGTATCCGTTTTGCCCGCGCAGTGCACTGCTTAAAGGCAGCCGGTTCCAATTTGGTTTTCTGTGCTTTCCAAGTGCTTTCCATCGCGGAATACTTCCGTACTATGTGCGATAGCTCCGTGAAACTTTCTATGCGATGGCGGTTGGGGGCATTCCAAATTCCCTCGTTGGTATAATTGCGATGAAAGACCGAGACTGCGTCGTCGTCACAGCAATCTTTAATCTGGTTTTTGACAAGTAGGAATCTGGCCCAGAAGTGATGGACCATTTCTGAAGGTTGCTGCCATACATACATTAGGTCACAAATGTCTAGAGGGCCGGAATTGCTTGGAGAGTATTGATTGTGGTGGGTGGGCGGGCAAAAACTCGAATCCCGACCCAGGATTGCATCCGGAGCCTGTAAAATCTCCGAAGTCACTAGTTCGGGTCCCGGGAGATCCAAGTGCTCCCTGGACCCAATGTTCGACCTTGAGTTCGGGAGATGCAAAGTCTCATCCAAAGGGAGGGTGTCCGAGCAAAGAGGTTCGGAGACCCGAACATAGATGGTCTTTAGTTTAGGGGAAGAATTGTTTTCGGCTCATTCCTCGACGACCGCTACCAGGTGGGTGATCGGCGGGGAATTAATTTCCCTCTGGTCGGTTTTGAGCCCGATCCGATCATAATCCATTGAAAGCCCCAGGGCGGCGATGCGATCTAGCAGCTCGTTTAATGACGAGACGTCCGCCGGATCCATCTTTTGGGAGTACTCGAGACTGATGCGGGGGTGATGTTTGCCGATCACGGGGGGCGCTGTAGGCTTGATGGCCATGCCAGCACCTACGGTAAAACTGCCGAGCTGGAGGACCTGTCCTGAAGTTAGGCTCCTTCCAGAGGTGATATCATCGTTGATGACAAGGCGAGCCATAGATTGCTTCTCGCGACTACACAACGGAGCTCTCAATGAAAGCACCAATGTCGGTGTCAAAACCGGCAGATTTCGGGTAGGGGGGCCCAAGCTGTGCATCTAAGGATCGATGGTAACAATGGACAATGGGGACATGATGTTTACCCAGGTTCGGGCCCTCTTAATGGAGGTAAAACCCTACGTCCTGCTTGATTGTATTCGATGAGTATAGGGGTTACAAGAGTTGATCTACCTCGAGATCGTAATGGCTAAACCCTAGCTGTCTAGCCTATGATTATTCTGATGGCCTCTACGAACTAAACCCTCCGGTTTATATACACACCGGAGGGGCCCAGGGTCATACAAAGTCGGTTTACAGAGGAAGGAAAGAGTACATCCAGACACCAAACTTGCCATCCACGCATACAGGAGTCCTACCCAGACATGGGCGATAGCCTTCTGCTTTATCTTCACGGCCCATAAGTCCGGCCCATATCGAATAGACCGGACACCCGAGGACCCCCTAATCCAGGACTCCCTCAGTGGTATAAACACTTCAGGTTTATCTTTGAGTTGTTGGGTGAGAAGAGAATTTTCTCTGATCAAGTCATCATGAGCCTCTCTCAGCCACTCGAGTTCCTGTTTCCTTTTCAGTTAATCATAAGTCAATCTCTCGTGGTCGGCCAAGAGAAAATCATGATGATTTGATAGTTCTTCCATTTGTGACTTGAGAGTGGAATGCTCTTTTGTCAATGACTGATTTTTCTCCATCTCCTCAACCACCAACCCTTCAGATTTCCTGAGGGTTTTCTAAATTTTCTCAAGAGAGTTTTATTGTATATTAGCAATTTTGATTAGTTTAGCATGGTCACCCTCATCCGAAGAATATTGATCAATGGAGTGAACCTTGTGATGTTTGGAGGATACATTTTCTTTTGAAGCTTTGGCCATGAAGCAGTAAGTAGGAGATTCATCGTCGCTTGAATGATTCTCGAAGAAGTTTGATGCAGGGGTGGAGGCACATGCTATACCAGCCATGCCGGAATCAGAATCCTCATCGGATTCATGAGCTTCTTTGAAGTCAGATGACTCTTCTTCATCGTAGTCCTCTCCTTGCCGATGTATGCCTTGGCCTTGCGAGAGGTATTCTTGCGGTTGGAGGAGGACTTGGAGGGATTCCTCGAGGAAGATCTTGATGAAGACTTGGAGGCGGAGCTGTCCTTCTTCTTGAAGAACTTCTTCATTTTCTTCTCATCATCAGAGTCGTAGTTCTTGCTCTTGCCTTTGCTATGGTTGTTTCCTGAATCATATCTTCCACTGGCATGGATTTCAGCTTCCCAGAGAGGGCAGTTCGAAATGAAATGTCCTGGCTTTTTGCACTTGAAGCAGGTGTAATCTCAAGTAGGTTTTGATGAAGATTTTGAACCGCCAAAGTTGCTGGATCCTTTCTTCTGAAACTAGTTCTTCCTGTGAAGGCGCCGGAATCTTTTCGTGATTAATGCGAGATCTTTGTTGATCCTTTCTGGGTCATCTGAATCTTCTTCGGCATTTCCTTCTGAGGAAGAATCAGCCACAGCCTTGAGAGCATGACTTTTGCGGTGACTTGAGCCATAGAGATCTCTCTTTTCTTCTTCTTGTTCCTCGTGGGTGTTTAGCCTTTCCATGATATCAGCAAAGTCGAGAGCTTTGAAATCAGCTCGTTCCCTAATCATTAGAACTAGTGTGTCAAATGAGCTTTCAAGATATCAGAGCAGTTTCTTCACAACTTTGTGATTAGTGATGTCTTTTGCAATGTCACTCATATGATCGAAAGTTTGCTGACAGCTTTCATTTCCGATTCGCTTGAAACGATTGAACTTCGCCCGAAGAGTATCAATGCAAGCTTCTTTCTGAGTTGAAACACCCTCATTTATCTTTTCGAGAATGTCCCATGATTCCTTTGCAGTTTCACACTGACGATAGCGAAGAAATTGAGCACGAGAGAGATGGCCACCAATTTCATCTTTATCTTGAGCTTCCATCTGAATGAGTTTCTTCTTGCGGTCAGTGGGGACCTGGGGCACTTCAACCATGAATCATGTCTGCATCACGTTCCACATATCATCATCAATAGCTCGTAGACTGATCTTCATCTTCTCTTTCCAGAAGGGATAGTCCGTCCCATCTAAGATGGGACTCTTGAGGTGCGACTTGTAGCTCACTGAAGACATACTTAAACTCCAAGGTGGTTAGACCAAAATGAGCAGAGTCAAGGAGTACCTTGCTCTGATACCAATTTTAGGAACAAACTATGTCTACCAGAGGGGGGTGAATGAGATTTTTAAATTCTCTTCAGAAATATCAAAACTCTCGGAACCCAGCAGCGGAGCGAATGAAAACAGTGTACAACGAGCGAATACAAACTAACGAATGGAAACTAAAAGCATGCATCAAGACAAATCACATGATTGACACATTTTGAAGGTAAAGAGGAGAAGCAGAGGTAACCAGTGATGCTCAATGGCGACAAGGAATTCGGTAGACCAATTCGCCCTTCTGCAAAAGGACTACGTCTTGTTGGAGGGGTTGTGATTTAACACAGAAGATAAACTCTCTTCACCCTATTCTCCTCGACAATTGGTTCATCAACCAATGTGGATCACTCATGGTAGATACTTGAGTTGATCTTTGAACCTTTATAGACTTCTTCTTCAAGAGCCACAATTACTCTTGGTCTCTGAAGAAATTGACACCTAACCGTCTATAGATTTTACAGCTCTCAAGAGTAATAGGCGGAGCGTACTGGACTTAGTTTCGAGTGATGCTGAACCACTATCTAGTTTTTTGGCTCTAGGGGCTTTCTCTCAGTGGATTTTAAACTCAAATCACTGTGGAGTGGGGGTTGCTCAACAATCTTCTCACAAACAAACGGAACAGCCACTGGACAACGCTGGTGCGGGGTGGCTATTTATAGCCGCATGCTTCCCTAGTGGGAAATGACCATTTTGGACACGCGGTCCAGCCAATGGCCAACCGACATGTTCACAACGATCGGATTTCAAGAGCAAAGGTAACATTACTTAAGGACCAAGTAATGCTAATTCCTCGATCAGAGACAAATCTCTCGCAGCGAAGAAGATCACAGTCTCTTGCTGGCAAGTATTTGCTCGGAACACAAAGAGATTTCTCTTGCAACTTTCATAGGACTTGGGTTTAGCATCAGAGAATCAAAACTTCAAACACTACACCCCTCTTAGTAGTACGGTGGTCCTGTGACTCAATAAAGAGGAGAGAAACAACGAAATAAATTCTACGTTTTCATTTCATCTTCAATCTTCTCGGTCGCAGTCACTTCCTTCGAACGAGCACCGAACAATTGCTTCACGTCAGCAATTTTTGAGGGGTCACTCTTGTTATCATAATCTTCGGTGATAACTTTCACTTCCATGCAGGGGATTATCTTCGGCGTTTGAATCAAACTCCTCTTGACTCCAGGGACCTGTTACTGTGTGTGCACTAGCAAACACATAAGTCCCATACTGTTCATGTCAACAAACTCCAAAACATAAGGAGGCAAATTATTGCACCAACAATTACCCCTCCCACAAAGTGCCGAAAAAGGGATCCAGATGGGATCTCACAAGAATAGAAACTTCCGACGGCGGAAAAAATATTTCGGGTGGCTCTTTGATGTATTGGGAATATTTGGGAATTTATAGAGGCGGAATTAGGTCAAGAGGTGCCACGAGGGGCCCACAAGCCTAGGGGCACCCCCTTGGGGCGCACCTCCCGAGCATGTCACTCCCTCGTGGCTCGCCAAGCCTTCTCCCGAACCTTCTAGTGTCCCATCTGGTCCAGAAAAAATTAATCAAAGTTTTTTCTCCGTTTGGACCCTATTTGATATTGATTTCCTGTAAAGCCAAAAACAAGCAAAAACAACAACTAGCACTGGGCACTAGGTTAATAGGTTAGTCCCAAAAATGATATAGAATTGCATATAATTGCATAATAAACATCCAAGATTGATACTATAATAGCATGGAACAATCAAGAACTATAAATACGTTAGAGACGTATCAACCTACTCAATGTGGTAACACAAGCAGCAAGACGCCTCACATCCTTGACGCGCTTCGGTGCTTCTATTTGCTCAATAGCTTTGATCTTGTCGGGATTTTCTTCGATTCCACGCTGAGACACAAATAATCCGAGAAGCTTGCCGGCTGGAACACCAAACACACACTTCTCAGGGTTGAGCTTCAAGTTAATCTTGCGTAAACTTGCAAATGTTTCTTCCAGATCTTGAATAAGTGTTGACTTGTCCTCGGTTTTGACTACAATATCATCCATATAGGCTTCCACATTTCTGTGTAATTGGGTCTCAAAACCAATTTGTACAGCTCTCGCAAATGTTGCTCTGACACTCTTTAATCCGAAAGGTATACGTATAAAGCAATAAGTGCCAAATGGACTAATGAATGTCGCTTTCTCCTCAACTTCCTAGGCCATGGAGATCTTATGATAACCAATGTAGGCATCAAGAAAAGAGAGTAGATTGTGGCCAGCAGTGGAGTCCACAATCTAATCACTTCGAGGCAAAGGAAAGGCTCTTTTGGGCATGCTTTGTTGATATCAGTGAATCAATACAAAGTCTCCACTTTCCATTCTCCTTACGAACGAACACTGGATTTGCCAACTGTCAACCCACAAGTATAGGGGATGGTTGTAGCCTTTTTCGATAAATAAGAGTGTCGAACCCAACGAGGAGCTAAAGGCAGAACAAATATTCCCTCAAGTTCTATCGACCACCGATACAACTCTACGCGCACTTAACGTTTGCTTTACCTAGAACAAGAATAAAACTAGAAGTACTTTGTAGGTATGGATAGGTTTGCAAGATAATAAAGAATGTGAAAATAAAAGTTAGGTGCTGTTTAAATAAAGAAACAATTAAGTTTAGTAAAACGGGTGTGGTTTAGTGGTGGTAGGATTTGCGGAATTGTCCCTTAGCAATTGACTACGTTACTAGACCGATAGCAAGTTTTTATGTGGGAGAGGCCACTGCTAGCATGTCGTCCCTTACTTGGAATTCTATGCACTTATGATTGGAACTATTAGCAAGCATCCTCAACTACTAACGTTCATTAAGGTAAAACCCAACCATAGCATTAAGATATATATTGGTCCCCCT
Organism: Thinopyrum elongatum; assembly: GCA_011799875.1. Classification (NCBI taxonomy): domain Eukaryota; kingdom Viridiplantae; phylum Streptophyta; class Magnoliopsida; order Poales; family Poaceae; genus Thinopyrum; species Thinopyrum elongatum. The sequence continues at coordinate 266,683,113 of CM022297.1, forward strand.
TCAATCCCATATGCATCAATTTCTATGTTTAGGAAGAAGCTTCTGTCACTCTTGCCCTCCAATGCATAGTCCTATCAACATAGAACTAGCCCTATGGTGTGATCCACATGCGCGCTCATATGATGGGCACCAAAGGATAGCAACATAACCACAAGCAAATTAAACCAACCATAGCAATTCACCAATTACCGGTAGGACAACAAAAATCTACTCAGACATCATAGGATGGCAACATATCATTGGATAATTTTTGACTATGTACAGTAGGGCAAAGCACCCCACTGCATAATTTTATTAAAAGAAAAGACCAAGTGCAGTACATATGGTAGAGCTTGAGGCAAGCTCTAAGAAGCTAAAAGTCTAAGCAAAGCTAAGCTAGAAACAGAAAAAAAAAGAACAGAAGAAAGAAAACACAAAAAAACAAGAAAAAAGACCAACAGATACAATAATTACAGCAAGGAGTCCAGCCAATTATTAAAAATATTTGCATGTTTTTGCTTGATTCTGTATCTGAGCCATTTCAATTCCTCCAGGTAGATGTGCTTCCATCTTTGAAAAGAGGGATCAATGTCCTAAAAAATCTTGTTGTTTCTAGAGATCCAGATAGCCCATGACCCAAGAATTATAATCTTCATGAAGAATGGCAGCTGTAACTTCTCCTTTAAGTCTTGGAATGCTTCCAACACAAATAGGTTGTGTGTTCTTGTTGGGAAGATAAAGTTCCAATAGTTCTGTGCAAAAGGGCAACCCCAGAATAGGTGGTGAAGTGTTTCTTCAATCTGACAGTCTGCAACAGCACAGTTATAGGTGTCCAGCACCATAGTCTTCCTTCTCAGGAGGTTCCTTGTGTTTACTCTGTCATGAAGTAACATCCAAAGGAACATTTTGTGCTTCGCTTGACAAGATGATTTCCAAATCCATTTGAAGTGAGGTGGGGCTACTCTTTGACCAATCATGACTTTGTATGCCTTTGCAGAGGAGTATTTTTCAGAACCCCAAATATAACTCCAAGTATCAGCGCTTGAGAAGAATTCTGAGTGTCTGAGAGATATGCAGATGTCTTCAAGTTGCAGAAACTGTGCATATGCTTGAGTGGTAAGAGGTAGGTGAAACAGGTCCTCCAGATATTCAGTGGTGATGACCTTGTGCATAGTTAACCTATGATCAATGGCAAAGGAATTCAAATGTGGGAATTTTCTTTCCATGGTATTGTCAGACCATAGGTCAGTCTAGAAGATGGCACTTTTTCCATCACTCAGGTTGCATCTAGCTATTGACTTATATTCATTAATAAGCTGGGTGGTTGCTTTCCACCAAAATGAACCAACTTGCTGTTCTCCTGGTAAGTGTCCATCAGCATAATATGTTTCCCAAATAAGATTCACCCAAGGAATGTCATGTCTATTGAAGAACTTATGGAGGTTTTTCAACATTAGTGTTTTGTTGTGCAAGAAGATATCCATGACCCCTAAACCCCCTTGGTCCTTAGGTCTGCAAACAGTGCTCCAAGCCACTGAGGCAGGTATTTTATCCTCCAAGTCAGAGCCTCTCCACAGGCAATGTCTTAGGTATTTGATCACTTGTTGTTTGATTGTGACAGGTATATCAATGCAACTCATAAAGAAGATGGTTAATGATGCCAGAACTGACTTTACCATAAGAAGTCTTCCTGCTGTAGTCATGAATGTAGCTAGGCCAGCTATCTTTTTTGCAATTCTGTTAACCATAGGTAGACACTGCTCAATAGTTGGTTTATATAATCCCAAGGGCATTCCAAGATAGGTGAAGGGTAGACTGCCCCTGGTGCAATTAAGAATACCAGTGTATAACTGCACTCTTTCTTCAGGAATGTTGAGTGGCACCATAACAGATTTTTGGTAATTAACTTAAGCCTTGTAGCAGTAGCAAAGGTGTTTAGGAGAGCTTTCAGACATAGAAGTTGTCTTGTGTCTGCTTGAAGTAGGACAAGAGTTTCATGTGCATATTGAACCACTGGGAAATCAGGGTTGCTATTGACTTGTAAAGGTGATGTGATTAGGCCTTGTGACATAGCTTTGTTGAGGATGGACTGGAGAAGGTCAGCAGCCAGTACAAACAGGAGTGGTGAGAGGGGATCACCTTGCCTGACTCCTCTCCTACCGTAGAATTTCTTTCCTGGCACACCATTCAGTAATACAACAGAGGATGCAGACTTGAAGAGCATTTTTATCAAAGAAATCCACTTCTCACCAAAACCTTTGGCTCTTAGAATATCTATTATGGCTTGGTGTTCAATTGTGTCAAAAGCTTTTTCAAAATCCAGTTTAAGTACCAAAGTTTCTTTCTTGGATTTGTAACATTGATGCAAATACTCAAATGACCAAGCTAAACAATCTTGAATAACCCTGCCTTTAAGAAAACCATATTGATTGATGTGGATCAATTGCAGAATGATCTTTTGCAATCTGTTGGCAATGAGTTTGGTAATGATTTTTAATATCCCATTGAGCAGAGAGATTGTCCTGAAATCATTTGGGCACATGGGCACTTCCTTCTTTGGTATGAGGGTAATGAAGGATGTATTGATGCTCTCAAGATCAACTTCCCCATCATGGAATGCATGTATGAGCTGCCTTACATCATTGCCTATGATATCCCAACAAGCTTTAAAAAATTCATTGTTGAAACCATCTGGCCTAGGGGACTTATCAGCTGGAAGATCCTTAACTAATTCATTTATTTCCTCATCAGTGAATGGGATTTCAAGCTCTTGAAAAATCTCAGGATTGTATTCTGGTTATAAAGATCTGAAAGGTCAAAGTGCATGTTGTGGCCCTCAGAATATCCCAATCTCTTTTTGAATGATTCCTAGAGGATAGCAGCTTTTCCTACATGATCAATTATCTCAACATTGTCCTCATTGTGTAGCATAGCAATCTTATTGTGCCTGTGATTGATCATATCTTTTGTGTGGAATAAATTTGTATTTTCATCCCCAAATTTCACTCCTTTAATTTCCCCCCTCTATTTCCAATAAATCTTTTGGTTTTCAAGAACAATCAACAGCTGATCCTTGAGAAGTTGTCTGCAATTCCATTCAAAAATACTCAAGTTTCTGAATTCTTCTAAGAAATACAAGAGAAATATATATTCATTCAAATCTGCAAGTTGCTGCTGAAGATAGGAGAGATTTTTTGCCCAGATTTTAATGCTCCTTCTTAAGTTCTTGAACTTGGCAGTGATAATTTTGGCTGTGTCAGTACCCCTAACAGGTGTTTCCAAGCTGCTTTCACTATGTCTTTGAAAGTATCATGCTTTAGCCAGTAGTTCTCAAATCTGAATATTCTTGACTTAGGAATGGATGTTCCTATCTTAATCATACATGGAAGGTGATCAGATATGGGTCTAGCCAGTGGAAGAGCAGTAGTGTTAGGGTATGAGGTCATCCATGAGGCAGAAGTGAAGAACCAATCAAGTTTTTCCAAACAAGAATTATCTTGCATATTGCTCCAACTGTATTGCCTACCTTTCAGAGGTAGTTCAAGAAGACCCAGGTTGCTAATGGCCTCATTGAATAAGAGCATTTGATTAACATCCCCCTGGTTTGTTTCTATCCTTTGGTTTTCTAATGAAATTAAAATCCCCCATCACAATCCAGTCCACATCATCAGGCATAACAATGTTAGAGAACCAATTTATAAATTCCTCTTTGTCTTCCTGTCCACAGGGACCATAAATGTTAGTTAAAATCCAGGATTGGAGAGAAGTGTTACAAGTGAATTTCATGGAGAGAGAGAATCTATTTTGAAACATAATTTCTCCTGAGAACATATTCCCATTCCAAGCAGTGAGCAAACCTCCTGAGGCACCAACAGAGGGCAGGAAAGTGAATTTATTAAACCTTTGTGGGTAAAAATTCTTGAGGAAGGCCAAATCAGAAGTTTCTCTGTTTGTTTCTTGTAAACATATAATGCTAGCTGCACTTTCCTCAAATTTTTGCCTCACTGGAAGCCATTTTTCTTTACCATTAATCCCCCTGATATTCCTGTTCAGGATATTCCATGTTCTGTTACTATTCATTGGGAGGAGAAGGTGTTGAGATATGATCAAGAACCATCTCTTGATCCCCCAGCATTAAGGTATGATCACAAGGCAACTCAGCATTCACCACAGACACACACACAATCACCAATTCAGCTAATAAGTTACACCAGCAAGTTCTAGTAACAGATTCAAAATACCAGTAGTTGTTCACATTATTACTGACTGAGGCAACCAGTAACTCCAAAAGGTGCCAGGACCAGCAACCCAAATTACATAACTGGTTCATCACACTTGAAACTGGCACACACTTAGTACTACTAACTGAATTTAAGATGTAATTCATTTAGAACTTTCATCTTGTTTCTTGCTCCCAATGGCCTTGGAAACCTTGGCCACATCTCCTTGGTCCTTCTTCTTGGGCTTCTTGTTCAGCTTTCCATGGAGTTCCTCCTCAGACACCTTGCAAAATTTATTTGTGAGATTTTGGACCACTTTGTTGTTTATAACATGAGGAATAGCATTACAAGGTAAGCATCTATTATCATGGCATGAATTTCTCTTAAAACCACTATTCACTTCTCTTATTCTCCCACTTCTCCTTACCTCAGTTTCCACAAGTGGTCCCTTATCTCTTCTTTTCCTGGAGGTTTCTTCTCCCACTGGCAGTAAAATCACATTTGGTGTTGCCAACTTTAGTGGACTACCAACAGCACTAGAGGAATGAGCAGCTGGACTGACTCCCTCATTTTCCTTGTCAGTGCCCTCCTGCACAGAAGATTTGCAGAGTGGGGCTTGAGTAGTGCTGCAACTATCAGGAATATGAAAAACAATAGACTCTTCTATGCCACAGTTTGATGTGAGAAGCCAGAAATGTGACTTCAGTAAATGCAGTGTCCAGCCAAATTTGTCAGGTGTAAGCAGCAAGTGGATGATGAAGTTAAACCAACTTACTGGGATAGCAGCTTCAAAAGTGTTGCCAGTGTTTTGTTCAGAAGAGGCAAAATGTTTCACCGATAGATCCAGTCCTTCTTCAGAAATAAAATGAGATCCATCAATAATAGAAAGAACATGACATTGAACAATTTCATGAATGTTGAAGTTGTGGTCACCTTCAGATCTAGAGCTCATACCTTTCTGAATTATAGGGGCTTCAGTGGATGAGCTAGCATTGAGAGCAGCATGTTTTCCTGTGTTTAATTCTGAGCTTTGGCCAGGGAACTTTGAATAGCTAGCAGTCACATTTGGTATTCCATCCTCTATCCTTACATCAGGAACAGGTGCAACCTCCTCAAGCCTTACAGGAGCATTGTCTACTTGAACTGCAGCATTATTAGTAGCCACCTGGGCTGGTGTTGCAATATGAACAACATGTGCTTGAGCAGGTGCTACATCATTATCTTCCTAAAATGCAGCATCCTGGATGATCACATTATCAACTGGTGCATTGTTGAGGCCTGCTTCCTCAATGTCAGGTGGATATGCCATGAGCAGGTTCTGCATACCAATCCCAAGGGGCTGAGGAGGATGTTGCAGAGCTATTTGGTTAACCTCTTCATTACTTTGTGCAACACCCATAACCAAGTTGTTAGAGAAATCTCCTTCAAACAGTGAAACAGTAATGGTTATGCTACTATTGGGGATGCTCTCCTTCCCTCCCAAGTGTATCTCTACTTGATTTTCCATAGCTTGTTGGATATTGGCAGGTTGGGGAAAAGCCCAGTGATTATCTTCCCATTGATCCCACTCTTGATCATCCTCATTATACTGCTCCATATGATTACCAGGGAGGTGAAAACCAGGGAAGTCATTTGCATTTTGTGGAACTGGACGTGGATCAACATGAGGTGGTGGGATTGGATCCTCATCTGCAGGTCCACCCCCAGCATTTCTTCCAGCAGTACTTCCACAGAGCAGGTCCATGATTCTCCATCAAAACAGTCACCTTCAGACCATCGGATGCTCTTGGGAATGTTGATGAGATCTGTCACTCTGGCTTTAACTAAGATTTTCCCTTTTCTTGCATCTTCCTTTTCCCAGCTAATGATCTTGCCCCACTTAGAAATGGCAGTAGCCACATCCTCAAAATTGCAGTGGTCAAAAGGGACTCCAACCAAGAGCAGCCAAACAACTCTGTTGAAATGCAACCTTCTCTAGTTCCTACCCTCATCATGTTTCACAAAAGTAATGAAAACATCACCAAAGACATGAGGACTCTGTCTCACCAGTCTATCTCTGTCTCTGACATGAGCAAAGTGCACACAGGCCTCACCAAAAGGATATGGTTGAATATCAAGAATACCCACTTCCGGATCTAACTGAAAGTACTCTTCCAACACTGCTTGAACATTTTGAAAGTGTACCTCATCTGGCAGCGGCTGGATTGTTGCAATCGCCCAATCCTCATGACGCCTCTGACGACGGGGAAGAACCACCTTGGCTACCTCATTCCTTCCTTCTATGTGCTGAATCTAAAAATCGTTGGTAATGAACAGAGCCGGGTTGATAGGGATGTTGGCCATTGGCACGTCATCCACAGCCGACGATGGTAGGTGAGTGGAGGATGGCGAGCAAGACGATGGAGGAACAGAGCTTTGGGAAAGGGCAGAATGTGAGGAGTCCGCCTGCGGTCTAGGCTAGAAATTAGCAAAAAAAATGACACTAGTTCCTTGAATGATGTGGCCTTCCTAACTTGCAGCACCTCTCTAGAGGGTTGAAACCAGCTTTCAACCTCTCCTGGAGCCCAAGCCTCTGCAGGTGGGCTTTTGAAACTATCAAAGTGGAAAAGAGGCCAAAGCCCAGTAAGCCTTGGCTTGGTGCAAAACCGAGCAATGTGGCCCAGCTCCCCACAGGAGAAACAAACCAGCTCCGCCTCGGTGCGCCTGCATCAATGTGAGCAGATACGCATGGACTAGCCGTTTTAGGCACATTAACTATCTCATAACGGCCATGATTATTGTCGAGGACGCCCTGATCCCTCTCGCAATTAATGTCCCTTGAAAGACGCTCAAAGACTGATCTACCGTTGGTCGCCGTCGAAGCAGCTTGCCGGCGATATCCGGCGGCTATGATGGGTCTCCCATGTTGACCCACCAAGGTCCATTGTGCATCTTCCTCTTCGTAGAAGGCAATTTCTTCTTGATGCCAGTTGGGGCCACCATTACCCCAAAGGTTAAACACAATATCAAAATTTGGTTCTGTCACCCTACCAGCATTGTAGATGTGAAAACCAACTGATGTTGATGCCACTGAAAACTTGAAGGAACGATCTTTGAGGTGGGAGACACAAAAACTTTGGGGATAACCACCAAATCTAGCATGTAGAGCAATACTAACCGTGAAAGGATCCAACTTGAATGATGCATGATGGAAGGAAGCCACCAAGATGAATTCTCGCTGTCTGAATACAGGTGAGAAAACTACTGGATGACCAAACTTGCTTCTAACCTCCACTTGAAACTCCTTGCCCCGATCAAAATTGAGTGCAAACAGAGCGATGACTTGGCGATGACACGATCCTAGGGCAGAGCACGCGTCGACCAAAGAACAGTGGCGTCCGGTGGCCGGAGTGGCCACAGCCAAAGTGAGAGTTTGCCGCTGGAGCTGGAGTGGCCACCGGCGTGAGAGAAAGGTGGTCGCCGGGGCCGGAGTGGCCACCGACGCAAGCTCGCCAAGGAGATCGCATATGAGAGCCTAGGAGAGCCTATAACGTATAATGCCTTCCACATCCTCATTCCATACTTGAAGACATATCATTGGATAATAGTATGAAGCATAAAGCACCATGTTCAAGTAGAGGGTACAATGGGTTGCGGGAGAGTGGACCGCTGAATATAGATGGGGGAAGGTGATGAAGATGTTGGTGAAGATGACAGAGTTGTTGGAGTAGATCGCCATCACATGATGATTGCCCCGGCGGCGTGCCGGTGCCATCGGGAGAGAGGGGGAGAGAGCCCCCCTCCTCCTTCTTCTTCTTCCTTGGCCTCCCCCCTAGATGGGAGGAGAGTTCCCCATCTGGTCCATGGCCTCCATGGTGGCGGAGGGATAGGAGACCCTCCGATATTGGATCCCCTCTCTATTCTCTTCTGTTTCGCACTCATGTTTTCTGGCCGAAAACCGTTTCTTATATTCCCGGATATCCGTAACTCTGATTGCACTGAGATTTTAACACAATTTTTTTCCAAATATAAGCTTCCTTGCGCCCGAAGTAGAGCTCCAACCAACTTACGAGGAGGGAACAACCCACCACCACGCGCCTGGGCCCTAGGGTGTGCCCTGGTGTCTTATGGTGGCTGTGGGCCTCTGTTTGCGTTGATTCCACCTCCCAAAAATCACAAATATTCCAAAATAATTCTCCCTAAATTTTTATCGCATTTGGACTTCGTTTGATATGGATATTCTGCGAAACAAAAAACATGCAACAAACTAGCACTGAGCACTGGATCAATAGGTTAGTCCAATAAATCATATAAATTGTTGCCAAAAGTATGTAAAAGTTGTATAATATTGGCATGGAACAATAAAAAATTATAGATACGACGGAGACGTATCACCAACCAAGTTGGGTGTAGCACTCCTCTGACTTTTTTTGGAAAGGGGAACATATTAATATCAAGTAGATACCAATTACACCCAGCCTCTGCACCAAGAGGATGCCTAAAAACATCTAGGATAAACACGACCAAAAACAAAAAAACAAGAAAGAAATGAAAAAAATGACCCTGCCACAATGATCAATCACCCGCAGTAGTAGCACTCTAACCACCACCAAATACAACATCTGGACTACAAAGAAGGTTCTCCAAAAGCAATGCCTCCAGGAAGGAAACAATGCACAAGCGTTGTCGTTGCCCGATCAAAGATCATAGGTTTTCACCCTGAAGAAAGACCGCATTCCCAAAAATAATGCCTTCAACAAGGCCACTGTCAGGCACAACCAATAAAGGCCAGACCTTGGGTTTTCACCCTAAAAATCACGAATCAGTACTCCAAGGAGCACCAACAAAGAAGTCCTCCAATGATGTTGCCCCCACTTGCGGCGGCTACTACTACAAGTCACGTACCACCAGGCTCATAGGAACTCGTGCCCAGTCTGGACAGGAACACATGCCACGAGCCAAGTCTGAACAACTGCCTGTGAAGCAAAGTCTTCATCGCCTCCAAGACCCACCATCACCACTTGCAGGTCATCCAATCACGCCTCTGACTAGACTTGTTGCTTCAAGTTTTTGGATTTGGGCGATGAACTCTTGTCGTTCCAAGGCTTGCTTCCTGAACTTCTGCCTGACGGGCCTTGCATGAGGACAGATAGCAAGGTGGTGTTCAATTACTTCCCTGGAACGCCCAGGATGTCAGATGGTTGCCACACAAATACGTCAACATTCGCCCGCAGGAAAGCAACAAGCGTGCTTTCCTATTTGATGTCAAGGGTGGCACTTATGGTGAAAGTGCCTCCCTTCTCATCTTCTTTCATAGAGACTTGTTTTGTTGGAGGTGCAATTGCCTTGGACTTCTTGCTCTTGCCGGCAGAGCTCTCTGGCTCCTCAACGGACGTGCTGCACTCTATTGTGCACTTTTCGGAGGACTCACCAGAGGTCTTGTCAGCCTTCTTCTTCTCCCCCCGGGAGTTTTGTCGACACGAGCAAGTGCCTTGCCATCAGATGCTGCAATTGCTTCCCGATAGAGCTTGTCGGCGCATATGATTGTGTCCTTCTGATTTGACTGAATGGTGATCACACCCATGGGCCCTAGCATTTTCAATGTATTGTAAGCATAATGTGACGCTGCCATGAACTTCGCCAATGCTGGGCGGCCAAGAATTCCATTATAAGGGAGAGGCATTTTAACAACATCGAATACAATCTTCTCTGTCCTGTAATTGAGCTCGCTGCCAAATGTAACCGGCAAGGTTATTTGACCCTTTGGATCGCTTCTTCCCGGATTGACCCCTTGAAATGTCCCTGTTTCCTTAAGATCTTCATTGGGAATTTGTAGCCTCTTGATCACATCTTGTGAGATCAAATTTAGGCCAACACCACCGTCAACTAGCATCTTAGTGACTTTGAGGTTGCGGATAGTTGGCGAAACCAGCAACGGCAAACACCCAACCGCATTGTATGATCTGGATGGTCCTTAGCATCAAAGATGATGGGTGTGTGGGACCACTTCAAATGGCTTTTGTGCCTCTACTACCGGCTCCACTGCATTGACCTCATGAACCCATTGCTTAAACTACCGGTGTAAGGAGTGCAAAGATGCACCACCATCAACACACATGGCGTCCACAACATTATGGAATTCTTGTTCTGACTCCTCGTCATCATCATCAGCATGCTCTTCGTCCTCTTTCTTGTCACGGCCATGTGCAGGCTTCTCCTTCTGCTACTTGGCCTTTCTGCGGCAGCCCCCGCGGGTGCCACAGTTTTTCTTGCCGGATCGACCAGCACTATTCTGGCCCTTATCCTTGTCGCGCTTCTCATACTCAAGCTTTTACTTCTTGGCAAGATGTTCAACTTGCCGGCACTCCTGGAGATCATGGCCTGGAGTACGGTGAATCCTGCAGTATGGCCAGTCAATCTTCTCACCGGCAGCAGCCTCATGGCCACAGGTACAGATGGCAACCTCCTTGCCGGCACCTTCGGCCTTGGGCTTCTTGCCGGGATTCCCAGACCCCTCAACAGCCAGAACTGCTTTGCCTTTGCGCTTAGGATTGCCCTTCCGACCCTTCTTCTTCGGAGTGGCTGCATCATCATCCTCTGAATCAACAGCAGCTCCTACATCCTCTTCGGGGAGTCGCGTCCCTTCTTCAGCGCATGCACACTTGTCGGCCAGAGCGTATAGCTCGGTGATATCCACTACAAAAAAACCACTTTCGTGATGATACGTGTTTGTCACAACTAGATGATGCCCCGTGCGTTGCTGCGAGAACTCTTAGTCCTACGCACATGAATATATGATAATACATAAAGTGAAGAATTTTGTTTGCACAATATATGATCTGACTACTGGAATCTACAAAAGGACATGTTACTGGAAGTATGATTGTAAGGATGGAAAAATGTGAATTCTTCGATCGCGTTGTGGCATACTAATCTCATATGTGTTACACAAATACTAATGTATAAAACACTCCAAAAACATGGATCTGAAATGGAGATGTCCTGAAAGGTTATGTACAAATTTCCACTTTGAGATACAGATTGTGTGTTATGTGTGACTCTTGATGTAACTCAATCGTATGCATTTCAGTACATTAGATCTACACAATACATAGTACATACCGGCAAGTGTACAGAATTGATGTTACAACAGATAGTCGTATATATCTGCTTATAAACATAATATGGGATAATACTAAGTTGGAAATGCTCCTAAAACATCGATAGAAGTCGGGACTTGTCTTCATTATTCAACGAACATCTAAGATAGCAGCAATTCATTAGTGAGAACCCCTTTCTCTTTTCAAGTGAAAAGGTATGGTCTAACGTGAAGCTAATGCAACACTAATGGCTGATACTTGACATTAAGGAATGATAGCATAGTCAGACTTCATCTTACTGATGAGGATAATATGGAAGCTTCAAAAAATAATTAATATGAATAAGCTATTGAAACTGGGCATTGAGCAAACTATATAAAACTGAAATAGATGGCATACTGGGATTGGACATAAATAATTTTGTGCCTTATAGAATATACTTAGAGAATATGGCACAACACAATCTAGAGATACAATGAAAATTGTAGTTGAAAGTTGAGAAAAGAAGGTGCCTGCAAGAAACAGTTATGTAGGTGAGACAACATATCAGTCACCTGCGACTTAAGTAGGAAAAGAACAGAGGTAAAAATGCAGAGGGAGTTGTCAAGCTTTTAGGCATATATTTATAGCATTAAGGCAATCACAAAGGGCACCCCCGAAAATTGAACAGTGCACCAGAAATAGCACCACCTGAGGTATCAGATGCGTATAATATATAAAAACTAATTACACAGCTTGTTTTGATCCTGAGCGTCAAAGCTTACGTCGAGCCATTTGATAAGCATCTCCCTACAATTCAACAGTCCTAAAGGTGCTGAGATAGCAAATCAATTGAAGAAGCAGATTCCTCCTCCAAAATAGTGATTGAAATTTCATCTGCGGAAGAAAAACTATCTCTAGAAATCATAAACATTCTAGCTCCCGGCAAAAGGAAATATAAGGAAAAATAGTTGAGTATGAAAGATAAAAATAAAGACAGGAAAAATTAATCTTGGTAAGGTGAGAAAATTCATGGTATTGGCGATGGAGGTGGATCCCAAATCAGTCATTGCTTAGTTGAAAAATTCATCCTGGTAAGGTAAGAAACTTCATGGTATTTATTACTCCTTTAACAGAATATCTTCACCTAGTTCTGGGACTTCTGTTCTGGCGATGGTGAGCAGTGACACCAACCATGAATCCTTCATGTAGATTTTATACCTACAATATGCAAGCTCGAGTTACTCATGTATGTGAAATTAAATTAATTATATTGGTGAAGCAAGCAAAGCCCAACTACAAAAAGGCCCTCTTCGTCCTCTCCCATCAAAAGCTAGGTCGATCTTACTGAGATGTGGAGCTCTAAAATTTGCTCTGTTCGCTAGAGAGGAAGTGCGGTGGGGAGGAGAATAAGATGATGCATATGGGCTCTTTGGCTGCCTTGTCCGTTACAGAATACGGAAGAGGAAACGCCTAAAGGGATGGTTATGTTGTAAAAATAAATAATCAAACAACCTATTGGTCTTCTTGTGTTCAGTAATGGAATGCATGCATGCGATAGTTGGTGATGTGGCCGGACGCCTTGACGTGGATAGCTCCATGTGATGATAAATAGGGGTAGGATGGGTGGGACACATGTAGTGACCTGGATAGCTTGCATGTCAAGATAAATGAGATAGTGGGGATGAACTTCTTAAGTATATAGGATAGGTCATGTTTTCTGTCATGCATGTACATCCATGACGATTTTATGACAGAATCAAGATAGTCATACCTGTGCGTCGTAGAAGTGTTCCAAGACAATACCAAAATTATCATCACGGAAGTGTCCTCTTCCATGACGATAAATGGTGCGTCATGGAAGTGTTTTCGTCAAGGGTAACCGACACGTGGCATCCACCATAACGGGTCGCCGTTAAGCTATCGAGTTATGATTTGGATCCGATAACCCGTTAACAGCCCAGACCAATGGGGATTTTCCACGTGTAAAATTCTCATTCGCCGGAGGAACCACGTGTCAGCTCCGCATTGGGACAGATGTCATGCAGCGAATCGACAGGATACGCCTATGATACGTCGACACGTGGCTCAGCCCAATAGCGGCCCATTCAGGTCAAAAGGCCGGCCCGTTTGACTAGGTCAAAAGGAAGCGGGCCGGCCCATGGAAAGCCTGTTAACGGCTAGTTCGCATATAGCCCATTTACAGCCCGCTAACTCACGACCCATTATGGCCTATCCGAATTAGGCCCAGTAGCGTCATCTGGGCTGTCCAATATGATTCCAGCCCATTGTAACTTCTGGCCCATGTATGGCCCATGACGTCTTTCGGCCCATATGAGGTCGTTTGTAACTCTTGGCCCAATAAAGGACCGTGGTGAAACTGGCCCAATATGAACAGTGTATCGCTTTATACCCATTAACGACCCATTATTCCATTGGGCTGTTTCCAGCCCGTGTTATCTTTCAGACTTATAAGGGCCCATTTATTCCTGGGCTCATTTCCAGCATTCGATTACTTACGGTCCTTTACTGGCATGTTCCCCTTGTGGGCCAAATTCAGCCCATGGTTACAGTCGGCCCGTTTGTGGCCCCTTAATCCGTTGGGCTGTTTTCATAGCGTCATCAAATATGGCCCATTAATGACCCATTATGCCTGTCGATAGTATTAAGCCTGTTATACATATCGGCCTATTAACGGCCTGTTATGCTCGGGACATAAACTGATGATTTCCACTCTAGCCCGTTTATGGCCCATATAGCAGTCTGTTATTGGTCCACGAATAAGTATGGCCCATGTTTGGCCAATCAATCATATGGCCTGTTGAAGGCCCATTGATTCTATGGCCCAGCAGAAGGCCCACTGATTCTACGGCCCGTAGAAGGCCCATTGATTCTACGGCCCGTAGAAGTCCCATGGATCCTACGGCTGATGGTCACTACAGCAGGTAGCGAGACTATGGTTACAATGGTCTGTATGTTGCCCATGGTTATTATGGCCTAGTTTAAAAAAATATTTTATTGTGGCCACTAGTAAACCGCGGAAATAGAACTGCAATGACTATGAGCAAAAAAATAAACAAGACAAAAAGGAAATAAATAAGCAAGCAACTTACACTAGGCTATTACGGCTATTACAAATATTACATCCACTGGGCATCAAAGTTTGCCACTAGTGCAAATATAGTGAACAAAGCAGCAAATTACGTACACTGGGCGTCCAAATTGGCCACCAGTAAAAATAAACGCGGCAGCAAAACAAGTCCAGAACTGAAACCACTTTAGAAGAGCTCAAGAAACGATATCCTGGATACCCACCATGTTGGCAAGAAGCTTAGCAAGCTTGTTAGTTTTCTCTTGTTTGGCACTAAAAGCCTCCAGTGCTTGCTATTGTACCAGAAAGTATGCGTCTGAATTCTGCAGGGACTTCCTCAGTCCTTCGGCTTCTTCCCGCAGCACACCTGACTGATGCCTTTCAGCTTGGAGCTGAGACTGAAGAAGCCAAAGTGATTCAGGCAGCGAGTTCGAAGAGCTTGTGCCAGCTGTAGTGGCCAGTAACTAGAACACTACATCAACGCAGCACTTTGGGGTTGTCTCACTGTCTACAAGATAGTTTTTATCACCTTTCTTGGAAACCAACAGGGTTGTCTCACTATCTTGAACCTTATCTGCATTACTTTCTCTACCATTGCATAATGGGGTGCTCTTCTCCAATATTCTGTTTGCATTCTACAAGAGAAACAAGCAGACACATCATAGGTTTAGCATGTAGTGTAAGAAACTCATTTTGGTAAACCAGTTCAGTAGTAAGGTGGATAGGATAACTGCATGAAACAAACATATATCTATGTACTACTGTCGGGGTACACAAATAGGGGTGTATGTTCCCCCTGACTTGTGCACGGACAGGCAAGTCTCCGGCGCGGCAACAATGAAGCAAGATGTGCCAAGTATCCAAGACAAGGCCAAGCAGAAGAGATAGCTCTTTGAGAAATCAAAGGGCGGATCAAGAAGACCAAGACAAGCCAAAGGAGCAAGATATTACTAAGGGAAAAACCTCCCTTGCTGGGCAGGTGAGCCCGGTCACGTCGAGGCCACCCCAAGGGCAAGTCCCAAGATCTCTCCGGCAAGAGTTGCCGGGGCGCCGACGGCCTGCTTCCCCGCTAAAGCTGCACCGCTCCACCTCACAGCAATGCAAGTCACTCATTGATGCGGTATCGAGCCCCCAAGTGATTAAGTGACTGTCATGTGGCACGTGACAGCCATTTCTGAGGAAGATCACCCCTATATGACACCCGTCTAGGGGCGTGTCATGCAGGCAGACGAGAAGGTGGTTGAATGACGCGGCAAGGCTTGCCGGGCTACATCCACGACGTGACACTAAGCGGTGCATTTAATGCACCTTGTCCTGTCTGCAGAGTTAGGTATGATAGCACTGTGGCTATCTAATCACTAGATAATGACTATTTTGCCATTGTGGTAACCCCTTGACCTATAAAAGGAGGGCCGAGGCAACCTTAGAAAGGAATTCAGACCCTCGTACACTCATATGCACGTAGCCGCTCTCCCGGAGGCGATCCTGCCAGGCTTGCGCGCTGCATGTTCGTCACGGTCCTTCATCCAATCCACCAAAGCAGGAGTAGGGTTTTATGCCTCGCGGTGGCCCGAACCTGGGTAAAAACCACCCGCATCACCATTGTCGTGCTATCCTATGGCCTCTGCTCTTTGTGCAACGTTCCCTTCCCCCTTGCCGAACCACGAAGGGGCCGATGCCCCAAAGGTGATCGTGTCGAACCACGACATCTTTGGCGCACCCGGTAGGGGGGAGCGCTTGTGCGAACCCAAAGACATAAACAGCGGGTCAAACTATGCCAACATCAACATCGACGCTCGCACCATCCGCGGCTCCTAAGGAAAGAGGCGACGCCACCCCCTCATTCCGCCTTGTCCGGACCCCGTCGCCTACGCCCACCAAAGCCGAGACGACGATGGGACAGGGAGGTAGCGGCGGTGCGATGGTCCTGAGCCGCCCGGGCAGCACGGCCTCCGCACTGCCCCTGTCCAAGGGAGAAGAGCGAGGCATGCAGCGACGATGTCCTCCTGGCGGGTTCCCGCCAAGCATGCCAGGTGACTGAGAGAATCACCAAGGCGGGCAGAAAGTGTGGTATGGTCTCCTCCTCCTCCTTCGTTTTCGCTCGTCGACGATAGAGCCGCGCAGGGGGCGACGTTTTCAATGTCAATGAGCCCATGCGGAACTCGGTTTAGCACTTACCCCGCCAAGGGGAAGTCCTGAGGGAAGCGCTAGTGCAGATCCGTTGATTGACGCCCCGACAAGTACGCTCCTGCAGGGCTATCCATGCCAGCGTGACTTTTTATTCCCATGGCCTTGATGTCGTCAATAGCAAAGGGAGAGAGGAAAGAGGAGCCGACCATCCTTTCTCACCGTACATTATCGCCCGCAAATATTCGATTACCCCCTCCGGCTCTTGCCTGGAGTGGGCATGCAACTAACAAACCGCCAAGTCTCTTTCTTGTGCGCGTTTCTGTCGCTAACCTTTGTAGACCTGAGGCTAACAAGCAAATGCCGTCCCCGCGGGATATGCGGACATGACGAACGACCATGGTTAAAGGAGAAGGGAAGCATGAACGAAAGCTAAGTCCACGTGTTCACTACTTTTTCCCTCCAGAGTCCGCATTTGCTTATCCCTCGGATAACCAGGATGTTTTGTATGAAGAAGTCTTTCGTGTGGTGGCACCTTGCCAGATTTGTATGCGCCCCCACTCTATTTCGAGCCTGCTCACAGAGCGGGCGGCTGCATGAAAGACGCCCAAGGAAAAACCTGTCGAGGCATGTCTTCGCCAGCTGAATGCTAAGGATTCATTCCTTGCAGCAATCGCGGCAACATGCTACAGACGGGCAACCCAAAACACACAAAAAGAAACAAACCATACGAACATCCATGGATAAAACACGAGAGGGATGGCATGCATTTGAAATTAATTAAACACCAGTTCAATGCAAGCAAAAGTAATACGGGATCTAAACACAAGACATGCATAATGTTTTGTTATAGGGCAACGCGGCGATGCGAATGATTCAGGGCCGTGCTTGGCGGCCTTATGAAGCCCTGGGGATGGAGAGCAACTTGTCGGCGAAAGGGGCAGCTTTCTCCTCAGCAGCAAAAACGTCAGCGCCTACTGGCAGCCTCTTGAAGCCATCAGCGAGCTTGAAGTCCGGATGGCGGAAGGTGATGTTGCTCAAGACCATGAAGAGGGCATTTCGGGTAAGCTATCGGGACTCGCTTGCAAAATGAGTAGCTCTTTCTTCCTCGTGCATCCTCAGCCCTTCGATCAATCCGCCGAAGAAGAGCGATAGCTTAACACTTGGGACCTCGTGCCTGTCAACCAAGAAGGCTGGGCTCTCCATGCCCATCATTGAAATCTGGGCAGTGAGGCGCTCGGCAATGTCGACCAGGTTCTTGATCCAAAGATCGCGCTGCTGAACCTGGTTCACCAATTTGTCCTCCGCGTCCTTTTGCAGGATCTTCATATTTTCCAAGTCCCTTATCAGCTGCTTCTCATGAACCCTGGCATACTCAATCATGCTCTCTAAAGTGCCAAGCCTTGCCTTCATACCAGTAATGGTGCCGTTAGCGGTATCAAGGGCCTGGCCCTTGGAGGAGAGTTGCGATTGCACCTCTTTCAGAAGAATCTCCACCTTCTGCGCCTCCTCCTTAAGGGTCGCAGCTTCCTTGGCACTTCTGGCAAGCTCCTCTATTAGTTTGGCCACCTGTCGGTCAAGATCAGCTTTGGCAGTGGATGCAGCGGCAAGATCATCGGCAACCTTCTTCAGTTGGGTAGCGGAGTCAAGGGTGAGCGCGTCAAAGACCACCTTGTGCTTGTCTTCCAGCTCCTTGGTGCGTTGCTGGACGAGGTTCTCCAGCTCTCCGTCCTTGCTGCGAAAGGTGGCCTCGAGGCTCTCTTCCCGGGAAGAGACGTCCTGCTCTCTGGCATCCAGAAGCGCTACGCGCTCCGCCAGACAGGCTTCTCGGGCAGCGACATCCTCTTTCGCCATGGAGATCGTCTCCTGTTGCCACAGAAGGGCTTGGAATTGCTTGCTGTACCGCTCGCGCAGCTCGCTGCCCTTGTCCCTCAGCTTCTGATCCACGCTGTTGGTGGAGTTGCGCTGCTCCTTGAGCACCAAGCACTTCTGGCGGTACCTGTTCTGCATCTCCTTGATGCCTGTTGCCACCGACTCTAGGAAAGATAGGTCCAGAACCACGCTGACTAAGTCATCAGCCTCTTCAGCATGCTGGGACAACGGTGCAATGATACGCTGGATCTCTTCGTCAAGATCATCGCTTGCTGCCACGGACGAGCCAAGGGCTCCAAGTCCAGGTTGTGCGAGGACCAGCGTGTCGGATTTCGGGTTCCGCAAACCCTTGAGAGGTTTGAACTCTGGGGTGCGTGCGAAGAACTCGTCCTCCCCAGTCTGCCTACTCACTAATCTCACAGCCTAGCTCGAAGAACTATAAGGAAAAGAGACACAGCAGTTTACCCAGGTTCGGGCCACCTTGCGGTGTAAAACCCTACTCCTGCTTTGTGGTGGATTGGCCTCGAGGGGCTGAGGATGAACTAGTACAGTGGTGAACAGCCTCAGGAGGAGAGGTGTTCTTGAGCTCGAGTGAGCTGGTGGGATGAGGGTGATCCGAATGATCCATCCGGGGGTCCGATCCCTCTCTACGGTGGTGGCTAACTCCTATTTATAGTGGCCTTGGTCCTCTTCCCAAATGAATGGCGGGAAGGAATCCCACAACGGCAAAATTCGAAGGGAGACAACTAGTACATGCTATCCTGACAAAAGTAGTATTCGCCTGCGAAAGCCTCTAGTTGTGACGCCGTGGTGGGCTCGGTGATGACCTCCGTCCTGCCGTCCTGGCGGTCTTGGTCTTGTTGCACGGGAATGGAAACCTTTGGCTGATTCCTCGGGACTCCGTGCCTGCGCTTGCCTCTTTAGCACCAAAGAGGAAACTGGTACATTGTGCCCGCTGGCGCCCGCCTGGCATTGGTCGTCATGGCTCACATCATCTGGACCTCATGAGGTGAGGCTTGCATAGAACTCTCCACTCCTCAGGAGCCAGCCTGAGGAGGCCGCTCCTCATGGGGGTCTTGGTGTCGTCTGCCTCGCGAGGCTTGGCCCCTCGTGAGGGTCTTGAGTTGTTGTCGCTGAAGCTGGGCCGTACCAGGCCGTCGATGGAGCCACGCCGTGGGCCGTAGGCAGGCAAGTCTGGGTACCCCCATTCCCAGAACACCGACAGTAGCCCCCGGGCCCAAGGCGCGCTCGAACTTAGCTTCGAGGCGAAGCCAACGGGCAAGTGCGGAGCGCCGCGGGCCCTAACCACCTGCGGCCTTGGTTGACGCGTGGTGATTGATTGGATGTTGGCGTCTCCGCTTCCCCACGCTGCCACGGCAACCGTTCGGCTTGACGAGACTCTGTTGCATGCAGAGAAAAACCATCATTGCGTGGTATCGTGGAGGCCGGCGGTTGGCCTCCCTCCGGCTATAAATGAGGGGAGGGGTAGAGCCCCCCTCACTCATCTCCATCTTCTCGCTGCACGCTCCCTCTTCTTCTTCACCTACCCGTCTTGTCGTAGCATGCATGGCGCCGACGAGGAGGTTCTCTGCCGCCGAGAAAGGGAAGGCCCCCAAGGAGGGGCCGGGTCCGCCGCCCAAGAGAGGGCGTGGCCGCCCCCGCAAGCATGCTGCGACCCCGGCGGTAGCTCCTCGGGGGCGCGGGCGCACTTCTTCGGGGGCCGGTGTCGCTTTGGGTGACCGCGGCGGTGCTTCTTCTCGAGGCGGGGGCCGCCAAGGGCAAGGTAGCCCATGCAATGAGGGGCGGTGTGCCGTGGTTGCCCGGCCTCCTCGGCCGCGCTTCCACTCGGTGGATGTGCTCCCGGAGTTCGTCGTGTGGTTGGAGAGGCCCGCCAGCACCTGGCTCCTGCTCCCGCGCTTCTTCGTGAGTGAGCTGCCGGTCACGAGGCTTGACGGCCTCTGGCTGCAGGCTGACGGCTGCTGCAGCAAGGTTTGCTAGGTTGGGGTCGAAGTCACCGCGACGGGCAGCGTGTCCTTGACCCGCGGTTGGTAGGCATTTGCCCGTGCGCGAGGCCTGAGCGGGAGGCACACCCTTCATTTCAGGTATGACGGCCTTGCGACCCTCTACGTGAGGGTGTTCAGGGAGGACGGCCGTCGTGCGGGGTGCTGCCCGGAAGACAGCAGCGGCGACGATGAGCTTGGCCTTGACGACGGCCGCGACGGCGACGAGGGTGAGCTTGCCCTTGGCGACGACCGTGCTTCCTTCAGCAGCGACGGCTCCTCCTCCGACGAGAGCACCAGCAGCGGCGGCTACGACCAACCACCACGCCGCCGGGCTCGCATCGGGGAAGGCGACGGGTCATCTTGTCGCCGCGCTCCGGTGAAGCGGGAGGAAGACTCGGACTGAGCCCGGGGGCCGCCGGAGCCTGGCCTCAGGAGCTGCTGCGGTCGTGCGGGCCACTTTTGTTTAACCTTCCCTTTCTCCTGCACTTGAAAGAAGTAGAGGACCCCGCTGGGGCGTGTAATGAACCAAGGCACTCGTGCCATTATGCTATGTTTGTTATTTTGATATTGTGCCGGGATACCGATATTCCGATCAGGTGCGGTTAGAATAACTTAGCTTGATATGCTTGTTGTAGTTTCCTGCCTCGCGAGGGTGCGCCTCTCCAGCAACATTTGGCAAAGTTTGCTTCTTAATCACTCAGGAGCCGTTGGGCCTCAGGAGGCATTGTACAGCTGCAGAATTATTAGAAAACTTCACAGGGTGTCATTCCCTTCCTTGCGTGAGCCCCCGAGCGTGGGTTGGTTGTGGCTGGTGCACCGCGTCGCGATGCCCGGAGGCAAGGACTTGAGAAGGCATGCGTACCCATGAGCTCGTTTGAGAGCGTCTCGTAAGGATTTAAGGACCGAAGCTCTGGGGCGACAGGGCTTCGGTGAGGTGTGGTCGCGGCGAGCGCCAAGCGCACACACCTATCTATCCCCCACGCGCGGGATGCGCGAGAAGGAGCGACGGGAAACTACCGCTCTTCCTGGGACAAGGCTGGAGAGGCGAACGAACAAGAGGAAAAGAAAGTTCTAGGTCTGGCAAATGAGAAACGCGAAAACACCAAATTCCCTTAAGAAGTTGCAAACCAACTATAGAAAGCAAGCAAAAGAACAGCCGCGTTCGGCACCTAGTCTAGTCTTCTCATCAGCGCGGAGCTAATTACTGCCACTAGGACGTGGGAGGGAGCCCCCGTGAGGCCCGCGGGCGACACTCAGGAGACTCCGGGGCGTGTACAGCCCCAACTCATTATTACATGAGAGTGTCACGAGCGGAGATCTTCACGGGCGCATGGCTTGGTCATGGGCGAGTTGAAGAACACTCCCCACCCCTGGGCAGGAACCTTGCTCCGCGCAACCCACGGCCACCGTTGGGGCGTCCGGAAACTAGGACAGGACCAAGGGGCAAGGGGCCACGTGAGCGGTGGCGAGGGGGCTGTGGGCCTCCTCCGGGGGAGAGGGCTCGCCGGCGCCTTCCCCAGGAGAATACCCGCTTTTGGCTTGCACACACCGATGTGTTGAGGAACACTCCCCGCCCCATGGGCAGGATGCCCGCTCCGCGCATCCCCCGACCACCGTTGGGGTGTCCGGAAACCAGGACAGGACCAAGGGGCAAGGGGCCATGCGAGCGGTGGCGAGGGGGCTGTGGGCCTCCTCCGGGGGAGAGGGCTCGCCGGCGCCTTCCCCAGGAGAAGACTCGCTTCTGGGTTGCACACTCCCGCGTGGGGGTGCCGCCGCTCGTAGTCTGACTCCGGAGGTTCCTGTGAGTTAGTCAAGGGAAGAGAATATAGCACATAGACGCACCTGCTGTCCTGCCATTGATCTTTCCGCAAGGAGACGAAGGCACTGAGGATCCGGTGAGGTGACGTGCGCGGGGCGGGCCGCGGGCCAGAGCTTGATCTCTCAGATTTGTCAGCGTTGTAGGGACGCACCCGAGCACAAGCGCTGTGCCAGCATGTGTAACCCCCGTTGCGGGATGAGCAAGAGGTTGGTCAGCAATGTGGGAGGCCGCAGAGGCGATAGAACACCAGGCAAGCAGGTGATAACATAAATCAACCCATAGGTAAGGTAGAGCTAGTTCTGATAGATGCAAAATGATACATGCTGCAGGGACGGACCCACGCGGCTTGGGGATAATGCAGCCCGAGGGGCGCCCCCAACTGAACAAACCAGAAAATGTCACCTGCCACCATTGCTGAAGAGATGTTGGAGTATCTGAAGACGCGTGACGTAGAAGTCGCTCCTCATGAGCCACCCAGGCCCTGAACCTCGGGAGGCTCTGGGGGCCCGGGGGGCTCGCGAGGACCCATCTCCTCCTCTGACAGGATCACCTGGCTTCTGGCCTCATGAGCCGCCAGGACGCCCTGCATGTGGCGCTGGAATGTAGCATCCGCGCTTGACAAGCCCAAAGGCATGCGAACATAGCTGTGAGGGGGACCCTCGCACCGGCCAGCGCAGGACGGCCAGAAGCGCTCCTGAGATCTGGCCCTGTTGAGCCCTGGGATGTTGACGCAAACACGCAGCTCGCTGTCCTTACCGGGACAAGGAGCCACGCCGGGTGGTGGGCAGCGGTCGCCTCGCATAGCTCTTGCCTCCTGAAGCTCCTCGATTGCCTTGGTGATTAACTCCTGAGCACCTGTCACCTCGCGCCTTGTACCCTCCTGGCGGAAGCGCGCGCTAAAGCACGCCTCCACATGGTGCGCGAGCGCCTCCCTCGTGACGTTGGCCAGGTCAGAGGCCCTCCAGAGTAGAGCCCTCGAGCCCAGCCTGAGAGGGGCGCCAGGTGCGCCTTCCTATGCGAGAGAGGGAGGCGCCCCGTCAGTGGGCGCAGGGCCTGAGGTGGTGCCGCTGGACACCCCACTCTCCTAAGGTCCTTGGCGGAGCAGCTTCTTCTTCTTCTTGGGGACAGCCTCAAGAGGGTAGACGGCGCCTTCATCGTCTGGGTTCTCGACTGAAGCAGCCTGGTAGGAGCGCTCGAGAGAGCACACCGCGTCCTTCTGCTCGCAGGCGACCGTGATGACGCCGCAGCTCCCTAGCATCTTGAGGACATTGTAACCATGATGAGTCACCGCCATGAACTTGGCCAGGGACGGATACCCAAGGATGGTCTTGTATGGAAGGCGAATGTGGGCGACGTCGAAGTCGATGAGCTTAGTGCAGTAGTTGTCATGCTTGCCGAAGGTGACAGGGAGGCGGATCTGCCCTATTGGGGTGTTGGAGCCGTCGGTCACTCCTGAGAAAGGCTTGGTAGGCTGCAGCTGGTCATAGGGCACCTGGAGTCGGTCGAATGTCTCGATGGAGAGAACGTTGAGCCCCGCACCGCCATCGATGAGAGTCTTGGTGACGAGCACGTTGCTGATGGTAGGCGAGCAGAACATCGGGAAAGAGCTGGCAGTTGCCACGCACTTGAGCTGATCGGATGGGCTGAAGGTGATGGTGCACTTGGACCACCTGAGCGGACGCATTGCCTCGAACTTGGGGAGGGCCGCGTTCACCTCACGGGCAAACTGCTTGAAGATGCGGTGAGAGGCAGGGGCCTGAGCGCCGCCCAGGATGCAGGCGATGGCACGAGGCTCCTGGAAGCCCCCAGCCCCCTCGTCATGGTGTTGGTCGTCATTCCTTCTTGGAGGTGGCGGCAGCGGAGGAAGGCCAGCGTTGCCCTGAGGATGGTCCTCACGAGGCTGGTCCCTCCAGGGGCCCTCGCGAGGCTGGCCCTGCCAGCGGTCCGCACGAGGCTGATCGCGCCATTCTTGGCGGGGGTCGCGGCCGTCCCAGCGTCCTCCACCTCGGCCTCCTCCGTGGCAGTAGCCTTGGTCGCTGCGCTCGGGGCGTCGACCGAGGCACCCATCGCAAATGGCCCTGAGCTCCTGGCAGTCGTTGGTGTTGTGGCTGTGCACATTGTGGAAGATGCAGAACGGGCGGCTGCCCTTGGATGACTCTGGGTGGTCGCAACCGCGCTTCATCTCTGGTTCGGCCGCGAGCACGGCCGGTCCCTTGCGCTTCACGTCCTTGGCTTTGGCCTTCTTGTCTTCTGGGTCAGCCCCTGGGAGCTCTAGGAGAGAGAGGCGACCCTCCTCAGCTCTCCCACACTTGGTTGCCATGTTGAACATCTCCAGAGCCACGCACAGGTCCTCATGTATGGCGAGCTCCTCCTTCATCTTGACGTCGCGGACGCCATCAATGAACGCCGAGATGATGGCCTCGTCCGACACCTTGGAGATCTTGAGACAGACGCTGTTGAAGCGCTGGATGTACTTCTGCAAGGTCTCTCCTGGCTGCTGCTTGATGCGCCATAGGTCACCCGCAGCCGGTGGACGGTCGCGAGTGCCCTGGAAGTTGGCGATGAAACGCTCTCGCATTTCGTCCCAGGAGGAGATCGATCCCGCGGCCAGGTTCAGGAGCCACGAGCGCGCACCATCCTTGAGGGCCATGGGAAACCAGTTCGCCATAACCTTCTCGTCGCCGTTGGCTGCCTCGATGCTCAGCTCGTAGAGCTGCAGGAACTCGGCAGGGTCGGGGGTGCCGTCATAGCGTGGAGGCAGGTCGGGCTTGAACTTCCCTGGCCAGATGATGCTGCGTAGCTCCGGAGTGAATGCGCGGCAACCCGTTGTGGTCACGTGAGCCCGTCGTGGAGGTGGAGCCTGGTCTTGGCGCTCGCGCGCCACCGCTGCAGGCGGCGCGCGGTCTTGACGTGGCGGTGCTGGGAGTGCACAAGCATCTTCTTGTGGCCGCTGCACCACCTGGCAGCTTTCCTCTTCATGCGGTGGCGCCCTGCGCGGCGGGTCAGGCCGTGGGGCCTCATGCCTTGGCCCGAGCGCAACGTCTTTACAGGGAGGTGGAGGAGGTGCTCCGTGGGCTACGTCACCCGCAGCAGGCGGCGGGTGAGGCAGCGAGCGAGACGGTGCAGGAGAGTCCCCGGCGGCGCTGACGAGCTCGGTGACGCGGTCCAGCCAGTCTTCGTAAGGTCATTGACGGGGTGGTAGCGCAGGAGGTCGCGCACCATGAGCAATGCAGCCTGCGCGTTCGCCGGCCCGCGATGAGCATGAGACGACGAACTAGCCGGAGTCAGCGACGGGTGGCGGTGCGCCCATCCCGCCGCATAGAAGGGTGCAGCGACGAAGCTTGCTGCTCATGCCCAGCGGGGCCGGTGGCGGCGTTCGCCACTGGAGACGGGGGATGGCGAGGGCAGCCGTCTCCCGCAGGCATTGTCTGAGTGACACGGGCGGCGAGGGCGGCCCGGCGCTCAGCGCGAGCTCGACGAGCGTCAGCCACGGAAGCGGTGGAGCGGTGGTGGATCGACCGGCGGGGGAGAGGCTCCGACACAACCCTACCTAGCGCGCCAAATGTCGGATTTCGGGTTTCGCAGACCCTTGAGAGGTTCGAACTCTGGGGTGTTTGCGAAGAACTCGTCCTCCCCAGTCTGCCTACTCGCTAATCTCACAGCCTAGCTCGACGAACTGTAAGGAAAAGAGACACAGCAGTTTACTCAGGTTCGGGCCACCTTGCGGTGTAAAACCCAACTCCTGCTTTGTGGTGTATTGTCCTTAAGGGGCTGAGGATGAACTAGTACAGTGGCGGACAGCCTCAGGAGGAGAGGTGTTCTTGAGCTCGAGTGTGCTGGTGGGGTGAGGGTGATCTGAATGATCCATCCGGGGGTCCGATCCCTCTCTACGATGGTGGCTAAGTCCTATTTATAGTGGCCTTGGTCCTCTTCCCAAATGAAAGGTCGGAAGGGATCCCACAATGGCCAAATTCGAAGGGAGACAACTAGTACATGCTATCCTGACAAAAGTAGTCTTCACCTGCGAAAGCCTCTGGTTGTGACGGCGTGGTGGGCTCGGTGATGACCTCCGTCCTGCCGTCCTGGCGGTCTTGGTCTTGTAGCACAGGAATGGAAACCTTTGGCTGATTCCTCAGGACTCCGCGCGTGCGCTTGCCTCTTTAGCACCAAAGAGGAAACTGGTACACTGCGCCCGTTGGCGCCTGCCTGGTCTTGGTCGTCATGGCTCACATTATCCAGACATCATGAGGTGAGGCTTGCATAGAACTCTCTTCTCCTCAGGAGCCAGCCTGAGGAGGCCGCTCCTCATGGGGGTCTTGGTGTCGTCCGCCTCGCGAGGCTTGGCCCCTCGCGAGGGTATTGAGTTGTTGTCGCTGAAGCTGGGCCACACCAGGCCGTCGATGGAGCCACGCCGTGGGCCGCAGGCAGGCAAGTCTGGGCACCCCCGTTCCCAGAACGCCGACACAGCATTAGACTGCTCGAAGATGGCTGTGGTGCTACGGCCGAGGCGCCGAATTGGGGAGGAGGGCTCATGATCTGAAGGGGAGCCTTCTCCTCGACCACCACCTCCAGTCCTGGCACTCTACCGGGGACCTCCTCTGAGACCTCTCGGATATCCCTTGCAGAGTGTTCCTGACCCTCCGCGACAGCGATCTTTGCCGCCTCTTCAGCAGCATCCTTGCTGATGCTGGCCACCTCTTCCAGCAGTTCTGGTTCCTCGACCACCGGGACTGCAAACGAGATCAGCAAACAATGGCAGGGAAATAGTATGCGTCAGAAGGCTAGAGACTTGAAGCAAAATGATGAAGGCAACAGTAGACGAAAGGACGAGCAAGTTACCCAGAGTCGTTTGCCGTAGAAGGGCTACGGTTTCCCTGACAGCGTCAGTTGCCGGGATGCGAGCACCGCCCTCTTCCTTGGTGACCATGGCATCAGCTTGAGCTAGTACTTCCGTGGAGGCCCTCACTGGAGATTCCTCGGCTTGAGTATCAAGAAGGGTGGACCCCTCTTGTAGAGCCTCGCCCGAGGGAATCTCCCTTTCTTCCTTGGCTAGAGGTGAGACGTGTTCCTCTGTGCCACCCTTGGCGGGGGAGACCTGTCCCATGCTTCCGTGCCTGGGGCTGGGCTCGGGGCTTGGCGCTGGATCGTTCGTGCTGCTTCCCGCCAAGCCCGTGCCCTCTAAGGGCCCCGACGGCTCCACCTTCCTCGGCCGTTTGACCCGGTGGATGAGGGTTTCTTCCTTCTCTTCTTCCCTGTTGAAGGCAACAAACAAGATTGAATCAGCAAGTCAACAAATGCGCAAGACACCAACGGAAGGGAAAGCATTTTCCTTACTCTGAGTCCATGAGCATGGAGCCCAACACGAACTCCATAGATGGCGGGGGTGCTCTGCTTCTCTTCGGGGTTGGGGGGCAGTGCTCCCCGGCAACTTCATGCCCTGCTGGGGCGCAGGGGTTTCCAACGAGGATGGGCTGCGTGAGGAGCTCGAGTCAGATTGGGAGCTGGAGTTGACTGCCGTGACTGTCCGCCGCTTGGCGGGAGGGGTCTTGGCCTCGGAAAGGCGAGAAGAATGCCGACGCTCCATGTCTGGCTTGTCGCTCTTGGAGGCGATCTTCTTCACCTTCCTGATGCCAGGCGCAGGCGCAGGAGCCGCTGTCCCCCGACTAGCCGCCCGCCTACGAGGGCGCTGATCCAAGTCTGGCTCGGGGGCTTGTGGGCCTGCTGAGAGCCACTCCTCCTTGGGCTGCTCCACTGCCTCGGCCTTGTCCCCTTCCTAGGCTCCACTGCCGCGGCATACAAGGCTTCGATCCCGGCAGGCTCAGTCCCGGCAGGATCGCCCCCGGCAACCTCCTCTGTGGCGTACGCCTCGCCCCTGTCGCGGGAGGAGTCCCCGTCTTCGGCCTCCCCTTCCTCTTCCTCCTCCACCCTTCCGGGCCTCGCCTTCTCGACGGCCCGGAACGCTTTGTCCTCTTCAATCTGCCTCTTGATAAACTCCTCCTCTACCGTGGAGGTGCGCTTGAACATGTTGTTCTCCACCCTGGTAGCCCTTTCCACCAAGTTGGAAGTCCACTCAAGCTCTGCGTCAAGCTCAGGTAATTGCCAGTCACTCGCAACCCCGGAAGCATTGCAGTCAGGCATCCACTTCAAAATCTGATCCAAGGCAGAGTTGAAATTCAATGGAACAACCCCTGCCGGCAATTTGAACGGCCCAAGGCTACCGAATAGTTGTTCGCATAGCCAGCCGTGGCCATAAACCGACATGTTGTTGATGAGGCCTGGATACAACCGCATCCTATCCGCAGCATCTCCATACCGCCAGGCAAACCTGTCCCTTTTCTGCAGTGGCACAATGCGGCGTCGAAGAAAATCGGCTCCCACCTGTTCAATGGTCAGCCCGACAGCTTTGAGACGGGCAATTCTGTTCAGCGCCGGGTGAAGCCTGTCGTTAGTAAGGCCTAATTCCCTCTAGTCGTTGCCACGCATAATGCACTCCGTCCACGCTTGGAAATACTCTGGAGCATCCTCATCCTGGATCCAGCACCAGCCCGCCCGCATTCCTCCCATCTGCCTTGCTGCTGGCCAGGAAGATAGTCCCAAATCTCCCTTTTCTCTCGGGGAATCCAACTTATGTTTCCCGAGCAATGGGCCTTATTTTCCACCCTCGGGAATAAAAAGTGCCTAAACAGATCAATGTTGGGGGCAACCCCGACAAAATTCTCACACAAATGTGCGAAAATCGCCATGCACGCCATTGCATTTGGCGTAAAATCTAAGAGGTGGAACCCGTACACCACCATCATTGCTTCAAAGAAATCCGAGAAGGGGGGACAAAGGCCGCAGAGGAAATACACACAGAAAAATTGATATGAATTCGGCGGATCCTTCTTCCCCTCCGGCAAGACCACGGGCGCACCGTGCCCCTTTGGAACTTCCCTCCCCCACATATATCCATACCTTGCAACCAAGGCGTCGCTGTCCAAGCTCGACGGGAAGAAGACCACATCTCCCTGTCGCTTCTTGTCCAGCTCCACTGCTCTCCTCTTGTTCCCCTCCGCGGCCGTCTCCTTCATGGTGGTCACCCGCTTCCCCTTGGCAGCGGGTTTCTTTCCCATCCTGAGGAGCTATGGAGGGGATGGAAGGTCGGGTGAGGCGTCGAAAGTGAATGTGTGGCGCCCCGCCTGATTACCACTGTAGCCAGACGGTCGCCACGCATACCAGCCTAGGAAATTACTCTGGCATGCGCGTTTACAACAAGTATCATGAACACATGCATTTCTATTAATGGATATATAAGTCTTACATGATATATTACAAGAGGTGATGGCAGCGGAAAAGCTCTATCTAAGGCAGCAGGGTCCTGGTGCGGCTCCAATCCATAGGGATCTGAGTGGGTTACTCTCCTAGCCCGCGAACGCTCCGGCTCCTCGTCGACGGATGATGGATCCTTATGTGAACCTGGCCACATTGAAGGCTGCTGAGTACTTTTGAATGTACTCGCAAGCAAACCAAACTAACATATACACCAAGCAAAGCAATCCATGGCATTCAAGCATGCGTTTGTTATTAGAGCAACATTAATTATCATGGCATAGTATACCTATCTAGCAAGATTAATTATCATGTCATAACAGGATTATCCAGTGTGATACTACCAAAGTAAAGTAAAGCATGGCAAGTAAATGACTTATACTCCGAACATTCTCAGGATCCAATCCAACTCTTTTGGTCATCTAACCATCTCTTTCATAGCCATTCCGTCGTGGCCAACTAAACTGTCCCAAACAGGGATGCCGGCAAATAACTCAACTTGGCTCACAAGGTTATCATCGCCCACCAGGCCAGGGTAGCATGCACGCATAACCTTCCCTAGTTGGTGGTACCGATAAAAGAGCACGCAATCAGACCAAGTCAAGGCCGTCCCATACCGGCAAATGTGGCTGCACGGATAAGTCCGGACATGTGACTCTGGGTCAACCGACTAGGTTTAGCTTTAGCCATCATTTAGCAAGTATGGATATTCATCATGAATAACTTAACATGGTGGTAACTATGCATGAGGTAACAACTGTGGAAACATAACAAACTATCTCCACATAACAACACAATGAGTCAATAGTGAAACAATATTTAAATGGTAAGTTATCAATTTACAAGTTCTAGCTGTAAGTTACGACCATCGGAACCCTTGCATAAAACCGGCAAAGAAACCAGTAGCCACCAGAATGGTCTTTACAACTCAGATCTGGGACATTACCGGAATAACTCAATCCTGGCTCAAGACGGCTGGAAAGCAGCTCAGAGCATGAGACGGTGTTGATAAAAAGAATGCCCTAAGACGGCCGAAAAATAGCTCAGAGCATAGGGTCACTACTACAGAAATAAATTCAACAACTGCCCGAGACGGCCGCAAAACAGCTCAGAACACGGCCAGTTGTTCAAAAGAGAACATAAAGTCAGCATCCACCCTGGACGGCCGAAAGCAGCTCAGACACAGGCGTGGTGCCGTCATCGAAGAAAGTGCAAGCAAGGGTTCGTCAGAGTCACATACAGCTCACCACTACACACACAAGCATAAGTATAATAATTTGAACACGCAAGAATAACACAGAGCAATGCTTTAGGGCATATATTAGATGGTCGGCTTGGCTGGGGGTCAAAGAATACTCCGGGAAGGAATGCGATCACCTCGGTGTATGAATGGTGGGGAACGAAGGGGAAGGTAGGGGGAGCCATGGCTTAGGGACGCGCTTGTCTGAAATGTGAGGTAAGTTACGAACGTACCCCCCATAGGTTTTGACCACGTAACGTCGAGGCGGCATTTTCGGCTGAGGGGTAGAAGGGGGATTTCGCGTGTCTAGACTACATGACCGATTTCGGATGAGGAGTTAGTTTTCGCGCGTGTCGAAATTTCGAGATAACAAGGAGCGGCGCGGGTTGAAGAGGCGGGAGTTTCGTAGCAGAAGAGACAAGTGATACTCTAGCTTGAAAATTTTGGGATAACAAGGCGCGGATTCCATGTTCGGCAGAACAAACTTAACGTGTACAAAAAAGACAATTCATACAAGACACAAGAGAGTTATGTCCCCTTTTACTATATTGCTATAAATGCCATTGAAAAACTACAAGAAAAATGTAAAAAAATTGGGAGAACAAGATTAGCCTGTACAGTACCAAATCAATTCACACTTGCCTCAACAACAACAAAAAACAAATCAATTCCCACCACAAGAAAGAGTCATGTCCCGTTTTATATGATTACAAATGCCAGGATCTTGAATTTCAATTTTTGAATCCACATTATGTTGAATTTGAATATATCGTTAGGTGATCTTGCGGTTTATAATGGATGTAGTCCTACATTTTGATCTTCCATCTTATATGAACATTTTACTCCACCATATGAATATATATATATTGTCGTCTACCATATGGACTAAATTTGAATCAATTTTCCCTATTTGAATATGATTGTTGTCAAGTTATACCATCATTTAAATATTATCTTGATAACAAAAAACATGCATATAGTAGTAATCATATTTGAATATGAACTACATGTACCATATGATCTCCAATTCAAATATTTGTATTAATTTTATGTTGAATTCAAATCACAGTACATTGGTCTAGGTAGCGAGATGTTTGGGATAATCTAAACCTTGTTTTCATATGTATAACGTGTTTAACACACACAACAATGCATCCCCCCTGCCCACACACACAACATTTAGATGTTAGCTTTGAAAGCCACACATTATCTCAAATTCGAATAGTTATGTCCATGCGCGGAAGCAATGTGGTCAGACGATGCCTGCCATCGGTATTGCAAAGTCAAATCGATTTGGCCTTGTTCGATGTGAATATAGTATATAGCACGTTTGATTCAAAACTACACCAGGCATATCTGCATTATACAATGCATGCATGAGTTACAAACATCATGAGCTCTTATTCAAATATTTGAATCCACTTGTATACTGATTATCATCTTTGTGAGTCTTTTACACGCACACACACACTCCTCCTCCCTCTTTGTGGATACCAATAACTTTCATATCGTGCATGCATATATGCACACACACTCCCCACCACTCTGCATTCTCTACATTGCGCACACATGTTCTTGTTCTTTAGGTCGGTCTCCCACGATCTTCATACGTCTCCATCTTTCCAACACACACCGATCGATATACCCCTCTAGCTAGCTAGGCCTGCCTATGCCACACAAACATGTACACACATAGTCCCTCT
The DNA here is from genome assembly GCA_011799875.1 of Thinopyrum elongatum. Lineage (NCBI taxonomy): Eukaryota > Viridiplantae > Streptophyta > Magnoliopsida > Poales > Poaceae > Thinopyrum > Thinopyrum elongatum. Next base: position 266,715,533 of record CM022297.1, read on the forward strand.
CCTCCTCTCACCATCCATGCCTCCCGCCCTAACTCTGAGGCACGCGGGCTCTGTCGCCCCCTCTGTTGTTATCCATCTTGCACTCGTACAGTGTCATAAGTTAGCTGCACCCCCCACCACCACACACACACCTCTCCCTCTCTTCGTCATTCCGGGTGTTCTTTATCTCTGACACATGCATGCATGTGCACCATTCGATTTCCCTCTATGCGCAGCCAGGTCTCTTGCTATTTCCCCACACAAAATGTCCGATCTATATCTCTAGTTAAGTCTCCCCCTCTATACCCACGTACATATCGACCAAACCACAACCTCTCTACATAGGACTGCCTACCACACACACATTAATTGCCCCTCCCCATCTAATCATCCATGCCTTCCGCTTTGTCTATCGACAAGACAAGTGCGCCCACACATGTTATCGTCCCCTCTCTTTAATTATCGATCTCGCACTTGTACTCCTTCATTTTCTTCACCTAGTTGGCCTCTCGCATCATCTTCCAATATGCACCCCCTCTTTCCTAGCGCTTGTACGCTCATAAAGTTCTTCCCTCTATCCGTGTCTATCGATATGTTGCGTAAACGATCCCTCCCCATCTCTTCTCATATATCGCACCCTCCACATATATATACTATGTATGCATGCCTCTCTTTGAAAGAAACATATGTATAGAGGCATGTCAGACACACCATCTCCCTCTCTATATCTAACACACCCACTAGGTGGAGCCGTGGAGGACACGTATGAAGAGAAGAGGTGCACGCACGCACGCACTGCCTCTCTCACACACACGCGCGGGTACACGGTGGAGCACATTTCTCTAAGGAGAGTTGGCCCTCGTGATAATTTGACGCATGTTGAAGACTTGTTAGATGATGTGGCACTAGTACTTTGAGCATGGTTAATAGTATAGCCAACAACCGGCTATATGGAGTTGCCATGTCATATATAGTCAACCTAATAGCCAACGTGTATAGTATAGCTAGTTGCTAAGCAGTACTACTTTATTAATGCATGGCCCACTGTACACTCTCACAATGTTTCTTAGAGTCTGTGTTGTAGCTAGCTGTTAATCTACAGCCCGCTTCCCTTCTCTCTCCTCTTCTCTCTCATCCAACTCAACACAAATATAATTGTTTAATCATTATAGCCTGCTGACTGTAACTTATTATACTTGCTCTTCCGGTACGTGCAAAGCAAGTAGGAAACAAAATACTAGGAAGTTTTTTTTTCGGGAGATGTCTCTCTTTTTCAGTCAATATATTTTGAAATAAAATGATGGGGGAGCTCAATGAAGCCATGTGGCACATGTGGAGGTGTTGTTTGCCAGCTTCTTGCGTAGATTGATCACACTGACGTGCTGATGCTTCCAGAAGAACATAGACACTGCTGGGTACAATGAGGTTATTGTAGACGCGATCCCAGCCATTCCGAGGCACTTAGACCATTGGATCAACATCAATGAATGGCTAATATCACGTCACACATGAATCTAAGAATCTCTAAACTGATTATAGAAATAGCCTACAGCGGGCTACTCATTTTTTGCTCTGAGAGGTTGTGGGCGTCTGGCTCAACCACGACGGCCCCTGAGAACGCGCGCCCACATACGCGTCCGAGAAACGTATGTAATGAGGATTTCTAGCGACCGGTCTCATTAAGGAGGCAAAGCAAGTGTTACCCTTTACAAATTAAGTTAGGGGGTAAACTTACAACCCGTCGCGCTGGCGTCGCCCCAACACACGGTTGATGCGGCCCGTCGCTCACCGAAGGGATGCGCATCGGCTTGGTGCGTCACTGACACGTGCGACCGCATGTAAGCAGTAGCACCAACACACGGTCGATCCACTGCTTAGCATGAATAGACGGTATGTCCGGCCCGCCGCTCACAGAAGCGACGCGCATCGGCTTGCTACATCACTTATGTCTACCACATGTGAGCAGTAGCAAACCGACAGGCCAAGCTCCCCCGCCTACCGCGCGCCAAAAGCCCGGCCTTTTATTGTAGATCCCTTTAAAAAATGAAGATCACACATAGGAGCAGACCATGGCAGTTGCGAACGCTCGAGTGGCAGTTTCATGGGTAGGGGAGGGGCGTGGTGTGGCAGTTTTGTAATATGCCACGACACTTCTTTTTCTACTGCTGTGTACGTGCAATAACTGCCACCATCAGATACATATCTTATGGTTATTGGGGCGTTCGCCAGGAATAGACTCGTGGCGAGCTATTGACTAGCCTTTTTTTCACACGCAATACATCGACACATATCATCTCTCTCCCTCTTTCCCACGTGCACACCTAGTCTCTCGGGACTTCTCGCACGCACCATCTCTAGCTATCTAGGTTGATGCAACCCACATACACTTGTACTCTGGGTTTAGTACGTTGTACACGAAGAGAAGTGGTGCACGCACACACTCATCCCCTCTCACACACGCATCTGTAGCTACGAATTGTAGTGTTCTCAACCATCCGATTGGCTCTATCATAGGTTCACGCTGCTCCTTGGCCTTGAGATTGAGAAGTTTAAAACGCGGAGGCTCAGCCGGAGGTGCGAGGTTTTTGTTAATGTGTGGGCAGCACACGACACCAACATGACATGAGCTTGGTCTGCCTGGTGCGTAGTCAGGTGAGTACTACTAGTAGCATTACTTCTTTGATGTGTCGCGTCAACTCATAGAAGTATGAAACACTTCCTTAACAAACAAGCATATAAGCAGCTTATACTCCTTACCCAAAGGATCTTTATGTCCAACAGGCACAAAATATCCCTTCGACTGTTGGAAATTACTTTAACTGCTGATCTGATGTCAAAGTAATTGTTGCATCGCCACCAAAATCCACCATATCTTAAGCTAAAGCAGACCAAGCTAAACCCTATATTAGCATATTACTAAGATAAATAGAAGGCACTGTAGAATCATTTAGGAGGTGAGCTTGTGAATCTGAATGTGGAGGGACACCGTCCTCGACAACCCAGCCCCGGTGAGCAGGTTGGGTGGCACTATGAAGAAGGCCAGCTCCTGCATGGTGATGGCGCCGGGCACCTTGCTGCATGTCACCTTGATTTCCAACTTCACGGCGTCGGTCCTGCCTTTGGGCTCCCCCAGCAGGCCGTTCGCCCACACCTTTGCCACGTAGTGCGGCGGTGGGGACGCCCCTACTCTGATGCAGACAACCGACACAATGATAGGCGCGCCGATGTCGAGCACGCCGCTAGCCATGAAAAACATGCGGACATCCTCCTCCGCGAACAACAAGCACTGCGGTTCCGACACCGGCACTTGCAGCTGGAGCACCTTGCCGTACTGGATCCTGTGCACGGGCATGGGATGCATGGTGCTAATGTGGTGGGGGAGCGCCGGCGGCGGGCCTTCGTAGCCCCATACGGGCATGAGGCATTTGCAGGGCGCAAGCGGACACACTCTCTGGTGATCGGTAAGCTTGTGGTAAGTGACGTAGAGCCCACAGCTTTCATGCGGGCACTCCACCCTCACCGAGGAGAGGACGGCGTCCATTGCCGTGTTGCGCACGTCGAAGCCGCCGCCATGCTCGCACTTCTGGCACTACCGCTGCTTCCCGGGGCGCTCGCCGCGGCAGTCCGCGCAGGCCATGTGCCCTCCCTTGCACTGCACAAATCAATCGAACAACACATGAATCAAGAAACATGCACCTTGCTCGATCAGTCGAATGGACGAGGTGTATTCGAACCTCGTACATTGGAGGCTTCAAGGGGCGGAGGCACAAGGGGCAGTGGAGAAAGGTGAGGTCCATAGAGACCTCAATCATCGGGTCCTGTTCCATCGACATGATCTCACCCTCCTCGTGCACCACCATCTCTCGCTTTAGGGCCAGGGCATTAGAAAGTTTTACCATCACATATTCATACTACTTCAAGGTGCACTTAATCAACACATGCAAGTATCAAAAGGAAAGTCACGGCAAGCATGCATGCATTGTAATTAATGCATCGGTAAATGCAAATTATTGAAATATATCGAGTGCACTGCTTTGATGTGTCGCGTCAACTCGTACAACAAGGAGAAGCTTGATTAGACCTCCTCCAATGCAAGGGTGCTTAGATGAGGTGCTAAGTATATTAAATGCTTTCGCAACTCAAGTCCCCAATGCAAAGGTGCTAAGCTTTTGGGTGCTACGCCTGACTGATGCCTTTCAGCTTGTAGCTGAGACTGAAGAAGCCGAAGTGATTCAGGCAGTGAGTTCGAAGAGCTTGTGCCAGCTGTAGTGGCCAGTAACTCGAACACTACATCAACGCAGGACTTTGGGGTTGTCTCACTATCTACAAGATAGTTTATATCACCTTTCTTGGAAACCAACAGGGTTGTCTCACTATCTTGAACCTTATCTGCATTACTTTCTCTACCATTGCATAATGGGGTGCTCTTCTCCAATATTCTGTTTGCATTCTACAAGAGAAACAAGCAGACACATCATAGGTTTAGCATGTAGTGTAAGAAACTCATTTTGGTAAACCAGTTCAGTAGTAAGGTGGATAGGATAACTGCATGAAACAAACATATATCTATGTACTACTGTCGGGGTACACAAACAGGGGTGTATGTTCCCCCTGACTTGTGCACGGACAGGCAAGTCTCCGGGGCGGCAACAACGAAGCAAGATATGCCAAGTATCCAAGACAAGGCCAAGCAGAAGAGATAGCTCTTTGAGAAATCAAAGGGCGGATCAAGAAGACCAAGACAAGCCAAAGGAGCAAGATATTACTAAGGGAAAAACCTCCCTTGACGGGCAGGCGAGCCCGGTCACGTCGAGGCCACCCCAAGGGCAAGTCCCAAGATCTCCCTGGCAAGAGTTGCCGGGGCGCTGACAGCCTGCTTCCCCGCCAAAGCTGCACCGCTCCACCTCACAGCAACGCAAGTCACTCATTGATGCGGTATCGAGCCCCCAAGTGATTAAGTGGCTGTCATGTGGCACGTGATAGCCATTTCCGAGGAAGATCACCCCTATATGACACCCGTCTAGGGGCGTGTCATGCAGGCAGACGAGAAGGTGGTTGAATGGCGCAGCAAGGCTTGCCGGTCTAAATCCACGACGTGACACTAACCGGTGCATTTAATGCACCTTGTCCTGTCTGCAGAGTTAGGTATGATAGCACTGTGGCTATCTAATCACTGGATAATGACTGTTTTGCCATTGTGGTAACCCTTTGACCTATAAAAGGAGGGCCGAGGCAACCTTAGAAAGGAATTCAGACCCTCGTACACTCATACGCGCGTAGCTGCTCTCCCCGAGGCGACCCTGCCGGGCTTGAGCGCTGCACGTTCGTCACGGTCCTCCATCCAATCCACCAAAGCAGGAGTAGGGTTTTATGCCTCGCGGTGGCCCGAACCTGCGTAAAAACCACCTGCATCACCATTGTCGTGCTGTCCTATGGCCTCCGCTCTTTGTGCAACGTTCCCTTCCCCCTTGCCGAACCATGAAGGGGCCGATGGCCCCATAGGTGATCGTGTCGAACCACGACATCTTTGGTGCGCCAGGTAGGGGGGAGCGCTTGTGCGAACCCAAGGACGTAAACAGCGTGTCAAACTATGCCAACATCAACATCGACGCTCGCACCATCCGCGGCTCCTAAGGAAAGATGCGACGCCACCCCCTCATTCTGCCTTGTCCGGACCCCGTCGCCTATGCCCACCAAAGCCGAGACGATGATGGGACAGGAAGGTAGCGGCGGTGCGATGGTCCTGAGCCGCCCGGGCAGCATGGCCTCCACACTACCCCTGTCCAAGGGAGAAGAGCGAGGCATGCGGCGACGATGTCCTCCTGGCGGGTTCCCGCCAAGCATGCCAGGTGACTGAGAGAATCACCAAGGCGGGCGGAAAGTGTGGTATGGTCTCCTCCTCCTCCTTCATTTTCGCTCGTCGACGACAGAGCCGCGCAGGGGGCGACGTTTTCAATGTCAATGAGCCCATGCGGAACTCGGTTTAGCACTTACCCTGCCAAGGGGAAGTCCTGAGGGAAGCGCTAGTGCAGATCCGTTGATTGACGCCCCGACAAGTACGCTCCTGCAGGGCTGTCCATGCAAGTGTGACTTTTTATTCCCATGGCCTTGATGTCGTCGATAGCAAAGGGAGAGAGGAAAGAGGAGCCGACCATCCTTTCTCACCGTACATTATCGCCCGCAAATATTCGATTACCCCCTCTGGCTCTTGCCTGGAGTGGGCATGCAACTAACAAACCGCCAAGTCTCTTTCTTGTGCGCGTTTCTGCCGCTAACCTTTGTAGACCTGAGGCCAACAAGCAAATGCCGTCCCCTCGGGATATGCGGACATGACAAACGACCATGGTTAAAGGAGAAGGGAAGCGTGAACGAAAGCTAAGTCCACGTGTTCACTACTTTTTCCCTCCAGAGTCCTCATTTGCGTATCCCTCGGATAACCAGGATGTTTTGTATGAAGAAGTCTTTCGTGTGGTGGCACCTTGCCAGATTTGTATGCGCCCCCACTCTATTTCGAGCCTGCTCATAGAGCGGGCAGCTGCATCAAAGACGCCCAGGGAAAAACCTATCGGGGCGTGTCTTCGCCAGCTGAATGCTAAGGATCCATTCCTTGCAGCAATCGCGGCAACATGCTACTAGCGGGCAACCCAAAACACACAAAAAGAAACAAACCATACGAACATCCATGGATAAAATACAAGAGGGATGGCATGCATTTGAAATTAATTAAACACCAGTTCAGCGCAAGCAAAAGTAATACGGGATCTAAACACAAGACATGCATAATGTTTTGTTATAGGGCAACGCGGCGATGCGAATGATTCAGGGCCGTGCTTGGCGGCCTTATGAAGCCCTGGGGATGGAGAGCAACTTGTCGGCGAAAGGGGTAGCTTTCTCCTCGGCAGCGAAAACGTTAGCGCCTGCTGGCAGCCTCTTGAAGCCATCAGTGAGCTTGAAGTCCGGGTGGCGGAAGGCGATGTTGCTCAAGACCATGAAGAGGGCATTTCGGGTAAGCTATCGGGACTCGCTTGCAAAATGGTAGCTCTTTCTTCCTCGTGCATCCTCAGCCCTTCGATCAATCCGCCGAAGAAGAGCGATAGCTTAACACTTGGGACCTCGTGGCTGTCAACCGAGAAGGCTGGGCTCTCCATGCCCATCATTGAAATCTGGGGAGTGAGGCGCTCGGCAATGTCGACCAGGTTCTTGATCCAAAGATCGTGCTGCTGAACCTGGTTCGCCAATTTGTCCTCCACGTCCTTCTGGAGGATCTTCATATTTTCCAAGTCCCTCATCAGTTGCTTCTCATGAACCCCGGCATACTCAATCGTGCTCTCTAAAGTGCCAAGCCTTGCCTTCATACCAATAATGGTGCCGTTAGCGGTATCAAGGGCCTGGCCCTTGGAGGAGAGTTGCGATTGCACCTCTTTCAGAAGCATCTCCACCTTCTGCGCCTCCTCCTTAAGGGTCGCAGCTTCCTTGGCACTTCCGGCAAGCTCCTCTGTTAGTTTGGCCACCTGTCGGTCAAGATCAGCTTTGGCAGTGGATGCAGCGGCAAGATCATCGGCAACCTTCTTCAGTTGGGTAGCGGAGTCGAGGGTGAGCGCGTCAAAAGCCACCTTGTGCTTGTCTTCCAGCTCCTTGGTGCGTTGCTGGACGAGGGTCTCCAGCTCTCCGTCCTTGCTACAAAAGGTGTCTTCGAGGCTCTCTTCCCGGGAACAGACGTCCTTCTCTCTGGCATCCATAAGCTCTACGCGCTCCGCCAGACAGGCTTCTCGGGCAGCGACATCCTATTTCGCCATGGAGATCGTCTCTTGTTGCCACAGAAGGGCTTGGAATTGCTTGGTGTACCACTCGCGCAGCTCGCTGCCCTTGTCCCTCAGCTTCTAATCCACGCTGTTGGCGGAGTTGCGCTGCTCCTTGAGCACCAAGCACTTCTGGCGGTACCTGTTCTGCATCTCCTTGATGCCTGTTGCCACCGACTCTAGGAAAGATAGGTCTAGAACCGCGCTGACTGAGTCATCAGCCTGTTCAGCATGCTGGGACAACGGTGCAATGATACACTGGATCTCTTCATCATGATCATCGCTTGCTGCTGCGGATGAGCCAAGGGCTCCAAGTCCACGTTGTGCGAGGGCCAGCGTGTCAGATTTCGGGTTCTGCTAACCCTTGAGAGGTTCGAACTCTGGGGTGCGTGCGAAGAACTCGTCCTCCCCAGTCTGCCTACTCGCTAATCTCACAGCCTAGCTCGACGAACTGTAAGGAAAAGAGACACAGCAGTTTTTCCAGGTTCGGGTCACCTTGCGGTGTAAAACCCTACTCCTGCTTTGTGGTGGATTGGCCTCGAGGGGCTAAGGATGAACTAGTACAGTGGCGAACAGCCTCAGGAGGAGAGGTGTTCTTGAGCTCGAGTGAGCTGGTGGGGTGAGGGTGATCTGAATGATCCGTCCGGGGGTCCGATCCCTCTCTACGGTGGTGGCTAACTACTATTTATAGTGGCCATGGTCCTCTTCCCAAATGAAAGGTAGGAAGGGATCCCACAGCGGCCAAATTTGAAGGGAGACAACTAGTACATGCTATCCTGAGAAAAGTAGTCTTCGCCTGCAAAAGCCTCTGGTTGTGACGCCGTGGTGGGCTCGGTGATGACCTCCGTCCTGCCGTCCTGGCGGTCTTGGTCTTGTTGCACGGGAATGGAAACCTTTGGCTGATTCCTCGAGACTCCGCGCCTGCGCTTGCCTCTTTAGCACCAAAGAGGAAACTGGTACACTGTGCCCGCTGGCGCCCGCCTGGCATTGGTCATCATGGCTCACGTCATCTGGACCTCATGAGGTGAGGCTTGCATAGAACACCACTCCTCAGGAGCCAGCCTGAGGAGGCCGCTCCTTGTGGGGGTCTTGGTGTCGTCCGCCTCGCGAGGCTTGGCCCCTCGTGAGGGTCTTGAGTTGTTGTCGCTGAAGATAGGTCGTACCAGGCCATCGATGGAGCCACGCCGTGGGCCGCAGGCAGGCAAGTCTGGGTACCCCCGTTCCCAGAACACCGACAGTAGCCCCCGGGCCCAAGGCGTGCTCGAACTTGGCTTCGAGGCGAAGCCAAGGGGCAAGTGCGGAGCGCCGCGGGCCCTAACCGCCTGTGGCCTTGGCTGACGCGTGGCGATTGATGGGACGTTGGCGTCTCCGCTTCCCCATGCTGCCATGGCAACCGTTCGCCTTGACGAGACTCTGTTGCATGCAGAGAAAAACCATCATTGCATGGTATCGTGGAGGCCGGCGGTTGGCCTCCCTCCGGCTATAAATGAGGGGAGGGGCAGAGCCCCCTCACTCATCTCCATATTCTCGCTGCACGCTCCCTCTTCTTCTTCACCTCCCTGTCTTGTCGTAGCATCCATGGCGCCGACGAGGAGGTTCTCTGCCACCGAGAAAGGGAAGGCCCCCAAGGAGGGGCCGGGTCCGCCACCCAAGAGAGGGCGTGGCCGCCCCCGCAAGCATGCTGCGACCCCGGCGGTAGCTCCTCGGGGGTGCGGTCGCACTTCTTCGGGGGCCGGTGTCGCTTTGGGCGGCCGCGGCGGCGCTTCTTCTCGAGGCGGGGGCCGCCAAGGGCGAGGCAGCCCCTGTGATGAGGGGCGGCGTGCCGTGGTTGCCCGGCCTCCTCGGCCGCGCTTCCACTCAGTGGATGTGCTCCCGGAGTTCCTCGTGTGGTTGGAGAGGCCCGCCGGCACCTGGCTCCCACTCCCACGCTTCTTTGTTAGTGAGCTGCCGGTCACGGGGCTTGATGGCCTCTGGCTGCAGGCTGACGGCTGCTGCAGCAAGGCTTGCTAGGTTGGGGTCGAAGTCACCGCGACGGGCAGCGTGTCCTTGGCCCGCGGTTGGCAGGCGTTTGCCTATGCGGGAGGCCTGAGCGGGAGGCACACCCTTCATTTCAGGTACGACGGCCTCGCGACCCTCTACGTGAGGGTGTTCAAGGAGGACGGCTGTCGTGCAGGGTGCTGCCCGAAAGATGGCAGCGGCGACGATGAGCTTGGCCTTGACGACGGCCGCGACGGCGACGAGGGTGAGCTTGCCCTTGGCAACGACCGTGCTTCCTTTAGTAGCGATGGCTCCTCCTCCAGCGAGAGCACCAGCAGTGGCGGCTACGACCAACCACCACGGCGCCGGGCTCACATCGGGGAAGGCGACGGATCGTCTCGTCGCCGCGCTCCGGTGAAGCGGGAGGAAGACTCGGACTGAGCCCGGGGGCCGCTGGAGCCTGGCCTCGGGAGCTGCTGCGATCGCGCGGGCCACTTTTGTTTAACCTTCCCTTTCTCCTGCACTTGAAAAAAGTAGAGGGCCCCTCTGGGGCGTGTAATGAACCAAGGCACTCGTGCCATTATGCTATGTTTGTTATTTTGATATTGTGCCGGGATACCGATATTCCGATCAGGTGCGGTTAGAATAACTTAGCTTGATATGCTTGTTGTAGTTTCCCGCCTCGCGAGGGTGCGCCTCTCCAACATCATCTGGCGAAGTTTGCTTCTTAACGACTCAGGAGCCGTCGGGCCTCAGGAGGCATTGTATAGCTGCAGAATTATTAGAAAACTTCACAGGGTGTCATGCCCTTCCTTGCGTGAGCCCCCGAGCGTGGGTTGGTTGTGGCTGGTGCACCACGTCGCGATGCCCGGAGGCACGGACTTGAGAAGGCACGCGTGCCCACGAGCTCGTTTGAGAGCGTCTCGCAAGGATTAAAGGACCGAAGCTCTGGGGCGACAGGGCTTCGGTGAGGTGTGGTCGCGGCGAGCGCCAAGTGCACACACCTACCTATCCCCCGCGCGTGGGACGCGCGAGGAGGAGCGACGGGCAACTACCGCTCTTCCTGGGACAAGGCTGGAGAGGCGAACGAACAAGAGGAAAAGAAAGTTCCAGGTCTGGCAAACGAGAAACGCGAAAACTCCAAATTCCCTTAAGAAGTTGCAAACCAACTACAGAAAACAAGCAAAAGAACAGCCGCGTCCGGTACCTAGTCTAGTCTTCTCACCAGCGCGGAGCTAAGTGCTGCCACTAGGACGTGGGAGGGAGCCCCCGTGAGGCCCGCAGGCGACACTCAGGAGACTCCGGGGCGTGTACAGCCCCAACTCATTATTACGTGAGAGTGTCACGAGCGGAGATCTTCACGGGCGCATGGCTTGGTCATGGGCGAGTTGAGGAACACTCCCCGCCCCCTGGGCAGGAACCCCGCTCTGCGCAACCCCCGGCCACCGTTGGGGCATCTGGAAACCAGGACAGGACCAAGGGGCAAGGGGCCACATGAGCGGTGGCGAGGGGGCTGTGGGCCTCCTCCGGGGGAGAGGGCTCGCCGGCGCCTTCCCCAGGAGAATACCTGCTTTTGGCTTGCACACACCGGCGTGTTGAGGAACACTCCCCGCCCCCTGGGCAGGAACCCCGCTCCGCGCATCCCCCGGCTACCATTGGGGTGTCCGGAAACCAGGACAGGACCAAGGGGCAAGGGGCCACGCGAGCGGTGGCGAGGGGGCTGTGGGCCTCCTCCGGGGGAGAGGGCTCGCCGGTGCCTTCCCCAGGAGAAGACCCGCTTCTGGCTTGCACACACCCGCGTGGGGGTGGCACCGCTAACAGTCTGACTCCGGAGGTTCCTGCGAGTTAGTCGAGGGAAGAGAACATAGCACATAGACGCGCCTGCTATCCTGCCGTTGATCTTTCCGCAAGGAGACGAAGGCACTGAGGATCCGGTGAGGTTACGTGCGCGGGGCGGGCCGCGGGCCAGAGCTCGATCTCTCAGATTTGTCAGTGTTGTAGGGACGCACCCGAGCACAAGCGCCGTGCCAGCATGTGTAACCCCCGTTGCGGGATGAGCAAGAGGCTGGTCAGCAATGCAGGAGGCCGCGGAGGCGATAGAACACCAGGCAAGCAGGTGATAACATAAATCAACCCATAGGTAAGGTAGATCTAGTTCTGATAGATGCAAAATGATACATGCCGCAGGGACGGACCCACGCGGCTTGGGGATAATGCAGCCCGAGGGGCGCCCCCAACTGAACAAACCAGAAAATGTCACCTGGCACCGTTGCTGAAGAGATGTTGGAGTAGCTGAAGACGCGTGCCGTAGAAGTCGCTCCTCATGAGCCCCCCAGGCCCTGAACCTCGGGAGGCTCTGGGGGCCCGGGGTGCTCGCGAGGACCCATCTCCTCCTCTGACAGGATCACCTGGCTTCGGGCCTCATGAGCTACCAGGACGCCCCGCATGTGGCGCTGGAATGTAGCAGCCGCGCTCGACAAGCCCAAAGGCATGCGAACATAGCTGTGAGGGGGACCCTCGCACCGGCCAGCGCGGGACGGCCAGAAGCACTCCTGAGATGCGGCCCTGTTGAGCCCTGGGATGTTGACGGAGACACGCAGCTCGCTGTCCTTGCCGGGACAAGGAGCCGCGTCGGGTGGTGGGCGACGGTCGCCTCGCATAGATCTTGCCTCCTGAAGCTCCTCGATTGCCTTGGTGATTAACTCCATAGCACCTGTCACCTCGCGCCTTGTACCCTCCTGGCGGAAGCGCGCGCTGAAGCACGACTCCACATGGTGCCTGAGCGCCTCCCTCATGACGTTGGCCAGGTCAGAGGCCCTCCAGAGTAGAGCCCCCGAGCCCAGCCTGAGAGGGGCGCCGGGCGCGCCTTCCTATGTGAGAGAGGGAGGCGCCCCGTCAGTGGGCGCAGGGCCTGAGGTGGTGCCTCTGGACACCCCACTCTCCTGAGGTCCTTGGCGGAGCAGCTTCTTCTTCTTCTTCGGGACAGCCTCAAGAGGGTAGACGGCGCCTTCATCGTCTGGGTTCTCGACCGAAGCAGCCTGGTAGGCATGCTCGAGAGAGCACACCGCGTCCTTCTCCTCGCAGGCGACCGTGATGACGCCGCAGCTCCCTGACATCTTGAGGACATTGTAACCATGATGAGTCACCGCCATGAACTTGGCCAGGGACGGATACCCAAGGATGGCGTTGTATGGAAGGCGAATGTGGGCGACGTCGAAGTCGATGAGCTCAGTGCAGTAGTTGTCACGCTTGCCGAAGGTGACAGGGAGGCGGATCTGCCCTATCGGGGTGGTGGAGCCATCGGTCACTCCTGAGAAAGGCTTGGTAGGCTGCAGCTGGTCATAGGGCACCTAGAGTCGGTCGAATGTCTCGATGGAGAGAACGTTGAGCCCCGCACCGCCATCGATGAGAGTCTTGGTGACGAGCACGTTGCTGATGGTAGGCGAGCAGAGCATTGGGAGAGCGCCGGCAGTTGCCGCGCACTTGAGCTGATCGGATGGGCTGAAGGTGATGGTGCACTTGGACCACCTGAGCGGACGCGTTGCCTCGAGCTTGGGGAGGGCCGTGTTCATATCAGGGGCAAACTGCTTGAAGATGCGGTGAGAGGCAGGGGCCTGAGCACCGCCCAGGATGCAGGCGATGGCACGAGGCACCTGGAAGCCCCCAGCCCCCTCGTCCTGGTGGTGGTCGTCATTCCTTCTTGGTGGTGGCGGCAGCGGAGGAAGACCAGCGTTGCCCTGAGGACGGTCCTCACGAGGCCGGTCCCTCCAGGGGCCCTCACGAGGCTGGCCCTGCCAGCGGTCCTCACGAGGCTGATCGCGCCATTCTTGGCGGGGGACGCGGCCGTCCCAGCGTCCTCCACCTCGGCCTCCTCCGCGGTAGTAGCCTTGGTCATTGCGCTCGGGGCATCGACTGAGGCACCCGTCGCAGATGGCCCTGAGCTCCTGGCAGTCGTTGGTGTTGTGGCTGTGCACATTGTGGAAGACGCAGAACGGGCGGCTGCCCTTGGATGACTCTGGGTGGTCGCAGCCGCACTTCATCTCTAGTTCGGCCGCGAGCATGGCCGGTCCCTTGCGCTTCACGTCCTTGGCTTTGGCCTTCTTGTCTTCTGGGTTAGCCCCTGGGAGCTCCAGGAGAGAGAGGCGGCCCTCCTCAGCTCTCGCACACTTGGTTGCCATGTTGAACATCTCCAGAGCCGCGCACAGGTCCTCATGTATGGCGAGCTCCTCCTTCATCTTGACGTCGCGGACGCCATCAGTGAACGCCGAGATGATGGCCTCGTCCGACACCTTGGGGATCTTGAGGCGGACGCTGTTGAAGCACTGGATGTACTTCTGCAAGGTCTCTCCTGGCTGCTGCTTGATGCGCCGCAGGTCACCCGCAGCCGGTGGACGGTCGCGAGTGCCCTGGAAGTTGGCGACGAAACGCTCTCGCATTTCGTCCCAGGAGGAGATCGATCCCGCGGGCAGGTTCAGGAGCCACGAGCGCGCACCATCCCTGAGGGCCATGGGAAACCAGTTCGCCATAACCTTCTCGTCGCCATTGGCTGCCTCAATGCTCTGCTCGTAGAGCTGCAGGAACTCGGCAGGGTCGGGGGTGCCATCGTAGCGCGGAGGCAGGTCGGGCTTGAACTTCCCTGGCCAGATGACGCTGCGTAGCTCCGGAGTGAATGCGCGGCAACCCTCTGTGGTCACGTGAGCCCTTCGTGGAGGTGGAGCCTGGTCTTGGCGGTCACGCGCCACTGCTGCAGGCGGCGCGCGGTCTTGACGTGGCGGTGCTGGGAGTGCACGAGCATCTTCTTGCGGCCGCTGCACCACCTGGCAGCTCTCCTCTTCACGCGCCGGCGCCCTGCGCGGCGGGTCGGGCCGCGGGGCCTCGCGCCTTGGCCCGAGGGCGACGTCTTTACGGGGAGGTGGAGGAGGTGCTCCGTGGGCTACGTCACCTGCAGCAGCCGGCAGGTGAGGCAGCGAGCGAGACGGTGCAAGAGAGTCCCCGGCGGCGCTGACAAGCTCGGCGATGCGGTCCAGCTAGTCCTCATAGAGGTCGTCGACGGGGCGGTAGCGCAGGAGCTCGTGCACCATGAGCAACGCAGCCTGCGTGTTCGCCGGCCCGCGACGAGCATGAGACGATGAACCAGCCGGAGTCAGCAACGGGGTGGCGGTGCACCCATCCCGCCGCATAGAAGGGTGCAGCGACGAAGCTTGCTGCTCGTGCCCGGCGGGGCCGGTGGCGGCGTTCGCCACTGGAGACGGGGGACGGCGAGGTCAGCCATCTCCCACAGGCACTGTCTGAGTGACGCGGGCGGCGAGGGCGGCCCGGCGCTCAGCGCAAGCTCGACGAGCGTCAGCCGTGGAAGCGGTGGAGCGGTGGTGGACCGACCGGCAGGGGAGAGGCTCCGACGCACCCCTACCTGGCACGCCAAATGTCGGATTTCGGGTTCCGCAAACCCTTGAGAGGTTCGAACTCTGGGGTGCGTGCGAAGAACTCGTCCTCCCCAGTCTACCTACTCGCTAATCTCACAGCCTAGCTCGACGAACTGTAAGGAAAAGAGACACAGCAGTTTACCCAGGTTCGGGCCACCTTGCGGTGTAAAACCCTACTCCTGCTTTGTGGTGGATTGGCCTCGAGGGGCTGAGGATGAACTAGTACAGTGGCGAACAGCCTCAGGAGGAGAGGTGTTCTTGAGCTCGAGTGAGCTGGTGGGGTGAGGGTGATCTGAATGATCCGTCCGGGGGTCCGATCCCTCTCTACGATGGTGGCTAAGTCCTATTTATAGTGGCCTTGGTCCTCTTCCCAAATGAAAGGCGGGAAGGGATCCCAACGGCCAAACTCGAAGGGAGACAACTAGTACATGCTATCCTGACAAAAGTAGTCTTCACCTGCGAAAGCCTCTGGATGTGACGCCGTGGTGGGCTCGGTGATGACCTCCGTCCTGCCGTCCTGGCAGTCTTGGTCTTGTAGCACAGGAATGGATACCTTTGCAGGCAAGCAATTCTGGGTACCCTTGTTCCCAGAACGCCGACACAGCATTAGACTGCTCAAAGATGGCTGTGGGGCTACGGCCGAGGCACCGAATTGGGGAGGAGGGCTCATGATCTGAAGGGGAGCCTTCTCCTCGACCACCACCTCCAGTCCTGGCACTCTACCGGGGACCTCCTCTGAGACCTCTCGGATATCCCTTGCGGAGTGTTCCTGACACTCCGCGACAGCGATCTTTGCCGCCTCTTCAGCAGCATCCTTGCTGATGCTGGCCACCTCTTCCAGCAGTTATGGTTCCTCGACCACCGGGACTGCAAACGAGATCAGCAAACAATGGCAGGGAAATAGTATGCGTCAGAAGGCCAGAGACTTGAAGCAAAACGATGAAGGCAATAGTAGACGGAAGGACGAGCAAGTTACCCAGAGTTGTTTGCCGTAGAAGGGCTACGGTTTCCCCGACAGCGTCAGTTGCCAGGATGCGACCACCGCCCTCTTCCTTGGTGACCATGGCATCAGCTTGAGCCAGTACTTCCGTGGAGGCCCTCACCGGAGATTCCTTGGCTTGAGTATCAGGAAGGGTGGCCCCTCTTGTAGAGCCTCGCCCGAGGGAATCTCCCTTTCTTCCTTGGCTAGAGGTGAGACGTGTTCCTCCGTGCCACCCTTGGCGGGGGAGACCTGTCCCATGCTTCTGTGCCGGGGGCTGGGCTGGGGATTTGGCACTGGATCATTCGTGCTTCTTCCCGCCAAGCCCGTGCCCTCTAAGGGCCCCGACGGCTCCACCTTCCTAGGCCGTTTGACCCGGTGGATGAGGGTTTCTTCCTCCTCTTCTTCCCTGTCGAAGGCAACAAACAAGATTGAATCAGCAAGTCAACAAATGTGCAAGACACCAATGGAAGGGAAAGCATTTTCCTTACTCTGAGTCCATGAGCATGGAGCCCAACACGAACTCCATAGATGGCGGGGGTGCTCTGCTTCTCTTCGGGGTTGGGGGGCAGTGCTCCCCGGCAACTTCACGCCCTGCTGGGGCGCAGGGGGTTCCAACGAGGATGGGTTGTGTGAGGAGCTCGAGTCAGATTGGGAGCTGGAGTTGACTCCCGTGACTGCCCGTCGCTTGGCGGGAGGGGTCTTGGCCTCGGAAAGGCGAGAAGAATGCCGGCGCTCCATGTCCGGCTTGTCGCTCTTGGAAGTGATCTTCTTCACCTTCCTGATGCCAGGCGCAGGCGCAGGAGCCGCTGTCCACCGACTAGCCGCCCGCCTACGAGGGCACTGATCCAAGTCTGGCTCGGGGGCTTGTGGGCCTGCTGAGAGCCACTCCTCCTTGGGCTGCTCCACTGCCTCGGCCTCGTCCCCTTCCCAGGCTTCCACTGCCAGGGCATACAAGGCTTCGATCCCGGCAGGCTCAGTCCCGGCAGGATCGCCCCCGGCAACCTCCTCTGTGGCGTATGCCTCGCCCCTGTCGTGGGAGGAGTCGCTGTCTTCGGCCTCCCCTTCCTCTTCCTCTTCCTCCTCCACCCTTCCGGGCCTCGCCTTCTCGACGGCCCAGAACGCTTTGTCCTCTTCAATCTGCCTCTTGATAAACTACGCCTCTACCGTGGAGGTGCGCTTGAACATGCTGGTCTCCACCCTGGTAGCCCTTTCCACCAAGGTGGAAGTCCACTCAAGCTCTGCGTCAAGCTCGGGTAATTGCCAGTCACTCGCAACCCCGGAAGCATTGCAGTCGGGCATCCACTTCAAAATCTGATCCAAGGCAGAGTTGACATTCAGCGGAACAACCCCTGCTGGCAATTTGAACGGCCCAAGGCTATCGAGTAGTTGTTCGCATAGCCAGCCGTGGCCATAAACCGACATGTTGTTGATGACGCATGGATACAAGCACATCCTATCCGCAGCATCTCCATACCGCCAGGAAAACCTGTCCCTTTTCTGCAGCGGCGCAATGCGGCGTCGAAGAAAATCGGCTCCCACATGTTCAATGGTCAGCCCGACAGCTTTGAGATGGGCAATTCTGTTCAACGCCGGGCGAAGCCTGTCGTCAGTAAGGCCTAATTCCCTCTAGTCGTTGCCACGCACAATGCACTCCGTCCACGCTTGGCAATACTCTGGAGCATCCTCATCCTGGATCCAGCACCAGTCCGCCCGCCATTCCTCCCATCTGCCTTGCTGCTGGCCAGGAAGAGAGTCCCAAATCTCCCTTTTCTCTCGGGGAATCCAACTTATGTTTCCCGAGCAATGGGCCTTGTTTTCCACCCTCGGGACAAAAAAGTGCCTAAACAGATCCATGTTGGGGGCAACCCCGACAAAATTCTCACACAGATGTGCGAAAATCGCCATGCACGCCATTGCATTTGGCGTAAAATCTAAGAGGTGGAACTCGTACACCACCATCATTGCTTCAATGAAATCCGAGAAGGGGGGACAAAGGCCGCAGAGGAAATACGCGCAGAAAATTTGATATGAATTCGGTGGATCCTTCTTTCCCTCCGGCAAGACCACGGGCGCACCGTGCCCCTTTGGAACTTCCCTCCCCCACATATATCCATACCTTGCAACCAAGGCATCACCGTCCAAGCTCGACGGGAAGAAGACCACATCTCCCCGTCGCTTCTTGTCCAGCTCTGCTGCTCTCCTCTTGTTCCGCTCCGCGGCTGTCTCCTTCATGGTGGTCACCCGCTTCCCCTTGGCAGCGGGTTTCTTTCCCATCCTCAGGAGCTATGGAGGGGATGGAAGGTCGGGTGAGGCATCGAAAGTGAATGTGTGGCGCCCCGCTTGATTACCACTGTAGCCAGACAGTCGCCACGCATACCAGCCCAGGAAATCACTCTGGCATGCGCGTTTACAACAAGTATCATGAACACATGCATTTCTATTAATGGATATATAAGTCTTACATGATATATTACAAGAGGTGATGGCAGCGAAAAAGCTCTATCTAAGGCAGCAGGGTCCTGGTGCGGCTCCAATCCACAGGGATCTGACTGGGTTACTCTCCTAGCCCGCGAACGCTCCGGCTCCTCGTCGACGTATGATGGATCCTTATGTGAACCTGGCCACATTGAAGGCCGCTGAGTACTTTTGAATGTACTCACAAGCAAACCAAACTAACATATACACCAAGCAAAGCAATCCATGGCATTCAAGCATGCGTTTGTTATTAGAGCAACATTAATTATCATGGCATAGTATACCTATCTAGCAAGATTAATTATCATGTCATAACAGGATTATCCAGTGTGATACTACCAAAGTAAAGTAAAGCATGGCAAGTAAATGACTTATACTCTGAACATTCTCAGGATCCAATCCAACTCTTTTGGTTATCTGACCATCTCTTTCATAGCCATTCCATGGCTATCATATCATATTCCTAACACCATCCAATGTCTATGCATCTCCTTTGTAAGTCTGATAAACTTACTCTCTTCCGGGTTGCCTTAGAACCCTCAGAATACTCACGAGTCGCTGAGTACTTCAGGGCATAAGACGAGTTCTTCCATCATTATTATCATTGTTAAGGTTGACCACCTAGTGAGGTCTGGACGGACTGTCCAATACCATGGACGCGGCTATTCGAATAGATTCTTACACTCTGCAGAGGTTGCACACTTTACCCACACCATGGAGCACCTGGCCTCATGATCCCATTCGGGTGGACCAGTGTTGCTCCAACGAAACCTGCCTAACACGTGACTCCTCCACCGTAGCACCGGCAATCATTCTCCCCCGGAGTCAAGCCCTGGGTGGCCCCTGTGTCACCTCATGACACCAGCCATCGTCGTGGCCAACTAAACTGTCCCAAACGGGGATGCTGGCAAATAACTCAACTGGGCTCACAAGGTTATCATCGCCCACTAGGCCAGGGTAGCACGCAAGCATAACCTTCCCTAGTTGGTGGTACCGATAAAAGAGCACGCAATCAGACCAAGTCAAGGCCATCCCATACCGGCGAATGTGGCTGCATGGATAAGTTCGGACAGGTGACTCTGGGTCAACCGACTAGGTTTAGCTTTAGCCATCATTTAGCAAGTATGGATATTCATCATGAATAACTTAACATGGTGGTAACTATGTATGAGGTAACAACTGTGGAAACATAACAACCTATCTCCACATAACAACACAATGAGACATTAGTGAAACAATATTTAAATGGCAAGTTATCACTTTACAAGTTCTAGCTATAAGTTACGACCATCGGAACCCTTGCATAAAACCGGCAAAGAAACCAGTAGCCACTAGAACGGTCTTTACAACTCAGATCTGGGACATTACCGGAATAACTCAACCCCAGCTCAAGACGGCTGGAAAGCAGCTCAGAGCATGAGACGGTGTTGATAAAAAGAATGTAGCAGTTCCCTAAGACGGCCAAAAAAAAGCTCAGAGCATAGGGTCACTACTACAGAAAGAAATTCAACAACTGCCCGAGACGGCCGCAAAACAGCTCAGAACACGGCCAGTTGTTGAAAAGAGAACATAAAGTCGGCATCAACCCCGGATGGCTATAAGCAGCTCAGACACACGCGTGGTGCCGTCATCGAAGAAAGTGCAAGCAAGGGTTCGTCAGAGTCACATACAGCTCACCACTACACACACAAGCATAAGTATAATAATTTGAACACGCAAGAATAACCCAGAGCAATGCTTTAGGGCATATATCAGATGGTCGGCTTGGCTGGGGGTCGAAGAATACTCCGGGAAGAAATGCGATCACCTCGGTGTATGAATGGTGGGGAACGAAGGGGAAGGTAGGGGGAGCCATGGCTTAGGGATGCGCTTGTCTGAAATGTGAGGTAAGTTACGAACATACCCCCCATAGGTTTTGACCACGCAACGTCGAGGCGGCATTTTCGGCTGAGGGGTAGAAGGGGGATTTCGCGTGTCTAGACTGCGTGACCGATTTCGGATGAGGAGGGAGTTTTCGCGCGTGTCGAAATTTTGACATAACAAGGCACGGCGCGGGTTGAAGAGGTGGGAGTTTCGCAGCAGAAGAGACAAGTGATACTCTAGCTTGAAAATTTTGGGATAACAAGGCGCGGATTCCATGTTCGGCAGAACAAACTTAACGTGTACAAAAAAGACAATTCATACAAGACACAAGAGAGTTATGTCCCCTTTTACAATATTGCTATAAATGCCATTGAAAAACTACAAGAAAAATGTAAAAAAAATTGGGGGAACAAGATTAGCCTATACAGTACCAAATCAATTCACACTTGCCTCAACAACAACAAAAAACAAATCAATTCCCACCACAAGAAAGAGTCATGTCCCGTTTTATATGATTACAAATGCCAGGATCTTGAATTTCAATTTTTGAATCCACATTATGTTGAATTCGAATATATCGTTAGGTGATCTTGCGGTTTATAATGGATGTAGTCCTACATTTTGATCTTCCATCTTATATGAACATTTTACTCCACCGTATGAATATATATATTGTCGTCTACCATATGGACTAAATTTGAATCAATTTTCCCTATTTGAATATGATTGTTGTCAAGTTATACCATCATTTAAATATTATCTTGATAACAGAAAACATGCATATAGTAGTAATCATATTTGAATATGAACTACATGTACCATACGATCTCCAATTAAAATATTTGTATCAATTTTATGTTGAATTCAAATCACAGTACATTGGTCTAGGTAGCGAGATGTTTGGGATAATCTAAACCTTGTTTTCATATGTATAATGTGTTTAAAACACACAACAATGCATCCCCCCTACCCACACACACAACATTTAGATGTTAGCTTTGAAAGCCACACATTATCTCAAATTCAAATAGTTATGTCCATGCGCGGAAGCAATGTGGTCAGATGATGCCTGCCATCGGTATTGCAAAGTTAAATCGATTTGGCCTTGTTCGATGTGAATATAGTATATAGCACGTTTGATTCAAAACCACACCAGGCATATCTGCATTATACTCATGCATGCATGAGTTACAAACATCATGAGCTCTTATTCAAATATTTGAATCCACTTGTATACTGATTATCATCTTTGTGAGTCTTTTACACGCACACACACACTCCTCCTCCCTCTTTGTGGATACCAATAACTTTCATATCGTGCATGCATATATGCACACACACTCCCCACCACTCTGCATTCTCTACATTGCGCACACATGTTCTTGTTCTTTAGGTCGGTCTCCCACGATCTTCATACGTCTCCATCTTTCCAACACACACCGATCGATATACCCCTCTAGCTAGCTAGGCCTGCCTATGACACACAAACATGTACACACATAGTCCCTCTCCTCCTCTCACCATCCATGCCTCCCGCCCTAACTCTGAGGCACGCGGGCACTGTCGCCCCCTCTGTTGTTATCCATCTTGCACTCGTACAGTGTCATAAGTTAGCTGCACCCCCCACCACCACACACACACCTCTCCCTCTCTTTGTCATTCCGGGTGTTCTTTATCTCTGACACATGCATGCATGTGCACCAATCGATTTTCCTCTATGCGCAGCCAGGTCTCTCGCTATTTCCCCACACAAAATGTCTGATCTATATCTCTAGTTAAGTCTCCCCCTCTATACCCACGTACATATCGACCAAACCACGACCTCTCTACATAGGACTGCCTACCACACACACATTAATTGCCCCTCCCCGTCTAATCATCCATGCCTTCCGCTTTGTCTATCGACCAGACAAGCGCGCCCACGCACATTATCGTCCCCTCTCTTTAATTATCGATCTCGCACTTGTACTCCTTCATTTTCTTCGCCTAGTTGGCCTTTCGCATCATCTTCCAACAATATGCACCCCCTCTTTCCTAATGCTTGTACGCTCGTAAAGTTCTTCCCTCTATCCATGTCTATCGATATGTTGCGTAAACGATCCCTCCCCATCTCTTCTCGTATATCGCCCCCTCCACAAATATATACTATGTATGCATGCCTCTCTTTGAAAGAAACATATGTATAGAAGCATGTCGGAGACACCATCTCCCTCTCTATCTCTAACACACCCACTAGGTGGAGCCGTGGAGGACACGTATGAAGAGAAGAGGTGCACGCACGCACGCACTGCCTCTCTCACACACACGCGCGGGTACACGGTGGAGCACATTTTTCTCGGAGAGTTGGCCCTTGTGATAATTTGACGCATGTTGAAAGACTTGTTAGATGATGTGGCACTAGTACTTTGAGCATGGTTAATAGTATAGCCAACAACCGGCTATATGGAGTTGCCATGTCATATATAGTCAACCTAATAGCCAACGTGTATAGTATAGCTAGTTGCTAAGCAGTACTACTTTATTAATGCATGGCCCACTGTACACTCTCACAATGTTTCTTAGAGTCTGTGTTGTAGCTTGCTGTTAATCTACAATCCGCTTCCCTTCTCTCTCCTCTTCTCTCTCATCCAACTCAACACAAATATAATTGTTTAATAATTATAGCCTGCTGACTGTAACTTATTATACTTGCTCTTCCGGTACGTGCAAAGCAAGTAGGAAACAAAATACTAGGAAGTTTTTTTTTTCGGGAGATGTCTCTCTTTTTCAGTCAATATATTTTTGAATAAAATGATGGGGGAGCTCAATGAAGCCACATGGCACATGTGGAGGTGTTGTTTGCCAGCTTCTTGCGTGGATTGATCACACTGACGTGCTGATGCTTCCAGAAGAACATAGACACTCCTGGGTACAATGAGGTTATTGTAGACGTGATCCCAGCCATTCTGAGGCACTTAGACCATTGGATCAACATCAATGAACGGCTAATATCACGTCACACATGAATCTAAGAATCTCTAAACTGATTATAGAAATAGCCTACAGCGAGCTACTCATTTTTTGCTCCGAGAGGTTGTGGGCGTCTGGCTCAGCCACGACGGCCCCTGAGCACGCGCGCCCACGTACGCGTTTGAGAAACGTATGTAATGAGGATTTCTAGCGACCGGTCTCATTAAGGAGGCAAAGCAAGTGTTACCCTTTACAAATTAAGTTAGGGGGTAAACGTACAACCCGTCGCGCTGGCGTCGCCCCAACACACGGTCGATGCGGCTCGTCGCTCACCGAAGGGATGTGCATTGGCTTGGTGCGTCACTGATACGTGCGACCACATGTAAGCAGTAGCACCAACACACGGTCGATCCACTGCTTAGCATCAATAGACGGTATGTCTGGCCCGCCGCTCACTGAAGCGACGCGCATCGGCTTGGTACATCACTTATGTCTACCGCATGTGAGCAGTAGCAAACCGACAGGCCAAGCTCCCCCGCCTACCGCCTACCGCGCGCCAAAAGCCCGGCATTTTATTGTAGATCCCTTTAAAAAATGAAGATCGCACATAGGAGCAGACCATGGCAGTTGCGAACGCTCGAGTGGCAGTTTCATGGGTAGGGGAGGGGCGTGGTGTGGCAGTTTTGTAATATGCCACGACACTTCTTTTTCTACTGCTGTGTACGTGCAATAACTGGCCCGTCGGATACATATCTTATGGTTATTGGGGCGTTCGCCAGGAATAGACTCGTGGCGAGCTATTGACTAGTCTTTTTTTCACACGCAATACATCGACACATATCATCTCTCTCCCTCTTTCCCACGCGCACACCTAGTCTCTCGGGACTTCTCGCACGCACCATCTCTAGCTATCTAGGTTGATGCCACCCACATACACTTGTACTCTAGGTTTAGTACGTTGTACACGAAGAGAAGTGGTGCACGCACGCACTCATCCCCTCTCACACACGCATCTGTAGCTACGAATTGTAGTGTTCTCAACCATCCGATTGGCTCTATCATAGGTTCACGCTGCTCCTTGGCCTTGAGATTGAGAAGTTTAAAACGCAGAGGCTCAGCTGGAGGCGCGAGGTTTTGGTTAATGTGCAGGCAGCACACGACACCAACATGACATGAGCTTGGTCTGCCTGGTGCGTAGTCAGGTGAGTACTACTAGTAGCATTACTTCTTTGATGTGTCGCGTCAACTCATAGAAGTATGAAACACTTCCTTAACAAACAAGCATATAAGCAGCTTATACTCCTTACCCAAAGGATCTTTATATCCACCAGGCACAAAATATCCCTTCAACTGTTGGAAATTACTTTAACTGCTGATCTGATGTCGAAGTAATTGTTGCACCGCCACCAAAATCCACCATCTCTTAAGCTAAAGTAGGCCGAGCTAAACCCTATATTAGCATATTACTAAGATAAATAGAAGGCACTGTAGAATCATTTAGGAGGTGAGCTTGTGAATATGAATGTGGAGGGACACCGTCCTCGACAACCCAACCCCGGTGAGCAGGTTGGGTGGCACTATGAAGAAGGCCAGCTCCTGCACGGTGACGGCGCCGGGCACCTTGCTGCTTGTCACCTTGATTTCCAACTTCATAGCGATGGTCCTGCCTTTGGGCTCCCCCAGCAGGCCGTTTGCCCACACCTTTGCCACATAGTGCGGCGGTGGGGACGCCCCCGCTCTGATGCAGACAACCGACACGATGATAGGCGCGCCGATGTCGAGCACGCCGCCAGCCATGAAAAACATGCGGACGTCCTCCTCCGCGAACAACAAGCGCCACGGTTCCGACACCGGCACTTGCAGCTGGAGCACCTTGCCGTACTGGATCCTGTGCACGGGCATGGGATGCATGGTGCTAATGTGGTGAAGGAGCGCCGGCGGCGGGCCTTCGTAGCCGCATACGGGCACGGGGCATTTGCAGGGCGCAAGCGGACACACGCACTGGTGATCGGCAAGCTTGTGGTAAGTGACGTAGAGCCCACAGCCTTCGTGCGGGCACTCCACCCTCATCGAGGAGAGGACGGCGTCCATCGCCGTGTTGCGCACATCGAAGCCGCTGCCACGCTCGCACTTCTGGCACTGCCGCTGCTTCCCGGGGCGCTCGCCGTGGTAGTCCGCGCAGGCCATGTGCCCTCCCTTGCACTACACAAATCAATCGAACAACACATGAATCAAGAAACATGCACCTTGCTCGATCAGTCGAATGGACGAGGTGTATTCGAACCTCGTACATTGGAGGCTTCAAGGGGCGAAGGCACAAGGGGCAGTGGAGAAAGGTGAGGTCCATAGAGACCTCAATCGTCGGGTCCTGTTCCATCGACATGATCTCGCCCTCCTCGTGCACCACCATCTCTCGCTTTAGGGCCAAGGCATTAGAAAGTTTTACCATCACATATTCATACTACTTCAAGGTGCACTTAATCAACACATGCAAGTATTTAAAGGAAAGTCATGGCAAGCATGCATGCATTGTAATTAATGCATCGGTAAATGCAAATTATTAAAATATATCAAGTGCACTGCTTTGATGTGTCGCGTCAACTTGTACAACAAGGAGAAGCTTGATTAGACCTCCTCCAATGCAAGGGTGCTTAGATGAGGTGCTAAGTATATTAAATGCTTTAGCAACTCAAGTCCCCAATGCAAAGGTGCTAAGCTTTTGGGTGCTACGCTTCATGCATTTAATTAGTTTTAGACTCAAAATTGTGCTTCCACCTAGGTACATGTGCTTAGCACTGTTTCTTCCTGGGGTCACCATACTATTCTCTCTCTTCTTAACTAGCATGCCACATCAGATTTTTTGCTTAGTTGGCAACCTTAGCACCTATACAAGGTGGAGCATTGGGAGGGGCCTTACAACACCCTCTCCCTCGCCCATGAGCGTGGTGGCTCGTAGGACTAGGAGAAGCTTTTGCTACATGATCTCCCTCCCGCACGTGGTGGACATGCAGCAGTTCATTCTGTATCAGATGGCCAGAAGTGTACTAGTAGTACTCCACTGTAGTAGTACCATCATTGTTTGACTTCCCGTAGAGGCAAAGAGCCACGCACAACCCGAACGCCCGCATGGCAGTTTCATTTGTAGGGGAGGTAGTAGTAACATAGTCTAGTTTAGCGTGTACCTTGCCTCTAAAAATCATTGGAGTCGGCCCCATGCTAAGAGGCCGTCTTGAAGCATTTTTTCATTAAAATAATCTTCTGGCCCTACCTGTCATCCTCGTGATTGTAGTTTGCACGCGGATCTGGTCAAGAGAGGAATATATATTTTAATTTGTGGTGGGGTAAATGTTAGAGGTTGCAGCAAACATTGTACACTGTGGGTCTTTTAGCCATTTTAGTGGCAAGCATGTGGGGCCCGTGTTAGAGGCAGTGCTGCCTCCAAACACTCGAGGTGCTCTCCACTATGACAAGTTTACCATCACATGTTAATACTTCAAGGTGCATTAAATCAACAGATGCAAGGATCAACAGGAAACTCACGGCATGCATGCATTGTAATTAATGCATAGGTAAAACACAACTTTTTGAGAAAATCATGCTATGATGTGTCGCGTCAACTCGTACAAAAAGGAGAAGCTTGATTACTAGTATGCCCTCTCCCTTGGCCATGCGCGCGGTGGCTCATAGACGAGGAGAAGCTTTTGCTTACAACAAGCTCTCCCAACTACTACAGGTTGGTCCAAACGCGACAGTCCAATCAGAGACCCTTCAACGAAATTGTGTGTGATGCATTAATCACAAACGGTGATGTAATAAAACCATAAAAAAAGATACAAAACATTTGTGATGGCGGTGACATCAAACACGGTTCAGATTAGAGTTGCGTGTGCGATGCGTGTCAAACGGTTAATCCAGCAGAACCGCTTGCAATGAGGCAGAACAATAGAAACGGGCAGCCAGATGAGGGTGTGTGCGATATACGGCATACAGTTCACTAGGATGAACTGTGTGTGATTAGGCAACACAATAGAAACGGTCAGCCAGATCAAGGTGTGTGCAATGGAGGGCATACAGTTCACTCGGATGAACTGTTTGCGATGAGCCAAGACAACAGAAACAGTTCAACTGAACAAGATGTGTGTGATATGCGGCAAACAGGTCCGTAATCAGAAATGTGTGCAAATACTAATAGTAACACTGACGATTGCTGCTAATAAGCCATGTGATTTGCTCTATCTACAGAAGAATACTATATATATATAACTGAAATAAACATCCAATTACATAAGTGACTATGCAGATCATTCGCACACACCTCAATAAACAATTGCATGCATTATAAACTAGGAGAAACGATCGTCTAGTCATCTACTTCTTGTGACGCTCCCGCCAATGCTCTGTGGCTCGATCCCTTGTCTGGGGTAGGAAGAAGACACTTCCTCATGTCAACGATCCGCCTGTACATCTCGTAGCTTGTGTACTCGTCCTTGGCTACTTACTTGACGTGTTGTTCATCCAGTCTCTGATGCCTGACACTGTGCCAGGCGTTCTTGTCCTTCTTTCTCTCATCCTTCATATTCATGTAGTAGGGGTCGATGATGGCCGAGGCGAGGTCAACCAGGGAGTTCTGTTTGTTGTTGTCGCTGCCCCAGACCTTGTAGTGGTCATGGATGTTAACAAGATTCTTGCAGGTCAAGCCCGAAACCTTGAGCGCTTTTAGATCGTTGGTGGTGTCCACCGTAGCGAAACTGTAGTCCGAGCTATTGATAAACCTAGAGGAATGCTCGCAAGGCCTTGTGGCCAGGTGGTAGTGGTAGACGAGGCCGTCGTGTCGCATGCACAACTGGGCGACGGCAACCTTCTGATCGTGCCCGGCATGACCACTGGTGAACTCGAGGTCGAAGCCGACCACTTGATACTTGTCCTCAGCAAGCAACTGCTCCATAGTTTGGATGGAGCTCTCCACCAAGACCGGCTCGTTGGTGTACACCACCGAGAGGGCCTTCCCCCTCACGTGGGTGTCCACTACGTGATGCGTGGTGAACTGCCCCCCGTTGTCGTCGTCGGCCGCTGGGAGCACCATTGGAGCCACGGGGAGCGCCATTGGAACCGCTGGATGTCCTCTCTGTATGTGTCCTTGTGGGAGTGCTTATTGTGTCGTGTGGCGAGAGAGATGAAGGTAAATGGCCGCAGGAATAAATGGGGGCCGGGCGGCCTAGATTCTCGGCGCGTCCGCATTGCAGTTTTTGCAACGGGTAACTGCATCGTGGCGCCGCGCCCGGTGCAACCGCATGCATAATGGCAGCACGAACGTACGTGATCGTGCGCCGGCCCCAAGTACTGGCAGCGCGCATGGAGGGACGAGGGCAGAGCGCCTGGAGGGACGCGAGAGTAGAGCGCACCGCGGCCGCCTCAACCGCGAGCAACCACACGCATAGAGCAGTTGAACACGCAGGGAATGGTCGTCTACAAGCCGTCCAGCATTTGCGTCGCTGCGTAGAGAGCGGCCGTGTGCTACTACCTCCGTCTTGGTCTATTAGTCCCCTTTATATTCTCTGCCATATTTTGACCTTAAATTTAACCAACAAAATGTTAATGCATGTTATAAAATTTATATAATTGGAAACTATGTTCAAATGCAAATCCAATGATATAATCTTTGGTGACATGCATTCATATTTTATTAGTTAAATCTCTAGTCAAAACTTGGCACAAAAATACATAGACGACTTATAAACCAAGACGGGGGTAGTAGGTAATTAAATCGCAAACATTTTTTTATTAACCATATGTGCATGTGTCCTTTCGTCCTCCTCTCGCACGTCTTGTCACCCCGCTGCCGCAGACGGCTTCGAGCGCAAGCTTGAGCAGCGCGCGGGGGCGTTCTTTTGGCCAAACGGTGGTGAGGCCGTTCCCGCGCAAACCGCGCAGGTTCCCGCGCAAGCTTCCCGCCCGACTCGGTGAAATCCCCGAAAATCCCAATGCTTACCGGCCTACTATATAAACCCTCACGGCCGGCGAGTCCTGCGTGGCATTTTCCCCTCCCTCCCTATAGCTTATCTCGTCTGCTTCTCCCACAATCGCCGATGGCACCGGTCTGTCGTCGTCGCTCAGCCACTCCGCTGTCATCAGAGGACAGCTCCAGCTGGGAGGCTACACTGCGGCGGCGGCGCAGTCCCCGGCGTAGTGTAGTGCACGTGGCATCCCTGTTGGGTGTGCGCGGAACACCCACCACACGCTCCGCCGCCGCTGCCCGTCGGCAGCTGTTGCCGGCCGCCGTTGCCGCCACCCCACCGTCTGCAGTCGTGGCCGCCACACCACCGTCGAAAGCTAGGGCCATCGCCCGCTCCGCCGTCACGGCCCGAAGGCGGGAGGTGGCCGTCGTGGCCGCCACCCCACTGCCGGCCACCATGGCTATCACCGGCTCCGCCATCGCGGCCCGAAGGCGGGAGGTGGCAGTCGTGGCCGCCACCCCACTGCCGGCCACCATGGCCATCACCCGCTCCGCCACCGCGGCCCGAAGGCGGGAGGTGGTGGTCGTGGCCGCCACCCCATCGTCGGTCGCCATGGCCGCCAGCCCACCATCGATCGCCGGGGTCATCACCCACTTCGCCACCGCCGCCCAAAGGCGGGAGGCGGAGGTGGAGGGCTGCATGTGCGTCAGCGACCTTGTGCGCTACATCGAGTTCCTGCGGGAGGACGAGGAGCGCCTCGTCGAGCACACAAAGAGCCTTACCACCGCCGTGGCCGCAACACATGCCGACGCAGAGGCGAGGAATCAGGAGATCTACGAGGAGTCCCGCCACTTCGAGAAAAGTTGTCTGGAGCAGCAGAGGGCATTCGAGGTGAGCGTCGCTGAAGGTGCAGCACCGGCTGCTGGCACCGTATTGCAGTTGTCCAGCTCGTCGGTAGGCCCCTTTGTAGTAGTAGTATTTAGGGGCTATTTTGTTCAGTTCATCTGACTATAGATGTGGCGGAACTGGACAACGTACTTAAAATTAGCAAGTATATATAGTTGAACTAGCTATTTCAGTACGTGGTTGGCAACAATTGGGGAAAAGTTTGGTCGGTTTAGCTGTCGAGTTGAACTGTTTGTACAAAGAACGACTGCTTAATCTATGAATGAAATCTATGCTTAATTACTGAATTTTAGTTGCAAAAATTAGATAGTGCTAGTGATTTTTAGCTGCATATTTTGACAAATGGGAGTATTACAAGGTTGAAAAATGGCAATGTTACTAGATCAACAAATGGCAATCTTTCTAGTTTGACAAATGGCAATATGCCCAATATGACAGATGCAAATCTTACAAAATTGTCTGTACGTGGTTGCACACGGGTCATCTGAAAAAACCGTTTGCGTTGAAGGGATGTACAAATCCTGCGTGCCAGATTTTCTCTTGGCTTAGCGCCGAAGTCTCGCTTTGCATACCGTATTCAATCTGAATCATTTGCGTTGAGGAGATGCACAAATCCTGCATGGCGAATTTTTCCCTTGGCTTACTGGGGAAGACCATAGCTCGCACTTTTCATACGGGTGTTCTATCTAAAATGTTTGCGATGAAGAGCTGCGCAAATCCTGCTCGGCACATTTTCCTTTGGCTTACTGGGGAAGCTGTCGGTTTTCATACGGGTGTTCTATCTAAAATGTTTGTGATCAAGAGCTGCACAAATCCTGCTCGGCACATTTTCCCTTGGCTTCCTGGGGAAGCTGTCGGTTTGCATACAGGTGTGCTAACTAAAACGTTTGCGATGAGTGTTTTATATTTAAAAACCATTGACATTTTTTTTAAAGAAAATCATTTGATAAGTGTGTACATTTAGAGAGAAAAACGCAAGTTCGTTCAAACCTTATCTTTCATTCAGTCACACTGCGAATTTATATTCATATGATCGAGATACAGTATTAAACCCCAAAAAAACTAATTCCGGCGGTGGCGAAGGCAGCGTGCCACGCCGGCATTGTCGTTGTCGTCCTCCGGGACGCCGTTGTTGAAGTCTTCAAGGTAGCACATAATGTTCTTCATTTGGAAATCAAACATCATGTCGTCGCGCGATCAATGGGTGGGGCATGGCAGGATGGCAACTCGCGGCGCTGCGAGGTAGCGGTCGACGGCGGCGTCCCATGCCGCTAAGGGGGGCGCGCGCACGAGCACGGCGGGTGCAGGCAAACGCACGGGGACCAGCGCCGTGGTGGGTGCAGGGGCGCGCACGGGCACGGGCGCTGGCGCTGGCATGTACACGAGCTCGCGAAGGTTCGCGGAGACCTCGCTGATGCCCGCGGCTTCCAGCTCTGCGATAGTGCTCGGCGACCATCCCGTCAATGCTACGGCGATGGTTGTTGGCGCTGGCGCGGGGATGGGAGCTAGGACGGGCCCGGGGCAGCAACCGCCGCGGCCAGCTCGTTCAGGGCCATGTCCATGACGCCCATTCCTCCTTATTTTCTATCTCCTCCGGCTCGGAGTCGACTTCACCAAACTAGAACACTAGTGACAGATGATCCTTCTACGCCATGGCGTTGGTGGAGGTCTGAAGGAGGGGAATGGGAGGCAAACAGTAAGGCCGCCCGTATTAAACAGCTGCTCAGGCGCCATTAATGGAGAGGATGCAAGCAAGGTGGGTGGCCATGGAAGTCAAAGGGCTCGCTTCCCAGTGAGCCTGCACAGCGTACAGCTCGCACGCTTCCTGGTGAGCCTGCGCATTGGAGGACAGCTTGCACGCCTCTTGGTCAGCATGCACAGCGGACTGCGCTCGCACGCCTCCCATTCAGTCAAGCAGCTGTCCGCACGGCACCTCCTAGCCATTAAAAGGGTGACGTGTGGCGTCACGTGAATGGTTAACAGAACGCACATGATTTAAACTATACAAAACATTTGAGATGTTAAACTGGCAGCTATTTGTTTCAAAATGCCTTTGTTGGCTATTATTCGAGTGCGCCTTCTCTCAAAATGGACACGAAAAATACCATAGCATGTCGGGTGCCATTCCATGATAGCATGCCAAGTTTCATGAATTCAGACGAGTTTTGGATTTACTAGAATTTAAAAACAAAGTATCTCAATGTTTTGCCCGCAATCAACAGTGCCCTGGAATTTGAAATTCATTCCCATTTCTTGCATGGGACCTAAGCATGCACCCAAGGACACACATTTGATATGTCAACCCATTTTTCTGCACTGGAGCATGTGCATGTAGTTCAAATTTGAATTATGCACATAGAATGCCTAGAAAACCCAGTTAATGTATAAAAATGTCCTAGCGAACCCCGAAAAATCCCAAAAATTGAGACAACACTCCTGTTGTTCTATGTTGACACTAGAAAAAATTTGAAAGCAAGAAGAGGCAACGGATATCATTTCGTCCCCAAAGGTGGCACGTTCCCTACCGAAACCATCAGGCTTGTTGTGAGAAGCTCTGGTTTGCGAGAAGCTTATACCCAAACCTGCCCCAAATGGGACAAAAAATTTACCACAGCATGTTGATGCCGCTCCATGATAGCATGCCAAGTTTCATGAATTTCAGATGAGTTTTGGATATACTAGAATTTAAAAACCATGTATCTCAATGTTTGCGGCCGAGCGACGGTGGCAAGGTGTTTGACATTCATTCCCATTTCTTGCATGGAACCTAAGCATGCAACCAAGGACACAGATTTGATTTTTCAACCAATTTATATGCACTGGAGCATGTGCCTGTAGTTCAAATTTGAATTACACACATAAATGCATAGAAAACTCAGTTAATGTATAAAAATGTCCAAACGAACAACGAAAAATTCCAAAATTTAACACAACACTCCTGTTGTTCTATGTTGACACTAGAAAAAAATTTGAAATCAAGAAGAGGCAACGGATATCGTTTCATCAAGAAAGGTGAAACGTTCCCTATCGTAACCATGAGGCTTGTTGTGAGAAGCTTATACCCCAACCTGCCCCAAATGGGACAATATTTTTACCATGGCATGTTGATGCCGTTCCATGATAGCATGTCAAGTTTCATAAATTTCAGACGCGTTTTCGATTTACTAGAATTTAAAAACCATGTATCTCAATGTTAGCGGCTGAGCGACAGTGGCAAGGTGTTTGACATTCATTCCCATTTCTTGCATGGGACTTAAGCATGCAACCAAGGACACACATTTGAATTTTGAACCCATTTATATGCACTAAAGCATGTGCATGTAGTTCAAATTTGAATTATGCAGATAAATGCATAGAAAACTCAGTTAATGTATAAAAATGTCCAAGCGAAACCCAAAAAATCCCAAAAATTGATACAACACTCATGTTGTTCTATGTTGACACTAGAAAAAATTTGAAAGCAAGAAGAGGCAACGAATATCGTTTCGTCCCCAAAGGTGGCACGTTCCCTACCGAAACCATCAGGCTTGTTGTGAGAAAGCTCTGGTTTGCGAGAAGCTTATACCCAAACCTGCCCCAACTGGGACAATATTTTTACCACAACATGTTGATGCCGTTCCATGATATCATGTCAAGTTTCATGAATTTCAAACGAGTTTTAGATTTACTAGAATTTTAAAACCATGTAT
The DNA here is from genome assembly GCA_011799875.1 of Thinopyrum elongatum. Lineage (NCBI taxonomy): Eukaryota > Viridiplantae > Streptophyta > Magnoliopsida > Poales > Poaceae > Thinopyrum > Thinopyrum elongatum. The sequence continues at coordinate 266,749,529 of CM022297.1, forward strand.
CTCAATGTTAGCGGCCGAGCGACAGTGTCAATGTTTTGACATTCATTCTCATTTCTTGCATGTGACCTAAGCTTGTGGCCAAGGACACACATTTGATTTTTGACCCGTTTTTATGCACTGAAGCATGTGCATGTAGTTCAACTTTGAATTATGCACATAAATGCCTAGAAAACTTAGTTAACATATAAAAATGTCCAAATGATCCCCAAAAAATTCCAAAATTTAACACGACACTCCTGTTGTTCTATGTTGACACCAGAAAAAAATTGAAAGCAAGAAGAGGCGACGAATATCGTTTTGTCCACAAAGGTGACACGTTTCCCTACCGGAATCATGAGGCTTCTTGTGAGAAGCTCTGGTTTGTGAGAAGCTTATACCAGAACCTGCCCCAAATGGGACAATATTTTTTACCCCAGCATGTTGATGCCATTCCATGATAGCATGCCAAGGTTCATGAATTTCAGACGAGTTTTGGATTTACTAGAATTACAAAAGCAAATACCTCAATGTTTGCCGGAGAGCCACGGTGCCATGGTGTTTGAAATTCATCCCCATTTCTTGCATGGGACATAAGCATAAACCCATGGACACATATATGATTTTACAACCCATTTTGGTGCATGTGCTTGTAGTTTAATTTTGAATTGTGCACCTGAAATGCCTAGAAAACCAAGTTAATGTATAAAAATGTCCAAACGAACCCTGAATAATTCCAATTTTTTTGACAACACACCTATAGTTTCATGTTCACTACAGATAAAAGTTCTGGCAATTCAAACACCCTCCTTTGCCGCTGTGACCCCATTATGTAATTCAAATCAAGACGAAAAATCAAGTAGATCGCACACAGTTTATTATCACCAACCGTGTGAGATGCAATACAAAATATCTTGGAGCACCGTCGGAGTATAGTATGCATATGGCTTACGCGAGAAGGTGTGTCGGCTACAGTCCACAGCCGGCGTGTCAAGCACACTAGCTCGCTCCCTAAATATCATTTCACTGTTTAATCGTCGCCGGTGAAAGATGGGGACGTGGACCTGTGTCGTGAGGGCAACTTCGGCGGCCCAATCCGGCGACAGCGCGGCCGCAGCCGCCATGCACGTGCTAACAAGCTGCATGAGCACGGCCGCAATCTGCGACCGGGCGGCCAAGGCAGCCCAAATGGCCGCCGTTGATTCTCAGGTGGCGGCAGCAACATCTGCCTCAGGGATAGCAACTGGCGAGAGTAGCACAGCAGCTGTCTGTTCCACAGCGGCGGCCTTAGCCCTGATGGAGGCCGCCGACGACCATGTCGAGGCCGCCCACTCCCAGCTCCTGGCGGCCACCACACAAATCGAACGAAGCTTCTCCGACAATGGTCGGCAACCCACGGCAGAAGAGTTGGCAATCGCCGAGAGCGTTCGAGTAGCCGTCCGTTCCTCCGCAGCATACCTTGCCACGACGGAACCCGTCCAAGCCCAGATCGCGGCCGCCCACGCCCAGCTCATGGCGGCCTTTTCCAAAGAGATGGCGGATGCGGATGGCGAGATGCTTGTCGAGTATGGTGTGATGGATGCCATGGAGCCCCTTCCCCAGGAGATCGTCGGGCGCGAGCTGGACATGGAGGAGGCGGCGGAGATCGACGAGCACCAGTCGGGGTAGTACTCTTTGTTTTGTTTAATTAAGAGCGCCGGTCTTTAATTTGTTAGAGTAATGTTTAGGTCAGCTAGCTCTGTTTAATTGCTGAACTTGCCCAATTAAGAAGTGTGGGTGTGTTGTAGTCTCCTTTGTGTACCCAAATTATGCAATGACATGGATGACCATTGTAACCAGGGAAACTTGGACCAAAATTTGCACGTTCAAACTCATCACACACGGGGTAAGCTATATGAATCATTTGTGATGTTCACATATCATACACAGTGCTGAATAAGGGACCGTGTCTGATGAAACTTTGCGCGGCAGTTTTTTCGCTACACCGATCCAAAATTTTCAGCTTCCGCGAAAATATCTACCTCCCCGCCCCTCCCCCTTACCAAAAGCCACATTTCCCCTGTTTCCGCCTTCCTTTCCAAGTTGAAACCATCACTCCTTGCTTGCAGCGCCGCCTCCTCATCGGCGACCCTCCTTCATGCTGCTCAGCCTCGTCGATCCAGGCAGGTAATCCACACCCGACCCCCATCCACCTCTTCCTTCCACATCCCACATGCCTCGACCGCCGGCGTGACATCTTCTACCCAAATCACTGACCCCTCCCCCAAATAAGTGCCGGCCTAAGCCATGGTGCACGCAGTATAGCCAGGAGCTCGAGGAGCATTTGGCAGCGAAGAAGCAAATCACGGCCGCACGCGCGGATGAGGTCGCGATGGCTGCCATTCGTGCCGACCCCCAGATATTGGAGGAGCACCTCACCATCGAGGCCACTGTCGACGCCTCACGCGCCGATGCCGCGACGCGGTTGGCTGCTTTAAACGACAGTTTGTGGCATTTTCTCGAGGCCACCGTCAGTGCCTTCGATGAAGACTACGAGGTGTTTTCTCAGTGTGCCCCTGCTTACCTCAACTCGAGAGCCAGCAGGTTGGTGCCCGGAGCGGCTCAGGCAACTCACCACTACGACTAGGGCACCCACAATGTGGAGGCCTCGCCCTCTTCCATGTCCAAGGAGCCAATCATCATCGATATCTCCGACGATGAGGAGTAGCTTGTGTTATTAGCTCACTATAAGGACCTATGTTCAGTTTGCTAGCTACGCCGGTTAAGCATGCTCGATTTACCCATTGCATGTGCTGCTCCTACCTTTCCTTAACAAGTTCTAGTGAATTGTCCTATCTACTTTTACCATGCAAGTTGTTGCTCTAGTGTATATGTTATGTATGTCATGCAATGTGGTGCTCACTTATTAACTGTTTGGTTAATTAGTTGTCATGTTCAGTTAACTGTTTGGTTCAATTCTGCAAATGTGATGTTCAATTTTTCAGGGTGCAATTTTGTGTTGTCTTCCATGTGAGAAATAAATCTAATTTATCTTTACAAAATACATGAGAAACAAATACAATTGCTTTATTTCCAAGTTGTCATGCATGCTTGGTTTGGTTAACTGTCTGATCTTCTAGTATGTTATATATTGTGCAATGCGGTGCTCAGTTAACGTTTGGTACATTTGTTGTGGTGTTTAGTTAACTGTTTGGTTCAATTCTGCAAATGTTGTGTTCAATTCTTCAGGGTGCAATTTTGTATTGTCTTCCATGTGTGAAATAAATCAAATTTATCTTTACAAAATACTCCCTCCGATCCCTTTTAGTCCGCACATAATTTTTCCTCATTTTTCCGTAATAGTCTGCGCAATCTGCATGCTGAGCGATTTCTTCCTGGTCTATCCCTATTCCTGGTCTACCAGCCCACTCGCATGCATTAACTTCTGGCATGCATGCAGCGCATGCACCAATAACAGCCATGCAGAGAAATACTACTCGGGAGGTGGGGGAGGAAACGAGGAGGAGTGGCCAATAACTGGCTCACATAATTATCGCGTCCTAGTTGTCCCGGTTGTTCAATGCAGGGGTAATTTCATCAAAAATCAATGATACATAGTGCTCCTTGGTATGCGTGATTTGAGTTATGCACAGGGTAAAAAGGATCAGAGGGAGTACATGAGAAACAAATACAATTGCTTTATTTCCAAGTTGTCAAGCATGCTTGGTTTGGTTAACTGTCTGATCTTCTAGTATGTTATATATTGTGCAATGCGGTGCTCAGTTAACATTTGGTTCATTTGTTGTGGTGTTTAGTTAACTGTTTGGTTCAATTCTGCAATACAATGTTCAATTGTTGTGGGTGCATTTTGTTATTGTATACCATGTGATAAATAAATCGAATTTGGTTGTAATAAATACATGAGAAACAAATACAATTGCTATATTTCCAAGTTGTTAAGCATGCTTGGTTTGGTTAACTGTCTGATCTTTTATTAGGAGTATGTTATATTGTGCAATGTGGTGCTCAGTTAATGTTTGGTTCATTTGTTGTAGTGTTTAGTTAACTGCTTGGTTCAATTCTGCAATGCGATGTACAATTGTCATGGGTAGAATTTTGTATTGTTGTGCATGTGAGGAATAAATCGAATTTGGCTGCACTTAATACATGAGAAACATATACAATTGCTATATTTCTTAGTTCTTAATCATGCTTGGTTTGGATAAATGGGTTGTCCATGTGGCTCGAATTAATCTGATGAATCTGCAATGTGCTTATTTTTCATCAACATATTTTACTGATAGCATGCGAACCCTCACTTAATCTGATCACTAACTACCTAATATGTGTTGCAGGGAAACAATGGGAAGCACTGAGGTTTACAACCGAGGTTTGCACATGCATGGTCCTTTGTCTAATAGCACATTATTGTGCAATTGCAGGAACCATTCTAATATTTAGGTTTTTAACAATTTGGTCTTGCACATGTAGGTCCTGCTGTCAGAGGTTTTGACCCACTGTTCGGCCCTTTTTGCATATGGGGAAATGAGTTGTCCATGAATATCAGTCAAGTCAAGAAACTCAAAAAGATTGTTAGGATAAAGAAATTAGCGACAAAAAACAACAAGATCTTTGTCTGCATAATGAAGAAGACATCAGTTCACTACAGGATGGTACTAACTATTATACCTTGGCTTTTTTATTCCTTTGCCCCATTTCCAATCTAGAGAAGATATTTATGCACATCCTTGTTTTTAGGCCTTTCCAAAGCAGTTCACTGATGATTACCTCTCAAACCACCTATATGGTCAGGAGGCGAGGAAGGTATTCATACAACACCCACAGTTCAATATTGAAGTCTTCCTGAAGAGGACGAAGGATGGATGGTCAATCATCCACAGGCACTGGCCTAAAGTTGCAAAGACCTTCAACATCAATGAAGGCTCAGTATTTGCCTTCCACTTCAGCAGTTTTCCAGATGAGATTCATCTGTCTATGTACCATCTATGATGCTAATTTCGAAAGGTTATAGATGTTGCATGTGAAACTTGGTGCTGGTGCAGTTGTGTAATGGGGTAGCTAAGTGCTGAAGCTATATGATGTTGTACTCTGATGTATTTCAATTATGAAATCCTGCTTCCTTAATACGAAAATGAAATATATTGTGTGCTTAATATGAAATGTCAATTAGAGTAATAAATGGATTACTAATAATAGGACAATTAGCCTGCTAATGGCCGATTAGCCTCCTAATTATATTTTTCTATTGCAAACGGTTATTGAGAAAACACCATGGGCGATGACCTCAGGCAACGCACACAGTTTCTAAGAATAAACCGTGTTGGATCAATGAACAATGACACACGACTTCCTCTTGAAAATTGTTTGCGTTAGGCCACCTTGCACAAACGTTTACCACATAAAAAGTGTGTGTGACGAACAACCTATGCCACACAGTTTGTTCTACGCACCATGTGTGATGCATTCAATAATGCAAATGGTAAAATTGTTAATATCATCTGCAATGGCAACGCTATCACAAATGATTTAATGGGGAAAATTGTGTGTGATGTACATGCGAACGGAAATGTTTTCCTTGGAGTGACTGTGTGGGATGTATATACTAACGGAAATGTACTTCTTGGATTGACTGTGTGGGATGTACATACTAACGAAAATGTATTCCTTGGATTGACTGTGTGGAATGTACATACGAACGGAAACGTTTAGCTGGGACTGACTGTGTGGGATGTACTTACGACTGGAAACAATTTGGCCTGTATAATTGTATTTTTTTAATACAACTGTACGTATAATCGTATTTCATCGCTCGCCCGTCGCACACGACCTCATTTTGTCGAGCGTGTGTGGCCGGAGGGCCTATCCCCGACGGTTTCTGGATCGTGTGGGAAGGACCCCCCTATCGCCCACACTCACTTGGTGACGGTTCCAAATGCCGTCGCGGAAAGGGGATAAAAATCGTTTGTATAGCACCTCGTTGTACCAGTGCCCTCCCCCACGCAGTTGACATGCAGCAGTTGATTCAATATTGTAGAAGTAGTAACATCATTGTTCGACTTCTCGAAGAGGCGAAGAGCCAAGCACAACCCGAACGTGGGAGTTGCGAACGCTCACATGGCAGTCTTATGTGTAGGGGAGGGGTGTGGTGTGGCAGTTTTGTGGCAATTCTTTTTTATTGTTGTTTGCGTCCAATAGGTGCCGCCGTCGGATGCAGATCTGACGGTTATTGTGGCGATTGCTAGTTATAGTCATCTTACAAAAATCAAAAAAATCCCAAAACAAACCCGACCACATTTCTTGTTTCTAGACATGAATAGGAATCAACCAATAAGATATGTGGGCCGTGTACATTTTTAATGCCTTGAGACGTACCTAGCATGGCATGCAGTGGTCAGTTCATTACATGCAATGGTATTAATTAGCAAATAAATATTAAGTTCTCTCGTTGTCCTCTCCGCCTTGGTCGCGGTGCACAATGTAGTGCATGTCAACAAAAATTATATCGTTAGATTCGTATTTGAACATAGTTTTCAATGATATTTTTTTTGTTGACATGCATGAACATTTTGTTAGTTAAATTTATGATCAATGTTTGGCACAGATTACAATGGGGACCAGTAAACCAGGACGGATCTACTACTACTGACTAGTCTCTTTTTGACACGCATTGACGTTGATACGGCTTGAATGCCAACGAGGGAGAGGGTAGCGGTTCCCGAAACGTTGAACGGTCAATGATGCATCCTCATCCAATTAGCATGCAAAGGGAATTAATTGGAGTAGCAGAATGGAGCCAGCATGATGTGAATGCAATGCAGTTTGGACTCTCATATAACGAAAATGCTAAACCTACGTAAACTATTATGTGAAGTTATGAAACCTTCCTTACCCACGTACTAAACATCCCCCCCTTATTTTCAGGGTGGGCCCCGCACCTCATTAAGCCCAATTAAACATTGCCACCTCATATTCAGCATGTAAACTCACGTAAGATTACGTGGGTGTAGCAAAGCTCCTCATATAAAGGCGCCCCACCACTCCAATCCATCTACTCCTAGTCTCTGTGCACCACTGCTCACTCTGATCCAAGACCAAGACCAAGTGACCAAAAGCCACAAGCACCTATGGCGTCGATGGACGCGAGCGGCAGTTGGCTGTGCCAGATCATCCAAGACGTCGGCCTGCAGCCTCGCACCACGTAGCGTTTCTAGACGGTGCTGGCAACCGCCGGCGTCATGGCCCTTGTCGATGCGGGCTTCGCTTCTCGCATTGACAAGATGATGGTCTGCTCCATCTGCAAGTTCACCACCGTCAACAAGCGCGCGGACTACCTTGTCGTACTCCTCCAGCCCGCGCGCCTAGGCTCCTCATTGCCTGCCACCCTCATCGACCTCCATGGTGACGAACTCTTTCAAGCACTGGTGGCCCTACAGCAACCGGAGGTCGCGATGAAGAATGTGCACCTCGAGGCCGCGCTCGCCGCGGAGTGCCTCGCCGTGCAAGAAACCATCAACCTACACATCCACATCTACGAGGAAATCATCTACATAGGCCACTACAAGGCCAGGGAGGACAGAAAGATGTTGGCCTTCTTCGACCGGCTGGAATCTTTGGACACCATTGTTCAGAAGCATGTTGACCTGGCCACGAAAGCCGCCGCTACTTAGCCGCTGTTCGGTGGGCCGGTGCCCTGAGTCGAGGAGGAGGAGGTCGTTGATGGATGCATATTTCTTCTTGCCTCCTATAACTAGCACTACATCGCCTCGTGGCCTTAATGTGTTAGTGTATGGCTTTTTTATTCCAGTCGTAAATGACATGTGTGATGCCTTGCTCTTATTTGGCGTTAATTATATGTAGTATCACTGTCTTCGTCCTGGTGTACTACCTAGGTCCTGGTTTATTAGTCCCTTTTGTAATTTGTGCTAAATTTTGACCAAAGATTTAACTGACAAAATGTTAGTGCATGTCAACAAAAATTATATCGTCTTATTCATATTTGAACATAGTTTTCAATGATATAATTTTGGTGACATGCATGAACCTTTTGTTAGCCAAATTTATGGTCAAAATTTGGCACAGATTATGATGGGGACCAATAAACCAGGACGGAGGTAGACTGGTCACCATCATGATTTTTGCCAAATTTTGACTTCAGCGACCCAACCTAAATGGAGGGAGTATATATATTGGCGCGATAACCAAACTTATATATTCAAAACTGAGCGTTACTACATGTCACGAGTTCAAAACGAGAAAGTGGAACAAGTACAGCACGCCTGTGTCGTTCGCGTCGCACCCCACATAGTCTTTCCGGCCCATCGCTCAGCGCGCATTGGCTTGGCATTTTCTATGTACAAGTTTAAAAGGTAAAGACTCTGGCGTTCGCATCGCACCCCCACACGGTCTGTCCGGCACGTCGCTCAAGCTAGGGAACACTTGTTGTCTTAGCATTTTCACTGTCAGGTGGGCCCGCAGTTGAGCAAACCGACTATCGGCAAATCCCCACCCCAACCACTGCGCGTCGGCCAAGTTAGAATTAGAAGAGAGAAACAAGGGAGAAGAGCTAGTTATAGCACGTACGCTATTGTCAGATGGGACTCGTGTTGATAGAATAGGAGTACTGAGTACTCGTACGTCTAGTACCAGTAGGTGGGTGCGTGCGACCTATACCTGTCATCACTTTAGGTCTCCTTTTCAAACCGCATCTACGCTTCATAGTACATATTTTTTCACGCATATTTCCTCCTATATGTACTCCTAGGCTATTTCCATGTGCTTCCTTTCGCCGACATGTGGGACATAGAGCATCTGGGTCGTATTGCATGCACGACTCGGAGCATATGCAACCATGCCAGCGTACTTTATATTTCAGACCTAACGAATTACATGCAAACCCCCCGCAGAAGAATAAATAAATAAATGAATTACTACATGCAAACCGGATTATTTTCATAGAAACCGTAACATGTTCATTAAATTTTGGACATAACACATGGAAGAAAAATGACCGGACCTAAACCAGTCTAAGGGCCTCTTTGATTCGCAGGATACTGAAAACACATGAATGGGGAAAGTATGATGGAAATGAACCCAGAGGAGGAGGAAGAGAATGAGTACTGTACATGGTAGAGACTGGACTGTAGTACATTGTTTTTTATGGCCATATCACCACATTGTTTTCTATGGCCTATCGCCTGCTGGTTCACTGGGATGCCGTGTTTCGCACTCCTTCGACGTGAGTACTACTATATACTACGTAGTACTATATATACCGCATGATTCTTTGCTCCTTCTTACGTCGCCGACATGTGGGAGAGCCAGCATCAGGGTCGATGTGTCATGCACCAGATTAGAGTGGGGAATGGAAGGGGGGCATCACCCCGGTCGTAGCGCCACAGTAATAATGTCTATAGTGAGCAGTCATATCACAAGACCCCATCTTTCCAGCAGTAACGAGCCATCAAATCACACAGCCCTACCTTTCCAGCAGTAAGTTCAATCCGCTACTCCCTCACCCTCCTCGCCTCTCTGTCAAACCGGCTACACAAAAACTGCCGCGCGTACTGCCCGAGAAAATCCCCGCCCTCAACTTTTAAATACTCCTAGTATAATTTTGTATCAATGAATTGTGCCATGGAGCAGAAAACCAAAAGAAAAAGGTGGTACATGTAAACAAATACAGTTCAAGCTCTAGCTAGCGATTCGGAATGTAAACCGTGCATGTGTTTATACATATAGGTTACTTCAAAGTACTGAGTCCATTGATGCAATGTGGTCAAACTGTACCATCGATATCTCAAAGCCAAAATAGTTCGAGCTTGTTCGTTCTATATAAATAGTATTGTATGTTTATTCACCCATGGGGTTGTTCAATGAATGGAGGGCCGGGGAGCACAAGTGAACAATACTACTAGTAAGTAGGAGTAGTACAGTACAGTACAGTACAAAGTGCAACGTGCAGTTAGTCACGTTAAATAGAGAGTTTCTTTTCTTTAATGCCACGTACACAAATTTTAACGCTTGTTGTGGAGAGAAAAAGATAATCACTCCACTATATATATAGGCAGGAGCCTGAGCGCTTGCTTTACTAGGGTTGCTCTCTTCATTCTCTCATTCTCTCTAGATCTAAACAAGATAGCGCTAGCGACATTTTATCTCTGCCAACTGCTGGTCACAGATCCGGCCGGATCCCTTCGGCCGGGGTGTGCAGGGGACTAGGTGCATCGTTCACGTGGTCATCGGCAGCAAGGGAGGAAACCCACAGCTGCCGGCGGGTCCCGATCCTCTACCCATGCCATTCTCTCTGACACAGCGCCGGCTCGGGAGGTCCTCCGACCCCTTCTTCCTCCCTGCCGTATTGTGGGTAGATCCGACCTCCCGCCGGCCTCCTAGCCACATCCCGACAACCCTCAGGTATAAGTTTCTTCGAAAGCGGCCTTGCTCTACTGCCCCAGCTCCCCTTGTGTCTGCATGTGGATCTGTTTCTACTTCCATCAGCTCTTCCAAAGCCACCTAATTTTTTTGTATTATTAGAGGTAAAGGTAGTTCATGCAGTCGAATCTAGGACTTGGTTCAAATAGCGAAGAAAGGGGGGAAAGTTGTAGCATGAATTTAGGACTTGATTCAAAGAGGAAATAACAGGGGGAAAGTAGTAGAGATTGGATACTTAACCGATCTCTTGGTTGAAAAGGGAAATAAAAGGAAAAGGTAGTACAAACTGGATAAGGAACAGGTCTATTATTGGTTGAAAAAATGATAGAAAGTGGTGGCTGGTGGACACGTCAACAGAGTATGTCCAGGATTAGATTTGCTACCCTCACATAGTAAAAGGTCTCCAGGATTAGATTTGCTGCCCTCACAGAGTATGAACAAACTCGGCATCACCACTTTATGCCTCCTTGTAGGTACATTGTGCTGATGCGCCCACTGTCGCATGTCCTTACACCAACTTTTTGCTGTTGTTAATGTAAGGGCGCATGTAAAATGAAGCAATCACATTGTTACCATAAGGACATGTCTAACCAATGTTATTTTTAATCTAATGCCTCCAGTAATATGATGCAATTAAACTGTGTTATAAATGGTACTCCTGCTATTTTTGCCAGTATGATAAGTAAGTTGCTTCTTTACGCTGCTGAGTGTCCTGGTGTCCCCACTGTCCCATGCCCTTAAACAAACTCTTTAGCTGTTGTTTATCTACTGTATCTGGTAAACATGCAATGCCACCATTAAAGTAATCCCATATTGGCTTGAGGTAATCCTCCTTTTCAAAAAAAAACTAATCCCATATTTGACGAATGTCATTGTTGATCGTAATGCTTCCGGTAACATGAAGCAATGCCGCCGTTTTAAAATTTCTACTATCCTTGCGTGATTGCCATGAACATAATGAAGATGCTTCTTTTCATTTCGTGTATGTTTCGTATCTTGTTATTGACCAGTAACTGTTTTCTTTCTACCTTTTTGTGCGGACAGGGATATCTATTTCACCTCATTGCTATTGTGACCTTTTGCTGAACTGCACAATACACTTTTTTTGGAATGAGTGTCTTGTGCAGTTCAACTAAAATGTCATGTGGGCAACATCTCTCAATTTTGGTGGAACTGCACAAAGGGTGATTGGAGTTTCCAACATCTCCGTCAAACTCTGCCGGTAATCTCATGCAACATTTTATTAGCCTTTGCAAGATGAGCCGTCACCACAGTGGCACTTTATTTTAGTGGAACTGCACAAAGGATAAGCAAATTATAGTTGCACCTTGCATGAGCAGGACAGGCAACCTTAATGTTGCTCAGTTTTAGTGCAACTACTAAACAAGAACCCACTAGCTCATGAGAGCAAGTACTTCTTGCTAGCTGCATGATGCAATCTTTGCTTCATTTCAGATGGACTGCACAAAAAGGTCGCATGAATTGAATCATCCGAGTGGATCTGCAGGTTCACCACATCGAGTCGTGGCAGCGTAGGACCCCTCTCTCGGTAATGGTTCCCATGACCGGGTATGTTCCTTTTTAGTTGATTTTGACTCTGCATCCAGCTAGTGATCTTGTGCTACTGTTTTGGCACTGCTATGAGAAAGCAATAATGATATTGTTTTTGCATCTTAATTTAATGCCACTAATAATTTGAGGCAATCTTTTGGCACTGCTACTGCCACTGATAAAATGAAGTAATAATACATTTAAAATAGAGCTATTGTCTTAGCTACCATTTCATTTCCAATGTAGATAACTTGCAGAAGGCCTATCTGGCAAAATAAAGTCCATGTGCACTGTATCAATCAGATAGCTACACTGAACTAGTTGAGTCCATCACGCCTACCGTCGGGGTGGCGCGGGCCCCCTCTCTAACTAGTGGGCGCCATAATTTTAGTTGAACTGCACAAAAAATAGATCAAAATGAGTCGACGCTCCTCCTTCTACTGCCACACTGAGGTGTTAATTGATGTCAACGAATCTCCTTCATGGCAAGATACGGGGACATGAAGAATAACTTGATCTCCCAAAGTCATCTCACACAGGTCAGTACTGTCCTTTATCAACATGATTGTGCTTTGTCATACTGTGTTAATGTTGTATTTTTTTAATAAAGCTATTCTATCGCAATCTTTTCTCGTTTTGGAAATAAAGTTGCTTTAACTAGTGCCACTATTATAGTAATCATGCTCTTTCTTATCTATGCAAACAGGAATACTCAACTACAGATGTTTTGATGGTCAAAAGCATTCACCAAGTTCTTGGGTTGTGCATGACACGGCTAGCCTAGATGGATTTAATCCCGAGATTCACTTTATCCAAAGGCTCTAAAGTGCCATGCGTGTGTGCAAGGTGGAAAGAAATATTTCAGGACGTTGATTGATGATTCCATTAGATTCTGCTATGTGTATTTGTTAAATACTAAGGATGAGGCTCTATACACACTACTTCAAAATATAGAAAGCCCTCTTGTGCATATGTTGGAAGTGGTAGTGCCACCAGTGATGCAGAATATTTCAGCTGCCAGTGTTTGACCTGCATGGCCTTAAAAAGGACTGGTTTCAATGTTTAAGCAAATCCTTGGATCAAATTGCTTACATGAAGCATCGATCAATTTTTTTATTTGTTCACATTCTCACAACGTTTGAGTTGCATTTACGTTTGGCTCTGATCTGTGAATCATTGAGATGTGTAGGCAACTTTGTTGTACTTATTAATTGAATCTAATGGGTTGGTTCTGAATCTTTCAAGCTGGTAATCATTGAGATGTGTAGGCATCTTTGTTTTACTTATTATTTGAATCTTATTGGTTGGTTCTGAATCCTGCAAGCTGGGAAACATGACATGATGATGCAGAGGACGGCAACCGGGATTCCACAGCAACCATAACAAGCTGTTCAAACTTGGTAGTATTGTCTATGTGAAAGTGCAGCAAATGAGCTGATCGTGTGCGTCCCGAGAATAATAATTATAATTGTTGTGCATGTTGATCCTGTGGCACTGATAAAATGAGCCAATGCTTTGCTTGTTTCAAGAATAAATTTTAATTGAAGCTAATAAAATTTAAGTAAAGTGACCACTAACACTTGCTATTACAGTACCAATACAGACCCGCTCGTGAACCCGAGGGGGCATGTTCTGTCGGGCGTGCAATGGGCGAGGGAGGGGTAGTAACTGTCGTCGCCTGTACACACTCAATTTACTGTTGAATGCAGTTCCCCAAGAGCTGAAAAATGAACTGCTGCAGCCGCCTACCCACTCGTTCACCATCGATTGCAGTTCCCCAAGATTGAAAAACGAACTGTTGTTGCTGCGGTGCCGCCCAACAGTACCCCAGTACACACCGATCGTCTTCATCGCCCCCTACCCCCAATCCCCACAAAACGAGAACCGCCACATCAACTCTGTGTGAGAAGAGACTCCAATGGCGATCTGAGGGGTGAGCCTGATGGATATGGACTTCAACAAGGAGTTCACCTTTGAGTTCCCCGTTCAGACCCATGGCAGCACCAAGTTGAATGTGATGTACACCAATGATCTGCACTCGATGAAGCTCTTCCTCGCCAAGTTCAAGCAGTACCTAAAGGAGGAGAAAGCACAAGGTCACGGGACTAGACCTTGTGCCCATCAACTTGTCTCCTGACAGGGACCAGCAGATCGCTATCGCCTAGGTATGCGTGTGGGACGAGGTTCTTGCCTACCACTGCTGTAGGGGCATCAGAGGTTCTGGAGCATTCGCTCGTTTCATCAGCACCACCGACTGCACCTTCACTGTGGTGGAGAGCAGGAAGAACGTGACTGTGATTTACGATTCGGCCATCTGGTGCAACAAGCTTGTCAACATCCAGAAGCAATACAAGATCATCGGTAGCGGGCAGGAGAAGGACTCCGCGGTTGACCTCATCGCGACCATCATCGACCCCTGCTATGCCAACATGAAAGAAGACGTCGATACCAAGGACCTGAACACGTGGGAGGTACCTCTGAATCTAGCCTGCATAACCTACACGGCTAAGGACACATACGCATGCTACAACATGTACAGGCGGATCTTGGACATGAGGGTGTGTCTGCTTCCCATAACCGACGAGTAAACGGACAGCCGCAGCATCATGATCAAGCGTGCCAGGAAGGTCTAGATGATGTACTTTATCTATTTAAGCACCTTTATCATCTGAGTGTTTCATGCATTAGCCTATGTGTCGTAATTATCTGTTTTGTCCGAAATATTTCATCTAAGAACCCATTAACCTGTTTGCTTTTTTGAGTGGCTATTTGCTTATGTAAGTAACTAGTTCACTGGGCTGTCGTTCTTTGAATCTCCTTCCTCCAACCATATTCCCCTTCTCAGGTGGACCCAGCAGGTCTCGTACACAGACATCTGGGACCAGCCACCTATCCATTTGTACTTCTTTATTTTGTTCAATCTTTCGTCCTCTTCCTACAGCAGCTGGCGGCGCTGCCGCGCACGCCTCGGTGACCCATCCTAGCCTATGGCGCTGGCCAGGCCATCCCTCTACTCCCACACATTCTCCGGCGACGGCAGCTCCACCGGCCCACCCTGCACCTGAACAAGTCAACCCTCGTACTCCCCTCCGCCTGCGTCTTCCCCGGCTCCGGTTCATTCCGGTCCGAGGTCTCGGCATCGTCCTCCGCCTTGGTGCTCTTGCCGCGGCGCCAACGTCTGTCATTCCCAACATGGTCAACAAAATGAGAGGAATCGGGAGACAACTATTCGTCGAGAGGCTGACAGTCCGGTCCCACCAGGTCCATGGCCTAGGTTTTGTTGTTTAACATGCGCAGCCCACGACATGCAGACACAGTTGATCCAGCTGGTTTCAACTTTTTTTGGGGGTCCACCAGGTATCAAGTGGCCTCTGGGCCTCTCAGCCTAGCTTGTCTATAACATCAGCAGCCAAGTTATGTTTGTTTTTTCAAGACGACGCATAGCTCAGTTCTATTTTCTATAAGAATGCAAAACTGAACATATGTTTTCCCTTCTATAATAGTATATATATTTATATTTATATCTTATTTTATTACATATATATAATAGAAACAACATAAGGTTCCGTTAAACCTGTCGTTCGTCCAACCATTGTATAGACCTTCCCACTTACTTTATTTTTCGTTTTTATTAATCCTATATCTGAATTTTCTCCCACTTTATTTTTCGATGTAATCTAAGTTTTCTCCCAGTACTTTTCCCTAGAACCAACTCAACTGTCCCATGTCTAGCCTAAAAAATAATAATACCCCACATCCTATTAACTCATCAAATTAAAATGATATTTTATTTCATAAATCGAAAGTTCTTGCAAAATAATAATAATAATTGTTTATATATAACTTGGAAAGTTAACTCCTGGTGATTGCGTACATAAGCTTGCAAAGATTTTACTGACCAATGCAGTAATAGACATGCAATCATTTGTTTATGTTTTTATCACATTTCTCCATCCAGCCCAACATGATATTTTCACCCAGCCCAGCAAGTCTGCGGATTTCGAGAAAAATGCAAATGGGCTTTAAATTCTAACATAATATATAAACGGGTTGCATAGACGCTACATCATTGTTTCACCCAGCCCACCAAATGGACTAAAAACCCAAATGGACTGGCTGACATGTGGGCCAGTAGGTCGAAGCCTAAGCACTTTCACACAAAAAATACAAAGGTCGAAGCCTAAGCAAGGCATTGGATTTACATCCAACGGTCGGCATTCTTCTTCAATCTCTCGTCTTCTTCCTCCAGCGCTGCCGTGACCACCAGCTCCAGCCTCCGGCATCCAGCTGCGCTGTTTTGCATGCCTCGCAGTGAAATGCTACCCCACTGACGGCCAGGCCATCCCTCCACTCCTCCTCACCTCATGTTATTCTCTGCTGAGTGTAGGCCCACCCCGCACCCGAACCAGTCAAGTTTCCCACTCCTCTCCATTTGCGACTCCACTGCCGCGTCTTCCCCATCTCCGGGGCATTCCAGTCTGGGGCCTCGCCGTCATCCACCAGCCTTGGTGTGCTCGGCATGGTGTGGTCAATGTGGTCAACAAACGAGAGTCATCAGAAGATGACTGTACGTGGAGAGGCTGACAGTGGAGACGCACCACGCCCATGGATGAATGCATGCAACTGCATTCTTTTTACACTAAAAATAATGTTTTCTCCCCCTGACAGCTGGGACCCACCAGCTACATCTTTGCACGCAAGGAAGTGTGTCCTTATTATGGGCAAAAAAATTATACCTCCCCCTGACAGTTGGGACCCATCAGCTATATCTTCACACGCAAGGAAGTGCCCTCCTTATCCTCCCTGACAGCTGGGACCCACCCGGTTGAACCGTACATAGGGTTGTATCTCTGGTCGCGAACATGTACGTACATACTGGTCGATCGGTGTCTCTGCAAGGATGAACCGTGGCCGAGCAAGGAATGGCACGTGTGACATAGTAGTTGAGGCAGTCCTATCTAAATCGTGTACACGTACGTACAGCCACGCTGCAAGAAAGTAAATACGGCTAGGTATGTACATACGGGTAGGGTCGCAAACGCGTACAGCGACGGTGTCCTGTTCATCGGCAGCCAACTGGCTGGGTCGGAACGGAGGAAACCGCGTCGTGTTCATCGGGAGGCAAGCGGCTGGGTTGGAATGCGTCTTGTTCATCGGGAGCCAACCGACTTGGACGAAATAGCCCAAACAAGGTCATGTTCATCGACTCGGGGTCTCGCGTTCCGCAAAACGGAGGATACGGAGTTCTCTCCGATCGCCTATGGTTGAAATGGGTCCTGTTCATCGGGCGGGGTCTGGCATACCACAAAACGGATGAAACGGATTTTGGGTTCCGCAAACCCTTGAGAGGTTCAAACTCTGGGGTGCGTGCGAAGAACTCGTCCTCCCCAGTCTGCCTACTCGCTAATCTCACAGCCTAGCTCGATGAACTGTAAGGAAAAGAGACATAGCAGTTTACCCAGGTTCGGGCCACCTTGCGGTGTAAAGCCCTACTCCTACTTTGTGGTGGATTGGCCTCGAGGGGCTGAGGATGAACTAGTACAGTGGCGAACAGCCTCAGGAGGAGAGGTGTTCTTGAGCTCGAGTGAGCTGGTGGGGTGAGGGTGATCTGAATGATCTGTCTCGGGGGTCCGATCCCTCTCTACGGTGGTGGCTAAGTCCTATTTATAGTGGCCTTGGTCCTCTTCCCAAATGAAAGGCGGGAAGGGATCCCACAACGGCAAAATTCGAAGGGAGACAACTAGTACATGCTATCCTGACAAAAGTAGTCTTCGCCTGCGAAAGCCTCTGGTTGTGATGCCGTGGTGGGCTCGGTGATGACCTCCGTCCTGCCGTCCTGGCGGTCTTGGTCTTGTTGCGCGGGAATGGAACCCTTTGGCTGATACCTCGGGACTCCGCGCCTGCGCTTGCCTCTTTAGCACCAAAGAGGAAACTGGTACACTGCGCCCGCTGGCGCCCGCCTGGCCTTGGTCGTCATGGCTCATGTCATCCGGACCTCATGAGGTGAGGCTTGCATAGAGATCTCCGGTTCTCGGGAGCCAGCCTCAGGAGGCCGCTCCTCATGGAGGTCTTGGTGTCGTCCGCCTCGCGAGGATTAGCCCCTCGCGAGGGTCTTGAGTTGTTGTCGCTGAAGCTGGGCCGTACCAGGCCGTCGATGGAGCCACACCGTGGGCCACAGGCAAGCAAGTCTGGGTACCCCCATTCCCAGAATGCCGACAGTAGCCCCCGGGACCAAGGCGCGCTCAAACTTGGCTTCGAGGCGAAGCCAAGGGGCAAGTGCGGAGCGCCGCGGGCCCTAACCGCCTGCGGCCTTGGTCGACGCGTGGCGATTGATGGGACGTGGGCGTCTCCGCTTCCCTACGCTGCCTCGGCAACTGTCCTTGGCTGATAAAAAGGCTGGCGCTTGCCGCTGAGCCTTCATTACCTTTCTTCCATCTTGCTCCAGATCCCCTTCTCCTTCTGCTTAGCACGCCTCCAGATCTGCTGAATCCTTTCCCTGGACTCGCCACCGATGGCCACCGACAAGGCGAAGTCATTGGCCTCTACCGCACGCTCGGCACCCTGGTTTGAGCCAGCCTTGAGCGCGTCCTCCATCACCGAGGAGAAGCACCTTGCCGCCATGCTCCTGCAGACAGCGGTCTGCGACAATGAGGGAGGGGAGACGGCGCTCCTGGTTGGCTCCGCCCAGCCGGAAGCCTTGGGTGGCACCTTCTACCCCTTCTTCCTACACAGCGTCTTCGCTGGGCTGGTTCCCCCTTTCTCCCATTTCTTCTACGCCGTCCTCAACCACTATGGTCTCCATGCCCTCCATCTTCATCCCAACTCCATCCTCCTCTTGTCGATCTTTGCCTTCTACTGCAAAGCGTTCGTGGGGGTGAAGCCCTCCGTCGCGCTGTTCCGCCACTTCTTCTACCTCCGGATAAGCAGCAGCCAGTGCTCTGGGTGCGCCAGCTTCATCGCGGCCAACGGCAGCAATGCGATCTTGCGGGCCAGGAAGAAGGTGGAGGACTTCCGGAACAAGTGGATCTTCATGGACGCCAAGCGCTCCCACACTCGGCTGGAGCTGCCGACCGCACTGTCGACGCCCTGGATCGATGGGCTCACGAGAAGCTCATCGACCCCAGGGTGGAGCAGTTGCTGGAGAGGATGACGGCTGACCTGAAGGCGGAGGACCCAAAGGCGGAGAAGCTGACAGGGGCCATGATTGTCAAGGAGTTCCTGACGTAGCGCCTGGCTCCACTCCAGGCGCACTCGTGCCCCCTGTCGAGCTTGAAGGGCACGCAAGACGACCTCCGGTTGCGCCCGGACAACTTGTCTGATGAGGAGCTGAGCAAGGTTGTGCGCACCTTGCTCGGGAAGGACCAGGGTGGCCCCTCGGACACCCATCTCCCATTGTACCATCGCGCCGGCGGGGAGAAGATAGCCGCCGCCATGCCTGTCTTCAACGAGCGGGGGCTCGTGCCGCTGGAGCCTTCCCTGCCCGCGGGCTCCCCGGTGCCGGTGTCCTCCGGCGATCCCTCCGGGAAGGAGGGGAACAAGAGCTCGGAGGCGACCTTGGAGGAGGTGGGGGAGACTTCTCCCCCACGGCGGAGCGAGCTCCTCCGTGCCTTCTCTGATGACGATGTCGACGAGCACCCAGTCAGGGAGTCGCCGCGCTCCGCCGGGGTCACCACGAGGTCCAGGGGCATCCCTCCGAAGAAGCTGAAGCAGGGTGTCCCGAAGAACGACAGGTCGTCGCTGCTTCCCCGAGGTGAGAAGGAAGAAGGAGGACGCGAGGGCTCCTGAGGCCAAGCAGCCCACCTCGGCCCCGGAGGTTCTGGCGCAGACGGACGAGGCTAGCTCGCGTCCTCCTGCCGCAGGGTTGCCCTCGCGAGGCTCAGGGGCCCAGCCTCAGGAGAAGGATGCCCCTGCGGCCGCGCCGGCTTCAGAGACGCTTGCCTTCAGCGCGCCTGCTAACAGCCCGAGGGCTCCGGAGCCCCCGACCATCCTTGCTGCTGCTGCTGCTTCGCCAGTCTTGATGCCGTCGCCGTCTCCTCTTCCAGCCGGCGGGCCGCAGCTCTCCTACCGCGCCCGGTGCTCTGGAGCAGGCCTTCTCCATGTTGGATCAACTCCGGAACGATCTTCGGGGCCCCGATCGGCGCCGGGCTTCGGGGCGCCTGGAGCTGGTCTCGGGGTTGCTCCAAGCTGACTCGTCCATTAGGGCAGCCTGGGACCAGGCCGACGCTGCTGAAGAGGAGGGCCAGAAGGTGGCCGGCGTGGCCGCCGCTGCCCGTGACGTGGCGTTGAAGGACGTGAAGGACGCTGAGGAGCGCTGCCACGCGGTGGAGGCCGAGTTGAAAGCCCTCTGTGATGAGCAGGCCACCCGCGCCCGCCAACTCGACGAGCAGGAGGAAAAGCTGAAGGAGCGGGAGTCTGCGGTCGCCGGTCGTGACGCCGAGCTGGAGCAGGCATCTCGGGAGCAGGCCACGAAGCGCGGCCGCCTGGAGAAGCTGAAGGAGGAGGTGGAGGCGGCCCAGGCGGCCCACGCCCAGCTTGTCTCCGATGAGAAGGCTCGGCTGGAGGCCAGGGAGAAACTCCTTGCCAAGGCTGAGGAGGCCGCAACCGCGGGGCGTGCCCCCTTCGACTCCCTCGAGCAGAGGTCCCGCAAGGCACTGTAGGATCTCTACGGGAGCGGGTACAAGGAGCCGCTGGTGTCTCCGGAGGAAGGCCCCGCCGGGCTGCTCCCCAAGCTCATCGCGGCGCTCAAGGGCATCGTCGTCGGAGTGGGCCCCATGGTGGAGGGAGAAGCCCATGCGCTTTCGGCCTCAGCCGCAACGCGCGTCTTCAGCCACCTCCATCTTCGGGACTCCAGCTTCGACTTTGGTGCCCTGCTCGAGCCCGTGGACCCTGAGCTCCAAGACGCTGCTGCCGAGGCCGTGAAGGGTCAAGTGGAGGCCCTGCTCCAGAAGTTCGTCGCCGTCGACCCTGTGCCTACGGCTGACGGCAAGGACGGCGGCGACGTCGTCGGTGACGGGACTCCCCAAGCGGGCAACGGTGGTGTCCAAGGCTGAAGGAGATGGCGGCGCTTTCCCATTGTTCTATTCCTGCAACATGTATCGTGCCTCGTGGAGGCGTAAGAACTTATGCTTTGGAACTTTAAGAGACAGTATGTTTTGTAATAATTTGCTAAGGTTCTGCGGTTTCATCTCCGTTTGCTTTGATGTTCTGCATCGGCAGGGCCCGGCCCCGCGCATACCTCAACCACCGTTGGGCCGTACGGATCGCCAGGACGAGACCAAGGGGTGAGGGGCTATGTGGCCAGTTAGGCTCCTGAGTCGCGATGCTCAGGAGTCCCCCTTGACGTACGAACAGCCCTCGGGAAGGATACACGAGAGTGGGTCTTGGCGTTCTGCGTCGGCAGGGCCCGGCACCGCGCGTACCTCAGCCGCCGTTGGGGCATCCAGATCGCCAGGACGAGACCAAGGGGTGAGGGGCTACGTGGCCAGTTAGGCTCCTGAGTCGCGATGCTCAGGAGTCCCCCTTGATGTGTGAACAAAAACCCCCATACCTGTCCTCGTCGGGCTTTCGCTCGGGAGGGATGTGCGAAGACCAGGTCCGAGGGACCTGGCATGGTGGCGTACGCCAGGCATGACCTGAGCATAGCCCTGTGCCCAGCCCCCTCGCGCTACTCTCCCGAGGGGAAAGCAGCGCGGTGAGGCTGAACACCGAGCCTGGTGGCTCTCCTGAGGTTAGTGCAGCCGTTAGGCTGCCCCCAGTTGTTTATCACCAACGCGGAGCATGGCGCTTCCGCTCTTGCACGGGCATAGCCGCTCCTCGACCGTGTCGACTGCCAGCACGGAGCATGGTGCTTCCACTGGTACGTGGGTGGGGGCTCCCTTTGAGGGAGACCCCAGGGCATGTACAGCCCCGCCCTGACACGTGGCTTGCACGGTAGGGCTAGAGGAGGTGTGTATGGGCACTCGTGAGCCAGCGCGGGACCCACGAGGCCCTACCTCAAGGCGGGTTGCGCCTGAATTTGATTCATAGCACTTGTGATAGTCCTGCGAGATGGTTAGGCAACCTGCGCCGAGTGAATCTCCTGAGGTTATCGCATGAGAAGGCCAAACACCAACGACCCCAGGAGGTGATGTGAACGGGTCCGGCCCGCCAGACAGAGCTCAGCCGTTGGGTTTGTCGTCGCTGCAGGGATGGACCCGAGCACAGACACCGTGCCCAGTCTTCTCTTGCAAATGTCCTGAAGAAAGATAACCAGCGCGTGGCTCCCGCGGTGGCGAGGCACCGGGTCGCGCGCCCTAACTTACCCACCCCCGATTAGCTCATGCGAGAACAAGGCACCAAGGACCATGGGAGGTGACGTGCATGGGAGCTGGCCCGCGAGCTAGAGCTCTGCCACTTGGGTTTAGCGACGCTGCAGGGACGGACCCGAGCACAGACGCTGTGCCAGTCCTTAATCATGAGGCAGTCGTGGGTGGGCTTGCAAGGGCGTACGACGTTCATGGTGATGAAGCACCCGACAGTCAAGTGATAATCATAAATAAACTCATGGATAGGGTAGAGCTAGTTCTGATAGATGCAAAACAATACATGCTGCAGGGACAGACCCACACGGCTTGGGGATAATGCAGCCCGAGGGGTGCCCCCAACTGAGCAAACCAGAAAATGTCACCTGGCACCATTCCTGAAGAGATGTTGGAGTAGCTGAAGATGCATGCCGCAGAAGTCGCTCCTCATGAGCCGCCCAGGCCCTGAACCTCGGGAGGCTCTGGGGGCCCGCGAGGCTCGCGAGGATCCATCTCCGCCTCTGATAGGATCGCCTGGCTTCTAGCCTCATGAGCCACCAGGACGCCCCACATGTGGCGCTGGAATGTAGCAGCCGCGCTCGACAAGCCGAAAGGCATGCGAACATAGCTGTGAGGGGGACCCTCGCACCGGCCAGTGCGGGACGGCCAGAAGCGCTCCTGAGATGCAGCCCTGTTGAGACCTGGGATGTTGACGCAGACGCGTAGCTCGCTGTCCTCGCCGGGACAAGGAGCCGCCCTGGGTGATGGGCGATGGTCGCCTCGCATAGCTCTTGCCTCCTGAAGCTCCTCGGTTGCCTTGGTGATGAACTCCTGAGCACCTGGCACCTAGCGCCTTGTACCCTCCTGGCAGAAGCGCGCGCTGAAGCACGCCTCCACATGGTGCCCGAGCGCCTCCCTCGTGACGTTGGCCAGGTCAGAGGCCCTCTAGTGGAGAGCCCCCGAGCCCAGCCTGAGAGGGGCACCGGGCGCGCCTTCCTATGCGAGAGAGGGAGGTGCCCCGTCAGTGGGCGTAGGGCCTGAGGTGGTGCCGCTGGACACCCCGCTCTCCTGAGGTCCTTGGCGGAGCAGCTGCTTCTTCTTCTTGGGGACAGCCTCAGGAGGGTAGACGGCGCCTTCATCGTCTAGGTTCTCGACCGCCGCATATAACTTAAGTGTATCATCATCAAGTACAACATAAAAAAATTGAATACCTAACATGAACTCGACCCCTCGGTGATCCTCGACCCTTGACCCCTCGACCCTCGACCTCTCGATAACCCTCGACCCCTCAGCGAGCCTCGACCCCTCAGCGAGCCTCGACCCATCGGCGACCCTCGACCCTCGACCCCTCGACCCCTCGGCGACCCTCAACCCATCGGCGACCCTCAACCCCTCGGCGATCCTCGACCCCTCGGCGACCATCGACCCCTCGGCAATCCTCGACCCTCGACCCCTTGGCGGTCCTGTCGAACACCTTCACTGTGAGCATGGTGCGGCTGTTGTCGTAACTTAAGATGCGGGCATGCCCGAGCTGAAGATCATCAGCGTGGGCGAACTGCTTCCATCTGTTCTTCACGCACGGATGGAAGCAGTTCACCCGCGCTCATGACCTTCAGCTCGGGGACGTCCGCATCATAAGCTACGACACCAATCGGTCAGCACTCGGACCGGAAGATCCTTGACCATCGACCCCTAGCCCCTCGACCCCTCGGCGACCCTCGACCCCTTGGCGACCATCGACCCCTCGACCCTCGACCCCGCGGCAATCCTCGACCCTCGACCCCTCGGCGGTCCTGTCAAACACCTTCACTGTGAGCATGGTGCAGTTGTTGTTGTAGCTTAAGATGCGGACGTCCCCGAGCTGAAGGTCATCAGCACGGGCGAACTGCTTCCATTCGTTCTTCGCGCATGGATGGAAGCAGTTCACCCGCGCTCATGACCTTCAACTCGGGGACGTCCGCATCTTAAGCTATGACACCAGTCGGTCAGCACTCGGACCGGAAGATCCTCGACCCTCGACCCCTCGCCCCTCGACACCTCGGCGACCCTCGAACACTAACTAAACTACACTAAAATAGAACACTAACTAACTACAACTAAACTAGATTAACTAAACTATACTAAACTAACTAAACTACACTACACTAACTAAACTCCACTAACTAAACTATAGTACAATAACTAACCAAACTACACTAACTAAAAAACACTAACTAAACAACACTACACTAACTACACAAACTAAACTACTCTAACTACACTAAGTAAACTAACTACAATTAACAGAGAAAAATTTGAAAAAAAGAGAGGGGGAGGGGGCTCACCGGAGTGGGGGAGGTCGAGGCCGGCGTTGGTGGAGATGGAGGGAGAGAAGACAGAAGGAGGAAACGGAGGAGGAGGGAGGAGGCGGGGCCCTCGGGGCGAGGAGGGGGGAGGGGGGAGGGAGGAAGGGAAGGGGGCCTGGAGGAACGGAAAGAGAGGGGGAGAGGAGCCGGGAGTGGAGGACGGGGAAGAGTTAGGAAAGAGGGAAGGAGAGGGACGAAGAGTAGGTGAGGGAGGAGGAGGGGTCGAGGTAGGGGGAGGAATGGGGTGGGGGGGAGGAGGAGGTGTGTGGCGGGGGGGGGTGGGGTGGTGGGGCGCGCGGGATCGTGTGTGCGGTCAAGGGCGGGGGGGGGGCGGGCGGGGTGAGGGCGGCGGCGACGGCGGCATGTGTCGGGGTGGGAGGGAGGCGGGGTGCAGTCGGGGGGGGGGGCGGCGTGGGGTCGGAGCAGCGGGCCGGGGCGGTGGGGTGCAGTCGGGGGCGGCGGTGGGGTGCGGTCGGGGAGAGGAAGGTGGAGAGAGAGAAGAGAGATAGGAGGGGTCGGGTGGGTAACGGCCCATTAGGTAGTGGCTACTTTGCCGTCTGCTAGCGGACGGCAAAGAAACTTTGCCATCAGCTAGCCGACGGCAAAGAGGGGGGATGGGCCAGGCCCCACGCGCCAGCCTCCACTGGACCCCACCCCACCTCTTTGCCGTCCACTAGCTGATGGCAAAGAATAGGCTGATGGCAAATAATATCTTTGCCATCAGCCAGTTCTTTGCCGTCTGTTCTTTGTCATCCGCTAGCAGACGGCAAAGAACTGGCTGATGGCAAATTCTCTGATTCCAGTAGTGCATGGTATTTTGAGTGCAAACTTGTGCTGACGAGGCACGTAGAGTGCGAAGAATCTGGGCGTGTCATGGGGCGCCCGTCCCTATTTGCAGCGAACGCATGCGGGTTCCCATGACAGGGAACGGGTTCAAACCCGTTTACTATTTTCACCGGCCTTTACGGTGGGTCGGCATCCGGGCCTATATGGGCCGTTGTGGTCTTCGGCCGCTAGGGCCGCAGTGTGCTCTTCGGTTCGAAGTGAGCATTCTTTGTTGCCGTTGATAGTTATGACACCCGAGGGACCAGGCACCTTCACCTTGAGGTACGC
Source organism: Thinopyrum elongatum (assembly GCA_011799875.1). NCBI lineage: Eukaryota > Viridiplantae > Streptophyta > Magnoliopsida > Poales > Poaceae > Thinopyrum > Thinopyrum elongatum. Next base: position 266,775,225 of record CM022297.1, read on the forward strand.
GTAATGCGGAACGGCATTGAATTTGGCGAACACTGTTCGGCCGAGGAGGGCGTGATAGCCACTGCGAAAAGGTGCAAAATCGAAAATCAAGTCCTTGCTTCGGAAGTTATTCGGAGATCTGAACACTACTTCAAGCGTCACGGTGCCCGTGCAGCGGGCCTCCACTCGCAGAATGACCCCCTTAAAGGTGGTGTTACTAGGTTTGATCCTTGATGGATCGATCCCCATTTTCCTCACCGTATCTCCGTATATCAGATTGAGGCTACTACCTCCGTCCATTAGGACTCTAGTGAGGTGGAATCCATCGATGATGGGGTCTTGCACTAGGGCTGCGGACCCTCCATGGCGTATGCTGGTGGCATGGTCCCTGCGATTGAACGTGATCGGGCAAGCTGACCATGGATTGAACTTTGGCGCTACTGGCTCGATGGAGTATACATCTCGTAGTGCTCGCTTCATCTCCTTCTTCGGTATATGGGTTTCATAAATCATGTTTACCATCTTGACCTAGGAAGGGAAGGGTTTCTGGCCTCCACTATTCGGAATGCGGGGCTCATCATCGCCCTCGCTTCGTGGGCTTTTGCCCAAGTCTTCGACTGTGAGTTTGCCGGCCTGTTTGATCACCCAACAATTTTGGTTGGAGTGGTTGCCGGCCTTCTCTGATGTGCTGTGGATCTGACAAGGCCTGTCCAGAATCGTGTCTAGTCTAGATGGGCCATCATTGTTGCCTTTAGGGGATTTCTTTCGGGGTCTGGACTTCTGGTTTCGGAATCCGGCATTTACTGCCGTATCCTCGCCATCGCCATCATTGTGGCGACGTTTATTCTTGCTGCGTAGGGCTTTCCATTTCTGTCCTGAACCTCAGAGGTACCGGGTGTGTCGGGGTTGGTGTTTTTGTGAGCGAGCCAACTGTCTTCGCCCGTGCAAAAGCGGGTCATGAGGGAAGTAAGGGCTGCCATAGTTCTTGGTTTGTCTTGGCCGAGCTGCCTTACGAGCCATTCGTCCTTGACACTATGTTTGAAGGCGGCCAAGGCTTCGGCGTCCGAACAATTGACAATCTGGTTTTTCTTGGTCAGGAACCTGTTCCAAAATTGTCGAGCAGATTCTCTGGGCTGTTGTGTGATGCGATTTAGGTCATCGGCATCCGAAGGCCGGATGTAGGTGCCCTGAAAGTTTGCTCGAAAAGCGTCCTCGAGCCGTTCCCAGCAACCTATGGAGTCCTTAGGAAGGTTGTTCAACCAGTGTCGAGCTGGACCTTTAAGCTTTAGCTTCAAATATTTAATGGCGTGGAGGTCATCTCCTCGCACCATGTGGATGTGGACGAGGAAATCCTCTATCCATACGGCTGGATGTATGGTTCTGTCATACGATTCGATGTTCACAGGCTTGAAGCCTTCCGGGAATTGGTGTTGCATTACCCTCTCTATGAAGCACAAGGGATGTGCGGCACCCCGAACTCGGGCTACATCGCGTCGGAGGTCTTCGGCCCTCCGAATCTGCTGCTGCTCCCGGATTCTATCATTTCGGTTTAGCCGATCGTAGTATCCTTCCCGGTAAGCGAGCGGGTCTTCTCTGGGTCCGTAGATGGACCTGGTATGGCCTCCTAGAGCGTCTAGGTCACGACGGAGGTCGTACTCATAAGTGGGCCGCACTTGATCCTTGCCATGACGGCGAGGTGGGGCGTCTGGGTGCTCGGCCTCGTCAGTTTCCCTGTCCCACCCTCTAGGGGGGTGGTCCAGCTGTTCGGTGCTTGCATATGTCGGGCGTGTTGGCTCTACGGCCTCGTCGTCGAACTGGGGCAATAGCCTTCGCTGGGGATTACTCTTGGTTGGCTATTCATGGCCATACCCCTCTTTGACAGCTAGGACTTTAGTCCATCGGTCGTTGAGGGTGTCCTGTTCGGCTTTGATTTTGTGTTTTTTTTACTTTAGGCTGCGGGCGGTGACTAAAAGCCTCCGCTTGATCCGTTCCTGCTCTAGAGGGTCTTCGGGGATGATGAAATCGCCCTCCCCAAGACTGACCTCCTCTTTAGAGAGTGGGAGGTAGTTGCTATCCTCGGATTCGTCGGGGTTTTCTGAATTGAGCGGGTCCTCCTGCCCCGCTAGGTCATCTTGATGATGTTCGAAGGCTGCGTCTCCGGCGAGGCCATCTGTATTATTTACGGTGCCATTCTCCGTAGAGTCCATGTTGCTCTCATGGCTTCGACGTGGCTTTGGTCGACGATGCTGTTTTCAGCGTTTTGGCAACTCGTCTCTGGGCTTGCCCCGGTCCTGATCAGGAGTGCCATCACCATCCTGGGGGGTGTCCACCATGTAAATATCGTAAGTGGATGTGGCCGACCAGCGACCGGTGACGGGGGGGCAACATCAGTATTGACCGTGGGTCCGCCCTCCTCGTCCATGTATTCGGTATTTTCTGAATTGTACTCTAGCATATCGGTTAAATCGTCGATAGTGGCTACCAAGTAGGTGGTGGGTGGGACACAAAATTCCCTGGGGTACGCCTCGAAGGTTGATGATTGAAGGCTGAGGGTAGGTCCTCCTGGATGGTCATATTCTGAATTCGGTCCGGTGCCTCATTTAATATTGCGAGGGTCGCCGAACTCGAGGGTTCCGGACCAAATTCCGGTGTAACAGAGTGGGGGGCAGTCAGTGCCCTGGCCGGTCCTTGGTTTCCGCTGGCCGTGCTAAGCTCGGGGTGTGGAGCCGGATTCTTGACGGGGTCCGGATCATCACTGGCGGTCAAGGACGGGCTTTGGTCCTTGTGTGTGGCTTCCCCGCCGGGGTTTGAGATCGGGCTGCTTTGGGCCGGGGGTGACCCCTGGCCGTTGGCTGCCGCTTTGGCGTAAAGGCTCAAGGCCAGGTGGGCGTCGTGAGGGGAAGGTTCGGCCGAGATTGATTCTTGGCTTCTGCCTCCTGATTCTGCCTCGAAGGTAGAAGATAGGTCCTCCGCCGTTGTGGTGTATCCAGACGGAGGCAGAGTCTGGCCCCTGCTCGAAGCGGAGTTCTCCTGGCCCGAAGCCATTGAGGTTGATCCATCGATCGGATTAGAAGGGGACTCCGGAGCGGGCATGGCGAAGGTGCGAAAGGGGGCAGCCAATCCGGTGAAAACCAGATCGCCCCGCGTGTCCACGACGTAATCCAGGCCGCCAAATCGAATTCGGTGTCCGGGAGTGAAGGTGTCGATCTGGCCCAGACGACCAGTCGGGTCGGCGTGCAGCACGATGTTGCCGAACGCGAAGAGTTGCCTGGGGATGAAGAAGTCCCCGGATCTGATGCCCTCTCCGATGATTAGGCGAGCCATCGATCCTTCGGGCGACCCCACAGTGGAACTCTCAATGAAAGCACCAATGTCGGTGTCAAAACCAGCAGACCTCGGGGTAGGGGGTCCCGAGCTGTGGATCTAGGATCGATGGGGAACAAGGGACGACGAACACAGTGTTTACCCAGGTTCAGGCCCTCTCGAAGAGGTAATGCCCTACGTCCTGCTTGATTGTATTGGATGTATGATGTGGTTTACAGAGTAGATCTACCTCGAGATCCGTATGAGCTAACCCTAAGGCGATGAGGTGATGAATGTAGCTCTAGCCCTAAGACTAAAAACCCTCGGTTTATATAGACACCGGTAGGGTTAGGGTTACCGACGATAGATTACAATAAGGGTTTAAAGAGATCCTGCGCCTTCTTGACTTGGAGGAGGGCACACCACGGCTTCATATATCTCCTGTCACTATATGGCTCCACCAGTCTGGCCCATGTATAATGGGCCATCGCCCCGAGGACCCCTTAGTCCATGACTCCCTCATCAGGGGTAAACGTTGGGTAGCCTATATCGTATGGCAAGCATCCAGGGTACCCCGGCGCAGGCGCGTTCACTGCTGGCTTCACACGGTCATCTGATCGGTGACGTGCTTCTCGACGCCGCTCGATGGTCGTGCGTGTGTGTTCAACTCGCCGGTCTCGCAGTACTTGGCGCTGATCTTGGTGGCTCCGCAGATCAGACGACGCCATGGACACCTCGTCCAACTCATCGGTTCGGCGTGCCGCTGTTGCTGGGGAGGAGACTACACCATTGGCACAGCGCCTCTGGTGCGCTCGCCAACTGGTCTTGCCGGTGCTGTGGGTTGCCGCTGTGAAACTCCTGCCTGTTGCATCCTGTTGCCTTCAACAAAACTGAGGAGACTCTGGATGGTGGCTCTCCATTCGTCCATCTTCTCCGGTGTAGGAGGGAAGTTCGGCATTGAGCTTGTGCCATGGCCTCTACCGGCGTATTTGGCATGACTGGGCGCGAGGAACGAGAGGCGCCTCGACTTCTGACAGAGCCAGAAGGAGCTCCATCTCGCTCGTGCTGCAGCTGTCGATTTTTGCTGGTAGGTTGGTGTGGTGGTTGCCCATGAGCATCTTGAGGACGATGCTCAGGGTTCTTGTCTGGTGTCGTCCGGAGTCGTCGGCACCGCGATGCTGCTTTCCATGTCCACCTTGCGATAGTCTTGGCATGTGCTTCGGCGTGCCGTTCATGGATGTCACCGCACCATCCTTAGATGTCACTGCGCCACCCTTGGATGCGGCAGTTCTACCCTTGGTCGTGACCACGGCTGGGTTTGACTCGCGTTGCTCCAGACCACGCCGTTGTGGTGACTGTGCTCACCAGAGCGACGAGGAAGTTGGCCGCCTCCGCCCCCATTCGTCGTTGGTGTCTGCGAGGGAAACTTGGACGTAGACGGTGCAGCCGCGCCCTTGGCTTTCTTGGGCACAATGGACGATGATAAAGCTGGCGCCCTACACTGTTGGAACAGATTCGCACATGCGACCCCCCTACCTGGCGTGCCAAATATGTCGACGTACGATAATCTTTGTGACCAACAAGGCCCCTTGGTGGTTCGGCTGTGGAAATCACAATGCACAAAGAGCAGATCCAGCAGGTAAGCACACAAAGATTTACCCAGGTTTAGTCCGCCATGAGGCGTAAAACCCCACTCTTGCTCTAGTGGATTATATGTGGAAGAATGCCCAAGTTACAAGTGAGCGCAAGCTTGCCGGGAAGGTGCTCGGGAAGTGCAGCTATGTATTGCAAATGGCAGGGTGTTGACCATTCTAAAGGTTGCCATTGGCCTCCTTTTATAGATGAAAGGGGCTACCACAGTGGCAAAATGGTAAATACAGATGTATAATGGCTAAACTAGGCTATAATGCCAAATACCTAACTTTGATCGATTAGGACACATGCATTAAATGCTTCTTTAGGTGTCACGCTGAGGAGGAATGCCGACAAGGTCGTCCATCTCCACCAGTACAACTTGCCAAGCTACCTCTTATTCTATTGACACGCCATTTGGATGGGTGTCAATAAAGTTGTTCTTTAGCCACAGCGCCGCCGGTGGCCTGACTCTTGTTCTTAAGTACTTCTTTAGTACTTCTCTATGACCTGCCTTGAGATCTTATTCATGATTTTAAGTCTTGAGTATATGTAAGAGCCATCCTCCCGCAAGCCTTTGCCATCATGAAGGCTGCAACTGTGATATGGGGCTAACCCGGTGTAGGCCGATCTTTCACGATTGGAGTGGATTCCCTCGAAGAACACGATGAACATGGGGAAGAACGGGGAGAAATCACAAGGGGAAACACTCAAGAACAAGTCCAATCACACATCCACTAGACAATCAAACACACAAGATCCACAAGGTACATGAACAACAAAGGGAAAGATACAAGGTAAAGTTTATCTCCATGAGGAGGTCTTGATGATATCCTAGACGGATCTTACCGTGAGGGGCCTTGACGATATCCCGCAGGATCTTCTCACATGGAGGTCTTGAACTCCATGGGAGTGGTGGTCTATCTCTCTCTCTCAAGAGTAGAGGTAGGTAGGAGCAAAGCTCACATACAAATGAGCTATCATATTTGCTAACCCTAAAACGTAAGTGGAGGGGAGTATATATAGTCTAAGGGGTGAAGGGGTACATGGGCTTCGGCCCAGATGGACTGCACGCAGGCAGGGGGAGGCCGGATGTCCGGGCGTCGGGCCGGATGTCCGGGGCTTCGCGATAGGCCGGATGTCCGGGCTGGGGTGGCCGGATGTCCGGGCTGGCGTGGATGCGTTCTATGAAGGATGCCGGATTTTCGGGCTGGGGCCGGATGTCCGGGGCATGGGGGCCGGATGTCCGGGCCTTGTAGCACTTCGGTTGCTGGGCTGCTGCTGTTGTTGACATCTTTATGGGCCGGATGTCCGGGGTTGTGGCCGGATGTCCGGGTCCTGGGAGTTGTCTCCGTCTTGACGCTCCGACAATACCTATGCATGCACACGGGAGAAGTGTCAAGTAGTATACCATCCTCGAAGGGGTCAAGTGAGCACGTGTAAAGGAGATGATTCATGTTTGTGTATGTGAAGTAGATGTCGCGCGTGTCACTCGCCGAACGGACTCTTGACATGGTGATGTCCATAGGATGCTCCGCATCATCTCCCCCCCCCCCTTGGGAGAGATCCGACCTCGGATCGAAAAGCAAATCACCATGGGAAAGAGATGGCTTCGCCGTGTAGAAGTGGATGTTCACCAAGTACTCGTCATCCTGAAGCTCGAAATGGGCACTCTCCAATGTTGCAGCATCTAGTGGTTCCTTCAAAAGGAGTAAGGACAACAAACTCTTGGAAAAACAAATGTGGTTAGCGTTAGTGAAAAACCAAGCATTCAAGAGGTGATTCACCAAACAAGTCTCATCATCATGCAAAGCATATGGTGTGACAAAGGATTGTGACATGGCATGTAAGCATATCAATCGAGCACAAGCAAATCTATCATGTGGACAAGTATGTAAATGTGAGGTAGTGATGCAAATATGTGTAACAAGAGAATAAGCATCTACCTCAAAGGCATAGCAAGCATTCACAAAGCTCTCAATGAAAGGTCTATGGTAGGCATAAGAATCATTCACAACACCGAAGAAGATGAGATGTCTAAACACATGGGTCAAGTGCAAGACAATCCAAGCATAATGTACATAGGGTGTAGTGAAGATAGTGTGGCACTCAACACAATAGAAAGAGCAATTATTCATCATGTGTGAGGCAATCAAGGCAAGCATGTAGCAATCTATGGGGCATGGCATATGTGAAGTGATGACATTGTTGCAACCAAACATATGATAGAAGCAATTAATCCAAGAAATGGATGCAACACACAAGGTGTATATGTCATGAAGCATGGCAATGTAGCAATGATAAGTCAAAGCAAGATCTCTATCATGTGTGCAATATGTCAAGGTGCAAGCAACACATGAAGTAGGATCCACAATATTCATGCTCATGGTTTGGGGATTCTCAAAAGAGAAGGATATCACCTTGAAAGGATGTCCTTGTGCGTCCTTCACAATGCCGAAACACAAGCAAGTGCGATGTAGAATCGTCATGGTAGAAGGTGGTTCGCTCTAAAGAGCTCGGATTGTCAACTCACGTGACGTGGAAGTTGACACGAAGTCCAAGTTTCCTACACATGCACACAACAAAACAAAGAACGTATGCGCATGGTAGATAAACACATCATCCATCATGATGGTTCTCTTCTTTTCCACATAACCATTAGAAGCACAAGTGCATGGATAATATGATGCAACAATGGCGATATTCATGGCACTAGGTATATGGTGCAAAGAGGTAAGACAAACATGCTTCACAAGGAATATGTCAAAATCTCCAAAGATACGTGAGAATGCTATGGGGGCAATCTCATTAGCAAGACTAAAATCATTGTTGCACTCAATACGTAGAAAATCATCTAGCATGAGGGAGGCAACATATGGAGATATATGACAAGAAGCAATAACAATCATGTGCAAAGCATGTAGATGGTTGTCATCAACCGCATGGAATGAGCAAGTATGAATCATGGGTGATGCAACATAAGCAAGCATATCAATCATGTCATGCAAACTAGTGGAGCGAAGATGCAACACACTAGGGGAAATCATGGCAATCATGTCATGTGAGCAAATAATAGGCATAGGCAATGCACATGACATATCGCAAGCACGAACACAAAGCAAGATCATAGTATCATCATAGGAATGGGTCATAAATGGAACATGGCAATAACAAGCAATATCTCCACCAAGCTTGCAAATACACATGCAAGTACTAGAATCAATCATCATGTGTAATGCAAAGCATGTGTCACAAATGCATGGCAAAGGCATAGGAATGGGCATATCATGCAAAGTGAACATGGCAAGATGGGCAAAGGATATATAATGGACAATAACCCATAACCATGTGAGGGCCATGTAGAAGAAATGCGCGAAGTTTTTGCGCGAAGAGAGCGGTGGGAAAGACAATCCATGTGATCCCAAGTCATCATTGCTCTCTAGAGCTCGTTTTGTCAACTCGTGGGATTGCGAGGTTGACAAGTATTCATGGGTACCTACACAAAAGAGACACAAACCAAAGAAATTGTGTGTGTGGTAAATGTACACATCATCCATCATGATGTGTATGTGCACGTGTGAGTTAGCACAAGATAAGCATCGCTCAAATAAATTTGATGCATGGTATATGAACATGTCATCCATCATGAAAGAATAGTTGTTATGTATAACACGATGGGGACACAAATTGAGAATACTAGTATATGGCACATCAATATCATGTTCATACATGGGGAGCATATTGTGCACATAATTATGAGGATCATGCAATGGATAGGATGAATCAAAATCTCCTAACATGTATGAGGAAACTATGGGGGTCTCCTCATGAGCAATATTGGAAACATCATATGGAGAAAATGGACAACATCCAAAACAATGCATATCCGAAGCTAGGTGGTCATGGCATGGCATATGAGATAAATGATGCAAAGGGAGCATATCAATATCATCACAAGAAAAACAAATGCCAATAACCATGGGCTTGTCATCTATGCCATATGTGCAAATTGGGTTCATTTTAATGGCATATGCATAGTCACTACGATGAGATTGCAAATAAGACATATGGTTGATCTCATTCATAGCATATGACAAGTCAAGCGGATTATCAAACATGATGTGACCAAGAGAATTATCACAAGAAATCCTATGTAGCATAGCATCACAACTAGGCAACTCGACATGCTCATCGTCATATTCATCATAAATTGGTAAGTCATGACATGAGGAAGTCGCAATAGCATGAAGCATGGTAATAGGTGTGTCAACATCATGCAAGCAATCATTGGTAAGATAGTCCACTAGTGGTACAAGAGCATCACCTTCACCTATCTTACCTTTGTCATTCCACTCAAGTGGTGTAGGTGAGGTGGTAAAGACCAAATGGTGGTCAATATCGTCATCTTGATGGAACCATGTGGGGGGTGCATCATATTCCACCATGGCCATCGTCTTGTCCAAAGGAAGGACGTAGTCATCGCGAATCAGCGCGTCATCATATATGGGACCTAGCACCAAATGAGAAGACACAATAGAGGTAGAGGTTAAGTCATTAGAAATCGAAGTGGCCTCACATGCCCTATCGACTATCACACTCTCTCTATGTGGTGGCTCACTCACTCCCTCAAGGTAGGTGCACTCAAAGTCACATATGGTGGAGTCACTCATCTCACTCAAGTGGTGGGGGTTGTGGCTATCCTCACATGCGAATTGGGGCAACACATCATATATGGGGCTAGTGATGAACGCGCTCTCACTCTCAATATGGTGGCACAAGTCACTCAAGTCATCATACGTCGCCGTGGTCGAGGTGAACTACTCAACCATCTCATCGCCGTCGCCGTGGATGAAGGCCGAAGATGGCACATCATCACTCTCCTCCATGACCGAAGGGAAAATCCCATGCTCGATCATCTCATCACCGTCGCCGTGGATGAAGGCCGAAGATGACACATCATCACTCTCGCCTCCTAAGATGGAAGCATCATCCTTGCTCGTCACCATGTCGCTCGCCTCCAAAGCTTGTTCCTTGATTGGCTCCATAGTCGTAGTCATCGCCGCACCATCTTGAAAAAGAGTCGTGGAGGACTCGACATCATCAATGCCACAAAGAGGGATGGCGGTGAAGTCGAACTTGGGAGCATCATCTTGGAGCTCGTCGGGCTTGGACATCGTGGTGGTACTAGCCTCATGCTCGCCATCTTGGAGCTTGGTCTTCGAGAAGTGTGCTTGGGGTGGAGAAGCCTTAGCCTTCATGAGTTCTTATTCCGCCTTGAGAGCACCAATGTAGTTGTCGTCGAGGGACTTGTAGTTCTCGAGGAAGATAGTCTTGGAGATGTCGTTGTGCAATCCCATCATGAAGTGGAACTTCATCGAAATGGGGTCGTCCACGCCCCTCATCGCAAGGCATTCTTCATCTCCTTGAAGTACGCATCGATGGACTTGGATCCTTGGATGGTGTTCTCCAATTGGCGTAGATGTTGTTCCATGTAGGTTGGAGGCACGAACTCTCGCCGCATAGCTCTCTTCATCTTGGGCCAACTCATGGCATAGCTCTCCGAAGGTGTGTGAAGCCACCATGCCGAAGCGTAGTCGTGGAAGTTCGTTGTGGTGCACTTCACTTGATCTTGGGAGGAACTTGATGTAGCTCGAGGTAGTCGTCCATTAGGCGCTCCCACTCGAGATACTCCTCGGGTTCTTGAGTCCCATAGAAAGGAGTCTTGTGGTCGGTGTCGAGGTCGTAGTAGCTTGTGGAAGTCGTGGACTTGAGCTTGGGGGGCTTCTCTTGAGCGTAGTCTTGAGGTGCTTGTAGGCGAAGATGTCGTATGTCCGTAGGCGAAGATGCCTTGAAGTCGCTTGGCGAAGATGCCAAGGTAGTTGGTGAAGTCGTAGAGCGGTGGTTGGTGTTGAGCTCTTGACCTTCACGTTTTGTTGGTGATGGTGTCGATGCCGATGTGACCTTGCCGGAGATGGTAGCTCGGAAGCATGTGTACTTGAGCATCTTCTCGAAGATGAGGAAGATCGCTTGTAGGACTTGATGAGGGCTTTGATCTCCTCCATTTGAGCATCCATTTTGGCGTCCAAGTTGTTTTTCATGGCACCGAACTCATCAATGTTGTTGTAGACCGAAGGAGGTGTGCTTTGCCTATCCATCACAAGACTCTAGTAGAGGTGAGTAGGAAATGAGATAAACAATACCAAGTTACCTTTTCCCAAAGTTGAGGATGTATCTTGTTTCACTCAATGTGAAATGAAAGAATAGTGGAATTGGTACCGGACTTGTTCACTCACACCTATCAAGTAAAGCTTATGGAGTTGCTCGGTGAGGATAGTGGCACAAAAAAAATTTCATGCAAAATGTTAGCAAGAGTCAATAATATTGAAAGAGATTCACAAATTCACAAGTGAAACAAGTAGATCAATAGTAATGAATGGCACACGGAAACACACACACGGATAGATAAATGTGGTCGTGCAACCAAGGAATGAGCACAAAATGTGAAGTCCACGGAAAACGCTTGTGTTGCACAACTCAAGAGAGACGCTAGCACGATTGCTCAATAGGAGGATACGACACTTGTGCACAACCTATAAGAGACAAAAATGCAACGACTTCTATCCCAAGTATAATATGTACGTATGGTTCTCGGTGTTTCTCTCAAGATGATCCAAGATGATCTTATATGCAATGTGGTATGATGCCATGGCTATTGCTTACAAGCTCTTTGCTCTCTCTTTGCTTAAAAGCTTATTCTTTTTTTTAATATGGCCACTATGCGAAATGCACAAACCAAGATAGCAATTGTGTATATGTGGGGAACAATCTTGTGGCACACGAGATGATATGATGATACCAATATGATATGGTATGTATGCAATGGAAGGTGTAGATCGATGATCACTAATGTGCACAAGTAACGTTGCCGGCAATACTAAATGGCTAGTCTCAATAGGTAAGTGACACAAAATGGGCTAGGGGTTATCAATGCAATTGCAAGGGGAATATACAATGGTGTCGTCGAGGTTACCGTTAATGGTTTGTCGTGTGTACACAAGGACGGGTTATGATGAAGTGGTCGTTGTCGATGTCGGGACTAGGGCGATGATGAGTGGCGGTGGTGTCGATGTCGAACTGTTCCTAATTAGCCGAAACACCTTAGGAAACGGAAAAACCACAACTCAAAATCTCCAAAGGCAAATGTCAAATTGTGGTAGCGGGAAAGCGGTGGTGGTTGCGGAAGTATTGGTAGAAACCCGGTCAAAATGGGTTATGTTAGCTGAAGTGTATGGTGGGGCTATACACGGTGTCGGAGTTGAAAGCACGGTCCCTAAGTAGCCGAAACACCTTAGGAGACACAACTCACAACACAAACAAAATTAGGTTAAGTTGGGGTGGCGGAAGTGTATGGTGGACAAGCCTATGCGGAAGTTATGGTGGTGGTTGATGAAGAAGCAACCATCCCTAAGTAGCCGAAACACCTTAGGAGACTCGAATCACAACTCAAACAACCTCAAATACAATGGGGAACAAAAAGGGTTAGGTTGCGGAAGTCGGTGGTGGTATAGTGGAGGATATGGTGGAAGCCCTAGGCAAAGATGCCAAATTTCCAAAAATTTGATGAAGTCAAATGGTGATGGTAGTATTTTTGTTGGATGGGGGATGTCAATAGCTTCAAAACGAGCTAAAGAACGTCAAAATCGGACTCCGGATGAATTAGTTATGGCCGAAACGGTAAAACACGGGAGGCTGAAATGACAGGGGCCGGATATCCGGGGGGTGGGCCGGATTTCCGGGGGTCAGTGTCCAGAACCGTGTAGATTTGGCGCTCCAGGAGCCGGATGTCTAGCTTGGGGCCCGGATGTCCGGCCCGACGATTCCAGATCGGGATTTGGACTTCGAAACTCGATTTGTGGCGGAAATTGATGATTTTGGGGGCAAAATTTGATGGATTTCGTGGATGGAAAGTGGGGAAACTTGGGGGAAAGCTAGATCTACTCAAGACACAATGAATCCATTGATCAAAATCAACAAAACATCATCAAACCAACAAATCACAAAAAAAAAATTGGGGCTATTTTTGGTGGGGATTTTCGAAATTAGGACGAAATCAAGCAAAACAAGGTTAGAAAACGATGGGGGAGACTCCAAATTCGTGATCAACGTGGCTCATGATACCATATGGTACGGGGCTAACCCGGTGTAGGCCGATCTTTCACGATTGGAGTAGATTCCCTCGAAGAACACGATGAACACGGGGAAGAATGGGGATAAATCACAAGGGGAAACACTCAAGAACAAGTCCAATCACACATCCACTAGACAATCAAACACACAAGATCCATAAGGTACATGAACAACAAAGGGAAAGATACAAGATAAAGTTCATCTCCATGAGGAGGTCTTGATGATATCCTAGACGGATCTTCCCGTGAGGGGCCTTGACGATATCCCGCAGGATCTTCTCACATGGAGGTCTTGAACTCCATGGGAGTGGTGGTCTCTCTCTCTCTCTCTCTCTCAAGAGTAGAGGTAGGTAGGAGCAAAGCTCACATACAAATGAGCTATCATATTTGCTCACCCTAAAACGTAGGTGGAGGGGGAGTATATATAGTCTAAGGGGCGAAGGGGGTACATGGGTTTCAGCCCAGATGGACTGCACGCAGGCAGGGGGAGGCCGGATGTCCGAGCGTCGGGCCGGATGTCTGGGGCTTCGCGACGGGCCGGATGTCCGGGCTAGGCTGGCCGAATGTCCGGGCTGGCGTGGATGCGTTCTATGAAGGATGCCGGATTTCCGGGCTGGGGCCGAATGTCCGGCGGCTCTCATCGGGCCGGATGTCTGTGCCCTGTAGCACTTCGGTTGCTGGGTTGCTGCTGTTGTTGACATCTTCAGGGGACGGATGTTTGGGGTTGTGGCCGGATGTCCGGGTCCTGGGAGCTATCTCCGTCTTCTTCTTCCATCGTCGCTTCCATGCTTCCCTCGTGGATGGTGTAGTCGTTCCTTGGCGCTTGCACTCCTCCTCAACATCTGTGATGCTCCGACAATACCTATGCATGCACACGGGAGAAGTGTCAAGTAGTATACCATCCTCGAAGGGGTCAAGTGAGCATGTGTAAAGGAGATGATTCACCTTTGTGTATGTGAATTAGATGTCGTACGTGTCACTCGCCGAACGGACTCTTGACATGGTGATGTCCATAGGATGCTCCGCATCATCCCGCAAGCCTTTGCTGTCATGAAGGCTGCAACTGTCTATGCATAAGTCAGGGTATAAACAACCATGTTTAATACACCGACACTCCTCCCTAGGAGCATGCGAGTAGTACTTTGCTTCGAGGGCTAATAAAACCTTTACAATAAATATATGAGTTCTTTACGACTAACTGAGTTCATGGACTAATACAGCACTCCCACCTGTCCACATATTGCTAGCCTCTCCGGTACCGTGCATTGCCCTTTCTCACCTCGAGAGTCAGTGCAAACTTCGCCGGTGCATCCAAAGCCCGTGATATGAAACACTCTATCACACATAAACCCTATATATCCTTTCTCAAAACAGCCACCATACCTACCTATTATGGCATTCCCCTAGCCATTCCGAGATATATTGCCATGCAACTTCCACCGTTCCGTCGCATGACATGTGTGTTCATCATCATATTGCTTTGCATGATCATATAGAGCTGACATGATATTTGTGGCAAAGCCACCGCTCATCATTGTTATACATGTTACACTAGATCATTGCACATCCTGGTACACTGCAAGAGGCATTCATATAGAGTCATATTGTTTCAGTTTATTGAGTTGTAAGTAAAAAAAGTGTGATGATCATCATTATTAGAGCATTGTCCTGGTGAGGTAAAGAATGATGCAGACTGATGAGAACTACAAAAAGTGGGGATGAGGTTCATGATATTGTGCTAAAAATGAAAAAAGAAAAAAAGTGACAGAAAAAGAGACAAGGGACAATGCTACTATCCTTTTACCACACTAGTGCTTCATAATAGCACCATGTTATTCATATAGTGAGTCTACTGACTTGTCACTTTCATATACTAGTGGGAATTTTACATTATAGAAGTTGGCTTATATATTTCGATGACAGGCTTCCTCAAATGTCGAAGGTATTCATGATCAACCAAGTTGGATGTACACCCACTTAGTTTCAGTATTTTGCTTTAATACACTTATAGCTCTAGTGCATCCGTTGCATGGTAATTCCTACTCCTCGCATCAATATCAATTGAAAGGCATCTCCATTGCCTATCTATCTGCCGAGTTGATGTGAGACTTTCTCCACTTTTGTCTTCCCTTATACTCCTACCAACATAATCTATTCCACCCGTAGCGCTAAGTCCATGACTCACGCTCATGTATTGAGTGAAGTTGAAAATGTTGAAGCGCGTGAAAAAGTATGGTACAATTGCTCGGTTTGACACCGGGGTGCTCATGATTTATATTGATGTGATGAAGGTGGACTCATGCCATGCATACATAAATCAATAAGTAGGGATAACATTCGTTATGCATAGTATATTTAGAAGAGTAATGATTATGTTAAAGTATTCATGGATATTATTATGTTGATATCAATTACTTCACCGTTTCTCAATATTCACACCATGAAAGATTACATGATAGACATATTAGGTAGCATTCCACATCAAAAATTCTGTTTTTATCATCTAGCTACTCGAGGATGAGTAGGAAATGAGCTTGGGGATGTTGATACGTCTCCAATGTATGTATAATTGCTGATTGTTTCATGCTATTATATTATCAATTTTGTATGCTTTATATGAAATTTTATATCATTTTTGGGAACTAAGTTATTAACCTAGTGCCCAGTGCAAGTTCCTGTTTTTGCCTATTTTATTTTTTCATAGAAAAATAGTACCAAACGAAGTCTAAACGCGATGAAACTTTACGGTGATTTTTTCTTGACCAAAAGGGGCCCTAGAAGCTTCGAGAGGAGGCTAGAAGACTTACGAGAGGGCCACAAGCTCACATGGTGCACCCCAAGGGGGCACGCGCTAGCTGAGCTTGTGGGCCCGTCGTAGCTCCATTTGACCTAATTCCACTTCTATAAATTCCCATAAATCCCAAAACCACCAAAACGGGACCCGAAACAATTATTTCGTCATCGCAAGCCTCCGTTCTTCCACAATCCCATCTGGAAGCCTCCGCCGGTACTCTGCTTGAGGGGGAATCTACCATAGAGGGCTTTGATGACCCACAAGTATAGGGGGTTAATCGTAGTCCTTTCGATAAGTAAGAGTGTCGAACCCAACGAGGAGCAGAAGGAAATGACAAGTGGTTTTCAGCAAGGTGATTTCTGCAAGCACTGAAATTGTAGGTAACAGGTAGTTTGATAGCAAGGTAATTTGTAACGAGCAAGCAACAGTAACGGTAAATAAAGTGCAGCAAGGTAGCCCAATCCTTTTATGGCAATGGACAGTCCAAAACGGTCTCTTATAATAAGCAAAGCGTTCTTTAGGGCACACGGGAATTTCACCATGTCACTTTCATCATGTTGGTTTGATTCATGTTCACTACTTTGATAATTTGATATGTGGGTGGGTCGGTGCTTAGGTGTTGTTCTTACTTGAACAAACCTCATACTTATGATTAACCCCCTTGCAAGCATCCGCAACTATGAGAAAAGTATTAAGATAAAATCTAACCATAGCATTAAACTTTTGGATCCAAATCGGTCCCTTATGAAGTAGCGCATAAACTAGGGTTTAAGCTTCTGTCACTCTAGCAACCCATCATCTAATAACTAATCCACAATGCATTCCCTTAGGCCCAAGGATGGTGAAGTGCCATGTAGTCAACGTTCACATGACACCACTAAGGGAATCACAACATACATATCATCAAAATATCGAATACATATCAACTTCACATGATTACTTGCAACATGACTTCTCCCGTGACCTCAAGAACAAAAGTAACTACTCACAAATGATATTTATGCTCAAGATCAGAGGGCTATTAAATAGCATAATGGATCTGAACATATAATCTTCCACCAAATAAACCATATAGTAATCAACTACAAGATGTAATCAACACTATTAGTCACCCACGGGTACCAATCTGAGGTTCCGGTACAAAGATTGAACACAAGAGATGAACTAGGGTTTGAGAGGAGATGGTGTTGTTGAAGATGTTGATGAAGATTGGCCTCCCAAAGATGAGAGGGTTGTTGGTGATGACGATGGCTTCGATTTCCCCCTCCGGGAGGGAAGTTCCCCCAGCGGAATCGCTCCGCCGGAGGGCAAAAGTGCTCCTGCCCAAGTTCCGCCTCGAGACGGCGGCGTTCCGTCCCGAAAGTCCTCTCTTTATTTTTTTCTAGGTCAAAATAACTTATATACCAGAAGATGGGCACCGGAGGTGGGTTGGGCTGAGCACAACCCACCAAGGCGCGCCTGGGGGGCCTGGCGCGCCCTCGTGTCTTGTGCTCACCAGGTGCCCCCCCTCCGGTAGTTATTTGCTCCAGTATTTTTTATATATTCCAAAACAATTCTCCGTAAATTTTCAGCTCATTTGGAGATGTGCAGAATAGGTAACTCTGACATAGCTTTTTCAGGTCCAGAATTCCAGCTGCCGGCATTCTCCCTCTTTGTGTAAACCTTGCATATTATGAGAGAAAATGCATTAGAATTACTCCATAAAGCATTATTATGCATAAAAACATTATAAATAATAGTAGGAAATCATGATGCAAAATGGACATGTCAACTCCCCCAAGCTTAGACCTCGCTTGTCCTCAAGCGAAAACCGAAATCGAAAAACATGCCCACCTGCTTAGAGAGAGAGTTGTCGATAAAAAAAAATACGGACATAGTAGCATCATGCTTATTATCATAACAACAACAAACTTTATCATATAACTTTTATCATATAACTCTTGTCATATAACTTCTCATGAACAAGTAACAATTCATCACAACATCGAAGTAAAAAAAGCATAAACTCTATTGAAAACCAACAAACTGTGTTCTCAGTCAACTTTGCAACTATAATTCATCATATTTTCAGGAAGGGTCTCGTATCAGAGCCTTTTGGCAAGTCCACATACTCAACCATCATTTAATCATCTATGATTAATTGCTAACACTCACAACATACCCATGAGCAAAAAGTTTCAACCGGACACATAGAAAGATAGGGGCTTATAGTTTTGCCTCCCAACGTATTCACCTCAAGGGTGATGTCAACAATAATAACTCATGCTCACCCATATTCAACAGGATATATGTGCCTAGATGTTTCCTCACCACATGATGCTTGCAGAAAGAGAAAATAAAAAGGAATAGGGAAGAATACTTTGACTCTTGCATAAAATTAAATACATGAAAGTAAAAGATAGGCCCTTCGCAGAGGGAAGTAGAGGTTGTCATGCGCTTTTTGGTTTGTATGCCAAATCCCTTAATGCAAAAGAATGTCACATTATATTGCCCCTTATGATGGCAACCTTTATTATGCAGTCCGTCGCTTTTATTACTTTTCCATCACAAGTTTGTACAACGCTTAATTTTCTCTTACACTAAATGATCCAACACATTTAGAAGCAATTTTTATTGCCTTAATTGCACCGATGAAAACTTACTTGAAGGATCTTACTCAATCCATAGGTAGGTATGGTGGACTCTCAAAACATGAGTTTGGGTTTAGAGTTTCTGCATGCACAAGTAGTATCTCTACTTAGTGCGGAATTTTTGGCTAGCAAAGATATTGAGCAAGCACCACATGTTGAAGGATCTATGACAATATAACTTCTATGTGAATATGGACAACATAACTCATTACGTTGTCTTCATTGTCCAACGTCAACAATTTTGGCATATGATAATTATGAAAGAAATATGCCCTAGAGGCAATAATAAAGTAGTTATTTTATATTTCCTTATTCATGATAAAGGTTTATTATTCATGCTAGAATTGTATTGATCGAAAACTTAAATACATGTGTGAATACATAAACAAATACAGTGTCCCTAGTAAGCCTCTACTAGACTAGCTCGTTGATCAAAGTTGGTTAAGGTTTCCTAACCATAGACATGTGTTGTCATTTGATAATGGGATCACATCATTAGGAGAATGATGTGATGGACAAGACCCATCCGTTAGCTTAGCATAATGATCGTTCAGTTTATTGCTATTGCTTTCTTCATGTCAAATACATATTCCTTCGACTATGAGATCATGCAACTCCCGGATACCAGAGGAATACCTTGTGTGCTATCAAACATCACAACTTAACTGGGTGATCATAAAGATGCTCTACAGGTATCTCCGAAGGTGTCTGTTGAGTTGGCATGGATCGACATTAGGATTTGTCACTCCGTGTATCGGAGAGGTATCTCTGGGCCCTCTCGATAATACACATCACAAGAAGCCTTACAAGCAAAGTGACTAAAAAGTTAGTTACAGGATGATGTATTATGGAACGAGTAAAGAGACTTGCCGGTAACGAGATTGAACTAGGTATGAAGATACCGACGATCGAATCTCTGGCAAGTAACATACCGATGGACAAAGGGAATTACGTATGTTGTCATAACGGTTCGACCGATAAAGATCTTTGTAGAATATGTAGGAGCCAATATGGGCATCCAGGTTCCGCTATTGGTTATTGACCGGAGAGGTGTCTCAGTCATGTCTACATAGTTCTCGAACCTGTAGGGTCCGCACGCTTAACGTTCATTGACGATATAGTGTTATATGAGTTATATGTTTTGGTGACCGAATGTTGTTCGGAGTCCCGGATGAGATCACGAACATGACGAGGAGTCTCGAAATGGTCGAGAGGTAAAGATTGGTATATAGGACGATGGTATTCGGACACCGGAATAGTTTTGGAGTGCATCGGGTGCTCATCGGGTCACCGGAAGGGGTTCCGGGCACCCCCGGCAAGTGTATGGGCCTTATGGGCCAAAGGGGGGACAGGCCAGCCCACAAGGGGGCTGGCGCGCCCCTTCCCTTAGCTGGCCGGCCCTAGGGGAAGGAAAGGGGACGAGTGGCCCCTCCCGCCTTTCCCTCCTCAAGAGAGAAAGGAAAGGGGGGCGCCACCTCCTCCTTCCTCACTCCCGCACTCCAAATAAGGAAGGGGGGCGCCACTTTGGGGTGAACCCCAAGTAGGATTCGGCCTACTTAGGGGCACCTCCTTGCAGCTCCCTCCACCCCCCCCCCCCACCTATATATATGTGGGAGGGGGCGCCTAGTACAGATCTACAACATTGTCTTAGCCGTGTGCGGCGCCCCCCTCCACCGTTTACACCCTCGGTCATATTTTCGTAGTGCTTAGGCGAAGCCCTGCGGAGATAACTTCAGCATCACCATCACCATGCCGTCGTGCTGCCGGAACTCATCCACTACCTCGCCGTCTTGCTGGATCAAGAAGGCGTGGACGTCACCGAGCTGAACGTGTGCTGAACGCGGAGGTGTCGTACGTTCGGTACTCGATCGGTTAGATCGCGAAGAAAGTTCGACTACATCAACCGCGTTGTCAAACACTTCCGCTTACGGTCTACGAGGGTACATAGACACACTCTCCCGTCTCGTTGCTATGCATCTCCTTGATAGATCTTGCGTGTGCGTAGAATTTTTTTTGTTTTCCACGCAACGTTTCCCAACAATGGCATCCGAGCCAGGTCTATGCGTAGATGATATGCACGAATAGAACACAAAGAGTTGTGGGTGGTGATAGTCATACTGCTTACCACCAACGTCTTATTTTGATTCGGCGGTATTGTGGGATGAAGCGGCCCGGACCAACCTTACATGTCCACGCACATGAGACCGGTTCCACCGACAGACATGCAGCTAGTTTTGCATAAAGGTGGCTGGCGGGTGTCTGTTTCTACTACTTTAGTTGAATCGAATTTGACAACGGCCGGTCCTTGAAGAAGGTTAAAACAGCAAACTTGATGAAACACCGTTGTGGTTTTTGCGTAGGTAAGAACGGTTCTTGCTAGAAGCCCGTAGCAGCCACGTAAAACTTGCAACAACAAAGTAGCGGACGTCTAACTTGTTTTTGCAGGGCATGCTGTGATGTGATATGGTCAAGATATGATGTGATATATGTTGATGTATGAGATGATCATGTTTTGTAATATCGACAACCGGCAGGAGCCTTAGGGTTGTCTCTTTATTGTATGAAGTGCAAGCACCATGTAATTGCTTTACTTTATCACTATGCGTTAGCGATAGTTGTAGAAGCAATAGTTGGCGAGACGACCCCGATGCAACGATGGAGATCAAGGTGTCGAGTCGGTGATGATGGAGATCATGACAATGCTTTGGAGATGGAGATCAAAAGCACAAGATGATGATGGCCATATCATGTCACATATTTTGATTGCATGTGATGTTTATCCTTTATGCATCTTATTTTGCTTAGAACGACGATAGCATTATAAGATGATCCCTTCACTAAATTTCAAGATAAAAGTGTTCTCCCCAAGTATGCACCATTGCCAAAGTTCGTCGTTTCGAAGCACCACGTGATGACCGGGTGTGATAGACTCTACGTTCACATACAAACGGTGTAAGACAGTTTTGCACATATAGAATACTTGGGTTAAACTTGACGAGCCTAGCATGTACAGACATGGTCTCGGAACACTGGAGATCGAAAGGTCGAACATGAGTCATATAGTAGATATGATCAACATAGAGATGTTCACCATTGATGACTACCCCATCTCACGTGATGATCGGACATGGGTTAGTTGATTTGGATCATGTATCACTTAGACAACTTGAGGGATGTTGATTTAAGTGGGAGTTCATTAGTAATTTGATTAATTGAACTTAATTTATCATGAACTTAGTCTTAATAGTTTTTGCATATCTATGTTGTAGATCAATAGCTCGTGATATAGCTCCCCTATATTTTTGATATGTTCCTAGAGAAAACTAAGTTGAAAGATAATGGTAGCAATAATGCGGACTGGGTCCGTGATCTGAGGATTATCCTCATTGCTGCATAGAAGAATTATGTCCTTGATGCACCGCTAGGTGACAAACCTGTTGCAGGAGCTGATGCAGACGTTATGAACGTTTGACAAGCTCGATATGATGACTACTTGATAGTTTAGTACACCATGCTTTACGGCTTAGAATCAGGGCTTCAAAGACGTTTTGAACGCCATGGAACATATAAGATGTTCCAAGAGCTGAAATTGGTATTTCAGACTTATGCTCGTGTTGAGAGGTATGAGACCTCTGACAAGTACTTTGCCTACAAGATCGAGGAGAATAGCTCAGCCAGTGAGCATGTACTCAGAATGTCTAGGTACTACAATAGCTTGAATCTAGTGGGAGTTAATCTTCCAGATAAGATAGTGATTGACAGAGTTCTCTAGTCACTATCACCAAGCTACTAGAACTTCGTGGTGAACTATAATATGCAAGGTATGACGAAAATGATTCCCGAGCTCTTCGCGATGCTGAAATCGGTGAAGGTAGAAATCAAGAAAGAGCATCAAGTGTTGATGGTTAACAAGACCACTAGTTTTAAAAAAAGGCGAGGGAAATAAAGGGAACTTCAAGAAGAGATGGCAAGCAAGTTGTCACTCCCGGGAAGAAGCCCAAAGTTGGACCCAAGCCTGAAACTGAGTGCTTGTACTGCAAAGGGAATGGTCACTAGAAGCGGAACTGCCCCAAATACTTGGTGGATAAGAAGAATGGCAAAGTGAACAAAAGTATATTTGATATACATGTTATTGATGTGTACCTTACTAGTGTTCATAGTAGCACCTGGGTATTCGATACTGGTTCAGTTGCTAAGATTAGTAACTCGAAACAGGAGTTGCAGAATAAACAGAGACTAGTTAAGTGCGAGGTGACGATGTGTGTTGGAAGTGATTCCAAGGTTGATACGATCACCATCACACACTCCCTCTACCTTCGGGATTAGTGTTGAACCTAAATAAATGTTATTTGGTGTTTGCGTTGAGCATGAATATGATTAGATCATGTTTATTGCAATGCGGTTATTCATTTAAGTTAGAGAATAATTGTTGTTCTGTTTACATGAATAAAACCTTCTATGGTCATACACCCAATGTGAATGGTTTATTGAATCTCGATCGTAGTGATACACATATTCATAATATTGATGCCAAAATATGCAAAGTTGATAATGATAGTGCAACATACTTGTGGCACTGCTGTTTAGATCATATTGGTGTAAAGCGCATGAAGAAACTCCATGCAGATGGACTTTTGGAGTCACTTGATTATGAATCATTTTATACTTGCGAACCATGCCTCATGGGCAAGATGACTAAAACTCTGTTCGCCGGAACAATGGAGAGAGCTAATGACTTATTGGAAATAATGCATACCGATGTATGCAATGAGTGTTGAAGCACGTGGCGGGTATCGTTATTTTCTGACCTTCACGGATGATTTGAGTAGGTATGGGTATATCTACTTGATGAAACACAAGTCTGAAACATTTGAAAAGTTCGAAGAATTTCAAAGTGAAGTGGAGAATCATCGTAACAAGAAAATAAAGTTTCTACGATCTGATCGCGAAGGCGAATATTTGAGTTACGAGTTTGGCCTTCATTTAAAACAATGTGGAATTGTTTCACAACTCACGCCACCTGGAACACCACAGCGTAATGGTGTGTCTGAACGTTGTAATCGTACTTTATTAGATATGGTGCGATCTATGATGTCTCTTACTGATTTACCACTATGGTTTTGGGGTTATGCATTAGAGACAGCCACATTCACATTAAATAGGGCACCGTCTAAATTTGTTGAGACGACACCGTATGAACTGTGGTTTGGCAAGAAACCTAAGTTGTCGTTTCTTAAAGTTTGGGGTTGCGACACTTATGTCAAAAGGCTTCAGCCTAATAAGCTCGAACCCAAATTGGAGAAGTGCGTCTTCATAGGATACCCAAAGGAAACAATTGGGTACACCTTCTACCACAGATTCGAAGGCAAGATCTTTGTTGTTAAGAATGGAACCTTTCTAGAGAAGGAGTTCCTCTCGAAAGAAGTGAGTGGGAGGAAAGTAGAACTTGATGAGGTAATTGTACCTTCTCTCGAATTGGAAAGTAGCACATCAGGGAAATCCGTTCCCGTGATGCCTACACCAACTAGAGAGGAAGCAAATGATAATGATCACGAAACTTCAGATCAAGTTGCTACTGAACCTCGTAGGTCGACCAGAGCACGATCCGCACTAGAGTGGTACGGTAATCCTGTCCTGGAAGTCATGTTACTAGACCAAGGCGAACCTACGAACTATGAAGAAGCTATGATGAGCCCAGATTCCGACAGATGGCTTGAGGCCATGAAATCTGAATTAGGATACATGTATGAGAAGAAAGTGTGGACTTTGGTGCACTTGCCCGATGATCGGCAAGCCATAGAAAATAAATGGATCTTCAAGAAGAAGACTGACGCTGATGGTAATGTTACTTTCTACAAAGCTCGACTTATCGCGAAAGGTTTTCGACAAGTTCAAGGAGTTGACTATGATGAGACTTTCTCACCCGTTGCGATGCTAAAGTCTATCCGAATCATGTTAGCAATTGCCACATTTTATGATTATGAAATCTAGCAAATGGACGTCAAAACTACATTCCTTAATGGATTTCTTAAAGAAAAGTTGTATATGATGCAACCAGAAGGTTTTGTCGATCCTAAAGGTGCTAACAAAGTGTGAAAGCTCTAGAGATCCATCTATGGACTGGTGCAAGCATCTCGGAGTTGGAATATACGCTTTGATGAGGTGATCAAAGCATATGGTTTTATACAGACTTACGGTGAAGCCTGTATTTACAAGAAAGTGAGTGGGAGCTCTGTAGCATTTCTGATATTATATGTGGATGACATATTGTTGATTGGAAATGATATAGAATTTCTGGATAGCATAAAAGGATACTTGAATAAGAATTTTTCAATGAAAGACCTCGGTGAAGCTGCTTACATATTGGGCATCAAGATCTATAGGGATAGATCGAGACGCCTAATAGAACTTTCACAAAGCACATACCTTGACAATGTTTTTGAAGAAGTTCAAAATGGATAAGTCAAAGAAAGGGTTCTTGCCTGTGTTGCAAGGTGTGAAGTTGAGTAAGACTCAAAACCCGACCATGGCAGAAGATAGAGAGAGAAATGAAAGTCATTCCCTATGCCTCAGTCATAGGTTCTATAAAGTATGCCATGCTGAGTACCAGATCTATTGTGTACCTTTCCATGAGTTTGACAAGGGGGTACAATAGTGATCCAGGAGTAGATCACTGGACAGCGGTCAAAATTATCCTTAGGTACCTAAAAGAGGACTAAGGAAATGTTTCTCGGTTATGGAGGTGATAAAGAGTTCGTCGTAAAGGGTTATGTCAATGCAAGCTTTGACATCGATCCGAATGACTCTGAGTCTCAATCTGGATATGTATTGACAATGGGAGCAATTAGCTAGAGTAGCTCCATGTAGAGCATTGTAGACATAGAAATTTGCAAAATACATACGGATCTGAATGTGACAGACCCGTTGACTAAACTTCTCTCACAAGCAAAACATGATCACACCTTAGTACTCCTTGGGTGTTAATCACATGGCGATGTGAACTAGATTATTGACTCTAGTAAATTCTTTGGGTGTTGGTCACATGGCAATGTGAACTATGGGTGTTAATCACATGGTGATGTGAACTAGATTATTGACTCTAGTAAACTCTTTGGGTGTTAATCACATGGCGATGTGAACTAGATTATTGATTCTAGTGTAAGTGGGAGACTGAAGGAAATATGCCCTAGAGGCAATAATAAAGTTGATATTTTATATTTCCTTATTCATGATAAAGGTTTATTATTCATGCTAGAATTGTATTGATCGGAAACTTAAATACATGTGTGAATACATAAACAAATACCGTGTCCCTAGTATGCCTCTACTAGACTAGCTCATTGATCAAAGATGGTTAAGGTTTCCTAACCATAGACATGTGTTGTCATTTGATAACAGGATCACATCATTAGGAGAATGATGTGATGGACAAGACCCATCTGTTAGCTTAGCATAATGTTCGTTCAGTTTATTGCTATTGCTTTCTTCATGTCAAATACATATTCCTTCGACTATGAAATTATGCAACTCCCGGATACCGAAGGAATACCTTGTGTGCTATCAAATGTCACAACGTAACTGGGTGATCATAAAGATGCTCTACAGGTATCTCCAAAGGTGTTTGTTGAGTTGGCATAGATCGATATTAGGATTTGTCACTCCGAGTATCGGAGAGGTATCTCTGGGCCCTCTCGGTAATACACATCATAAGAAGCCTTGCAAGAAAAGTGACTAATAAGTTAGTTATAGGATGATGTATTATGGAACGAGTAAAGAGAGTTGCCAGTAATGAGATTGAACTAGGAATGAAGATACCGACGATCGAATCTCGGGCAAGTAACATACCGATGGACAACGGGAATTACGTATGTTGTCATAATGGTTCGACCGATAAAGATCTTCATAGAATATGTAGGAGCCAATATGGGCATCCAGGTTACGCTATTGGTTATTGACCGGAGAGGTGTCTCGGTCATGTCTACATAGTTCTCGAACCCGTAGGGTCCGCACGCTTAACGTTCGTTGATGATATAGTGTTATATGAGTTATATGTGTTTGGTGACCGAATGTTGTTCGGAGTCCCGGATGAGATCACGGACATGACGAGGAGTCTCGAAATGGTCAAGAGGTAAAGATTGATATATAGGACGATGGTATTCAGACACCGGAATAGTTTCGGAGTGCACCAGGTACTCATCGGGTCACCGGAAGGGGTTCCGGGCACCCCCGGCAAGTGTATGGGCCTTATGGGCCAAAGGGGAAGACATACCAGCCCACAAGGGGGCTGGTGCACCCCTTCCCTTGGCTGGCCAGCCCTAGGGGAAGGAAAGGGGAGGGGTGGCCCCTCCTGCCTTTCCCTCCCCAGGAGAGAAAGGAAAGGGGGATGATAACCCACAAGTATAGGGGATCGCAACAATTTTCGAGGGTAGAGTATTCAACCCAAATTTATTGATTCGACACAAGGGGAGCCAAAGAATATTTGCAAGTATTAGCAGCTGAGTTGTCAATTCAAGCACACTTGGAGATTAACTATCTGCAGCAAAGTAATCAGTAGCAAAGTTGTATGATAGTTTTGATAGTAGTAGCAACAGCAATAGTAACGGTAACAGTGATAGCAATGATTTTGTAGCAAGTGCAAGAGTAACAATAGCAGTGGTAACTTAGCAAGAACAATATGAGAGAAATTTGTAGGCATTGGATCGGTGAATTCGTTGGATGATATTCATCATATAACAGTCATAACCTAGGGCAATACGGCACTAGCTCCAGTTCTTAAATATAATGTAGGCATGTATTTCGTAAATAGTCATACGTGCTTATGGAAAGAACTTGCATGACATCTTTTGTCCTACCCTCCCGTGGCAACGGGGTCCTATTGGAAACTAAGGGATATTAAGGCCTCCTTTTAATAGAGAACCGGAACAAAGCATTAACACATAGTGAATACATGAACTCCTCAAACTACGGTCATCACCGGGAAGTGTCCCGACTATTGTCACTCCGGGGTTGCCGGATCATAACACGTAGAAGGTGACTATAACTTGCAAGATCGGATCTAGAACAAAGATATAATGGTGATAACATAAACGGTTCAGATCTGAAATCATGGCACCCGGGCCTAAAGTGACAAGCATTAAGCATGGCAAAGTCATAGCAAAATCAATGTCAGAACATAATGGATACTAGGGATCAAGCCCTAACAAAACTAACTCGATTACATGATGAATCTCATCCAACTCCTCACCGACCAGCGAGCCTACGAAGGAATTACTTACTCCCGGTGGGGAGCATTATGGAATTGGCGATGGAGAAGGGTTGGTGATGACGAAGATAGAAGATCCCCCTCTCCGGAGCCCCAAACGGACTCCAGATCTGGCCTCCCGATGAAGAACAGCAGGTGGCGGCGGCTCCGTCTCGTGAAACGTGATAATTCTTTCTCCCTGATTTTTTTCTCCAAAAATATGACTTTATAGCATCAGGGTTGGAGTTTGCGGGGCCACCAAGTGGGGACAACCCACCTGGGCGCGCCCTCCCCACCCAGGTGCCCCCCTCCTGTGGTTCTTGGCTCCAGAAATTTTCTTTTATTATATAAAAAATTCTCGCAAAGTTTCATTCCAATCCGAGAACTTTTATTTCTGCACAAAAACAACACCATGGTAGTTCTGCTGAAAACAGCGTCAGTCCGGGTTAGTTTCATTCAAATCGTGCAAATTAGAGTCCAAAACAAGAGGAAAAGCGTTAGGAAAAGTAGATACGACGGAGACGTATCAACTCCCCCAAGCTTAAACCTTTGCTTGTCCTCAAGCAATTCAGTTGATAAACTGAAAGTGAAAAAGAAAAACTTTTACGAACTCTTTTGCTCTTGTTTACATAAATAAGCTTAAGTAGCACCCAGGTTTTCAGCAAAGATTATAACTAACCATGTCGACAATAACTCTTAAAAATTATATTAACTCATAACAATGGCATAATCAATTAGCGAGCAATAATAAGATATCTCAAACAACAACACTTTGTCAAAGCAACCATGATATAATATGAAAATAGTGGTATCTCGCTAGCCTTTCTGAGACTGCAAAACATAAATGCAGAGCACCTCCAAAGTCCAAGCAGCGACTAAACATTGTAATTCATGGTAGAAAAGATCCAGTCATGATGCACCCAACATTAGCTACACACAATGCATGAGGATGACAATAGTGCTCTCAGGTTCTGGCGCTTATTTGAGAAGGTGATGACACAACATAAAGTAAATAGATAGTCCCTTCACAGAGGGAAGCAGTGATTTGCAGAGGTGCCAAAGCTCAAGTTTTAAAACAGAGGTAAATGAAATTTTGAGAAATGCACCCTTCTTATTTACTTCGCGGCGATTAGTTATCGGTATATTCCATGCTAAACACATTAGTGGCGGTTCCCAAGCGATAAAAGTAAAGGTTTACTCCCCCTCCACCAACAATCACACTCCACGGCTTGTCCGAAATAACGGGTGCCGTCCATACCAACAACATTCCTGGAGGAGTTTTGTTTAATTATTTGCAATTTGAATTCAGGACTGGGAATCCCTATTATCGCCCCTCTCGTGCAAGGACGAGTGAATAAACACTCATCATGAGAATAACCCACTTAGCATGGAAGATACTGACTACCTCCTGTCGCTCTATGAACAATCCAGGCACACCAAAAATGATATTTATTTGAAGTTTTTAGAGGTGGCACATGCAAATTTACTTAGGACGGTAGGGTAATACCGCATATAGGTAGGTATGGTGGACTCATCTAGAATAACTTGGGTTTCAGGGTTTTGATGCACAAGCAGAATTCCCACTTAGTACAGGCGAAGGCTAGCAATTAGGTTGAGAAGCGGCCAGCTAGAAAGCGAAAACGGTCATGAACATGCATGATGCATAAGTAACATTGGATACTAGCATGAGTAGGATATGAACACCATGAACATAAATATCGTAGAGGCTATGTTGGTTTTGATTCAACTACATGCATGAACATGTGCCAAGTCAAGCCACCCGAACATTCAGAGGAGGATACCATATCATCATACTACATCACAATTATTTTAACGCAATGTTGACATCCAAGATAAATCATTATCCACTCCTAGCTACTTAAGCATGGCATGAGAAACTATAATCTCTAAGGGTCATTGCAAACATGTTTGATCATAATGAGCTGAATCATGGATACTAGGTTAAACATATTTACAAAAATAGAACAAGTTGAGTTCATACCCATTTCTCTCTGCCACAGCCAGTTCATCAAATATCGTCATTATTGCCTTTCACTTGCACGACCGAAAAATATGAAAATAATAATAGTGCAAGAGTGTCGTGGACTAAGCTGTAATCTGCAAACATTTTATTCAAAAAGAAGAAAACAAGGTAATATGGGCTCTCTGTTAGATCAACAACAATGCATATGAGAGCCACTCAACATTTTCATCGTGGTCTTCACCTCGGTATGACTCAATAAAAAGAAATTCAAAGAAACACACTGAAATATTTTTGGAGTTTTTGGTTTTCTGAAAGAAAGCAAATTTAAGAAAGGAAAAACAAAAATGAGAAAAACTATTTACACGGGAGAGCTCCCAACAAGCTACAAAAGAACAAGGAAATCTTTTTGGGTTTTCTTTTTTTTAAAACTACAGCTAATTATACTAGAAAGAAAAAATAAAAAGAAGCAAGAAATATTTTTGTATTTTCTCAAAGTTTTTTAAACACACAAGAAGAAGGCGAGAAAATAAATCTAGCATGGATAATACAATGAAAAAGTGTGGACACCGACAACTGGAATGAAAAGTGTGAACATGAAAGTAATGTCGGTGGAAATACGTACTCCCCCAAGCTTAGGCTTTTGGCCTAACCTGGTAATCACCACTCGAAGAAGCCATGGGGTCCTATGTTGAAGTGCTGGGGAGCGGGCACCTGAGGGTCCCATTCCTGAGGCTCCGCCTGTGCCGCAGCCAGGTTGTTCCGGTAGGTGACAATGTCCTCAGGCATAATCCTGTATCCGCCCCTGGCAATAGGATCAAACAAAGCAGGTGCAGGCAATGGAATAATATCACGAGTATCCTCACTAAAAACAAGGTTGTAAGGAAAATCACTAGTAGTGTTCTCACCATCAATAAATTGGTGGTATGCCATAGCCGAGCGATCTAAATAAACCTTGGGTAAAGGATAATCATGCTGGCGTATCTGAATGTTAAAGTGACTCGCCAAGCGAGTAGCATAAATGCCACCATGTATTTTACCCTTGGATCTGTTAATGTGGAGGCGACGTGCCACAATAGCTCCCAAGCTATAAGTGTCGTCGCCGTAAAGTGCATGATGTAAAATAGCAAAGTCAGGCGCACTGAGTGCACCTACCTTCTCTCTAGCAAGCAAACACTTCGCAATGAATAGAGCAAAATAATGTACAGCCGGAAAATGTAAACTAGTGGCAGTGACAGCCGATACCCCTCTCTCATCCCCCACAGACAGAGTGCGGTAAAAACCATCAAACTCTGCGGTCCTAGGCTCTACTAAATCCCCGTCAGAAGGGATCATGCATATGTCACAAAACTCAGTAAGTGGTATCTGATGGGGTTCAGCATATAAGTTAAACTGCACCTCGCGAGGATTATTCCTACTCAAGAAATGAAAACTTTGCACAAAGGAATTTGTGAGGAGATGATACTGTTCACATTTCAGCTGCGATGAAGTCGGTGAGGCCGGCATTAGTAGCATACTGTGCAAACTCTTGACGGATTCCGGCTCCCTCCATGAATGGGTTATGCGGCCACTCGCATGGTCGTACCTCCGCCATTCTCCGGGTGCGGAGATCACTGTCAGATGACTCCCCAATAACTCCCTTGGAGTTCTTCTTGGAAGCAAACTTCCTAAAAATACTCATCTTTTCCTATGAGCAAAATTCTGAAATTTTTAGTCCACAAAATTTTTCTCAACAAAACTTTACAAGAATGATAGCAACTACTCATAGGGATGCATAGAGGCCATATCAAGCATTCAAACTACTTAGAACTCTAAGAATTCAACATGCAAGCTCATCTACAGCAGCACCAAGAGTCACTAATTATTCTAAACATAAACCACTAAAGCAAAAACTAATTGGACCAATGGAGGAGTCACACACCAAGAACCAATCCCCCAAAACAGTTTCAAAAATGGAACTTCGAGCAAAGAGATCGAAATCCATGGGTTTGAGAGCAAGAACACGAGAGAGAGAGAGAGAGAGAGAGCAATGGTGATTTTTTTCTGGAGGTAGGTGATGATATGGAGTGAAGGGATCAGTGAGAGGGCCCATGTTGGGACCACAACCCACCAGGGCGCGCCTGGGGGTTCTGGCGCGCCCAGGTGGGTTGTGCCCACCTGGAGCACCTCCCTCTGATGTTATTTGCACCAAAAATTCTTAAATAATCAGAAAAAAAAATTGTATTAAATTTTCAGAGCATTCTGAGAACTTTTATTTTTGGGTCATTTTTTTATTGCACGGAAAACTCAGAAAACAGGCAAGGCATTTTATTTTATTTAACTAATAAAAACAGAAAACAAAAAGTAGGGACAGAAGGTAGTGCTCACTGAATTCATCAACTTCATACCTCTCAAAAATGATTTATTAATAAGGTTGATCAAGTCTTATTAACAACCACTTACGATTAGCATGAAACCGAAGAACTTTCGTAAAATACTAAGTTACCTCAATGGGGATATGAATGTCCCCGACAATAAGCATTTCATATTTCTTTTTGGCAGTAGGTAGAGGTAGTTGAAAACTTTCAATAGTGATTGTAGGAGATTTTTCAATAACATTAATACCATTCACTTGGAATTGTTTCTTCGGAAAGTGCATCGTATGCTCATTACCATTGATATGAAAAGTGACCTTGCTTTTATTGCAATCAATAACAGCCCCTGCAGTATTCAAGAAGGGTCTACCGAGGATAATCGACATGTTGTCGTCCTCGGGCATCTCAAGTATAACAAAGTCAGTTACGATAGTAACATTAGCAACAACAACGGGCACATCCTCACAAATATCGATAGGTATGGCAGTTGATTTATCAGCCATTTGCAAAGATATTTCAGTAGGTGTGAGTTTATTCAAATCAAGTCTTTTGTATAAAGAGAAAGGCATAACACTAACACCAGCTCCCAAATCACATAAAGCAGTTTTCACATAATTTCTTTTGATGGAGCAAGGTATAGTTAGTATTCCCGGATCTCCAAGTTTTTCAGGTACTCCATCCTTAAAAGTATAATTAGCAAGCATGGTGGAGATTTCAGCTTCTGGTATTTTTCTGTTATTGGTGATGATGTCTTTCATTTACTTTGCATAAGGAGGCATTTTTAAGATATCAGTCAAGCGAGTACGCAAAAAGACTGGCCTCAGCATTTCAGCAAAGCGTTCAAATTCTTCATCATCTTTCTTTTTGGTTGACTTAGGTCGAAAGGGCATAGGTTTTTGAACCCACTGTTCTCTTTCCTTACCGTGTTTTCTAGCAACAAAGTCTCTTTTATCATATCTTTTATTCTTGGGTTGTGGGTTATCAAGATCAGCTGCTGGTTCTATCTCAACATCATTATCTGGTTCTTTATTATTTGTTTGAGTGTCTTCATGAACCTCATCATTGTCTTTTTCATTTTCAGAAGGTGGGTGTTCACTACCAGATTGAGTTTCAGCATCAGAGATAGAGACTTCATTATCATTATCATGAGGTTTTTCAACTTCAGGTTCACTAGAGGCATGCAAAGTCCTATCATTTTTCTTCTTCTTTTTCTTTTTAGAAGGACTAGGTACATCAGTGTCAACTCTTTGAGAGTCTTGTTCAATTCTTTTTGGGTGTCCCTCAGGATAAAGTGGTTCCTGAGTCATTCTACCTCCTCTAGTCATTACTCTAACAGCATGACCATTGATATTATTATTCATTTCATCAAGCAACTCTCTTTAAGATTTAGCAACTTGTTCTAATTGAGTTTGAACCATAGAAGCATGCTTTCCTACACCTCTAACATCATTTGAGATTCTAAATAACAAGTCACTCAAGCGAGCAATCATATCAGAATTGTATTTCAATTGTTTCATAACATTTGCATTGAAGTGATCTTGCTTTCTAATGTAATTATCAAACTCATAAAGGCATTGACTAGGATGTTTATTATAAGGAATATCACCTTCATCGAACTTTAGTAAAGAATTTACCTCTACCACCTTAGGTGGTGGTGGTGTTTCAAGCCCATGTATTTCTTCGATAGGTGGTAAATTTTTAACATCCTCTGCTTTAATACCTTTTTCCTTCATAGATTTCTTTGCCTCTTGCATATCTTCAGGACTAAGATATAAGATACCCCTCTTCTTCGCAGTACGTTTGAGTGGTGGTTCGGGAAGAGTCCAATAATCATAATTTTTTAATATGTTATTCAATAATTCTTCAGCTTTTTCAACAGTTCGCTCCCTAAAAACACAACCAGCACAACTATCTAGGAAATCCCTAGAAGCATCGGTTAGTCCATTATAGAAGATATCAAGTATTTCATTTTTCTTAAGAGGATGATCAAGCAAAGCATTAAGCAATTGGAGAAGCATCCCCCAAGCTTGTGGGAGACTCTCTTCTTCAATTTGCGCAAAGTTAAATATTTCCTGTAAGGCAGCTTGTTTCTTATGAGCAGGAAAATATTTTTCAGAGAAGTAATAAATCATATCCTGGGGACTACGCACACAACCAGGAGCAAGAGTATTGTACCAAGCCTTAGCATCACCCTTTAATGAGAACGGAAATAATTTGAGAATATAATAATAGCAAAACTTCTCATCATGAGCAAAAAGGGTGGCTATATCATTCAACTTAGTAAGGTGTGCCACAACAGTTTCAGTTTCATAACCATGGAAAGGATCAGATTCAACCAAAGTAATTAACTCTGGGTCGACAGAGAATTCATAATCCTTATCATCAATAAAGATAGGTGAAGTAGCAAACTGAGGATCACATTTCATTCTAGCATTCAAAGTCTTTTCTTTATACTTGCATAATAATTTTTCCAGGTCATCTCTATCCTTACAAGCAAGAATGTCTCTAGTTGTCTCCTCATCCATAACATAACCTTCCGGTACCTTTGGCAATTCATATCTAGGAGAACTAGGTCTAATAGGTGTTTCAAGATTTTTAGTTTCAAGCTCTTCATCAGTTTCAACAATTTCATCAGTTTTAGGATTTTCAAAAGCCTTAGTTCTAGCAAGTTGTGCATCAAGAAATTCACCTAGTGGCACATTATCATCAAGCAAGGTACTAGCATCATCATGAGTAGCATTCATAGCAGAAGTAGCATCATCAATAACTTGCGACATAGCAGAATTGATAGCATGTGGTGGTGTTGCAAGTCTACTTATAACAGAAGGTGAATCTAAAGCGGAGCTGGATGGCAGTTCCTTACCTCCCCGCATCCTAGAGGGAAAAATCTTAGTCTTAGCATCCTTCAGATTCTTCATAGTGATAATTTGATAATAATCCCAAGTGACTCAACAAATATAGCTATGCTCCCCGGCAACGGTGCCAGAAAAAGGTCTTGATAACCCACAAGTATAGGGGATCGCAACAGTTTTCGAGGGTAGAGTATTCAACCCAAATTTATTGATTCGACACAAGGGGAGCCAAAGAATATTTGCAAGTATTAGCAGCTGAGTTGTCAATTCAACCACACCTGGAGATTAATTATCTGCAGCAAAGTAATCAGTAGCAAACTAGTATGATAGTTTTGATAGTAGTAGCAACAGCAATAGTAACGGTAACAGTGATAGCAATGATTTTGTAGCAAGTGCAAGAGTAACAATAGCAGTGGTAACTTAGCAAGAACAATATGAGAGAAATTCGTAGGCATTGGATCGGTGAATTGGTTGGATGATATTCATCATATAACAGTCATAACCTAGGGCGATACGGCACTAGCTCCAGTTCATAAATATAATGTAGGCATGTATTCCGTAAATAGTCATACGTGCTTATGGAAAGAACTTGCAAGACATCTTTTGTCCTACCCTCCCGTGGCAGCGGGGTCCTATTGCAAACTAAGGGATATTAAGGCCTCCTTTTAATAGAGAACTGGAACAAAGCATTAACACATAGTGAATACATGAACTCCTCAAACTAAGGTCATCACCGGGAAGTGTCCCGACTATTGTCACTCCGGGGTTGCCGGAT
This sequence comes from Thinopyrum elongatum, assembly GCA_011799875.1. Taxonomy (NCBI): domain Eukaryota; kingdom Viridiplantae; phylum Streptophyta; class Magnoliopsida; order Poales; family Poaceae; genus Thinopyrum; species Thinopyrum elongatum. The sequence goes on from CM022297.1 coordinate 266,810,952, forward strand.
CATAACACGTAGTAGGTGACTATAACTTGCAAGATCAGATCTAGAACATAGATATAATGGTGATAACATAAACGGTTCAGATCTGAAATCATGGCACCCGGGCCCAAAGTGAGAAGCATTAAGCATGGCAAAGTCATAGCAACATCAATCTCAGAACATAATGGATATGAGGGATCAAGCCCTAACAAAACTAACTCGATTACATGATGAATCTCATCCAACTCCTCACCGACCAGCGAGCCTACGAAGGAATTACTCACTCCCGGTGTGGAGCATCATGGAATTGGCGATGGAGAAGGGTTGGTGATGACGAAGATAGAAGATCCCCCTCTCCGGAGCCCCAAACGGACTCTAGATCTGGCCTCCTGATGAAGAACAGGAGGTGGCGGCGGCTCCATCTTGTGAAACGTGATAATTCTTTCTCCCTGATTTTTTTCTCCGAAAATATGACTTTATAGCATTAGGGTTGGAGTCTGCTGGGCCACCAGGTGGGGACAACCCACCTGGGCGCGCCTGGAGGGGGGGCGCCCTGGTGGGTTGTGCCCACCCAGGTTCCCCCCTCCTATGGTTCTTGGCTCCAGAAATTTTCTTTTATTATATAAAAAATCTTTGCGAAGTTTCGTTCCAATTTGAGAACTTTTATTTCTGCACAAAAACAACACCATGGTAGTTCTGCTGAAAATAGCGTCAGTCCGGGTTAGTTTCATTCAAATCGTGCAAATTAGAGTCCAAAACAAGAGGAAAAGTGTTAGGAAAAGTAGATACGATGGAGACGTATCAGGGGGCACCAGCTCCTCCTTCCTTCCTTCCTCCCACACTCCAAATAAGGAAGGGGGGCGCCTCCTTGGGGAGGACCCCAAGTAGGATTCGGCCTACTTGGGGGCACCTCCTTGCAGCTCCCTCCACCCCCCCCCCCACCTATATATATGTGGGAGGGGGCGCCTAGCACAGATCTACAACATTGTCTTAGCCGTGTGCGGCGCCCCCCTCCACTGTTTACACCCCCGGTCATATTTTCGTAGTGCTTAGGCAAAGCCCTACGGAGATAACTTCACCATCACCGTCACCACGCCGTCATGCTACCGGAACTCATCCACTACCTTGCCGTCTTGCTGGATCAAGAAGGCGTGGACGTCATCGAGCTGAACGTGTGTTGAACGCGGAGGTGTCGTACGTTCGGTACTCGGTCGGTTGGATCGCGAAGAAAGTTTGACTACATCAACCGCGTTGTCAAACGTTTCCGCTTACGGTCTACGAGGGTACGTAGACACACTCTCCCCTCTCGTTGCTATGCATCTCCTTGATAGGTCTTGCATGTGCGTAGAAATTTTTTTGTTTTCCATGCAACGTTTCCCAACAAATTAATGGGGGCTCACAATCATAAAAGATGTCCAAGATAGTGTATTTGCATGTGAATCTTCTCTTCCCTTATTAATTCTTTCATGAGTTGCATTATTGACCAATGCTATGTTTGTTAATCTCCAATAAATTTTACCACTTATACTTTTTCTTACGTGATGTCATTACTCACTATAAGATTAGCGTATGATCTTTTTCATTTATTTCTTTCTTTTATTTGATTGCAATACAAAGGTAAAGAAGCGAAAACTCAAACTAAAATTTATTATATAACTCTCACTCGATTACAAAGAAAGATAGATCACGAAACTAAAGCTTGAAGATAAAGCATGCTAAACATTATTCAACTAATTCATGATATAACTAAAATTGGTAAAGGTAATAAAAGTGATGGTGATACGATACCGGGGCACCTCCCCCAAGCTTGGCACAAGCCAAGGGGAGTGCCCATACCCGTGTACTCAAGTCTTCTTTGGTGGGGAGGATGATGTAGGTGGTGGTGATATAGTCATGTTCTTCTTCTCCAGTTTGCGTCGGAGGCTGAAATTATCCTCCCTAAGAACCTCATTCTCTAATTTAAGCTTTAATATCTTCTTGCATAGTGCTGCCTTGCTATCCTGCAGAAAATGAGAAGGGATAGATTTGGTTTTAGTTTTGCTGGGGAGGCTTGACTTCTTGAACCCCACGTGCGTATCTCCAGGTTGAGGTAGTGGAACTTCATCTTCATCTAAGGGTGCATCCTCTGGATCGGTGTCCTCCTCTTCATCCGTGAACCAAAAGTATGGGAAGGCCTTCTTAAAGACATTTGGATCGAGGGGTTGATAAGAAACATGGCTCTCTCCCTCTGAATCTTGAGACGACATATTTTCATATTTATCAGGAAAACAACACGAAACAAGAATAGGGGATTTTTCTGTGATGCGGTGGTCAGATCGTTCGGGGGTATATATAGATATTTTTTATCTTGGGAAACAAGAATATGGAAGGAAAACGGAGTCCGGAAGGTTCCTGAGGTGGGCACAACCCACCTGGGCGTGCCATGCAAGGCAGGCACGCCCTGGTGTCTTGTGCCCTCCTCGGTTGCCTTTCTAGTTATTTCTTATTTTCCTAATTTTTGTAATATTCTAAAACTGACAGAAAATATTTTTGCGGATTTTTTGGAGTCCGTTTACTTACCGTATCATGTACCTCCTCTTTTTCAGGATTCTGGAGTGTTCTGGAAGGTTTCCTTTATGTGTTCCTTCGGTGTCATGGTTTGAATAACATTGCTTTCAACATTAATAGGTGTACCTAAGATATAGTGTTTAATTCTTTGTCCATTGACCACCTTCGGGTTAGTACCTTCGGCATTATTAATCTTAATAGCTCCAGAGCGATACACCTCTTCGATAATATATGGTCCTTCCCATTTGGAGAGAACTTTTCCTGCAAAGAATCTAAAACAAGAGTTGTACAAAAGAACATATTCTCCAACTTTGAATTCCCGCTTTTGGATTCTTTTATCATGCCATCTTTTAACTTTTTCTTTGAATAGTTTGGAATTTTCATAGGCTTGGGTCTCCATTCATCTAGTGAGCTAATATCAAATAACCTCTTTTCACCGGCAAGTTTGAAGTCATAATTAAGTTCTTTGATTGCCCAATATGCTTTATGTTCTAACTCGAGAGGCAAATGACAAGCTTTTCCATAAAACATTTTATAAGGAGACATACCCATAGGATTTTTATATGTTGTTCTGTAGGCCCAAAGTGCATCATCTAATTTCTTAGACCAATTCTTTCGGGACCTATTGACAGTCTTTTGTAATATTAACTTTATTTCTCTATTGCTAAGTTCTACTTGACCACTAGATTGAGGATGATAGGGTGATGTAATTCTATGGTTAACATCGTATTTAGCAAGCATTTTACGGAAAGCACCATGACTAAAGTGTGAACCACCATCAGTCATTAAATACCTAGGGACTCCAAACCTTGGGAAAATAACTTCTTTTAGCATTTTAATGGAAGTGTTATGATCAGCACTACTAGTTGGAATAGCTTCTACCCACTTAGTAACATAATCAACAGCAACCAAAATATGTTTATACCCATTAGAGGAAGGAAAAGGTCCCATATAATCAAAACCCCAAACATCAAATGGTTCAACAACAAGTGAATAATTCATAGGCATTTCCTGACGCTTACCGATATTACCAATTCTTTGGCATTCATCACAAGACAAGACGAACTTACGGGCATCCTTGAAAAGAGTAGGCCAATAAAAACCAGATTGCAATACTTTGTGAGCAGTTCTATCTCCCGCATGATGTCCTTCATAAGCTTCAGAGTGACATTTCCGTAGGATTTGTTCCTGTTCATGCTCAGGTACACAACGTCTAATAATACCATCTACTCCTTGTTTATAAATATGTGGGTCATCCCAAAAGTAATGTCTTAAATCATAGAAGAATTTTTTTTCTTTTGTTGGTATGTGAAACTAGGTGGTATATATTTAGCAACAATATAATTTGCATAGTCAGCATACCAAGGAGTATTATGAGAAACATTTATTGCAGCTAGTTGTTCATTAGGAAAGCTATCATCAATAGGTAGTGGGTTATCAAGAGTATTTTCTAACCTAGACAAGTTATCAGCTACGGGGTTCTCAGCTCCTTTCCTATCAGTGATATGTAAATCAAATTCTTGTAGCAAGAGGACCCACCTAATGAGTCTAGGTTTAGCATCTTTATTTTCCATAAGATATTTTATAGCAGCATGATCAGTGTGAACAATTACTTTGGAATCAACAATGTAAGATCTGAATTTATCACAAGCAAACATAACTGCTAAAAATACTTTCTCAGTAGTAGCATAATTTCTTTGGGCACTGTCTAGAGTTTTGCTAGCATAATGGATAACATTTAATTTTCTTATCAACTCTTTGTCGTAAAAAAACATCAACAACATAATCACTAGCATCACACATAATTTCAAAAGGCAAGTTCCAACCAGGTTGTTGAACAATAGGGGCAGAAGTTAAGGCTTTCTTAAGTGTTTCAAAGGCTTCTACACAATCATCATCAAAAACAAATGGAACATCCTTTTGTAAAAGATTTGCAAGAGGCCTAGAAATTTTAGAGAAGTCTTTAATAAACCTCCTATAGAAACCAGCATGACCAAGGAAACTACAAATACCTTTGATATCTTTAGGACATGGCATTTTCTCAATGGCATCAACCTTAGCTTTATCCACCTCAATACCTCGTTCCAAAATTTTATGCCCCAAAACAATACCTTCATTAACCATAAAGTGGCACTTCTCCCAATTCAAGACAAGATTAGTTTGCTCACATCTCTACAAAACTCGATCAAGGTTGCTTAAGCAATCATCAAAAGAAGTTCCGTAAACGAAAAAATCATCCATGAAAACCTCAACAATCTTTTCACAAAAATCAGAGAATATAGTAGTCATACATCTTTGAAAGGTAGCAGATGCATTGCATAAACCAAAAGGCATACGTCTATAAGCATAACAAGTAAAGGTGGTTTTCTCTTGATCAGGTTGTGAAACAGGTATTTGAGAGAAAACAGAATATCCAACAAGAAAACAAAAGTGTGTGTGCTTAGATAATCTTTCTAACATTTGATCAATAAAAAGTAAAGGGTAATGATCTTTTCTAGTGGCTTTATTTAATTTTCTAAAATCAATTACCATTCTATAGCCAGTAACAATTCTTTGTGGGATAAGTTCATTTTTATCATTAGGAACAACAGTAATACCTCCCTTCTTAGGGACACAATGAACAGGACTTACCCATCTACTATCAGCTATGGGATAAATTATACCTGCTTCCAAAAGCTTCAATATTTCAGTTCTTACCACTTCTTTCATTTTAGGATTCAACCGTCGTTGGTGATCAACGACGGGTTAAGCATCAGGTTCCATATTAATCTTGTGCTGTCATAGAGTGGGACTAATGCCCTTAAGATCATCAAGCGTATATCCAATAGCAGCATGGTGCTTCCTCAGAATTTTCAATAATCTTTCTTCTTCATGTTCTGAAAGGTTAGCACTAATAATAACATGATATATCTTTTTCTCATCAAGATAAGCATACTTCAAAGTGTCGGGCAATTGTTTTAATTCAAACACAGGATCACCTTTAGGTGGAGGAGGACCTCCTAGAGTTTCAATAGGCAAATTGTGTTTAATCAGAGGTTGTTGTTCAAAAAATATTTTACCTATTTCATTTCTTTCACGCAAGTGCAAATCATTTGCATGGTCTAGCAAATATTGTTCTAGTGGATTAGTAGGAGGCACGGCAATAGAAGCAAGACCAATTATTTCATCCTTACCAAGTAATTCTTCATTACGAGGTTGTCTACTAAACTTGGAGAAATTAAATTCATGAGACTCATCACCAAAACTGACACCGACAGTTTGTTTTTCACAATCTATCTTAGCATTAACGATGTTCAAGAAGGGTCTACCAAAGATAATGGGACAAAATTCATCTTGTCGGGAACCAAGAACTAGGAAATCAGTAGGGTATTTTATTTTTTCCACACAAGACTTCAACATCTCTAACTATCCAAGTGGTGTGATGGTGTATCTATTAGCAAGTTTAATAGTAACATCTATGTCTTCCATTTCAGCAGGTGCTATGTCATTCATAATTTCTTGGTAAAGAGTAAAAGGAATAGCACTCACACTAGCACCCAAGTCACATAAACCATGATAGCAATGATCTCCAATTTTAACTGAGACAACAGGCATGCCAACTACGGGTCTATGTTTATCTTTTTCAACAGGTTTGGCAATTCTAGCAGCTTCATCACAAAGATAAATAACATGCCCATCAATATTTTCTACCAAGAGATCTTTAACCATAGCAACACTAGGTTCTACTTTAATTTGATCATAGGGTTTAGGTGCTTTAATATTACTTTTGCGAACCACAGTTGATACCTTAGCATGTTCCTTTATCCTAATAGGGAAAGGTGGTTTTTCAATGTAGGCAGTAGGCACAACTGGATCAACATTGTAAATAATAGTTTCATCCTTAGCTATTACCGGTTCTTTAATTTTTTCTTTCATAGGGGGATGATATTTAAACCACTTCTCTTTAGGGAGATCAACATGAGTAGCAAATGATTCACAGAAAGAGGCTACTATCTCAGAGTCAAGTCCATATTTAGTGCTAAACTTGTGAAAAGCATCGGTATTCATAAAAGATTTGACACAATCAAATTCAAGCTTAATACCTGACTCTTTACCTTTGTCGATTTCCCAATCTTCAGAGTTGCATTTAATTCTTTCTAAAAGATCCCACCTAAATTCAATAGTCTTCTTCATAAAAGAACCAGTACAAGAAGTATCGAGCATGGATCGATCATCATGAGAAAGCCGAGCATAAAAATTTTGAATGATAATTTCTCTAGAGAGCTCATGATTGGGGCATGAATATAACATTGACTTAAGCCTCCCCCAAGCTAGAGCGATACTTTCTCCTTCACGAGGCCAAAAATTATATATATAATTCCGATCACGATGAACTAGATGCATAGGATAATTTTTTTGGTGAAATTCCAATTTCAATTGATTCCAGTTCCAAGATCCAATATCATCGCATAGCCTATACCATGTCAATGCTTTTCCCTTCAAAGATAAAGGGAAAACCTTCTTCTTAGCTTCATCTCCGGGTAAACCTGCAAGCTTAAATAATCCACAAATTTCATCCACATATATCAAATGCATATCAGGATGTTCTGTCCCGTCTCCTGCATAAGGATTAGCTAGCAGTTGTTCTATCATACCTGAAGGAATTTCATAGCCAATATTTCTAGTAGGTGCAGTAGGTTGAGGGGCAACTAATTGTGCTTCCGGTCGAGGTGAAGATACCCCGACCAAACCCCTCAAAGGATGGTTTTCCATAGTAACAAGTGACAATATATTTCAGCACATAGTAATAATTTTTCCTTACCAATTTCCACTTACCAAGAGCGCTTCACTCCATGTCAACGGCGCCAGAAAAGAGTCTTGATGACCCACAAGTATAGGGGGTCAATCATAGTCCTTTCGATAAGTAAGAGTGCCGAATCCAACGAGGAGCAGAAGGAAATGACAAGTAGTTTTCAGCAAGGTGATTTCTGCAAGCACTGAAATTGTAGGTAACATGTAGTTTGATAGCAAGGTAATTTGTAACGAGCAAGTAACAATAACGGTAAATAAAGTGCAGCAAGGTAGCCCAATCCTTTTGTGGCAAAGGACAGGCCAAAACGGTCTCTTATAATAAGCAAAGCGTTCTTGAGGGCACACGGGAATTTCACCATGTCACTATCATCAAGTTGGTTTGATTCGTGTTCACTACTTTGATAATTTGATATGTGGGTGGATCGGTGCTTAGGTATTGTTATTACTTGAACAAACCTCCAACCTCGCAAGCATCCATAACTATGAGAAAAGTATTAAGATAAAATCTAACCATAGCATTAAACTTTTGGATCCAAATCGGTCCCTTACGAAGTAGCGCATAAACTAGGGTTTAAGCTTCTGTCACTCTAGCAACCCATCATCTAATAACTACTACACAATGCATTCCCTTAGTTCCAAAGATGGTGAAATGCCATGTAGTCGACGTTTGCATGACACCACTAAGGCAATCACAACATACATATCATCAAAATATCGAACACTATCAACTTCACATGATTACTTGCAACATGACTTCTCCCGTGACCTCAAGAACAATAGTAACTACTCACAAATGATATTCATGATCAAGATTAGAGGGGTATTAAATAGCATAATGGATCTGAACATATAATCTTCCACAAAATAAACCATATAGTAATCAACTACAAGATGTAATCAACACTACTACTCACCCACATGTACCAATCAGAGGTTCCGGTACAAAGATTGAACACAAGAGATGAACTAGGGTTTGAGAGGAGATGGTGTTGTTGAAGATGTTGATGAAGATTGGCCTCCCAAAGATGAGAGGGTTGTTGGTGATGACGATGGCTTCGATTTCCCCCTCTGGGAGGGAAGTTCCCCCGGCGGAATCGCTTCGCCAGAGGGCAAAAGTGCTCCTGCCCAAGTTTCGCCTCGAGACGGCGGCGTTCTGTCCCGAAAGTCCTATCTTTATTTTTTTCTAGGTCAAAATGACTTATATACCAGAAGATGGGCACCGGAGGTGGGCTGGGCTGAGCACAACCCACCAGGGCGTGCCTAGGGGGCCTCACGCCCTGGTGTCTTGTGCTTACCAGGTGGCCCCCCTCCGGTAGTTATTTGCTCCAGTATTTTTTATATATTCCAAAACAATTCTCCGTAAATTTTCAGCTCATTTGGAGATGTGCTGAATAGGTAACGCTGACATAGCTTTTTCAGGTCCAGAATTCCAGCTGCCGGCATTCTCCCTCTTTGTGTAAACCTTGCATATTATGAGAGAAAATGCATTAGAATTACTCCATAAAGCATTATTATGCATAAAAACATTATAAATAACAGTAGGAAATCATGATGAAAAATGGACGTATCAGGCTTCTACATCAACCTTGTTGCACCTCTGATGATGTGTGAGTAGTTTACCATAGACCTATGGGTCCATAATGATTAACTAGATGGCTTCTTCTCTCTCTTTCATCTTCAATAAAATGTTCTCCTCAGAGTTCTATTCGACGTAATCATCTTTTGCGGTGTGTTTGTTCGGATCCGATGAATTATGGGTTTATGATCAGATTATTCATTGAAAGTAAATGGGTCTTTTCTGAACTTTATTATGTGTGATTGTTATAGCTGTGTAATGCTCTTCGATCTATCCGTTTGGTTTGGCCAACTAGATTTATTTACCCTCAGCGGGGGTGGTGCATAGTAGTAGGTTCAATCTTGAAGTATCCTCACCTCGTGACATAAGGGGTAGCAAGGTACGTATTTATATTGCTGCTACTAAGGGAAAATAATGGGGTTTAATCATACTGCTCTGTTTTATTCTGTTTACATTATTTCATCATGCTCCAAGCATTACTTTGTTTGTTATGAACTTAATACCTTAAGATGCATGCTGGATAGTGGTCAAGAGGTGGAGTAATAGTAGTAGATGTAGGCAGGAGTCGGTCTAGTTGTCATGGAGGTAATGCCTATGTACATGATCATGCCATAAATAACGTTATAACTATGCTCTTTTCTATCAATTGCCCAAGAGTAATTTGTCTACCCACCGTATGCTATTTTTATGAGAGAGATGCCTCTAGTGAAAACTATGGGCCCGGGTTTATCTTAATATATACAAAATACAAAAATATCTTGCTTTCTTTACTTTTATTTCACTTTGCAATTTATCTATCCACTATTACAAGATTTGATCCTTGCAATTAACGAGTACAAGGGGATTGGCAACCCTCTTGCCCGCGTTGGGTGCAAGTATTTTCTCCTGTGTGTGTAGGTACTGTCGACAGTTGTTTGCGTGAATCTCCTATTGGTTCGATAACCTTGGTTCTCTACTGAGGGAAATACTATCCGCTACTATATTTATTCACCCTTCCTCTTCAGGGAAAATCCCAACGCAGCTCAGAAGTAGCAACGCTCTATCACACATAAGCCTCATTATATTCTTCCTCAAAACAGACACCATACCTACCTATTATGGCATTTCCATAGCCATTCCGAGATATATTGCCATGCAACTGCCATGGTTACTATTCATGTGACTGTTTTGTTCATCATCATATTGCATTGCATGATCACATAGAGCTGACATGATATTTGTGGCAAAGCCATCGTTCATCATTGTTATTGATGACTCACAAGTATAGGGTATCAATCATAGTCCTTTCGATAAGTAAGTGTGTCGAACCCAAAAAGGATCAGAAGGAAATGATAAGCAATTCTCAGCAAGGTGTTCTCTGCAAGTACTGAAAGTAGCGGTAACAGATAGTTTTTGTAATAGGGTAATTTGTAACAAGTAGCAAGTAACAACAGTAACAAAGTGCAGCATGGTGGCCCAATCCTTTTTATAGCAAAGGACAAGTCGGAAAGTTCTCTTATAACAAGCAAGGAGTTCTCGAGGACACATTCATCATGCTTAGGGCCAGTTCTTTTAGGCGGCTTAAAAAATAAGCTGCCTCTCCCCAGCTTAAAATATAAGCCGCTCATAAAATTTGTTGAGACTTCTGAATTATTTATCCCATAACTAGTTTAGAATCCCCAATGAATAATAGAGGCGGCTTATGGGATAAGCTGGGGAGGAGGCGGCTTATTTTTTAAGCTGCAAAAAGAATTGGCCCTTAGTTGATTCACGTTTGTTACTTTGGTAATTTGATACGTGGGTGAACCAGTGCTAGGGTGCTATTCTTACTTGAACAAGCAATCTCTTATGATTACCCCTTCTCACAAGCGTCCGCAACTACCAAAGAAGAATTAAGATGAATCTAACCATAACATGAAACATATGAATCCAAATCAGCTCCATACAGAATAACGCATAAACTAGGGTTTATGCTTCTGTCACTCTCACAACCCATCATCTACTTATTACTCCCCAATGCCTTCCCTTAGGCCCAAGTATAGTGAAGTGTCATGTAGTCGATGTTCACATGACACCACTAAATGAAGAACAACATATATATCATCAAAATATCAAACGAATACCAACTTCACATGATTACTTATAACAAGACTTCTCCCATGTCCTCAAGAACAAAAATAACTACTCACAAATCATATTCATGCCCAGGATCAGAGTTGTATTGAATATGCTTAAGGATATGAGCATACAATCTTCCACCAAATAAACCAACTAGCATTAACTACAAGATGTAATCAACACTATTAGCAACCCACAGGTACCAATCAGAGGTTTTGGGACAAAGATTGAATACAAGAGATAAACTAGAGTTTGAGATGAGATGATTCTGGTGAAGATGTTGAGGAAGATTGGTCCTCCCACGATGAGAGATCATTGGTGATGTCGATGGCTTCGATTTCCCCCTCCCGGTGGGAAGTATCCCCGGCGAAATCGCTCCGCCGGAGAGCAAAAGTGCTCCTGCCTAGATTCCGCCTCGAGACTGTGGCGCTTCATCCCGAAAGAATTCCTCTTATTTTTTAGGGAAAATGGCTTCATAGCAGAAGGAGCGGGCTAGAGGCCAGCTGTGGGCCCCACAAGGCATCAGAGCGCGCCTAGGGGGGTATGGTGTGCCATGTTGCCTTGTGGGCAGCAGGTGGCCCCCCTCTGGTATTTCTTTGATCCAGTATTTTTTATATATTCAATAAAAATCTCGGTGAAGTTTCAGGTCATTTGGAGCTCCGTAGAATAGCTATCTGTGTTGTAGCTATTTTAGGTCCAGAAGTCCAGCTGCTGGTAATTTCCCTCTCCATGTACATCTTGCAAATTAAGAGAGAAAAGACATTAGAATTGCATCATAAAGTGAAATAATGATAAAAAACATTACAAATAACAGTAGGAAAACATGAGGCAAAATGGACGTATCAGTTATACATGTTACGCTACATCATTGCACATCCTGATACACTGCCAAAGGCATTCATATAGAGTCATATTATTTAAGTTTATCGAGTTGTAAGTAAAAAAGAAGTGTGATGATCATCATTATTAGAGCATTGTCCCAGTGAGGTAAAGAATGATGGAGACTGATGAGTCCTCGAAAAAGTGGGGATGAGGTTCATAATATTGTTATAAAAAATGAGAAAATAAAAGAAAAAAGTAAAAATAAGAGAAAAAGAGAGAAGGGGCAGTGCTACTATCATTTACCACACTTTTGCTTCAAAGTAGCACCACGTTCTTCATATAGCAAGTCTCCATGATTTGTCACTTTCATATACTAGTGGAAATTTTTACATTATAGAACTTGGCTTGTATATTCCGATGACGGGCTTCTTGAAATGTCTGATGTCTTCATGAGCAAGCAAGTTGGATGCACACCCACTTAGTTTCAGTAGTGAGATTTCATACACTTATAGCTCTAGTGCATCTATTGCATGGAAATCCCTACTCCTCGGATTGATATCGATTGAAAGGCCTCTCTGTTGCCTAACGATCCGCCGAGTTGATGCAAGACTTTCTCCACTTTTTGTCTTCCCTTATAAACCTCTACCAACATACTCTATTCCACCTGTAGTGCTAAGTCCATGACTCACGCTCATATATTGAGTAAAGTTGAAACTTCTAAAGCGAGAAAAAGTATGATACAATTTTTTTTGTTTTGGCACTGGGGTGCTCATGATTTGTACTTATGTGAGGAAGACCGAGTCATGACATGCTTACATAATTCAATGAGTAGGGGTAACATTCATTAAGCATCGTATATTTTGAAGAGTAATGATTATGTTCTAGTATTCATGGATATTATTATGTTGATATCAATTACTTCATCATTTCTCAATATTAATACCGTAAAAAGATTACATGATAGGACATGTTAGGTAGTATTCAACATCAAAAAATCTGTTTTTATCATTTAACTACTTGAGGACGAGCAGGAATTAAGCTTAGGGATGCTGATACATCTCCAACGTATCTATAATTTTTTATTGTTTCATACTATTATATTATCAATTTTATATGCTTTATATGCAATTTTATATCATTTTTGGGACCTAACCTATTAACCTAGTGCCCAGTGCCAGCTCCTATTTTTTTCTATTTTATTGTTTCGTAGAAAAGCCATACCAAACGAAGTCCAAACACGATGAAACTATATGGTCATTTTTTCCGAACCAGAAGAGACCCTAGAAGTTTTGGGAGGAGACCAGAAGCCGCACGAGAGAGGCACAAGCTCACACAGCGCGCCCCCTCACAACTCTGTTTGACCTAATTCCAGGCCCATAAATTCCCTAATATCCAGGAACCACCAGAGTGAAACCCGAAACAATTATTCCGCCGCCGCAAGCCTCTGTTCTTCTGTGATCCCGTCTAGAGGCCTCCGTCGGAGGGGGAATCGATCACGGAGGGCCTCTACATCAACCTTGCTGCACCTCCGATGATGTGTGAGTAGTTCCTCACCGGACTTATGGGTCCATAGAAGTAGCTAGATGGCTCTCCATCTCTCTCTTTGATCTTCAATACAATATTCTATTTGGAGATCGATATGATGTAATCCTTTTATGCGGTGTGTTTGTTGGGATCCGATGAATTGTCGGTTTACGATTAGATTATTCATTAAAAGTAATCGAGTTATTTCGAAACTTTATTATGTGTGATTGTTATAGCTATGTAATGCTTTCCGATCTATTAGTTATCTTTGGCCAAGTTGATGATTAGATCTTCAGTGGAAGTGGTGCATAGTAGTAGGTTCAATCTTGCGGTGTCCTCACCTCATGACAGAAGGCGTAGCGATGCACGTATTTCTATTGTTGCTACTAAGGATAAAATGATGGGGTTTGGTCATATTAGTTGATCTTGGTCCAAAAAGAAATCAGTCTGGCCCTCCCGCGTCGCTCCCGCGAGCGACCGGGAGGCAACCCTAGCCGCCGCCTGTCCCCCCAATCCCCCGCCTCCCCCCTCGCCGTCGCCGGAGGGCGCAGCCGGGCAAAGCCCGTGCAGCGCCGGCGGCGGCGGGGCCCCTCCTCCTCCCTGCTTGGTAGTGGCCGACGCGAGACGGCGCCGCCGGGCTGTGGCGCGGCGCTACTCGTGGGGCGCGGCGGCATGGTGGTGGGGTCTCGCCGCAGTCGCGGCTGGCCTCGGCGTCCGCGCAGACGGCTGCATGGCGGTGGTGCACGCCCGTACTGGTGGTGGCTGTGCAGCGGGATCCCGATCTGGCTGCGGGCGGCGTGGCTGCGATGCGGGCGGTGCGGGCTGCGGGCGGCGCGGGAGCCGGAGTCGCGCCCTTCTTGGTGCAGTGGCTCGGCCGACGGATGGCCTGGTGGCCGCCGGTGGTTCCTCGAGCCGCTCCTGGAGATCCCCCTTGTGTCTCCATGGGTAGGTGGGATGGCTGTTGCGTGGCTGCGGGGCGGGTGGCGGCGTGCTCGTCCTGAATCTGGCGTCGGGATCCGGGTGGGCGGCGCGGGTTGGGCAGCAGCCTGGCGTGGATGTTGCTCCGGCCGTGGGCGGCGGCGCGGGGAGGTCCGGCGAATGGACGGTGAGCGCGGCCGCTACACGGTGGCTCGGCGGTTCTGCTCGCGGCGACGGCCGGCTTCTACTCCGGCGTCGGCTTGTCTGCGGGCGGACCGTTTCGACCTTCACTTCATCTCCTTGTCGTCCGGGCGCTACTCCCATCAAAGGGCTGGTCCTCTCCCAGCTGCGGTCCACCGCTCATCTCGCGCCCGGTGCAGCAGGACCGAGCTCGTCTCGCGCACGGTGCAGCAGGACTGACCTCGTCCCCCTCTCGGTGCTGCAGGACCGAGCTCGTCTCGCACTCGGGGCAGCAGGGCGGGTCGGTGGATGCCAGTTCATTCAGTTGGAGTTGCTCTTACAGACTTCAGTTCATTCAGTTTTTGGCCACCAATACTGTAATTCGATAGTTTCGCTTATCGTCTTCATTTCAGCCCAAGGAACCAAACTAAATTAAAAATCACTCAAACCCAATGAAGTTTTCACAAATTTTGAGAACATAATACTGATTATGTTCGTGTCTGGGTCCCGCCCAAACCCAGGGCTCGTGTAGCTACATCCAGAGACGGAGCCAGCAGGGGGCGGGATGGGGCCATGGCTCCCTCCATGATGTAAAAGAGTCTCAAACTAGCCCCAAATAGTATGTGGATTTAATGAATTTGCTCGCTAAATTCATATGTATAGCCCCTCCAATGCGGAGGCTGTCTGGGCGGTGGCCTGGGTTGTGAGTGTGAGTTCCTTCATGTACTGTAGCAACAGTTGTACTCTCACCGTTTCATGATGCAGTGCGTATGGATTTTTGAAAAAGTTAAACTTTACAAATTTTGATCAAGTTTATAGAGAAAACTATTTATATCTACAATACAAAAAATATAAAATATGAAACTACATCTTATGATTAATTTAAAAATTCATGTTTGACATTTTAAATGTAAATATTTTTCTCCATAAACTTGATCAAAGTTAATGAGACTTGACTTTAAAAAAAATCTATATGACTACATTATGGAACGGAGTAAGTATTGTAGCAGTCATATGTTTCTTCTACAGAACAATCCAAGGAAAGAAATAAAAATACAAATAAAATTCATACTAAAATAACATGTGTTTGTGCAAGAGAGAGACGATTGTAGCTGCATGTAGTAAATAGTAAGTTTCATCATATGTCTATTCCTTCAAGAAAAATAAAAAAACTAATGAAAAGAAATTTTCACCATCTAGTAACTCCAATCAAAACTTACCAGGTCATAGAGATGAGCACAGTCTATCTTATCTCTTTACACGCTTACCCAATTGTTCTTCAATCAGAGAGGTTTGTAGGTGAGAGAAATTGGCTGGGCTTTCTGCCGGAGAGAAGGTGCTTGGAGACCGAGCGGAGCTGCTAAAAAAGAGGCTTCCTACCACACCCAAATCAGAGAATCAATCTAAAGCTAAATCACAAAAATTGCTCAGATCCATGCAACGAAAAAGAAAAGAAAAATTGCTCAGATCTGAAAAGATAGAGGAAGGAGAGCCCCCACCTTTCCTGCAGGGTGATGTTCGAGGATGGCGCCGACGATGGCGTGTGTGAATCACCGTGAGCACTGGGCGTGGGGCTCGGGCCACCGGAACCCACACGCTCTATTGATATTGATGGGCAACGGGCTCTAGCAGACCCCGCATCCCGTCGCCCCGCAAAACGCATTTGCAGTTCGCGGAAAGCGACCATTGCAGGTCGGCGCGGACGGCTGCAGATGCAGACCCCCCAAATGGATCCGTATAAAAATATATTCGTGGAATATGTTTTTTTACGGATCGGCTTTGCGGGGTCTGCTCTTGCGCCGCTGCATCCCGCATCCCACCGGCCCGCAAATATTAAATCCACATCATAAAAATAAAAACAAACATCCACACTACAAAATAAGTATTCAAATCACGGAAGCAAACTAAATAATTATTCAAAATCCTCGGATGCTACGGCCTCTAGCACAATTGTTGCATCACGAGACTTGCCACAAATACATTCTTTGCCATGTCTTTGGGCAATTTTTCCAAGTCCAATGCATACAATCAATGCTACCTAGCATGCCAGGCCAACCTCTCCTCTCATTAGATGCCATCAATTTCTTTGTGTCATCCTCGTTGGGTGCCCGAAGATACTCAGGACCAAAGACACGGATGATCACTTTTGCAAATCTACGCACTGACTCAATTGTGGTATCTTCACCAATGCGAAGGTACTCATCGGCATAGTCAGCCGGAACGCCATATGCAATCACCCGCATAGCTGCGGAGATTTTTTGATATGCACTAAATCCCTTTAAGCCCACAGCATTTCTTCTTTGAGTAAAATACCGACAATTTGCCTAGCAAGCTTGAACAATTTTCACAAAGAGGGATCGGCGCATTCGGTACCTTCTCCGGAAGAGGTGCGGTGGATATGTTGGATTCTCCGCGAAGTAGTCTTGCATCAACATCTCGTTCCCAATATGGCGATTCCGAGGAATGCAAAGACGCCCGACGGTCGATCCTCGCCGCCTCTTCCGGTTCTCGTCTTCGTGCTCCTTCACGGCAAGTGCCATCACTAATGTCTGCTGCCGAAAGGTCGCAAGCATAGTCTCAACATCCGAGTCGTCTGAATCGAACGAATCGGAGAGCAAGAACTTCTCGCACGGGCTCAATTCCATCTACATGGACAAAAATCGCACGCCGCGTCAATCAACTAGGCATATCGCTCGCAAATATCACAAAACAAACACTAACCGGCGGCTCGTGTGGCGGGTGATCCCGAGCGGCGACGAGGGGCAGGCTCGACGGCGGTTGATCCCCGGCGGCGACAGCGACGAGGGGCGGCTCTTCTCGCCGGATCCGGGGGGTCGGTGCAGCGTATCGGCGCTGGAGGGTGGGGGACGGCCCCGCGGCGCGATTCCGCCCGCAGATTTGGCCGGAATCGCCGGAGGCGGACGGGCGGAACCAAAGGTGGGCGGCGACGGAAGGAGATGGGGAAAGGCGCGCGGGCTGAAATGTCCCTCCCGCCAACCGCTTCACTGGGATGCGGGGCACCGCAGGGGCGAGAGGGAAACCCGCGTATTCACGGGTTGGGGCCGAGATTTTGCCGCGCCCCTCAAAAAATTTTGCGGGCCGGCGGCGGGATTTTCCGCGCCGACCCGCATTTTGACGGTTATTTTGTGGGTCGAGGCTTTTTGCGGGGTCTGCTAGAGTTGCCCTAACCAGTGATTATAGGAGCCCGGGTCGGCAGTTGCGTGCAGGTATGTGGTGGCGCATCCCGCCGCCGACCCGCATTTTGACGGTTAGTTTGTGGGTCGGGGCTTTTTGCGGGGTCTGCTAGATTTGCCCTAACCAGTGATCATAGGAGCCCGGGTCGGCAGTTGCGTGCAGGTATGTGGTGGCATGCGCCATCAGCAGTTCAACATCACCATCGCTACTGAAGGTGAGGATTTTTCCGATCTGGTAGTTGTGCAACAGCTGATCCGATGGCTGGCTATATACTGCTATTGAATTGGATGCAATAATAAGACAGAGAGATGATTCGTTTGCGTGAGTAAAACTATACGGGGGAGATGAAGGGAAAGGGAAAATAAAGAGGAGGTAAAACGCCTTTTTAGGGGAAGGAGGACATGAAGATGAGACGCCGACGGAAGTGAGATATGATGCATCTAGACTTCGGTTAGGCTGCTTGTGATTGGAAGAGGAAACGGCGGCCGCTCGCTTCAGGGAGAATTTTTCTTCCTGAGTGGAAGAGCGCGCTACGTGAAAGACCGAGAGTGGTTGGTCACAGAAAAGAGATCAATTGGGTGTTGTTTGGACTGAAGGGTGATGTGGCACCATGGTGACATGGACAGCTTGCATGTTGATATAAACCATTTAACGGGGATGAACTTCTTAAGTATACAGGATAGGTTAGTGCATAAAAATAATATAAAATGACGCCACTACTACATGGCTACATCATAAATATTTTAGCATTACATTTTTTATAGAAATACTTGTAACCTTATTCAAGCACAATAATCAATACAGGCACATGGCTTTGGATCAAAGATTAAAAAAATTACAAAGTAACTCCTAAACTAAGAGTTGCAACGAAATCTCTCAAATTTACCTTCTCTGCGCTAATAATTTTTGGAAAACCAAATTCTCCCAAGGCTCCAACAGACACTGCGATTAGACCAGAACAACAACACACCACCACTCATACAACTACACGAGCTTGATTAACAATAAAGTTGTAAGATAGACCCTTGATTCGTCCATTCAAAAGATGGGAAACCATGAGTGATGAACAGACTTAAGATGATCCAATAGAAGTTTAGGTTTTCGAACCACAATATCTTTACCATAATGTTAAACCCTAAACCCCCAGGGCTATAGTCATAGTGATCCTCCTATTCAATTACTTCAACCATTTTCCAAGCACCTCATACCACTTCCAAGGCATATGATAGTTTACTATCTATGGAGAATTTCTTTTTGTTCAAATGCCCCTTTTCATCGGTCTCGAAGATAGAAAAAATTTCATTTTTGTTTATGAAGTAAAAGCCGAAGTCGTGGTAAAAATAATGCACCAAGACACACATTGACAAAAGCTCGACAGATCCGAGAATCGGGTCTACAAGGACACAATCCTAACTCAACAAAATCAGTTTCGCAAGGAAACATTACTTTGGGTCTGTGGTGTGCTTAGTAAAGCATCATCACAGTAGGGGAAGAACCAGATGAGTTTTAGTTTCAATGACATGGCACCCATCACCAAAACGTTGTTGTTGTTGAGGATCACCGTACTTATGTTCAAAGATGTATGAGTATCCGAGGTGCCCTCCACACCTCACATCACCAAGTAGTGGCTGGAGGCGAGGGAACCGAGCAGATTTTGACGACGGCTATTTTTCTTCAATCTCATGTAAACCCTAAGCTCAGAGCAGCTACAAACGGACTTATCTAATTTGAAACCCTAAATGTCGGCAGACAGCGCCCAATCACCTCTCATTTGTTCGCCTCCACAACCGTCCCCCTCATATGTAAACCCTCAAATTCGTGCAAAGTCATGCACGTCCATCATATAGCATCAATCCATGCCAAGCCTTGAACGTTCACAAGCGATACAATGGTATATGGGGCAAAAACGTGCATTGTCTTGGTCTGCCAGTTCGTCGAACAACAATTGGGCATGCCCGTCGTCGGCATTTCCTGATGTTATCCGCTCCCGTTGGAGTTGCAGCGAGGTGTACACCGTGTCCGTGGTGCCGTCCTCTCCCGTCCAGCCATTAGGGATGCCTACCCATTGGAAGGCCAGAATGGAGTTGGGCTGGGCCAGGCACGAAGCCAGAAAAAAAAGGATGCTGGTGTCAATACAAATAAGTAGCATTAACTCATCCCCTTGAAAAACAAAGTAGCAATAATATATGACTAAAAAATGTGTGGGGATGTGACATCGTATTAACTAAGATGTCCACAATATTTTTTTGGAAGCTCACTTAAATAATAAATTATAGTTACCAATGTATCGTAACAAAATAACCTCCGATTACAAGCGGCTACCTCTCTATTTTTCTTGACATATTGTGATGGGGGTGTTACTTGAGGCCTAATCTAGATTGCCTAATCTGCATGATTACCCATTCAGGTCTTCAAAAAATTATAAGAAAAACAGCACGTCAAGCAAACCCTAATATAATAGGAGAATGGAAATTTAAGATATTAAATCTATTGGTCCTTGAGATCAATTTGATGAATAAATAAACTTTAGTACCACTTACAGATCAGTTCTACAAACGGAACCATCAAATTTTACGGAGGAGAGGAGTGAAGAATTTTGGCAGCGGTTCAGGCAATGAAGCGAACAGAGGGGCAACAAAACGTTTTTGGAGGAAGATGATCGAGCTACCCATGGAATTCTGCTACTACTTTTTGGGCCTGCACAAAGTAACGGGAAGGCTTTACACTTAATATGAGGCTGTGGACTCAGGGCATTTTTTTTGTTGGGTCCTTCTTCCTTCCTGGCCTATATATGTGTACAAGTGTTTGGGCCAAGGTTATCGGGCCAATTGACCCGGCCCAACACTGTAACTCCGCCTATGGGTTGGGAAGACGACTTGTTCCTTCTCACGGTCACGGCAAATGGTGTGGAGGCGATTGCCAGATCGGACTATCCCAAGTCCATGTCACCGGCCTTCTCCGCGGTTTCTCGGACGCGCTGCCGGGCACACCAATCCCTCCGGACGACGTTCTCCGCTTTGCAAGAGTCGACGGTCGGGACCCCACCACGGACTCTGCTGAGACATTGCCCATGCTGGTGGTGGGGGATGGGATACTCCATGTCGACATCTAGGACGATGGCGCAGACGGGAAGCATGGGTGGAGCATGGCGATGTCTCAAACACGTGAAAGGGAGGACGTACGTTGGAGGAGGGCGATCGATTTGCTGGAGTTGGTCAGTTTTGAGTGGATTGTGGTAGGTCTGAGCTGTCGATTCCGACGTGGCAGAGGGCCCCGACCACGTCCAGGCGACCCCAAATATGCCTCATAGATGGTCTAGCTTTGAGGGGTGTTGGACAGCCAGAACGTTTGGGCTAGCTTTGGAAGGTCCAGTTAGTTGGCGATTTTGTGACCGGGTTGTCTGCCCGGATGTTTAGGGTTGTTTGAGGTGTCCGATTGTAGACACTCTTAGGTTATGTGTGCATCACTGTAGAGCGACATACATTTGTGATATTTCAGCACCCACTAAAGAGAGTTCCTATTTGACGCCAACGAAGCGAGCAGGAGAATCTATTACTGTCCCGAACACATTAAGATGTCGAGAACAATTTTTGGAAACATGGGCATTTTAAATTCTAAACATATTTTGAAAACACGAACATTTAAAAAAACACACATATTTTTCAAAAATTGAACATTTTGAAAACATGAACATTTATTGGGAAAACGTACATTTTGAAAAATTATATATTAAAAAAACACAACCATTCTTCAAAAACGTGAACAAATATTTAAATTTTAGAATTGTATTTCAAAAACAATTGAACACTTTCTGGAAAACATGAACATTTTTCAAAATGCGAATTTTAGCCAAACTTGTGAACATTTCTGCAAACATTTTCTCCCAAATTTTGTACAATTTTTAAAACCAAATAACAATTTTTTGATTGTTTAAATTTTTCTAAAAATATAAAAGAAAAAGGCAAAAGAAAAGAAAACCAGAAATAAACTTGTCAAGAAAAGACAGAAAAAGAAACGAAAGAACAGTGTAGAACCTTCTAGAAGAGATTCCCAAAACCAGGATTTATTTAACAACCTATAGAATAAATAAATGAGGCGGCCAGTGAATTCGTTCTCTCAATGGCTTTGTGCGGTACCTCGAGAGTTTGCCATGTCAGATTATATAATATTCCCTCGTGGGATAGCGACCAAATGTACACCCCGCCCATGCTAATGGTCTGGCCCGTTACATTCTTTCTGTGTTTTTCCTGTCCTTCTTCCTTTTTTCCTTTTCCATTTTTCTTTTCCAAATTCGCAATTTTTTAAAAACATAAACCTTTTCAAAATCACAAACAATTTTCAAATTGACGATTATTTTTAAATATTGGGAACAATATTCAAATTCATGAATAATTTTCAAACTCATGAACATTTTTAAATTTTGTGATTTTTTTTAATTTATGAGAATTTTATAAAATTTGCGATTGTTTACAAAATCATGAACATTTTTTTAAATAAACGAACATTTACTATAATAAAAAAACATTTTAAAATTGAAGAATAATTTTTGAAAACGCAAACAAATTTTAATTGGCAAACATTTTAAAACTCCATAACATTTTTTGAATTAGCAGACATTTTTTAAAGTCATGAATTGTTTGAGATCTCTGATATTTTTTTAATTCAAGATTTTTTTTAAAAATTCATGAACATTTTTCAAACTAAAAACACTTTTCAAACTCACGACCTTTTTTTTGAAATTCATGAACTTTTTTGAATTGATGAACATTTATTGGAAGTCTTGAACATTGTTTGAACCCATGAACATTTTTTCGAAATTCATTAACTTTTTTGATTCAAGAACATTTTTAGAAATTCGTGAACATTTTTTGAACTCACGAACTTTTTTGAAATTCATTAATAGTTTCTAAATTTACGAATATTTTTCTAAAGTTTTAAAAGTATTTTAGTAGAAAACCATGTAAAATTAATAAATTCTGCTTAAAACCGGCCTTAAAAATAACAATGCATACACTAGGGAGCGCTACATTCATACCTCTTACTAGGACGGCCAACGCGTGTAGGCACTGGTGAAGAGGTGCGCTTGTGTGAGTATCCAGCGCGCAGGTCAATCATAAGGCTCCCAGTTTGCTGTAAAGAGCGACAAATAAGATTTACCCCCAGTAAAAGCATCAAGATCTTCTTCTTTTTTTTGAGAATTCTCGTAACCTTTATTAATTAACAGCAGTGTTTAAAGGTACAAGAACTTGGTCAGGGGGGAAACCCAACCATAAATGACGTCTTAATGCTAGATTACACGCAAACTTGGTTATCTGTGAGCCTCAAAATTAAAAGTCCTACTTTTATGAATGAAGGTAGATGACTCAAAATCAGTCGCCGTGTTTGTAATTTCTCTGATGATCGCCGCGTTCTTCCCTCCTCTTCTTTGCTGAATTTCGCTGATCACGACCTGACAATCGGATGCAATATGTAGATGCTCTAGGTTGAGATTAGCAGCAAGCGCAAGAGCCTCCCTCACCCCATATGTTTCCAGTAAAACTGGATCGTTCGCCTGAAATATCAGGGCTCAGGCGCCCAGGTACTTTCCTTGTTGATCGCGGCAGATCGCTGCTGCTGCTCCTCGCTGACCATCCTGGGCAACTACTCCATCAGCATTTATATTAGCCTTGTTCGCTGGAGGGGGAAGCCATCGCTGCACCATATTTCCATGCTCGCTCCCACCTTGTCTTGCACATGTTGCTGGCTCACACACATACAGATCATGCCAGTAAGAAAGAACAGAAGCATTTGTTTGTTGAGGGCTTTGGAAGATCGATTCGTGCACCGCCTTCCTTCTCGCGTACCAGATCGCCCACATCGTGACAACCATTTTTGTGAACTGGTCATGACTCAGCTCTCCATGCAATCAAAGATCCAGTTTTTTGCGGATGGTTGTCGGTTGTCCGTCATTATTTCCACCAAATTCTCATCTGGGAGAGCCCACGAGCAGCGAGCCATTGTGCTACCGATAAGAGCATGCCTCCACGAGTCCTCTGTACCACACAGTGGGCATGCGTCGGCCAGTGACACGTTTCTCCTTTTCAGTACATCAGTGGTTTGCAGCGAGTGCCTCGCAAGCCTTCAAATAATTTTTTACCTTTGATGGCACCTTCATTTACCAAAGGGAGGACCAGGCGCTCTCTTCTCTGCTCGTGTCTAACGATCCTCCTCGTCCTTCCAGCCGAAATTCCCGTTGAATCTTGGTCTTGATCATAAGTTTGTAAGTCCAGCTGACAGTGAAGATTCCTCTCTTGTCCTGGTGCCATGCCCAAAAGTCATCGATTTTCCTTGTACACACTGGTATCTTTGAAATCTCCTCAGTGTCAGATGGTAAGAAAATGCTCCAGACTAGACTGTCCTGGTGCCATGCCCAAAAGTCATCGATTTTCCTTGTACACACTGGTATCTTTGAAATCTCCTCAGTGTCAGATGGTAAGAAAATGCTCCAGACTAGACCAGCATTCCAAGTTGCTGTTGCCGAAATCATTAACTCAGAAACCATAGGTGGCGCTTTGTATTGTGACGACCCCGGCTCAATCGTGCACTAATCATACACGCAAATGCACATGATCAAGCCTAAGGACTCATTTGAAGATATCACAACACAACTCTAAAACATAAATAAAGTCATACAAGCTTTATATTACAAGCCAGGGCCTCGAGGGCTCGAATACATAGCTCGATGGCATACAAGTGTCAGCGGAAGTATCAGATATCTGGGTACAGATATAAAAGAGAAACAGAGATAAGCCTTTAAGAAGGCGGGGCAAAATAAAACACTACGATCGAAAGGCGTAGGCCTCCTGCCTAGGACTCTCCGAACCTACTCCTGGTCGTCGGCCAGCTCGTAGTAGTAGCCACCCTCGGGGTAGAAGTGGTAGCTGAAGTCGTCAACCGGGGCAGCGGTCTCAGGGGCTCCGTCATCTGGTTGCATCGAAAGAATATGGGGGAAAAAGAAAGTAAAACAACCGTGAGTACTCATCCGAAGTACTCAGCAAGCAAGGATCTATACTACATATGCAACATTTTCAAAGGAAGGCTGTATATGTGGACTGGGCTGCAGAAATGCCAGAATCGAGAGAAAAGTCTAGTCCTATCGAAGACTAGCATCTTCATCGGTCTTGCAGCATTAGAAGAGTGCAGATTAACGTAATATAAAGTATAGTAACGTTATCAACCTCGCCCAGAGATTCTTCCTTGACTCCCTGCGAGGAAGCTATCCCAGAGCCATACTATCATTTCATCTCAAGTCACCAGTTCTAGTTGTACCGATCGGGATACAACTCCGAGTGTCCTTTACCGTAGGATCGGCTATCGATAGATGTTTTCTTCCCTACAGGGGTGCACCAACTTACCCACCACGCTGGCTTAACTCCGGCCGGACACACTTTCCTGGGTCATGCCCGGCCTCGGCCAAACGACACACCGCAACCCTACCTAGAGCTCAGCAGAGAGGTCCCCGCCGGTCTACCTCCTAAGCGCTCAGGGGTCTTGGGCCATCGCCCTGTGCACTCCGGGTCGTTGCGAGCAGGGTGGATACCAGCGTCGCCTCGGAAGGCCGACACGATCCGACCGTGCCACAATGCTGAACTGGACGTCTGACAGAGCTTTCGGCTGATGCTACGATGCAGAGTGCCCTTAACTATTCCCACGTGATGGTTAGTGCTATCAGGCCGTAGGCCTGCTCGGATCAAATATCCAAATCGTTAGAGGACTAGGGGCTTGCAGTAACGAGCAGAGACTCACGATCGATGTGACCCCGTCGCCCTGTCTCGAGGACTTGCTGCAAGGGCTAAGAATGCCCGGCCGCGCCTCGTAAAATAACTCACGGGTAGCTATCCATCATTCGCGGGTACCCCTCAGGGTCGACCCGCCTTTCCAAGTATCAGTTGTAAAGTCACAGTATCCATAGTAACCGTGTGTCTAACACCAGGAGAACCCTGAGGAATCACCCTCGATGGAATTCCACCTGATGTTATCATCAAGGTGAACTAAGGAGGAATCACCCTCGAGGTCCACACTTGAGGTGTTGCACGACTTCATCGTTATCGGGGGTGGTATAGAAGGCATCACCCTCGCTGACCACGATCGATTAACTAACCCACAAGGTTATCATCAGAAGTGCTGACAAGGTATCACCCTCGGCACTCGATAGTAACCCAGTAGTGTCGAGCAACTAAGGGGGAAGGGAGGTGCGGTGCCGGGGCCTGGTCTTCAATCCCATTGATCGGGTCTTCTGATAATCCAGCGGGGCAGTAGGGACAAGTGGGGGTCACTGGTGGGTCGCTAACCAGCCTATACTAAGCAGTTTGGATATCAGACAGGTATCAACAGTAGTTACAAAAACAGGCTATGCAACAGAATATGAGCAATCAATTACAGTAGCAAAATCTAATGCAAGCATGAGAAAATAGAATGGGCGATATCGGGATGATCAAAGGGGGGGCTTGCCTGGTTGCTCGGCGGCAAAGGCAAGGTCGTCAGGGGTCGTCGATCTCCGGAGCTGCGTCGGTACCGGGCTCTATCGAGAGAGAAGAGGGGGAGGAAACAGATAAATACAATGTAGGCAAAGTAACTCAGAGCTTGCTATGCTAACGTGCAGTGCAGGGTTGCCTAAACGCATGTCTAAGTCATATTAGTTATTTTAGGATTTAAGTTGGAATTAATAACCAGTAGTTGTGCACTATTCATCTACCAGAAACGGCCTCGAAGTTGCGGATTCACCTCCGTAGGGGATCCCGTCACGGAAACAGACGCCACGGTCAGCTTTGTCTCGTCGTTCTGATCAATTTTCATGTACAAAGTTTTTCCATCCGAGCTACGGATTATTTTCTATGAATTATCAAAGTTTAATCAATATTCTGAAATTGTTTTCATTACCAAATTCGTCAGAAAATAAATTATGACATCATCCTGGCGTCAGCACTACGTCAGCGGTCAACAGACCTGCTGACCAGTCAACGGGGCCCACGCGGGGCCCACTGGCAGTGACTGGGCGTTGCCCAGTCAGCATTTGACTGGGTCAACGGGACCCAAGGGACCCACATGTCAGTCTCTGATTAATTTGACAGTATTTAGTTTAATCTAATTACTCTTATTTAGCTCGTGGGCCCAGTCTGCCAGTGTCACAGCTGTTAGGGGGTTAGTTTAACACTAATCCTAACTGCTACAGTAACATGGCCCACTCGTCAGTGGGTGCTAGGCACGGGGTTAGTGAGCTAATCACTGGGCCCCACCGGTCAGCTGCCCACCGGCGTTCAAACGCGGTGGCGCACCGGCGGCGACCACAGGAACGGCGGGGTGGCTCGGGATCCGCCGTCCGGCGACCATTCGGTGCGCGGATGGGCGGAATCGAATGCAGGCAGAGCCGCGCTTTGAACTGCGGCGGTGGAAGCAGCAGGGGAGGCCGGAACTGGCCGGAGCAGCGACGGTAGATGGCGGCACATACGGGAGCTGCGACGGCACGTCACAGCAGCTCGAACGGGGGCAAACGGATGGTGCTGGCCGCACCACGAGAGTGCCCCGAGCACGTCCATGTGCTCGGACGGCCATGGCAAGAACTACAGCGACGGCGGGGAGTTTTGCGGCGGTGCCGAGCTTGGCTAAGGCGGGCGCGGTGGCTACGGAACCGTAGGAGGGCAGGGGAGCGAGGGGAGAGGATGCGTGGCTCACCGCGTGGCGCATGAAAGGCCCTCGGAGGTTTTGGAGCACAGGGGGAGCTTGGGGACGTTGGCGAACGGCGGCGATGCAGAAGGGGAAGAAGAGGTCGCAGCGGCCGGCTCGGTGGCTCACGTCTCGCTCCAGTCGATGCAGAGAAAGGAGTCGAGGTCGGCGCGTCGATCGGGCACAGTGGGGCGGCGAGCAGACGACGGTGGCCGCAGGATCGAGCGGAGGTCGGCGGCGAGCTATCGGGCGAATGGGGGGAATGAGAGAGAGAGCGAACGGGGGCGTGTGAGGGGCAGCTAGGGTTGCGGGGGAGTGGGGGCAGCTCGGGGAGGCACTTAACGGCAACGGGGAACCGCGGGATCAACGACACATAGGCGATCGGCGCTCGGATGCGCGCGCGCGCCGACGCGTGCGGGAGGAGGCAGAAGACCCGGCTAGTGGGCTGGGCCGGATCGTGTAGCGGCAGGCCTAAGTGCACAGTAGCACTAGGCCCTTTTTCTATTTTCTTATTTTCTGTTCCTGTTTTCTCTTTTCTTTTCTGTTAGCAAAAATGTTAGGCCACTTATTGACTTTTGTAGACTATGTGACCTAGTCCAAACATTATAGTGCATTATCACCTAGCACCAGAAACTAGATTGGGAAAAATACAATTTCGTATTTAATTTAGATTAATTAAAAGATCATTAAATGTCGCTTTTAGCCACTGTTTGAGGTTGTTAGGGTTACTTAGCTAATACATTTAATGTTGAATACAATTTTATACTTGCCTCTGGATTATTTGCTATTTAATGAACATTTTAGTTTTCCAAATTGAACAACTTTTATCTTCACTTTAAGTTTGAGTTGAAATTTGAATTGGATTTTGAAATGGATTATGACTCTAATGATGATCAAGCATTGTTGAACATGATGACTTGGCATTATCATAAGGCAATCACTGTAGCCATTACATAGGGATGTTACAATTCTCCTCCACTAAAAGAAATTCTCGTCCCGAGAATTCAGGAGGTAGAAGGAAATAGGTCGGGGTATTCCTTGCGAAGATGATCCTCGCGTTCCCAAGTGGCTTCATCTTCAGTATGATTAGACCACTGCACTTTCAGGAACTTGGTAACCTTCTGACGAGTCCGACGTTCAGCTTCATCGAGAATGCGGATCGGATGCTCCTTATAAGAAAGATCATCTTGCAATTCGAGCATCTCGTGATCCACTGCTCTGTGCGGAGATTCCTTGAAGCAACGACGAAGTTGCGACACATGGAAGACGTCGTGGATATGAGAGAATTGCGGCGGCAA
The DNA here is from genome assembly GCA_011799875.1 of Thinopyrum elongatum. NCBI lineage: Eukaryota > Viridiplantae > Streptophyta > Magnoliopsida > Poales > Poaceae > Thinopyrum > Thinopyrum elongatum. The sequence continues at coordinate 266,839,578 of CM022297.1, forward strand.
CTCCAACTTATATGCCACCTGACCACGTCTAGCAACAATGCGGAAAGGACCAATGTAGCGGGGAGCTAACTTGCCCTTGATTCCGAATCGGTGAGTGCCCTTCATAGGAGTGACACGAAGGTAAGCTTGATCACCAGGTTGATAAGTCAAACCCCATTGTTTGCGATCATAATTGCTCTTCTGATGGTCCTGAGCCGCCTTGAGATTTTCTCGGACAATTCGGACTTGCTCTTCAGCGTGTTGGATAATGTCTGGACCCACGAGCGGTCGTTCCCCAGTTTCTGACCAATTCAGAGGGGTTTGACACTTACGTCCATAAAGTACTTCGAATGGGGCCATTTTCAAGCTGGCTTGATAGCTGTTGTTGTATGAGAATTCCGCATAAGGACGAGATTCTTCCCACTTCTTGCCGAAAGATATAACACAAGCCCGAAGCATGTCTTCAAGCACTTGATTGACTCGCTCCACTTGGCCTTGGGACTGGGGGTGATATGCTGAACTCCAGGTGATATGAGTTCCCATAGCCTTTTGGAAAGTTTCCTAGAACTTTGAGGTGAAAAGACCGCCACGGTCCGAACTGATCTCCTTCGAAATACCGTGGAGTGAAACAATTCTGGAGATATATAATTCTACTAACTGACTAGCAGTGATCGTCTCCTTGACAGGCAGAAAGTGTGCAACTTTAGAGAGTTGGTTGACGACGACAAGAATAGCATCGTGACCCTTCTGTGACTTGGGAAGGCCAGTAATAAAATCCATTTGAACCTTATCCCATTTCCATAAAGGAATAGGAAGGGGTTGCAGAATTCCAGCAGGCTTTTGATGTTCTGCTTTAACGCGACGACACACATCACATTCAGCAACATATCAAGCAATGTCCTACTTCATTCTAGACCACCAGTACCTTTGACGGAGATCACGATACATCTTGGTGCTACCCGGATGAATAGACAGCGGTGTATCATGTGCCTCCTTCATGACCTTTTCAGTCATTAGCTCGAAGCGAGGTACGACAATGCGGTCTCTGAAGTACAAGGTTCCATCTTCAGACAGCGAGAAATCCCTGTACTTTCCTAGGTGAAGATCTTTCTTCATCAGATCAACTTCAGCATCTTTAGCTTGTGCACTCTTAACAGCCTTCTCAAGGTCTGGTTCAACAACCAAGGTTTTTAGGTATCCTTGAGGAACTATCTCGATATTTAGCTTTCGAAGCTCTTCATACAGAAGTGGTTGCTCTAGCTGGACTTCAAGTTCACAGCAATAGGATTTACGGCTCAACGCATCAGCCATTACATTGGCCTTGCCAGGGGTATAAGAAATATCCAAATCATAGTCCGCAATGGCCTCCATCCATCTTTGCTGACGGAGGTTCAGAGATGGCTGAGTGAACAAGTACTTCAGACTTTTATGATCCGTGTAGATCTCGCAACGATTACCGAGGAGGTAATGTCGCCACAACTGCAGTGCATAGATGACAGCAGCTAGTTCTAGATCATGTACCGGATAATTCTCTTCATGCAGGTGCAACTGACAAGAGCCATAGGCAATCACCTTACGCTCTTGCATTAGGACACAGCCTAATCCTTCACGGGATGGGTCACAATAGATCACAAAATCTTTGCGAGTATCTGGAGGAGCAAGTACTGGGGCAGATGTCAGCTTGTCCTTGAGTGTTTGAAAACTTTCCTGACATTTTTCCGTCCACTCAAACTTAACGCCCTTGTGAAGCAGATCAGTCAGAGGCTTAGCAATCTTTGAGAAATTCTCGACAAAGCGATGGCAATAGCTTGCAAGGCCGAGAAAACTTCTGACTTGCTTGACATTCTTCGGTGGAGTCCATTCAAGAATAGCCTGAACTCGTTCTGGGTTAACGGCAATGCCAGCTTTGGAAATCACATGGCCGAGATATGTCACTTCAGATAACCAGAACTTGCATTTGGAATACTTGGCATACAACTGATGTTCACGCAGCTTTTCTAGTACAAGCCGAAGATGTTCGGCATGTTCTTCTTTATTCTTTGAATATACCAGAATATCATCCAGATATACCACGACGAACTTGTCGAGGTAATCCATGAAGATATAATTCATCAGACGGGAGAACGTAGCTGGAGCATTGGTTAAGCCGAAGGATATGACAGTGTACTTGTAAGAACCATAGCGAGTAACGAAGGCTGTCTTTGGAATATCCTCTTCACGAACTCGGATTTGGTGGTATCCCAATCTCAAATCAAGCTTAGAGAATACTGAGGAACCATCAAGTTGATCATACAGATCGTTGATTCTGGGAAGCGGATACTTGTTCTGAATTGTTGCTTGGTTGATAGGTCGATAATCTTGAACCAACCGATTTGTACCATCCTTCTTCTTGACAAAGAGGGAAGGTGCTCCCCAAGCAGATGAACTGGGGCGGATGAAACCCTTCTTAAGTGACTTGTCGATTTCCTCCTTAAGTTCAAGAAGGTGGTGCGGAGGCATCTTATAAGGATGCTTCACAATTGGGGTAATGCCAGGCTTCAAGTCGATAACAAACTCGACAGCTCTAGCAGGGGGTATACCTGGAAGTTCTTCTCGAAAAACATCCTGGAAGTCACAAACAACCGAAATGTTTTCGATCCCCTCAAGTGGAGAAGCGTTTAACGCATTCAAGGCATAAATTTGGGCCTCGACGTTCTGAGTGAGGTGAGCATGATAATTCACTAGCTCATTTGATGGGTGTAGGAAATGAACAACTTTAGTGGCACAATTGATTGAGGCGTAGTGAGCCTTCAACCAATCCATTCCCAGAATAAGGTCAATTTTGGAAGAACTCGGGATAATTGGGAGTGCCTGAAACTTCAACCCCTCAATTTCAATAGTGACTTCGGGGATGAACAGGGAGGCTCGACATCTACCCGCGGGAGTGTCAACCCCTAACGGATGATGCAGGTTGTCACACTTAACGCCATGCATGAATGCAAAGTCTTCCGACATGAATGAATGTGATGCTCCTCAATCAAATAAAACAGAAGCTGGTACTGAATTAACAGGAAGTGTACCCATCACAGTAGCTGGTTGGTATGGGTCTTCATTCATGTTGACATGAAAAGCCTGCCCACGACCATAAGAAGGTCTAGCATTGTTGCTACGCTGCTGAGGAATTCCACGACCATTACCACAGCCAGCAGGAAGAGGCACTAGCTGATTCTGACTCTGAGAACAGTCTCTGGCACGGTGACCTGGCTGGCCACACTTGAAGTAGAGTCCACTGTCTGGATGTGGTGCAGGAGCTCGAGGTGGTGCAGCTCGAAGAGGCTGCCTCGGCGGTGGAGGAGGCAAACAAGGTGCAGCATATGCAGGCCTGTACACTGGAGCTGTTGGACGATACATGCTTTGCGGAATCCATATGCGGCGCTTCTGCGAAGATGAGCCCACTTCACGAGTGCGTCTGGTCGCTTCCTTGTGCTTCTTCAGACCAGTCTCGACCATGATGGCCTTGTTCACCAAGGTGGCGAAGTCAGGAAAGTCTTGGATGAGCAGGGCTAACTGAATGTCATGGTGTAGCCCTTCACGGAACTTCTCCTGTCTACGAGCATCAGTGGGAATGTCTTCTTCAGCGTAGTGAGACAAGTCAAGGAACTCTCGCTGATACACTTCTACAGTCTTGTTTCCCTGAACGAGGCTGCGGAACTCGGCCTTCTTCCGATCTATAACTCCTTGCGGAATATACCGGGCACGAAAAGCAGCCTTGAATTCCACCCAAGTGACAACAGTTCCGGGAGGTAGGGTATGTCTGTGAGTTGCCCACCATTGTGCTGCGGGTCCCTTCAAGAAGTAGGTCGCAAAGGTGACATAGCTGATAGGGGGAACATCGGTTGACTCCATCTCATAGAAGATGTCACGCAGCTAGTCATCGGCATCCAGCGGATTAACTATGTTGCGGAATACGATGGGTTGAGACGCACAAACTCTGGCAGCGTGATTGAAGCTGGCTGCTGGTTGGCATTGGGATGGGGGAATTGATCCATAATCCCCACCATGAACTGACGGTTGAGTTCAAATTGTTGCATCATAGCAGCCATATAGTCAGGCGGTGGCGGCGGTGGTGGATTGTTATCACCCATCCTGCTAAATTCAACAGGGGTAGTTTAGCAGAAGTTATTGCGAGTGTTTAGCAACAAGCATGATGTAACTCGACAGTAATTAAGTAGTGTTACAGATGCTAAACAGTAGTCAATTAAGACATACAGGTCCATACAGAGTCGGTTACAATCGGATAGCATAATGGCGTAAATTCAAAAGCTAGACATGCTAGGCAGCACGCAGGCACGCGGTAAGGAAGTACACAACGAGACATAGCAAAGGCTACATCAACGTCGGAGAAAACCACTGAAACGGGGTAGCTGCAAGTGCGGACGACGAATGTTCATCGCAGAAGGATCCTGCGCTCCATGTGCACTCTGATGCAGAACCCGGTCTCGAACTGAAAGAAGAGGTCCATGTGCAGGTGTGTGACCTCCCACAGCAGGCCAATCGATCCCTGGTGGCATCTCGGTCCTGCGCGGGTAAAGGATATGCTCCGGATGTATCCCTGCACGAACAGCTGATAGCAACTGCGTCATAGCATCGTAGAGTCGTGCTCGAGTGGCAAACAACTCAACGGCAAGAGCCCGAACAGTGCGATCCAGGGCCTGAGTACACTGAATCAGAATCTGCAGGTCGTAGCGTCGAGGCTCGTACGGGGCACAGATAGCTGTGTAGTATCCAGTAGCATCTCCAGCAGGGGCATACGGAATGTATCGAAACTCAGAGGCATCCAAACTAACGTTGAGCTCTCCTCGGAGACGTGCGATAGCAGAGTAGGCGGCATCATGGACTGCCATCTCAATCGTCACGCCGATACCATGGAAAAGATACAGCTCAGCGTCTGAGTCATCTTGTTGATCATAGATGCGAACATCAGCATAGTACTGCTCCTGGTTGAACTCGCGGTAAACCTCGTAGACCATGTACTCGGGGTACCAGCGGTAACCCAGTCTGGTCAGGAAGGTGATCAGGACAGCTGGAAACCCAGGGGCATCACGAGCCCAAGTGCGAAGCACAAGCTGCATCGTAGGGCGTGGTGGAAATAGACGATCCATCTGAAATAAAGGAAATTCAAGATTGTCATTTGACGATGAGAAGTATAACAGATTTCGAAGAGAAAGGTTAAACAAAACAATGGAAAGGAAAATGATTATCAGACTAATCAGATCAATGACAGGGAAATCGCACAGATATCCAGCTCTCCGGGTGGACGGAATTTACGAGATCCTAAGTGTCGGCGTTAGTAAATTTAATAAACCCGAATAGAAGAGAGATTAAAGTCCCAGAGTAAAGATGAGGAATAAAAGATCCTAGTACCACCCAATTGGCGACGTGGGCCCGTAAGCCACACAGCCAAGTTAGTAAAACAGTTTTTGGTTTCTAGACTCAACTTCGGCCAAGGAATTGGATAGGGGGATTCCTAGAGGCAGTCGGCTCTGATACCAACCTGTGACGACCCCGGCTCAATCGTGCACTAATCATACACGCAAATGCACATGATCAAGCCTAAGGACTCACTTGAAGATATCACAACACAACTCTAAAACATAAATAAAGTCATACAAGCTTTATATTACAAGCCAGGGCCTCGAGGGCTCGAATACATAGCTCGATGGCATACAAGTGTCAGCGGAAGCACCAGATATCTGGGTACATATATAAAAGAGAAACAGAGATAAGCCTTTAAGAAGGCGGGGCAAAATAAAACACTACGATCGAAAGGCGTAGGCCTCCTGCCTAGGACCCTCCGAACCTACTCCTGGTCGTCGGCCAGCTCGTAGTAGTAGCCACCCTCGGGGTAGAAGTGGTAGCCGAAGTCGTCAACCGGGGTAGCGGTCTCAGGGGCTCCGTCATCTGGTTGCATCGAAAGAATATGGGGGAAAAAGAAAGTAAAGCAACCGTGAGTACTCATCCGAAGTACTCAGTAAGCAAGGATCTATACTACATATGCAACATTTTCAAAGGAAGGCTGTATATGTGGACTGGGCTGCAGAAATGCCAGAATCGAGAGGAAGGCCTAGTCCTATCGAAGACTAGCATCTTCATCGGTCTTGCAGCATTAGAAGAGTGCAGATTAACGTAATGTAAAGTATAGTAACGTTATCAACCTCGCCCAGAGATTCTTCCTCGACTCCCTGCGAGGAAGCTATCCCAGAGCCATACTATCCATTTCATCTCAAGTCACCAGTTCTAGTTGTACTGATCGGGATACAACTCCGAGTGTCCTTTACCGTAGGACCGGCTATCGATAGATGTTTTCTTCCCTACAGGGGTGCACCAACTTACCCACCACGCTCGCTTAACTCCGTCCGGACACACTTTCCTGGGACATGCCCGGCCTCGGCCAAACGACACACCGCAACCCTACCTAGAGCTCAGCAGAGAGGTCCCCGCCGGTCTACCTCCTAAGCGCTCAGGGGTCTTGGGCCATCGCCCTGTGCACTCCGGGTCGTTGCGAGCAGGGTGGATACCAGCGTCGCCTCAGAAGGCCGACACGATCCGACCGTGCCTCAATGCTGAACTGGACGTCTGACAGAGCTTTCGGATGATGCTACGATGCAGAGTGCCCATAACTATTCCCATGTGATGGTTAGTGCTATCAGGCCGTAGGCCTGCTCGGATCAAATATCCAAATCATTAGAGGACTAGGGGCTTGCGGTAACGAGCAGAGACTCACGATTGATGTGACCCCGTCGCCCCGTCTCGAGGACTTGCTGCAAGGGCTAAGAATGCCCGGCCGTGCCGCGTATAATAACTCACGGGTAGCTATCCATCATTCGCGGGTACCCCTCAGGGTCGACCCGCCTTTCAAAGTATCAGTTGTAAAGTCACAATATCTATAGTAACCGTGTGTCTAATACCAGGAGAACCCTGAGGAATCATCCTCGATGGAATTCCACCCGATGTTATCATCAAGGTGAACTAAGGAGGAATCACCCTTGAGGTCCACACTTGAGGTGTTGCACGACTTCATCGTTATCGGGGGTGGTATAGGAGGCATCACCCTCGCTGACCACGACCGATTAACTAACCTACAAGCTTATCATCAGAAGTGCTGACAAGGTATCACCCTCGACACTCGATAGTAACCCAGTAGTGTCGAGCAACTAAGGAGGAAGGGAGGTGCGGTGCCGGGGCCTGGTCTTCAATCCCGTTGATCGGGTCTTCTGATAATCCAGCGGGGCAGTAGGGACAAGTGGGGGTCACTGGTGGGTCACTAACCAGCCTATACTAAGCAATTTGGATATCAAGCAGGTATCAACAGTAGTTACAAAAACAGGCTATGCAACAGAATAGGAGCAATCAATTACAGTAGCAAAATCTAATGCAAGCATGAGAAAATAGAATGGGCGATATCGGGATGATCAAAGGGGGGGCTTGCCTGGTTGCTCGGCGGCAAAGGCAAGGTCATCAGGGGTCGTCGATCTCCGGAGCTGCGTCAGTATCGGGCTCTATCGAGAGAGAAGAAGGGAAGGAAACAGATAAATACAAGGTAGGCAAAGTAACTCAGAGCTTGCTATGCTAACATGCAGTGCAGGGTTGCCTAAACGCATGTCTAAGTCATATTAGTTATTTTAGGATTTAAGTTGGAATTGATAACCAGTAGTTGTGCACTATTCATCTACCGGAAACGGCCTCGAAGTTGCGGATTCACCTCCGTAGAGGATCCCATCACGGAAACAGACGGCACGGTCAGCTTTGTCTCATCGTTCTGATCAATTTTCATGTACAAAGTTTTTCCATCCGAGCTACGGATTATTTTTTATGAATTATCAAAGTTTAATCAATATTCTAAAAAAAATTAATTACTAAATTCATCAGAAAATGAATTATGACATCATCCTAGCATCAGCACTGCATCAGCAGTCAACAGACCTGCTAACCAGTCAACGAGGCCCATGCGGGGCCCACTGGCAGTGACTGGGCGTTGCCCAGTCAGCATTTGACTGGGTCAACGGGACCCAGGGGACCCACGTGTCAGTCTCTGATTAATTTGACAGTATTTAGTTTAATCTAATTACTCTTATTTAGCTCGTGGGCCCAGTCTGTCAGTGTCACAGCTGTTAGGGGGTTAGTTTAACACTAATCCTAACTGCTACAGTAACATGGCCCACTCGTCAGTGGGTGTTAGGCACGGGGTTAGTGAGCTAATCACTGGGCCCCATCGATCAGCTGCCCACCGGCGTTCAAACGCGGTGGCGCGCCGGCGGTGACCACAGGAACGGCAGGGTGGCTCGAGATCCGCCGTCCGGCGACCATTCGGTGCGCTGATGGGCGGAATTGAATGCGGGCAGAGCCGCGCTTCAAACTGCAGCGGTGGAAGCAGCAGGGGAGGCCGGAAGTGGCCGGAGCAGCGACGGCGGACGGCGGCGCATACGGGAGCTGCGACAGCACAGCACAGCGGCTCGAACGGGGGCAAACGGATGGTGCTGGCCGCACCACGGGATTGCCCCAAGCACGTCCATGTGCTCGGACGGCCATGGCAAGAACTAGAGCGACGACGGGGAGCTTTGCGGCGGTGCCGATCTCGGCCAAGGCGGGCGCGGTGGCTACGGAACCGTAGGAGGACAGGGGAGCGAGGGGAGAGGATGCGGGGCTCACCGCGTGGCGCATGAAAGGCCCTCTGAGGTTTTGGAGCGCAGGGGGAGCTCGGGGACGTCGGCGAACAGCGGCGATGCAGAAGAGCAAGAAGAGGTCGCAGCGGCCGGCTCGGTGGCTCCCGTCTCGCTCCAGTTGATGCAGAGGAAGGAGTCGAGGTCGGCGCGTCGATCGGGCACGGTGGGGCGGCGAGCAGACGACGGTGGCCGCGGGATCGAGCGGAGGTCGGCGGCGAGCTATCGGGCGAGATGGGGGGAACGAGAGAGAGAGCGAACGGGGGCGTGTGAGGGGCAGGTAGGGTTGCAGGGAAGTGAGGGCAGCTCGGGGAGGCACTTAACGGCAACGGGGAACCGCGGGATCAACGACACGGCGACGATCGGCGCTCGGATGCGCGCGCGCGCCGACGCATGCGGGAGGAGGCAGAAGACCCGGCTGGTGGGCTGGGCCGGATCCTGTAGCGGCAGGCCTAAGTGCACAGTAGCACTAGGCCCTTTTTCTATTTTCTTATTTTCTGTTCCTGTTTTCTCTTTTCTTTTCTGTTAGCAAAAATGTTAGGCCACTTATTGACTTTTGTAGACTATGTGACCTAGTCCAAACATTATAGTGCATTATCACCTAGCACCAGAAACTAGATTGGGAAAAATACAATTTCGTATTTAATTTAGATTAATTAAAAGATCATTAAATGTCGCTTTTAGCCACTGTTTGAGGTTGTTAGGGTTACTTAGCTAATACATTTAATGTTGAATACAATTTTATACTTGCCTCTGGATTATTTGCTATTTAATGAACATTTTAGTTTTCCAAATTGAACAACTTTTATCTTCACTTTAAGTTTGAGTTGAAATTTGAATTGGATTTTGAAATGGATTATGACTCTAATGATGATCAAGCATTGTTGAACATGATGACTTGGCATTATCATAAGACAATCACTGTAGCCATTACATAGGGATGTTACATGTACTAGGGACAGAATTGGCCTCAGGTAATAAGCAATTTTCGGAATCCAATTATCAGTCCATATATTTGTGCTTTAGCCATTTCCAATTCTCCGAATCACTCCTTGTTTCATAATGTACCTCCCTTCTAGAATAGCTCTCCATATCTGCGAGGGTCGAGCACCAAGTTCAGCATCCATAATGGTTCCATCAGGGAAGTACACCACCTTTAGCAATCTAGCACTTAGTGAATTCGGTGCTTGCAGGATCCTCCATGATTGTCTGGCCAACAAAGCTAGATTAAAAACTTCGAGGTCCTTAAAACCCATTCCTCCCAAATACTTTGGCTTTGTCATGACCTCCCAGGAGACCCATGTTGGATTCCTCTTCCCATCTTTACATCCCCACCAAAATTTCTGAATGATAGAGTTAAAATGCACACACAAACCTCTCGGCAGTTTAAAACATGCCATACAATAAACCGGGATGGCTTGAGCCACAGCTTTGATCAAAACTTCTTTTCCCCCTACCGATAATAATTTGCCCATCCAACCTTTTACTTTCTCCCAAATACGATCACTCAAGTATTTGAAAGTCCCTTTTTTTAGTGCCCAACATCAGTTGGCATACCAAGATACCTCTCAGTTAGAGACTCATTAGGATCATGTAGGTGGCCTTTCACCGCATCACGCACAATCTGTGGACACCCTTTGCTAAATTTTTTGGACGATTCAAGAGCGCAATAAGAAGAAGGGTACAACGAGGCGGGGTTAGTGAAGAACGAGGACCAAATTATGAAAGAGCACAATGCTCGCTTAGAAACTTTGGTTCAAAGATTGTATTAAGAAAAATCCATTGCCAGCTGCTGATTCAAGATCAAAAACCATATTCGCCTTGGCACATGGCCCCACATGCAATATTGTGACCTATCAATCATATGATATCAATGGATACACGTTCCATACGAATGCCGAAGTTGAGTATAGTTTGCAACAGGAACTGTCAACTGATGAACGCGCTGAAGAGTTCCGATGCATCCAAAGGAGTCTTGCAAGCATTATGAACAAAGAGGTCATCGACGCTAGAGGGATCTTCCACGCCACCTTAGAAACTCCTGCGGAGAGAGAGGTACGCTCAAAGGCAATACAGGATGAAATTTCCTTATTATTTACCGCTATTGCCCACGTTGAACACCAACCCAGTAGTTCTGATTACAACAACCGAAGCCAGTGCTAGTTGGGAGACGACAATGAAGATGATTTACGTGCTTTGTGAAACAAAATATATTCATTGTTCTCTTAATGTTTGTGGACACTTGTGATCGATCACTGCTAGACTTAATTATGTTTTTAAGATGTATATGCACACGCGCACATGCTTTGGTTGGTTTGTTAATGTACTTCTGTTTTAAATGTGCGTGCTATAGTGTCATTCTTGGGGTATATAATTTTGGTAAATGCATTGATATTTTAAATGTTTGGGGAATATTATGCCCAATACTAATTAGGACTTACGGGCGTGCATAGGTGACCGGACACCAGTAATAAAAACTCTAGTGTACGGGGTACGACGTGGATAAAGAATGGACGCCAGTAATATTGAAAGTACCACTAGGGTCTAGCAGGAAAAACGCGATTAAAAGTGCCTTCTACTAATGGCCTAGCTGAGGAACCAACGCCATAAGTAGCACAACCCATTGTGACGGGTCCTTATGTCAACATTGCTGGTGTCCACATTAGTACTGGCGTCGGGTCAGAGCACCGTTAAAGTGCTCGCGTTTGTGGTGTCGGCCACCCACGCTGGTAGTAACTGTTATCACTGGCGTCATACTACCGGCGTCTCCCCTCCGTGCAGATAACAACGTTTTCAGAACTCTGCTACTAGGCTTTTTCTCACTAGTGAATGAAGGAATGGCAGATTTCATCTCTAGCTCTCATTATGAATGACTTCAGAAAGTTCATTTAGGCAATGACTATAATCAAAGTTCTCTTGAGAATTTTCTTCAAGTATGGAAGCATCTTAAGATTTTTCATTAGAGAGGGGGCCATCGGTGGAGTGCACATCATTTTCTTCATTTTTTTGCAAGTCTGACAAAAGATACATTTCTTCCAAGGCGCGACATGCTCCGGACAATTGATTACTAATGCATTTATGCCAAAATTATCTATGCAAAAGCGGCTAATAGGATGCAATTGTTTAGAAGCACTATTAAGAACAATGTGGTCTTCCCATGGATCTCCTATTCGACGTAAAATCTTATGGGCACCCATATAGAGCACAAATTTTACGACCTCCATACTAGCATTGAATTTCTCACCATTATTATAAGTTTTGAAAGAACATGCGGTGCCCCCATGTTTGGTTTTGGTAATTGATGAAAATCTCTATGGACTAATGGTTGTCTTGAGTTATATTTGAAGGATTTGTCCATAGGAATTTCTTGAAGTCCATTTGTTGGTTTCAAGGAGTTTATATGTTGACCAATGTGCTATTCAAGGAATTATCCAAAGAGTGGTCATGTAGAAGACACGATACAAGGTTAATCAAGACTAAGTCAAGAGTGAATCAAGTTGATCAACACACAAAGCGTACAAGATGTACCGAGAGGGATCAAGTGATCCCATGGTATGGTAAGCATTGTCCATTATGCTTTGTGTACTAACCCATGATCTACGTGTGAGTTCTATGTGGGGTTAGGTTTGTTTCCATGGGTTTGCATCAAGAGGAAGATCTCATACAACACATGGAGGATGACATCAAGTGGTGATCGTCATCAAGATTGTGGTGTGCAAGTTCAAGTGGAGCATCATGAAGAGATCATCCTTGAAGCTTGCCGTCCATTGTGGTGTCAATGGACTTGTGAAGATGTGCCAAAGAGTGGCTCACCCATAGTGGAGTATGGGGGAGCAATCAACTAGTCTTCATCGAGCCAACGCAATCAAGAAAGGTGGTCCAACTTGAGGCAGTCAAGATCGTCATCATCTAGTTCAAGTGGACTATGTGCAAGGCAAAGGTTTGCCCTTGATAGGTTTTCTATTTTACCTGTCTCATGGTGGTAGTTGGGAGACCGGGTTATAGGACCGATTGCCGTACTATCAAGGGGGGCTCTCGATGAGTAGCTTGATCGTATCGTTCGTAGAGAGCTCAAACCATTGCATCCTTGCATCATCTTTATTGGTTTTTGTTTGGTTTTTGCCGGTTCTCTTTGTGAGTCTTAGAGCTTATGGTCATCTTGATGACTAGCTCGAGTTCATCGAAAACGGAGTTCACATGCATCTTCTATGATGTTTTCGATGTTGGAGGTTATTGAAAGTGCATTGTTGCACTAAATTGTTTTTGAAATCTATGACAACTTCATTTGTGTTTCTAACCACATGCTCTAGTGTAAACAGCACCGATTTAAATTAAAGTGAAGCATGGATGGTTATTTCCCCTCTTATCGAAAAAAGGAAAAGCGGAGTGCCCAAGAAAAGCGGTGTGCCCAAGAAAATCGGAGTGCCATAGTGTTTTCTTATTTCTTGAGTCCTTAGGGCAGCCGCACTATTAAGAGGGGGTGCATCATAAAAACATCTGGGAATCAACTTCTCCTCTCACATGATCTTAAGAATCTCACAGAGAAAAGCTTCTGTTCAGGCCGGAACTTCCGGGATGGTCGGAACTTCCGGGGACCGGAAGGTCCGGGAGGGGTCCGGGAAGCTTCCGAGCCACCCAGAGAAACTGCTCTTTTGTGCAAACTCTCTGTGTAGCCTGGAACCTTGCCAGGCCCTAGCCGGAACTTCCGTCCCCCGGAACTTCCGGGACAGCCGGAACTTCCGGGGGCAGAACTTCCGTCCTCTGTTCTAACAGCTTCCGGGGTACTACAGAGTGGATGCAAACTCTCTGTGTAGCCCGGAACCTGGCCGGAACTTCTGGGGTCCGGAACTTTCGTGCGTGGTCGGAACTTCCGGGATACACAGAAATCTACCTCCAACGGCCAGATTCTGTCCCCACCTATAAATAGTCTTCTTCTTCCTCACGAAGAAGGTGACGACTCCATTTCTCTCATCTCCATTTTCAGACCTCGATTTCTTGGAGATCTCCCTCCTTAGCCACCCAAAGCTCTTGATATTTTGAGGAGCAAAGGAGAAGTGCCCGATCTACACATTCACCAAAGCGAAAGTTGATTCCCCCTTTTTTTTTGTGGTGCATCTTGTTACTCTTGGAGGTTGGAGACTCCTAGGCGGTAGGAGTACTCCGGCAAGGAATCGTTCATTGTGATTACCCCCGAAAAGTTTGTGAGGGTTTGGAGACCACCCCAAGGTCTACCACTAGTGGTTGAGAATCGCCTTCATGGTGATATCTCAAAGAGAGAATAGGGTGAGCCTTCGTGGCGTTGGTGTGCTTTCGTGGTAACACCCACCTCTCTAAACGGTGATGTAGCTTCCCTCCAAGGAAGTGAACATCGGCATACATCCTCGTCTCTCGGAGTTGTGGTTATTCCTAACCCTAGCTCCCTACTTGTTGTTATTTGTCTCTAAGTATTTACTTGCTCATATTGTGCTTGTTTACTCATATACTTGTGGTACTTGTTTACCTTGCTTAGCTCTTAGCATCATACTTACAATTGTTAGGCTCATCCTCATATTCCGCATTATTGCCTAAAATTGCTAAGTAAAAATTAAAATTTGTAATTGTACCTATTCACCCCCCCCCTCTAGGTCCATCTCGATCCTTTCAATTGGTATCAGAGCCTCGTGCTCTATTCTTGTGGCTTAACCGCCCTAGAGCGAGATGAACCCCGATGGGACTCCCCTTGTTGCAGATCCGAAGGAGAAGGGCAATGCTTCTTCGGAAGTCAAGTCCTTCACTTCTAAGGATCTGGAACAGGCCCTTGCTAAGCAAAAGCAGGAGCATGATGCTTCTCTTGAGGCCTTGGTCCAAATGAGGCTAGCCACATTAACCACGATGCTCGCGCCACTTTCGGGTGGTGCGGCCTCGAGGCGAGCTGTGCCTACTCCTTCACTTGGCCAACAACCTCCTAGCAATGATCAATCTAAGTGTTCCATGGCTTTATGCTAGACCTCAAGTTGAGAAACCTAAGTATAATCCTGGAGGAAAACCTCCTTTGCTTGATTGCAGTTCCGATTTTGCTTTGTGGAGAGTTGGTATGCAGGACCATCTTAGGTACGCCAATGATGAAATGTTGGAAATCTTGGAGCATGGCTACAACCCTGTCGACCCAAAGAATCTCACTCCAAGAGAGACTTATGACAAGCATCTCAACGACACCGCAATCATGTGCATAAGAAAAGGAATGAATGATAAGCAAAGGAGACCTTACATACACATCACAAGTGCCAAGGAATTATGGGACAACATTGTAAGGACCAAGACCGGTACCTCCACTCTCCGGCTTGCTCAGTATGAAATTGCTAAGGGTCAATTGCAAAACTTTTCTATGGAGAAAGGTGAATCCCCCAAGCAGCTCCTTAAGCGTCTCATGACTCTCACCGCCGATATTGAGTCATGTGATTGTGACAAGACACAAGATGGATTCAACTTGACTAAGCGGTTTCTCGTGGACAAGTTACTTCATGCTCTTGCTCCATATCATCACCAAATGGTGTGGGACATAAGACAACATCATGGATTCAACGAAATGACTCCGGATGACATCATATCCACTTTCCAACTATTCGAAGAGTCAAAGGCAAATGCTACAAAACATCTTGCCATGCATGGTACCTCAACATCAAAGATCAATCTTGCTTTGAAGGCCAAGCATGCTTGTGAGGAAGAGCAAAGTGAAGAAGAAGATGATGATGATGATGAAGATGGTGATGAGATTGACTCCGATGAGAGCCCTTCATATGAAGACATTACCCTCTTTGTCAAGAAGTTTAGCGCGGGAAAATTCAAGGGAAGATTCCAGAAGAAGAAAGTGAGAAAATGCTACAACTGTGAAGAAACCAACCACTTCTCCAACGATTGCCCTTATGAAAAGAGAGAAGATAAACCAAGGTTTCCCAAGACCTTTCCCAAGAAGAAGTTGCCAAATCCTTTGAACTCCAAGCTCAAGAAGAGAGATGGGAAAGCAATGGTTGCTCATGAAGAATCCAATCCGGATGATGTTGGTGGTGTTGCCGGAGTAGCTCAAGATTCTCAAAACACCTTGAGGCTAGTCAACAAGAGTGGTGATGTTGTCACCTACAACTATATGAAAGACTACAAGGGCAACGCTCACAAGTGCTTAATGGCAAAGGCCGTGGTAGAAGATGGAGAGGACCAAAACTCTCCTGACAAGGTCAAGGTAACCCCACGTTCAAATCCTCCTCTATTCACTCCTTCTACTCCTTGTGATGAGTATCTTGATGCGGAGGATAATTATGATGATGATGATGTAGATGATCCTATGTTTGCTAAAATAAATAAGTTCATGTGCTCCCTTAAAGGAAAGAAGCTCACTATGTTTCGTATGCTTATGAAGATGGTGAGTAAGCACACCATCACCATTAAGGAACTCGAAACCCTCGTCACCGAGGAAAAGGAAAAGTATGAAATCCTTGAGCGGAAAGTCCAATATGAGGAAGCACAAAATGATGAACTATGCTTAAAAATTGGTGCAAACATTGATGTTCATGCAAAAAAACTTGTCTCCTTGAAAAAGGCCAAGAACTCTTGCAAAGAGTTGATGAATGATAAAAGTAAGCTTGTGGAATCTCATGCTTCTCTCTCTAAGGATTGTGAGCTTCTATCCGTGTCCCTCAAGACTAAGGAAGAGGAGCTCACCCTTCTTACAAAGAGCGTTGAGACGCTCAAACTTACTTATCTTGAAACTCTAGCCAAGGTTTATTCTTCACCTATTATCAATGTTGATGCTTGTACTACTAACTCTAGTGGTGACCTAGCATCTATTCTTGAGGAAAATCGCTCTCTAAAGGCACAACTGGAGAGAGGACTCATGACATGTGCTCAAGGACAAAAGAACCTTAATGAGGTATTGAGCCAACACAATGAGGTGGTTGCCAAGGAAGGGCTTGGGTTTGACCCAAGCACAAGCAAGAAGAAGACGTCTTCACAAAAGTGCACCACCCCTCTTAAGGAGACATTTGTACGTGAAGGGCACAAGGAGAAAGGTAAGGTTGTGAGTGGGAAGGCCACTAGGGGCATGCCCACTCTCAACAAACCGAAAGAGTTCATGCCTCCATCCTATGTACTTCGTAAAACAAAGGATGGAGAAGTTTATGCTCAATTTGTTGGTCCTCATAATGCATTCCGGTTTTATGCTATTTGGGTCCCTAAGACCCTTGTGACTAACTTGAGAGATCCCATTGCAAAATGGGTGCCTCTAACCAAGTCATAAATTGTGTGTAGGTTCCTTTCTCCGGTGGAGTCAAATGGGTGATTGATAGTGGATGCACCAACCATATGACCGGAGATAGCAAATTGCTTTTTGACTTCATGGAAGCTATTCAACCATTTATGAGCATTGTGTTTGGTGGAGGGTCAAAAGGACAGGTACTCGGGTTGGGCAAGGTGGCTAGCACAAATGACATGTCACTTGCGAATGTCATGCTTGTCCAATCCCTTAAATACCATTTGCTTTCCGTTCGTCAATTGGCTTCCGTTGGTTATGACACACTATTTGGACTAACGGATGTGAAAGTCTTTAAGAGAGATACTCTTGAAGTGGCCTTTGTTGGAGAGTTGGATGGCAACCTTTACACGGTTGATTTCTCGAAAGAGAGCACATTCCATGCAACTTGTCTAATGGCCAAGGCCGACAAGGGATGGCTATGGCATCGCCGGCTAGCCCATGTCAGCATGAGAAATCTTCAAGATCTCTTAAAGGGTAATCATATCCTTGGACTAACCAATGTCTCTTTTGAGAAAGATCGGGTGTGTAGTGCATGCATAGCCGGGAAGCAACATCAATCAAAGCACCCACCCAAGAATATTGTATCTACCTCAAGGCCTTTGGAGTTACTTCATGTGGATCTTTTTGGGCCTCCTTCATGGGATAGTCTTGGTGGGAAAAAGTATGGACTTGTCATTGTTGATGATTACTCAAGATATACATGGGTGTTTTTCCTCAAGTCCAAGGACGAGATGAAGATTACCTTCATTGATTTTGCCAAGCAAGCCCAACGCAAGTTTGACAAAGAAATCTTGGCAATAAGAAGTGATAATGGCTCCGAGTTCAAGAACTACACCTTGGAAGAATTTCTTAGTGATGAAGGGATTGAGCATCAATATTCCACACCCTAAACTCCTCAACAAAATGGTGTAGCCGAGAGGAAGAACCGTACACTTGTGGAAATGGCAAGGTCCATGTTGGATGAATACAAGTCACCACATAGTTTTTGGGCCGAGGCTGTCAACACCGCATGCCATGCATCAAACTGACTCTTCCTCCGCACGATATTGGAGAAGACTCCATATGAGATCCTAACCGGGAACAAGCCAAATGTCAAGTACTTTCGTGTATTTGGGTGCAAGTGTTTCATCCTCAACAAGAGAGAACGGTTAGGAAAATTTCAATCCAAAACAATTGAGGGGATATTTGTTGGTTATGGATCAAACTCTCACGCCTATAGAGTCTACAACAAATCCAATGGATGTGTTGTAGAAACTTGTGACGTGGTGTTTGGTGAATTTAATGGCTCCCATGGGGAGCAAGTTGATCTAAGTGATGTAGGTGAAGAAGATCCCTCTCAAGATATTTTGACCATGGGTGTTGGTGCTCTTCTTCCAATGGAACAAGAACCTCATGATGATGATGAACAAGATGGAAGTTTCTCTCATCCTCAAGCCACTTCAACACCCATACCTCCACAAGATCCTATTGCTCAAACTATGCCTGTTGTTCAAGATCAAGAAGGAGAACAAGACCCTCACCATGATCACATTCAAGAACAAGATCATCACCAAGAGCAAGAACAAGAAAGTGCAATCATTGATGATGAACCTCAACAAATGCAACATGAAGAAGAAGATCTTCCATCACACATTAATGATCCATATGTTGAGGATGTGGATGATGGAAATGAAGTTGAACCTCGTGAAACCCTAACCTCCATCATGCCACGAGTGGCCGGTCGTGTTGATGTTGATCAAATTCTTAACGGCATATCGGAAGGTAGAGTCACTCGTAAACAATTGACAAACTTTTGTGCTCACTTTTCGTTTGTCTCTAGTGTTGAGACACTCAAGGTACAAGATGCATTGATGGACAATGATTGGCTCGTTGCTATGCAAGAAGAGCTGAATAGTTTTGAACGCAACAAAGTGTGGTCATTAGTCAAGAGACCAACTAAGGAACACAATGTCATTGGAACAAAATGGATTTTCAAGAACAAGCAAGATGAGAATGGCGTAATCATCCGCAACAAGGCAAGGTTAGTGGCACAAGGGTACTCACAAGTTGAAGGTTTGGACTTTGATGAGACCTTTGCTCCCATTGCCCGTCTTGAACCTATTCGCATCTTACTTGCCTATGCTGCTTTCAATGGTTTTACATTACATCAAATGGATGTGAAGAGTGTCTTCCTTAACGGTCCTCTACAAGAAGAAGTATATGTATCACAACCACCTGAGTTCGCTGATCCCGATCACAAAGACTATGTGTATAAACTTCACAAGGCTTTGTATGGCCTCAAACAAGCACCTCGTGCTTGGTATGATCATCTTAAGAAGTTTCTACTCGATGATGGTTTTGTGAGAGGGGTGATCGATCCCACTCTTTTTACTAAGAGGGAAAAGGGTGATTTGATCTTATGCCAAATCTATGTAGATGACATCATTTTTGGTTCTCCTAACATTCATTTGTGCAAGAAGTTTGCTGCCTCCATGACCAAGACCTTTGAGATGTCACTCAATGCGGACTTGAAGTTCTTTCTCGGATTTCAAATTCAACAATTTCAAGAAGGAATTTTCTTGTCTCAAACAAAATACCTCAAGGATATTCTAGAGAAGTTTGACATGACAAATGCTAGCCCATGTAAGACACCCATGCCTACAAAACTTGTTCTCACTGAGGACACCAACGGTATTCCTTTTGACCCATCTATTTACCGCTCTATGATTGGTTCATTGCTTTATCTTTGTGCATCTAGACCAGACATCATGTTAAGTGTAGGCATATGTGCAAGATTTCAAGCTTCCCCTAGGGAAAGTCATCATAAGGCGGTTAAGCATATTCTTAGATACCTTGTTCACACCCCAAAGTTGGGTCTATGGTACCCCAAGGATGCCAAGTTTGATCTCATTGGGTACAAGGATGCGGATTGGGCCGGAGACAAAGTGGGAAGGAAGTCTACCTCCGATGCATGTCAATTTCTTGGATGCTCCTTGGTAAGTTGGTCCTCGAAGAAGCAGAATTGTGTCTCCCTCTCCACCGCCGAAGCTGAATACATTGCAACCGCAAGTTATGCAACTCAATTACTATGGATGAGGCAAACTTTGAAGGATTATGGTATCACCTATAGACATGTGCCTCTTCTTTGCGATAATGAAAGTGCCATCAAGATTGCTGAGAATCCAATTGATCATCCTCGCACCAAGCACATTGATATTAGGTATCATTTCTTGAGAGACCATGTGCAAAAGGGTGACATTGATATTGCTCATGTTGGTACAGATATGCAACTTGCAGATATTTTCACCAAACCATTGGATGAAGCAAGGTTTTGTCAACTTAGGCATGAACTTGGTATCTTGGAGCTTGACAACATTATGTGAAATCTTGTACCCATGCATGCATTTACTTTATGTCTTGTCTAGATGTAGGCATATGTTTAGGGGGAGACATTCAACTCATGAGTTATCTCACCCTATATGATGCATAAACAAACCAAACACTCTCAAAGTTACTATGTTTTCACTCCTGTGACTTAGTACTTTAAATGATGGAGTTGTGATGTTGGGCTCAAGGTTAAAATCTTCGCAGTGCCAAGTCACATATACTCAAACATGGTGGATCCGTCCACCGCCCTCTCTTCGAGAGGTTGGACTTTCGTCATCTCCTTTGGTGTTTTTGTCCGGTGTTTTCTCTCTGGTTGATTTTTCTCGTTCTTGCTCTTGAGTGTTGTCGATTGTGTTGCCCATAGCTCATGTTCTACCTAAGCCTCTCTCATCTCGCAACCCTCTGATATTTTTCTTGGTTCACAAGCTTCATCCAACCACATAAATGTTGATTGGGTGTGTGGTGGTCTTGGGAGCTTTCGAACACCCTCCCTCTAGTTCTCAGGATTTCAGAGAGACTGTGTTCTCTCTGGATATCCCGGAACTTCTGGGGTGGAGTCCGGAAGTTCCGGCCGCCGGAACTTCCGGCCTTGCCCGGAACTTTCGGGCGTCGCGGATTTTGCGCCACTTAAAGGTGGGCAGGGGAAGCAAAAGGGGTATCTCATCTGTTCCCCTGCCCCTCCCTCTACCTCTCTTCCTGCGGCGCCCCATCTCAAATCAACGATTTCCATGCGAGCTTTCGGCCCCCGAAACCTCCTACCTTGCCTCCCTTTCATCGTGTTCGGAGGGCATCTCGTGTGTTCTCCGCCATCTCCATGGAGGAAGGTAACCTAAGCGACTCTCTGCTCTCTCTCTGGATTCTCTCCTAGGGATTGTAGATCTAGCGTATGGATTAGGATAAAACACAAGCACCAAATCTTCAGTCCTGCATCCACATTAGATCTGCAGTGCTCCCTCTCATTCCATTGTACCATATATGCTTGTCCCTTCCTCAGATTCGGAAGGAGTCCTGCGACCATGCCGGTGCCCGGAACTTCCGGCCTCGCTAGGGTTTCCATTTCCGGGCCAGGGCCGGTACTTCCGTCGGCCAGAACTTCCGGGCCCCCCGGAACTTCTGGCCGCTGGATCTTCCGGCCTCCCCACGGAACTTCCGGCCTAAGCAAAGTCCTGTCATATTGGCGCACAATGAGATTCTTTGATTTTCTATTTTTGAAGCTTGTGTACTTATTCTATCCCCATGCTATTTCTCTCATCTCCTTCAGCAGAAGGGTCTGGCTCGCGTGCTCACCCATCAAAGGTGTATGAACGGAAATCCAAAGAGCGGGCCAAGAAGACAACGGTTGTTGTGTTAGGGCGTGAGAACATGTTTGACTGCCATCCTGAGGAAGATGCTGAGGCTAAAGACGATGCCTCTCCTCCTCCTGCTCCCGTACACTCCAAGAAGCGGAAGACTGCTTCCAAAAAGGCCAAGCCTGTTAATGTTCAACCTCCTCCACCTGTGCCGGTCACAATGAGGGAGATGCCAGCACTTGAGTGGATTGCTCTTCGCCGAGTCAATCCTTATCGCCAAGACCGTGACTACGTGGCTGATCCCAAGTTCTGGACTCTATTCCAGCAACGCACCTATGAGGAGATCTTCACTCAGTTTGTCAACAAGTGTGTCATTCAGAAGTGCATCAACATTGCTCACTTTGACAAGACTCCTGCCAATGCTGCTTATTTTGATGGGATCCAGTCCATGTGTGTTAAGCTCAACCTCCTTCCGCTCATGCGTTTTCAACATGATGTGTCTCCGCCTCTTGTGGCTCAGTTCTATGCCATTGTGCATTTTAGGACGGATATGCTGCGCACTCTTACTTGGATGAGTGGTGAGGAGAAGTGTTCTGCTCCGTTCTCCGTGCTGGCTAGCCTTTTGGCATATGAGTATACTAACACTACTGTTGACCGTGGCTACAAGATCCATGACAAAGGAGTCTATCAGGCTCTTCACTTGGCTGATTTATATCCTCCGACCGGAAAGGTTGGCTCGGTTGGTGATCTTCTGCCTTTCTATGATATCATGCACCGGATCTTTCGGGAAATTCTTGCAGTCAAAGTGGGTGAAAAAAACAAGATTCGTGGCCACCTCATCAACCTCCTTCACTACACTTGTCACAACTCCGAGCAGGGCCCCATTGATGTTATGGACTTTATGTGGCATGAAATGTATAGTGTGGCGATGAACCGCAAGGTTCCGATCTATGCTCCCTATATTACTGCCTTGATTGCTGAGATTGCTCCTGACGCTTTTGCGGGTCGGCGTCTGACTGTTCACTCCAGTGTTAGCTTGTTGGTTAAGAAGGGAAAGGCAGCTGTTAATGATGGAGATGATGATGAGGAAGAGGAGTTACATGCTGGAGATCCACACCACTCTGAGCTTCGCCCTCGCTCTCATGCTTTTCGTCGTGGGGAGCCCAGTGACTCTGGGTCAAGGCGGAGCAACAAACTTTGGCGTCTTCTCAAGAACATGTTCTGTCTGCAGCAAGATATGCACAAGAAGCAGTGGGAGGAGCACAAGTCTAGGAAGGAGGGCATGAAGGCTCTTAAGGATGGTATGCGTGCATCTGGTATGACCCTTGGTCACGGTTCTGAGTCTAATGTGACTCCGTTTGATAAATACCAGTCCAAGTTTGCTCGGTTTGATGTCAAAGCTGGAGATGAAGCCTCTTCTCACCGCCCTCACGGCTCAATGTCTTCTGGAGAGTCGTCTGATGAACCCTCTGCGTCCCTTTCCTAGGGGCTGTCTGTGGTAGCCTCCATTTTTTCTTTTTGCCATCTTGATGACAACAGGGGGAGATGTTGTGGTGCTTGATAGGCTTATCGTTCTCATCTTTTTTATCATTTGCCTATTTTATGTTGCCCCTATTTTATGTTGCTTGGTGAACTGTTGAACCTTTGCTCTTATGTGCTCCTATTTGAATCTTAGCTTGTTATTCAAACCTGTTATGTTCCGTTAACTATCTATCTATGTGTGAGCATTTTATGGCAAGGGGGTTACATGGCACATTCTATACTCTCATATTGTGAGCGACATCTATCAGGCAATGATATATCCATATTTGTTTCGTCACTATGAAAAACAAGGTTAGTAAAATGTTCCATGTCGCTTTATCATTCTTGTTTGGGTATGCACAGTGTGAGGGGGAGCTCTTTCTAACCGTGTCATTTAAAACTCAAATGCAACCCTAAAATAAGGCATAGGTTGTGGGGGAGGTTCTACCTTTCATTAAAACTGCTTTATATCATATATACTCTATGTGACTACCCTCTCAAGCATTATTGTCTTCTATGTTAAAAAGGGGGAGATTGAAAGTGCATTGTTGCACTAAATTGTTTTTGACATCTATGACAACTTCATTTGTGTTTCTAACCACATGCTCTAGTGTAAACAACACCGATTTAAATTAAAGTGAAGCATGGATGGTTATTTCCCCTCTTATCGGAAAAAGGAAAAGCGGAGTGCCCAAGAAAAGCGGAGTGCCATAGTGTTTTCTTATTTCTTGAGTCCTTAGGGCAGCCGCACTATTAAGAGGGGGTGCATCATAAAAACATTTGGGAATCAACTTCTCCCCTCACATGATCTGAAGAATCTCACAGAGAAAAGCTTCTGTTCAGGCCGGAACTTCTGGGACGGCCGAAACTTCCGGGGACCGGAAGGTCCGGGAGGGGTCCGGGAAGCTTCCAGGCCACCCAGAGAAACTGCTCTTTTGTGCAAACTCTGTGTGTAGCCCGGAACCTTGCCGGACCCTGGCCGGAACTTCCGTCCCCCGGAACTTCCGGGACGGCCGGAACTTCTGTCCTCCGTTCTAACAGCTCCCGGGGTACTACAGAGTGGATGCAAACTCTCTGTGTAGCCCGGAACCTAGCCGGAACTTCTGGGGTCCGGAACTTCCGTACGTGGTCGGAACTTCCGGGATACGCAGAAATCTTCCTCCAACGGCCAGATTCTGTCCCCACCTATAAATAGTCTTCTTCTTCCTCACGAAGAAGGTGACGACTCCATTTCTCTCACCTCCATTTTCAGACCTTGATTTCTTGGAGATCTCCCTCCTTAGCCACCCAAAGCTCTTGATATTTTGAGGAGCAAAGGAGAAGTGCCCGATCTACACATTCACCAAAGCGAAAGTTGATTCCCCCTTATTTTTGTGGTGCATCTTGTTACTCTTGGAGGTTGGAGACTCCTAGGCGGTAGGAGTACTCCGGCGAGGAATCGTTCATTGTGATTACCCCCGGAAAGTTTGTGAGGGTTTGGAGACCACCCCAAGGTCTACCACTAGTGGTTGAGAATCGCCTTCGTGGTGATATCTCAAAGAGAGAATAGGGTGAGCCTTCATGGCGTTGGTGTGCCTTTGTGGTAACACCCACCTCTCTAAACGGTGACGTAGCTTCCCTCCAAGGAAGTGAACATTGGCACACATCCTCGTCTCTCGGAGTTGTGGTTATTCCTAACCGTAGCTCTCTACTTGTGGTTATTTGTCTCTAAGTATTTACTTGCTCATATTGTGCTTGTTTACTCATATACTTGTGGTACTTGTTTACCTTGCTTAGCTCTTAGCATCATACTTACAATTGTTAGGCTCATCCTCATATTCCGCATTATTGCCTAAAATTGCTAAGTAAAAAATAAAATTTGTAATTGTACCTATTCACCCCCCCTCTAGGTCCATCTCGATCCTTTCAGTTATGCCAGTTCTTCTCTTTTGGAGGTTTCACTCCTCTATATCTTAGGCATACCTCCCCTGCCTTTCTTACTATAATCAGTCGTTGTTGGATGCTACTCGTCGTCATCTATCCAACAAGCTTGAGTTTGCTCAATTCAGAGCTCATATGCAGAAGTTGTGGCAGTTTAGGCTTTATTGCATCCTCTGTTTTCTCTGTTGTGTTCCTGAAAGCCTCAAGCGGTAGTACTGCTCTCTAGAGCGGTAGTACCGCTTGTAAGCAGCAGTACCGCGGCCCTGTGCCGCGCGTAGTACCGCTGCTTCTGGGGATGCGTTTTTTCATGTCGGGTTTCGCGGTAGTAGAGCGGTAGTACCTCTTATAAGCGGTAAGCGGTACTACCTCTCCACCCGAGCGGTAGTACCTCTTATAAGCGGTAAGCGGTACTACCTCTCCACCCGAGAGGTAGTACCTCTTATAAGCGGTAAGCGGTACTACCTCTCCCCAGAGCGGTACTACCTCTCTGGCAGAACTACAACTCATGTTTTTCTCTCTCGTTGGACTGTTTTGACCGTGCTAAGCGGTAGTACCGCTCCTCCAAGCGGTAGTACCGCTTGTGCACGGCCTGAGCACATAACGGTTGGATTCGGGAGGTCCTATAAAAGGGAGTCTTCTTCCCCATTGAACCTTATCTCTTGAGCTCGTGTTCTTCCCCCATTGTTGACCTTCTTCGAGCTTGCTTTCTCTCAATCCCTCCATGGATTCTTGCTAGTTTTTGGGGAAAAAGAGAGAGGAGATCTAGATCTACGTTTCCACCAATCACTTTCTCCTCTATGTGAGGGGAACCCTTTGGATCTAGATCTTGGAGTTCTTCGTGTTCTCTTCTTCGTTCTTCCTCTTAGTTTCCTCCCTAGCATTAGTTGCTTTGGTGGGATTTGGGAGAGAAGGACTTGGGCACTCCTTGTGCCCTTGCCATTGCATTTGGTGCATCGGTTTGAGTTCTCCACGGTGATACGTGAAAGTTACAAGTTGAGAAGCTTATTACTCTTGGGTGCTTGGTACCCTTGAGCTTGTTCCTCTTGGGTGCTTGGGCGCCCTAGACGGTTGGTGGTGTTCGGAGCTCAATCATTGTGGTGCAAAGCTCCGGGCAAGCGTCGGGGTCTCCAATTAGGTTGTGGAGATCGCCCCGAGCAATTTGACGGGTACCGGTGACCGCCCCCAAGGGTTGCCAAAGTGTACGGGTTCGGTGACCGCCCCCAAGGGTTGCCAAAGTGTACGGGTTCGGTGACCGCCCCCAAGGGTTGCCAAAGTGTACGGGTTCGGTGTCCGCCCTCAAGGGTCCCTTAGTGGAATCACGGCATCTTGCATTATGCGAGGGCATGAGGAGATTACGGTGGCCCTAGTGGCTTCTTGGGGAGCATTGTGCCTCCACACCGCTCCAAACGGAGATTAGCATCCGCAAGGGTGTGAACTTCGGAGTACATCATCGTCTCCGCGTGCCTCGTTTATCTCTTACCCGAGCCCTTTACTTATGCACTTTACTTTGTGATAGCCATATTGTTTCATGTCATATATCTTGCTATCACCTAGTTGTTTATCTTGCTTAGCATAAGTTGTTGGTGCACATAGGTGAGCCTAATTGTTGTAGGTTTTGTGCTTGACAAATTAACCGCTAGGTTTATTCCGCATTTGTTCAAGCCTAAATCGTAATTATTTTAAAGCGCCTATTCACCCCCCCCCCCCCGCCTCTAGGCGACATCCTCGATCTTTCAAGTTTCTAATACTGGATTGATATTGTACTTACATCGATAAGTATGATGCCCTTAGGTTTTACAATATTCGCATGTTATTGCATATCCCTTGCATATTATTGATGACCACCTGTTCAATAGTTGCATCCATTCTTTTATCTTCTCATCATGGGTAGCTAAATGCGGTAAACTATTGTCTCTCTTGTCCTCCATTGTAGGTATCATATGTTCATGCATAATAATTGTTGAAGACATGATTAGCAGATTTTTAAATTTTTAGTTTAAATAGCAACAAACAAAAATATACTAAGTGTGAATGAGAATGTAATGACCAAGCACTATGCTCCCTGACAATGATGTCAGGAAATGTTTGATGTCCTGTAAGTGCACACGACTGTGTAGCATATATAATTCGTGATAAGAAAGTGTCGAACCGTCTGGGAGGAAAAAGGATGACGCTACCTACCCGGCAGTTGCACTGTCGTGGACGCAACTACCCTCGCACCCAAACACGGAGTTTGAAAATGGTTTACTCTAATCGGTTTCTAGGGAAAACAATAATAAGTTTTTTTTACTAAACTATGAAAAAATGGTAAAAACGGTAAATAAAAGTACTAAACTAAATGGAATGGTGTTTGAGTTGTAAAGGCGATCTTAGGGGTTTAGGAGTCACCACCACTAGTATGATCTGCACAACTTATGTGAAAGCATAGTTCTAGGTCTGCATCTTTAATCCGCGTTGTATGTGTAATGTGGGGGCGGAGCCAAATAAAGACATGTGCATACATGTGGTAGCCACGTATCACGCACGCCGCCACCATTCCTCCCCAAATGCCATTTTCGGTAACGGTGATTAAGGGTTTCCACTTGAATGTGGCATAAAGGTTTAGGGTTTTCTGTTATTCCTCTATCTAAGGACAAGGAAGGAGGGAGATCACTAAATACCTCCTCAACCCACCATCGCAAAAGTCATAAATCTCTCATGTCCAAAATGGCAAATGCTGAATGACCGGTCTTACACAACATCAAGAGGAATAATTAACTCATCACATACAAACAGGATATCGGATCTCTTATAGGAATTCAGTTCTAATCATGCGATCGAGGATCCATCCATATACCCGAGAACTAGTACAACTATTCAAACTTGAAAGGGATCAACATAAAAGGAGAGACACGAGACAAGCCATCACTGAGTTGGGGAAAGAGAAGAACATGGTGGCATTTGTGGAGATGGCACCGGCCTAAAGTCCAGTGCGGAGTTGGCGGAGCCACTTCTTCCTTCTTCTTCTTGATCTTGGCCTTTCTTCTATGGAGTTGAGCTTGGAGCTGCATAGGATATGATGGATATGGTGTTTGTTCATAGCCGACGGCTAGGGTTGGAGGTGTATATATCGGAGACCTCCTCGAGCCTCCTCGGTGGATGTATCTTCTCTCCTTTCATCCAAAGTCTCTAGATGAGCCTAATCCTCCCCTAATACCTCCCTTGTTGGCCAAGGAAGTCGTGGGAACAAACAAGGATGAAATCCACGAAGAACTATGGGGATTGGATTTGTTTTCGCAGCTCGTGGCATGTGGTACAAGCAGCTGTAGGACCTTGGTCGTACCACACGTCGTCTTATTCTCTGGACTACGCATGTGGAGTTTCATATTTTGGTCGCCATTTTCTCATATGAACTCCGATTTTGATGTTCTTGGGCTCATTGGATTATTATGAAGGAGCCTGATACATCTATGGTATTGAATCTTCAATTTGGGCTTGTTGGTAAATCTCATTTTTTGCAAACTCAACAAACAACCTTTATCTAGTGCTTGTAAATCCTGTGTGTTCATCCCAACCTTGGCCATTTCATCTTGCTAGGTCCATGGCTGATCCAAAACATCTATAAACATATCCAAAACAAAGAAAACTAATACAAAAACTATGCAATGCTCACAATGAAAAGAGTACAAACTGTAATTCATGCATAATTGGCATGCAATTGGCTCAATGGGACATGATATATGGAGTTGTTATGCAACAAATGAGCTTTAAAATAGGTCTAAATAGAGCCATCGATAAGTATGAGTGGAATTAGGAGAGGGATGAGCTCAAAAGGATAATAAGAAGCTGGAGTATGCAATTGCTGACGTACAAACATTGGGCGAACTTCACAAGGGCAAGCTCAAGAAATTCAAGGGGGTTTGTGATGAGGCTGATGTCATTCAGCTGAGTGGCTGAGAGTTAGTTGGATGGTGTCCTTTTACCCCATCTTTATCCATGTTGCTATCTACCTTTAAAACTATGTTTATGAGACTATGCTATCTACTATGTTGCTGAGACTGATCCTATCCTAAACTATGTGGTTATGGAGTGATGTTATGTAATATGTTACCTATGATGTGATGAGACTATGCTATATACATATATTTGTTCCATGCTCGAGTTTAAAATTTGTGTTATATAGTTTTTGTTATATATTTTTGAGGTGTTTGTTTACACTTCGATGAAACTGTGATACTAGAGGTGATGCTAGTTTTTGTTATATATTTGTGATGCTAGAGAAGGAAAGTGATGTTATATGACGTGATGACCCTAGATTCATATTCCTCGTCGTCGATGACTCGATGACCCTATAATCACTTTTACCCTAGATTCATCATCGTCGATGACTCAATGAATCATGTTTATCCTAGATTCATCGTCATCGACAACTCAATAACCCTGCAATCACTTTTACCCTAGATTTATCGCCGTCGACGACTCGAGGACCCAATAGTCACTTTTACTCTAGATTCATCGGTGTCGACAACTCAATGAACCTAGAATGGTTACCCTAGATTCATCATCGTCGATGACTCGATGACCCTAGATTTTACCCTAAATTCATCGTTGTCAACGAATTGATGACCCTGGAATCACTTTTACCTTAGATTCATCATCGTTGACAACTCGATGACCCTATAATCACTTTTACCCTAGATTTGTCATCCTCATCGACTCGATGATCTTAGAATCACGTTTACCGTAGATTCATCATCGTCGATGACTCGGTGACCCTAGAATCACTTTTACCCTAGATTCATCATCGTCGATGACTCGATGACCACATAATTTTTACCCTAGATTCATTGTCGTCGACAGCTCGATAACCCTAGAATCACTTCACTTTTACCCTAGATTCATCATCATCGACGAGAATGAAAGGGATGAGAGAAGGCGACGACAGGGCATCAGTGGGGGTCTAGGCAACATGAGGCAGTTCCGGGAGGAGCGGGAGGTTGGCTCTGGAGCGTGCTCCGTGGAAGGGCTGCCGCATGCCGCGCCGCGCTGCGATCACCATGGTAGACTGGAACGCCATCGCCGACCAGTTCACCGCCACCACCATCTCCCACATCCCCCGTTTCTCCCTGCTGCTCTGGCTCCACCTCATCCTCGCCGTTGTGGTCGTCACCGTCGCGCACCTCGTCATCTCTCTCTCTCTCACACTCTGAATAGGGATGATGAGAGCGAGTGAGATCAGAGAGAGGATGAGGGGAATTGCGAGTGTGTTGACTAAGTGAGCTCTTTCGCTGGGTTTCGACGCTTCACGAACGATTCGCGGAAGATGACCTGGCACCAGAGTTGTGCCGAGATCCGTGCAGCAAGATCGAACGGTTAAAACAACGTTTGCTGAAAAAACTTTTCCAGGGAACTTCAGCCAGTTATCACTTTCGTGAACCGTTATTAAACTAGATATGCTCTAATTGTTGCACATCTAAATGACTCAATTAAACTAAAAGAAAAAAGACAGAAAAAATGATTGCATGAATCTTAGCGTAAAATCAATGACATAGGATTTAGATGTGCAAATACTTAAAGCACATCTAGCAAAACTGTTAAACAACAGTTACGCATTGGACTCACCAACGAGATACGATACACCTACTTTCTCCAGTCATATCTTACTACATCACGATTAATCCGCTTGGGTCTTGGAATTTCCTTTGCGTGGAGAAGTAAAATTTGGTACGATCTCTCTGCCAAGAGCGACCTGCTGTGTTCTGTCCTTGGTTATTCCCGCTGTTACATTAGCGACACCACGTAGTCCAAACGAACTTTTCTCTACAATTCAGTTGTCTTTTAACGCAGCCATTTCGGGTCTGTATCGAGTACACCGTGAGAATATCGAGTACTCAGTAAAATTCCTTGTACTCGTCTAAAAAAAGGAGGCTCTTGCCCGGAAGGTTAGGAGCCACACAAATGCCGCCATGCACACGTGTGACAAAGTACGGCGCATCCCGTGCTTGGCCTGCAGCTAGTTCTCGTACCTGTGCCTATATAAACTCCTCGAAGCAGCGTGATCAGAACCAAGTACGCACGGCAAGTTAAGTGCAAAGCTAGGCTAGCAAATACTTAAGCAGGCAGGAGGTTAGCAATGGCAAACGCCAAGCTTGTAGTCGTGGGCGTGGCCATCCTTGTAATCCTGCTGCAGGTATCGACGTGCGCCATGGCTCGGCACCACGCCAAGCCGGACCCGTGCGCCAGCGAGGACGACTCCGTGCCGGGCATGGTCCACAAGCACAAGAAGCCCCACTGCCCCTCACCGGGCGGCGGCGGCGGCGGCGGCGGCACCCCAGGCGTGATGACGGTGAACGGCTTCCAGAAGGGCCAGGACGGCGGCCCGCCGTCGGAGTGCGACGGCAAGTACCACAGCAACGGTGACATGATCGTGGCGCTGTCGACGCGCTGGTACGCGGGCGGACGCCGGTGCGGCAAGATGATCCGCATCACCAGCAAGCACAACGGGCGCACCGTGCAGGCCAAGGTGGTGGACGAGTGCGACTCCAACCACGGCTGCAAGACCAACATCGTGGACACCTCCGAAGCCGTGTGGAAGGCGCTGGGGCTCGACAGCAACATGGGCGAGGTGCCCGTTACATGGTCCGACGCCTGAGGCCATATCCGCCGGCCATGGATTCCAGGTTGCTCGAAGCCAGTCACGTACGGTGTGCGTGGAAAAGGTCTCTAGCTGCTTCCTGGACCTGGGTACGTACGTATGTATACGTTTGAAGTGCGAGTGTCGTTGTCAATCTCGATGGGTAGGTAGCTTGTCGAGTAGTTACTTCGTATAATAACAGAATAAAACTACCTCTGTGGATGGTAGTGCGGGTTTATCTTGGTACTCCTACTAAGATCCACGCGTGTGTACGTGTCGGTGTGAGTCTCAGTTTACTATCGCTGTTTCCTGTTGTGGAGTATATATCATAATCATATACTCCGTATGTTGTAATTGTACTACGTTTACTACTTGTATATATATTACTCCTATATATAAATAATGTTGCAGTACCTGTCTTATTCGAGGGCGAGAGTACCCTCCGCACCGTCCCTTTTCAGGTGGCGTGCTGCGAGGTCTTTCAAGGGCTCTCTGTGCCATCCGATCTGTCCGGACAACCCCCACCCAGATGACCCGCTTCAGAGCTCCATGACGGGTGGATGGCGGGTGCACGCGGGGCAACCGCCATGGGCCGGTTTCCTAGTTCAGTCGCGATAGGAGAGGGGTGCGTCGCACCCGCCTACGCCGGCTCGTATACAGGGGTGTGCATCGCGCCCCTGTGGGGCCATGCGGTCAGGTTTCGTTGTCCTGTAAGCGTCTTTGTCTCTGGTTGGGGGTCCAACTCATGGGCCTTGCGTTGGCATGGCCCCGTGCGCAACGGGCCAGCCGGACCCGCCTGTCAGCGTCATCACTTTGCGCCGGGCTAGTTCAATCGCGACAGGCGGGGCGTGCGTCGCCCCCGCCGGCTCGCGCGTGGAGGCATGCATCGCGCCC
Organism: Thinopyrum elongatum; assembly: GCA_011799875.1. Taxonomy (NCBI): domain Eukaryota; kingdom Viridiplantae; phylum Streptophyta; class Magnoliopsida; order Poales; family Poaceae; genus Thinopyrum; species Thinopyrum elongatum. Next base: position 266,872,143 of record CM022297.1, read on the forward strand.
CCCTAGGGCTAGACGGCCAGGTTTTGTTGGCCTATCAGCGTCTTCGTCTCTAGTTGGGCTCTAGCTGGGTGGTCGGACTCACGGGCCTTGTGTTGCCATGGCCCCGCACGCGACGGGCCAGCTATGCCCGCCTATCAGCGTCTTCGCCCCTCGTCAGGCTAGTTCGTTCACGATAGGCGGGTCATGCGTGCCGCCCCTGACACTGACTCGCGGGCAGGGGCCCTCTCTGTTGGGGTGGTTCGCTCCTGCCAGCCGAGTCATTCTGTTTGAGTCGAGCATGCCCGTGCGCCCGGCTGTGTGTTCTCTCATCGTTTAACAGACCCGGCCGCCAAGCCTAGCTTGTGCTAGCCGGTGTGTGTCGAGTCGGTCTGTTTCGTGGTCGTTTTCGTCTTTTCCTTAAGACGATTGCGTTTTTTATAAGTTCGTGTTTTGTGCCGCACGGCGGACGTTGTGTGCACTGGCTTGACCTAGCTGGTAGCCAGTAGGATCTTGAGGCGGATGTTCTCCAATGCGACCGCGGGCAGTCGCAGTGCCGCTATTGCGTGGGAGAGGTCGTCGCCACGGAGGTAGGTGATGGAGGTGGACAGCGTGTTGCCTAGGTGCGTGGTCCGGAGGAGTTTTCCACAACTTTTATCCACTTAGGAGTAACTAGGGAAATGGCCATTAAGGAGTTTCTTCTGGACAATGCATCCGCCACAATATTTTATTTTCCTTTCTTGTATTCCAGGTGGAAATTAAATTCCAGTAGCTTCAACATTGGTTTGTGTTGAATACTGTACGATATCCGATATCCTTTGGTCTGTCATGAATTTCGGGCTTTGATGGTCAGTTCTAATGATCAATTCATTGCCAAGGAAATACCGTCTGCACCTTTTTATCGCCTCAATTATTGCTAGGGCCTCCTTTTCATAGGTAGATAAGTGCAACATTTCTTGGGCATAAGCTAGAGTTGTAGTATGCTACAGGTCTCCCCTCTACATCATGACTGCTCCCAGACCAGTACCTGAAGCATCGGTGTCTAACATAAAAGGCTCTGAGAAATCAGGTATAGCCAATGTGGGCACATATGTGAAAGCTACTTTGAGTTGTTGAAATATTGTCCCTTGTGTTTCGGTCCAGTAAAATTGCTCCTTCTTCAACACATAATGGAGGGCCTAGCAATGGTGCCGAATGTAACACCCCCAGCATCACACTACAGTGATCACCTCTTAATCATGCCATGTCAGCAAGTTTAATAGTGCCTAGTCATCAGTTGCATCATGTTGCATTTCAAACTCCCAATTCAAACTTCAATTAAATTCAAAGTGAAAAATAAAAGTTGTTCAAACCAGAAACTAAAATGTCCATTAAATAGAAAATAACTCAGAAACAATTATAAAAATATAATCAACATTAACTGAGTTAGTTAAGTGACTCTAGCATCAAGAAACAGTAGCCAAACAACACCTTTTTAATATATTTTAATTAATCCCATTAAAAGTGAAATGATATTTTGCCCAAACCAATTTCTGGTGGCTGAGAATATTGCATGGCAATTTTTGGACCAAATCACCTAATTTACAAAAGTTATTTAGAGGCCACACATTTGCAAAAACAGAAGTAGTAACTGAAAACAGAAAAGAAATAACGAAAAAGGGAAAAGGGCCTACGTACTACTGTACCTACGGGCCTAAGTCAAACAGGGAGGCCCAGCCCACCACCGCACTCATCCCCTTCCCCCCCCCCCCCCCCCCGCACTGTTGGGCGCGCCCGTCGACACGTCGCCGGCGCCGCACGCGTCGCCCATCCGCGCTTCTCACCGGTGGATAAGGACGCCCTTGATCTCACCTCGAACCCTAGCCACCAGAGATCCCCTCCCTCGCTCGCTCTCTTCCTCCCCACGACAAGCCCCACCGCCGACGTCGTGGCCTAGCTCAGTGTCGTGGCCACAGGCCTCCCCGGAGCCTGAGACCGAGCTCGATCGATCCGCCTGCCCCCTCTCCTTCCTCTCCGACCACCGGCGCGAGCTCTACGCCACCAGAGCGCGGGGATCGAGTCCATCTCCGTCCTCGGTCACCGGAGCTTCGCCGACGAATGCCGCCGAACTGCAGCTCCTAAGCTTTTGCCGGGCCTACGTGTGCCTCCACGGTGAGCGCGCGCACCTTTCCCCCCTCTCTCCCGAGCTATTCCGCCACCGTAGCCGCCGCCACCATCGCCGCCCGAAAGAATCGCTGCCGTAGAACTCGCCGCCATTGCGATAGCCCATGGCATGGCCACCTGAGTGCGGGAACGCGCTCAGTGCCTCCCCACGGTTCGAACGTGCCTAGTCTAGCCTCCCCTCGTTCCTGTTTTAATCGATCCCGAGCTCACCCGAGACGGCCGCCGCCCCACCTCGTCACCGGCGTCGTCTCCGATCATCTCAGCCGCCCCAACCGACTCCATCCGATGCGGCTCGTTCTCCGCGTTCGAACGAGCCCTTCCCTGTGCCAAATGGTGGCCGGGAGGTGATTTCCGCGCCGCTCCGCCGCGCTTGTGGTCGCCGGAACCTCGCCGCCGGCGCGCCACCGCGGAGACGCCGACCGGGCCCACTCGCCAGGCTATTTAGCCGCTAACCAGCCCCTAATCACCCACTGACATGTGGGGCCGATGTACTGTAGCGTTTAGGTTAGAACTAACTAACCCACTGGCTAACAGAGTCATTGACAGGCCGGCCCCACACCCACTAATTATCTAATTAGATTAGTTTAAATTCTGTTAATTGCTAACAGCCACTGACTACTGGGCCCCACTGGACCCACTGCCCAGTCAACGCTGACCCAGTCAACTGCTGACTATGCAGTTGACTGGGCCCACTGTCAGCCTCTCTGGTGCACACTGGGTGCAGTGCACCGGGTGCACCCAACGTTTCCGGTTACTGTTTAAATTCAAATTAATAAATCCAGAAAATCATTAATCTTTAAAAATTAGTAACTTTTAAACCGTAGATCAGATCGAAAAACTTAAAACATGAAAGTTGGTCAGAACGACGAGACGAATCTAATCGTGTCGTCTGTTTCTATGTTGGAATCCCCTACGTAGGAGAAACCGCAACTCTGAGCCCGATTCCGTTAGATGAATAGTGCATAATCACCGGATAATAAATCCCGCGTTAATTCTAAAATAACTAAAATGACTTAGGTGCATCTTTAGGCAACCCTGCACTTCATCCTAGGCATGGCATGCCCTGTATTGCATTGTTTGTTGTGTATTTATATGTTTCTTCCCCCTCTTCTCTCTCGGTAGACCCCGACGTCGACGTAGCTCCTGAGACCGACGCAGCTCCGGAGGTCGACTACGCTCCTGACGATCAGACCCTTGCCGCCGAGCTTACAGGCAAGCACCCCCCCTTTTGAGCATTCCGATATCGCCCATTCTCTTCTCTCTTATGCTTGCATTAGAAGTTACTGCTGCTGTTGTTATCCTATTTCTGCTGCATAGCCTGTTTATTGTAACCTGCTATTGTACCTACCTGCTTATCCTAAACTATTTAGTATAGGTTGGGTAGAGACCCATTAGAGATCCCACTGTATCCCGACTGCCCCGCTGGATCATCAGAAGACCCGATCAACGGGATTGAAGACCAGGCCCCGACACCGCACATCACTTTCCCCTTAGTTGCTCGACACTACTGGGTTACTATCGAGTGCCGAGGGTGATACCTCGTCAGCACTTTTGATGATAACCTTGTAGGTTAGTTATTCGGTCGTGGTCAGCGAGGGTGATTCCTCCTACACCACCCCCGATAACGACATCGTCGTGCAACTGCTCAAGTGTGGACCTCGAGGGTGATTCCTCCTCCGTTCACCTTGATGTTTACGTCAGGTGGGAGTCCAACGAGGGTGATGCCTCGGATTCCTTCTTGATGAGGTAGCCACACGGATGCCTTTACATTACTGTTGATATTGATTAATCTGGATAAAGACGGGTCGGCCCTAAGGGGTACCCGTGAGAGTTACTTGTACTGCAGGACTGGAGGAACAGGTGGTACCATCCCGTAGAGGTGGACCTGAGTTTCCGACGGTCTTGCGAGAGTCGGGTGGACCTGGACGGTGCCCGAAAGATGAATACGAGGCGTGGCCGGGCATTCTTAACCCTTGCCGCAAATCCTCGAGACGGGGCGACGGGGTCACATCTTTCGTGAGTCTCTGCTCGTTACCGCACTACCAACACACTAACGGTTTAGATATTTGATCCGAGGGGCCTCTGGCCTGATAGCACTAACCATCACGTGGGCATAGTATGGGCGTTCTGCGTCATATACTTCAGCCGGAGCTTAATAGACGTCAGCGACTAAGCGGCACGCGCCGAATTGGACTGGTTAAGCCCGCGCTTGTATTAAGGGGGCTAGGTCTGCTTTCGGCCGCCTGACGCAACGTGCAGGAGTTCCCGGGGCGATGGCCCAAGACCCCTGGGGGCATAGGTTAGTCCGACGTGCTGACCTCTCTGTTAAGTTTTCGGTCGGGTTGCAGCGTATCGTTTGGCCGAGGCCGGGCATGACCCAGAAAAGTGTGTCCGGCCGGAGTTAAGCGAGCGTAGTGGGTAAGTTGGTGCACCCCTGCAGGGAAGAACTAATCTATCGATAGCCTGTCCTACAGTAACGGACACTCGGAGTTGTATCCCGATCGGTACAACTAGAACTGGTGACTTGAGATGATACTGGATAGTATGGCTCTGGGATTGTTTTCTCGCAGGGAGTCGAGGAAGAATCTCTGGGCGAGGTTGATGACACTACTACTACTTTACATTATGTTACTCTGCACTCTTCTAATGCTGCAAGACTGATGAAGATGCTTGAAGATGCTAGACTTCGATAGGACTAGGTTTTCCCCTCTATTCTGGCATTTCTGCAGCCCAGTCCACATATACAGCCCTCCTTTGAAAATGTTGCATATGTAGTGTAGATCCTTGCTTACTGAGTACTTCGGATGAGTACTCACGTTTGCTTTATTTTCTTTTTCTCCCCATATCCATATGTTGCCGCCAGATGACGGAGCCCCTGAGGTAGCTGCCCCTGTCGACGACTACGGCTACTACTACTACCCTCCCGATGAGTACTACTACGAGGAGCTGACTGACGACCAGGAGTAGGTTCGGAGGGTCCTAGGCAGGAGGCCTACGCCTTTCGATCGTAGTATTTTCTTTTTCCCCGCCTTTCTAAAGGCCTATTTGTTTCTCTGTAATATTTGTACCCAGATATCTGATGCTTTCGCTGACATTTGTATGCCATCGAGCTATGTATTCGAGCCCTCGAGGCCCTGGCTTGTAATATAAAGCTTGTATGACTTTATTTATGTTTTAGAGTTGTGTTGTGATATCTTCAAGTGAGTCCTTAGGCTTGATCATGTGCATTTGCGTGTATGGTTAGTGCACGATTAAGCCGGGGTCATCACACCGAAATCCTTAACAAACCTTCTATAATAGCCACAGAGACCAAGAAATGCCCTTTACCTAGTGACAATGGTTGGAGTAGGCCAGTCAGTTGTAGCAGCAACCTTTGAGGGGTCAGTAGTAACCCCTCAGCAGAAATTATGTGTCCAAGGTAATCAATTTGGGGCACTACAAACACACATTTTGAAAAGCTGGCAAACAACTTGTGTTCTTTGAGAAGGTCCAAAACAATATATAGATGTTCCACATGTTCTTCATGTGTGTTGCTGAAAACCAAGATATCATAAAAAACAATATGAATTTCCTCACACATCTACAAAGATGTTCATGAGGGATTGAAAGGTTCCAGAGGCATTAGTTAGCCCAAAGGGCATGACTAGGAACTCATAGTGCCCAAAGTAGGTTCTAAATCTAGTTTTAGGGATAGCCTTGTCATGCATTCTGATTTGGTGGTAACTAGATCTAAGATCCAGTTTGGAGAAAACTGTTCCTCCATGGAGTTCATCTAGGAGGTCCTCAATTACATGTATTGGGTACTTGTTTCTTATTGTGGCAGCATTTAATCACCTATAGTCAATGCACAACCTCTAGGATCCATCTTTTTTTCTTACTAGGATTGTTGGAGAAGAGTAGGGGCTGTGGATCTCTCTTATGATCCTAGACATGAGCAAACTTTTCACTTGTATTTCCAATTCATCCTTTTGCAGGTCAGATATTCTGTATGGTCTTGTATTTGGAGGTATAGTGCCCTCCTTGAGTGGAATAGTATGGTCACAATCCCTTTTTGGAGGAAGACCAGTAGGTTCTTTGAAAAATTCTTGGTATTGTTCCGGTAGCTGTGTTATTTTTGACAACTGAGCTGCAGAGGGGATCTTGAGGGTAGTTTCATGTATGAGTACAAAATGTAGGCCATAGCTCCCCCTTCCGACACTTTTCACTTCACAAAACTCAATGTCTGTTGTTGTAGCTATGTTATCACAAGTTGGAATGGTTACTAGTGTCTTTTTGTCCTTTAGGAGAGATAGTTGTCTTGGTTGTAACTGAAAGATACTGGACTATGCTTTGCTGGCCAGTCACAACCCAGTATTATGTCATGTCCAGGGAGATCTAAAATTCTGAATGCTTGCTGAAATAAATGTGTACCAGCAGTAATGGTAGTGACAAGTATATAAGATCCTGACCAGAGTTTGCCTCCCCCAGCTACAGACACCACTTTAGTTTGGTCCTTGATAATTGTACAACTTGTTTGGAGAGCAAATTTCAAGTTCATATAGGTAGAGTTGCTACCAGAGTCCACAAGTGAATTGCTTATTTGCCCCCAATATTTAGTACTATGGAAATATAACTGACATTTTTAGATTGCATAGCTTTAAGGGGTGTATTCATGCAATGCTCTTCCCCTTGTGATTTCTCCTCTTGCTCCTATTGTTCTATTTCTTCTAGTAGTTGTTGATTTTCTATGGGGTCCTCACGAGTTAACCGATGTATAACTGGAGCCTGCTTGCATTTGTGTCCATGGTTCCACTGGTCCCCGCATATCCAACATTTTATTGGTTCCCTTGGTCTCTGAGTTACTATTGGAAGTTTTGTTTTAGTTGGTTTGTCTAGGTTGCTGGTGAATTATTTTGTATAAGAAGTTGCATACTTGCCAGAGGAAGATAACTGAGTATACTTTGCTTTGGCAACTGCTCCTTGCTCCAAATCAACGGTTAACGAGTAAACATCAATCATATTTGTGGGTCTCAAGGGCCTAAACTGGTATTTCAGGTGAGATCTTAGCCCATTTACATAACATTTAACAAACCATTGTTCTATGCTAGTTGGGTTTTCTTCTTGAACATCTGCCATAAGGTCTTCAAATTGCTCAATATACTCAGCCACTGTCAGGTTGTTTTGCTTGAATGTGTTAAACCTTTCATCCAGATCATATGAAGTAGAGGCTGAGAATTTGTGTAATATTTCAGCACAAAATTGGGACCACGTGAGTTGTTTCTTGAGTAGCCCTGATCTTCTAAGCCTCTTCCAGTTACATAGAGTTGTGCTAAATCACTTTGTACTCAGCTGGTGCTCCTGTCATCTGGAAATATCTGTCACATTGCCTAATCCATCCTCCTGGATTAGTGCCATCAAACCTTGGAAATTCCATTCTGGGTCCCTTAGTAATGGACTTCAGAAATTTTGTTATCATTTCTCTTTCATACTCTCTGTAATAATCCTCTCATGGTGTTCTGACAAGTGGTGGCTGGAAGTTATGAAATCTTGGTGTGCGGTTTTCTAATTGGTGCAATAGGAGTCCTGAGTAAATGTCTTGGACTGAAATGTTGCCAAAACTAGATGACACCCCGCGCTTTGCCACGGAACTATTAACAAATAATTTGATGTTTAAAAACATTAGAAAGTTTATGAAACATAGTATAATTTTATGACAAATAACTTTCTCTGAAAGAAATATTGTTTAGAGCAAGCATCTAAGAAAAAATTGATGAAAAGGCTAAAAATGAGTGTGAGTTTGTTCTGTTAATTTATTACATTGACAATATATCAGTGAGGTGACATGAGATGAAAACTACGTTGAGTAGAGACAGTGGAGATATCTCAACCCTTGGCTAAACCTAAAATAATGATGACAAGTACAAATGTTCATTAACTAGAAAAACACGGGTTCACTCATAATTTGATTTTCTATAAAAAAGATTGCTTATAAATCATGAGGCTCATTGTTGAGTAAATCATGCTTCTCACCGAATCAACCATGTGTAGTGTATTGCAGCCATTCATCACAATATACCAGGGAAGCTTAAATTCTTTTGTTTGTCTTGTCTGGTGTACAACCATGCATGCTTCCTCATTAGGTGAAGCATATTTGCATCATAAAAGGCCAATTAACTACCCGGGTGTATGCAATGGAACAAAATTGGGATTAAAAGGTTGCATGGGAACAGTGGATTCTTAAAGAAGAAGAAGAAAACTTGATGAGCTACCTCTTTGTACGCAACGGAGTCAAATTGGGATTATAAGGTTGTTTGGAACACTGGATGTTCGAGCTAATGAAGTCATCTAGCGCAATTTTGTGGTCCACTGGGAGTAAAAGGGACATGAACAGAAAGCACAAGAGAATTGGAATGAGAATAGATGGTCGTTTGGGCTTTTCGGGATCAAACAATCGCATTAACAACACGTGAAGTCTAACCAAATGGTTGAGCGGGGACTTGTGCTAGATCTCTAGAGTGGATTGGATGACGTCAATACATATATAGATAGCAAAAGAAACCTAGAATGATGTGGCTTCTTGAGGGTGCATAAAAAAACTTAATGGTTACTTGTGGCAAGTCTCCATGTGCATGAAGAGTTAGTGGGAGCATGTGCATGAAGAGTTAGTGAGAAAGCATTTTAACATGGTGGACCTACTTAATGATGTGGATAGGTTGCACGTCAAGATAAATAGGATAGTGGGGATGAATCTCTTAGGTATATAGGACTAGCTGGAGTTGCACGTGTGTTGATATTGAGAGGAGCTAGATTTGGTGGCACTTGTGTTGCCAACAATCTAGTTTTGTCTTGCTCCAACTCAAATCTCTTTTGCAGTCCGTCAGTGTAACGCTCCAGACACACCCGCCGATTACTGGCCGTTACTTCTGGCGGGATCTAGACTGGCCCCACAGATCGATACTAGTCTTTCTTGTGCTTCTTATCCTCACTCGTGCGCACCTGAGACAAACTTACCAGTCAGTCACCCATCCTGAAATTGCTCCAAGCTAAGCACGCTTAACTTTCCGAATGGGCTCCTGGAAAAGAAGGAATTCTTTCTTGATATGAGTAGTCTATCATCCCTATTAAGCCAGACTCTCACATACACCCCTAGTCAAAGGAACCGACGTCCTCGTTGAGCCAGAGGAACGTTCCCTCTTGGCACACACCTGTGCATCTAGTCCGGCACATGTGCCATGCTGTGTGCCACGACGGGCCACACACGTCATGCACAACATGACCGCGCACCTGACCCGTAAACATCTATGTAACTGCAAGGGTCGGCTCTGATACCAACTTGTAACGTCGTGGACACACTCGTTGGTTACTGGCCGTTACTCCTGGCGGGATCTAGACTGACCCCACAAATCAACACTAGTCTTCCTGCGCACTTTGTCCTCACTCGTGCGCACCTGGGACCAACTTCCCAGACGATCACCCACCCTGAAATTGCTCCACGCTGAGCACGCTTAACTTTGAAGTTCTTTTGGAATGGGCTCCTGAAAAAGAAGAAATTTCTTATTGATATGAGTAGTCTATGATCCCTATTAAGCCAGACTCTCACAGTCAGTTACAGGTTTGTGAGCTTGCTCTGCTCATTCAGGTGCTGCAGATGATTTGGTAATATCGTTTTTATCCTTGGTTGGGGCTGGAGCTGGCTGAGCAGATGTAGAAGCGTCAGTAGCTCTGAATGATTTAAAAACATCGGCCATGGTTGCTAGCCGAGCACTAAGAGCAGAAACTGCATCTTGAATGCCACTCATCATTGTGGCCACGGTGTCTTACTTCATGTTAACTACATTAAGATCTTTACGGATGCCCTCGACCTTCTCACACAGTTCTGTCGTTTCTTCGCAATTTTGGACCACTTCACCCTCCATGGCCAAGAGACCGACACTTCCGCATCGTCCAAACTAGGCTTCGAACACTCAATGGTGAAAGAAGCTCTCGGAGAGGAATTTTACTACCGGAGTTCACCGGTAACCCGAACCGAGACTTCTATCCTTCCGCCACTGTAGATCCACGCCTCTGAGCGCAGCACCACTCGGTGTCACCCTGGGATTTCACACTTGAGCGATGTTCTCAAGCAACTAGGCGAGTCCCGTGAGTTGCTGCCGAATTAGTCTACCGCCACCAACGCCGCTTGATGCTTTCTGCCTCCTACGTCGTTCCAAAAATCACCACCGCCACCGCCGTCGAAGAAGGGAGGGAAGTGTGGGAAAATCGCCACTGCCGCGGCCAAAAGGAAGGGTAAATCACGGCTGCCTCTCCGATTTGTCACGCTGCCAAGGAAAAACCATGCTCGTGATACCAATTGTCACACCCCGATCTAGATTCACGAGGTTGCGAGAGGAGAAAGCTAGGGTTTGTCGATCGCTAGAGAGGGAAAAGTTGCTCTGTGAGATGTATATTACAATATAAGATATATGTTTGTTCACAGAATGGAAATAAAAAACAGAATAGCTTTTACAGAAGCGAGGGAGATGGCTTTGTACAATGCAAGGTGCTTAGAAAAATAAACTAATTTTTCTTACGCACTAATGCTTATTTGTATAGGGTATATACTTAATTAAGCAACCATCCTATAAAGATAAACATAGATGCTAAAGAAAAACTCGATCTATTTTACTAAGCACCTCACCTAATCATCTTGCATTGTAGTGATCTAAACACTCTTATATTTCTTTACAGTGGGAGTATAGGCGACAACGAAACAGTTAAACTGGAAATGCTACAGCAGCCGGTAAAACGTTTGGAGGAAGGCGAGCCACGTGAGCCGTCCGATCACCTTGAGCCTGATCGTCCGTTATCTGAAGATAATGACACTAGCTGACCGCTGCCTTCCCTCGGGTCTCCACCCAGCAGCCGTCGCGGTAGAGGACGCCGGAGGTGCGGAGGAGTTTGGCGCGGGGCTCAGCAGGATTTCCCAGAGTAGACGGGCTATGTATGGGCGGAATTTTGCGGGGATCGGATCGGGCAAGAAATCACAAGGAAATTGAGCGGATTTACTCGTTCGAGTTTGGGACGGGAGGACGGACGAGGACGGACTATATATACAGAAGAGGGGTAGATCGGAGAGAGAGAACGGATCCGAAGTTATTTCTTGGCAAGAAGATCCCTTGGGGGTGAGATAACGGCGTCTACTACCATGGGGCAGAAGGGGCGTCGCCGCCAAAACCTAGCCCGGAGTAAGCCTCAACTCGCTCGCCCTCTCTCTGATTCGTTTCACTCAGTTGCTGTTTTCTTCAGTCATGAAAAATGGCTCTTTTTATCTGTAGTAAGTTCGGTAATCGATTGTTTAGATTAGTGTCAGATGGATACGACGTACTCCCTATGTCCAGAATTACTTGTCGCAGAAATGGATAAAAGTAGATGAATGTAGAACTAAAGTATGTCTAGATACATCCATTTCTCCGACTAGTAAATCCGGACGGAGAGAGTACATTTTAATTCGTTTGAGATTGAACTGTTGTTTGGGTAGGTTAGGTCCCAATCGAGTTCCTTTTAACCCATATCCATGGTTGTTCGTTAAAAAGAGCTCTAAAATACTTTTTTTCCTACCGCATACTAGGTGAGTCCACACACTTTCGTACTAAAAATTGGGTTATGGGAGGAGATTTAAGTGATTGTTGCCTGTTTATGCTCTCTCTCTCCCTCTCTCTGATATGTTTATGTTAGATGCGCTATTAACCATGCTTGTTGGGTTGCAGATGGAGTGAATAGAAGAAAGGACTCGCTCTATCAACAAGTTGGCGATGGTGATTCTCAAAATGGCGAAACATTGACATATTCAATGCCATACCTTCCAGAGGTACTGCAGCATAAAATTCTGATGATGTCTTAGATTGCAAGTTTAATTTCGCTGTGACTGCTCTAACCACACTAATTCATACGACACTGGCAGCTGCGTATTACTCCCTCTGTATCAAAATATAAGACGTTCTTTAGTCTAAATCTAGACCAAAATACGTCTTATATTTTGATACGGAGGAAGTATCTATCTTTTGGTGCTTCATTCAATTGGTCACGGTCATACACCCCTAGTGACTTACGCCCTCCAATTATTAAGTTCGGACAGCAGATCTGTAGTCCGTGCATGCATTGGCATGTTGTCCCAACGTCATACAATGACGACTGGAGAGAGTGGTATCTTTGCTTTGTTCTAACTTCTCTGTTCAAAGGCGGGTAATCACCATCACATTTATATTATCTATGCACATTCTATATTATCATCTATGAAGGGTATATTACCTCAATGTCTCTCAACTTCTCAGATCAATACTCATTCCATTCTTCTCTTACTTGTCCTGCCATACCGAGACAGAGCACAAGTACTAAGAGGATCTACAACCAGACCCCCCATACCCGCCCCAAACTCCCGGGCGGGCTGCCCGGTCACTGCCCGGAAGCAAAAACCGCACCCAACCGCGCCTCTTAAAGCCGGCCCAAACGCTTGGACTGACCAGCAGTCCCCATCAGGCCCATATCCGGGGCAGATATAGGGAGGCCCAGACGTGCCTGGGCACCACCGCCACGTCGGACCAGCCCGCTCTGGCCCACGCCCCCACCACCGCCCCCACAAAAACCCCACCCGCTTGGACGAACCCTAGTCACTCTCAGTCCTCTTGCCTACTCCGCTCCCCTCCCGTCCTCTCCACTTCCTCTCCCAATCTCTCTGCCTCCTCCGCCATGGCTAAGTCCGGCCATGACTCTGGCAGCGAGACGATCCCACGGACTGGGACGGCCTCATGAAGGAGGAGGACGCCGGCTCTGGCCGCACGCGCCGGAGGACGAGGAGTTCGCGCTCCGCATCGCCATCCAGCGCTCACGGATGGACACCGGTGGCACCTCGAGCTCTGTCGTGTCTGCCGCCAGCTCCTCCGGGTCCCGCCGCCGCAATGCGGGCCGCGGCCGCCCGTCCTGCTCTATGCCGCTCCAGATCCGGAGCAGGGCGGCTGTCTCTCCTTCCCCTTCGGCACCAGCACCGTCCGGGCAGCGCCGAGTGCTCGTGCCCGCGGCTGCCGTGCGGATGTGCATGCCGGAGTCGGAGGCGAAGGCGGCCCGACGCTAGCGGTAGCGGTCCGCGGCCGCGGCGGAGCCCGGCTCTTCCAGTCGACGCGCACGCTCCGTCCCCGTCGACTTGGAGGACGTGCTCCTCCGCGGGGTCATGCGGCGCACGCTGACCACGGTGGAGTCCGACGCTAGGCGCCTCCGGCGCAAAAACACGAAGGCGCTCCGGCTCGGGCTCGAAGCTTTCGAGCGCCTCACGAGGGAGAAGGAGAGCGCCAAGGTGAAAACGGCATGGCACACGGGGGAGCGGGCCCGCGCCATCTGCCGCCTGTCTGGCTACATCTCCTCGGGGTCGGAGAGCGGCACCACCAGCATGGACGACGGTGACGATCCTCCCGCCGCGGACGCGTACACGGAGGAGATTGACCGCCGCGCCGCTGACTGCAAGGGCAAGGGCCCGGCCAAGAAGTGGTGAACTCCGGCCGCCCCCCATTGCTATGTTTATATTTTAGTTGTTTTTATTTTCGTTTCAGGTTGAATTTGAACTCCGCCGGCCCTTTTGGATGAACCAATGTGATGTCCGATGTCCGAATTGCTAAGTTTTTATGCTATCTCCTATGATCTACGTACTATGCATGGGTTTGTATGAAATAGGGTTCCGACTCTTGTGATTTGTGGTTGTGGAGGGAGCAAAATGGGTTCTGTCCGGGCCCTGCGGACACGCCCGGATGTGCCCGCGGGTGTATAGGGCAGCAAAATAGGTAATCGTGGTTGTAGATGCTCTAATAATGACACACATGACTGCTTATGCTGTTTGATAGTAGTTGATATAGGTGCTGTATCTGATAAAGCATACAATATAATTATAACAGCCTAGGATCTTATGTGAGCTGTCCAGCCTTGAACTAACAGCCCCACAAGTCTTTCTGAAGGCAGTTATATAGCACTTGTTCTTAAACATATTTTTGTCTTTCCCTGTAAATATGTACTCCCTCCGTCTGGAATTACTTGTCGCAGAAATGAATAAGAATGAAAGTATCTAGAACTAAAATATGTCTAGATACATCTATTTCTCTGACAAGTATTTTCGGACGGAGGGAGTATTTAACATATATCTTTAAGCATAGAGTATGTCAAATTATTGTCAGCTGCTTCTGTATTGATGCACTTACCATTAAATCTAGCTTCCTTAAAAAGTACAACCTAGTAAGATGGTTGCTTTTTTATGTTCGCCAATGGCCATAAGGCATGGCAGGCATCAATAAATTCCATTTTCCTCTTAGGTCCAACAACTGTAACATGTGATCCCTGATACAACAATTGGGAGCCATGCCAAGTACGGATGATTAGAACATAAGATTGAGCAGTCCTAATCGTGTTAACCATGCATATTTGTTTGATAAGAGTAGGAAAAATGGTCAGCCTTATTAATAGCTTAAGTATGACTAGCACATATGCCCGTGCGTTGCAATGGGACAAAAAGATTGAGGTATATTCAAATTTAAGAAAATGTGTATTACACATGTGCTTCGCTACGGAGCAAATGCCATTTTCTATCTGCCAAAACACCCATCATGGGAACGTCCACAAGAACACCAACGACCCAGCAACGGAGAACCAGAGCTGCATGCCACGGCGTGGACTAAGCTACGTCGATGTGAGATCAAGGAGAGGTAAGACGATGTCGGGGTTGGAATGAACAGAAGCATGGAGGAGGGAGCTTGCGGGGGTGTGAGCACGACTGCCTTGCAGGGCTACTGGAGGACGGCTTCCACCGCAGCCACACACTCTGCTGATCACACGGATCTACGGAACAAATCCAGTTGCCATCTATCAGAACGCCAACCAGAACACCTGCGACCCAGCAACGATGAAATTCACAGATGAAACATGCATCAAATTCAGAAATGCCGCACGAAGTAGTGCATAATATACCCGTTGATGCTGCCCTGTATACTGTAGCAAAAGCAGGAGCCAACTCAAGTTAGCTCATGCAATATCCAGGATCCATCTTCAAGTCAACAACATTTCTGGAAAACAATAGCCCAATTTCTCAGTATCCTCATCAACCTTGGATACATGCTGAACAAAAAGAATTTCAGGTTGATGCCACCAAACTAACTAATTAGAAAATTTTGGGTTAAAACGTTGGACTTATCGGTTAACTAGTATTCTGCTCACCACTCACGTCCTAATCAAACACCAAACTGCACCACTTATGCAGTGGCCACAAATGCAAAGTATGATCTGTTAAATTGGCCTTCTCTGCAATTTGGATGATGTCCGCCACATAAAGTCATACATAGTTTATAGTTGCTGAATCAACAACTTTAATTCCCTCTATTCTATCCAAAACAGGCTTTAAAATTAAATAGAGGATGCAACTAAACACATAACAATATGCACAAGTAAAAGATAAGAGAAGAGTTATTTTGCACCTATATTAAACCAGCAAAACAACTCCAGATTCGAGGTACAAATCTTGACTGACGACTTAAGAGCACACAATAATCTTCTTTATCGACGAACAACATAATCACAACCTGCAATGCAACAAAGGGGTTACCAAACAGTGAATACAGTATTCTATTAGGTTTGAAAGCCTGCAGCAATAGCATGTTTCAGCAAGTCATAGTAATTGTTATGAATAATTGATTGTAGCTTAGTTTTGAGTTCTCACACGAGTGTAGACACTGCAAAATGTTTCTGTACACTTTGTCTAAGTTCTTATTTCAGTACTGTGAAAAGCATGTGACCATATAGCTGAGTCCACCCACCAAACAGCAGAGGTAGATCGTTCTGTACTGGAAAAATGCTACATATCTTGTTCTTCAGTTTGCATCTATGTCTGTATTGTCACCTGCTTCCGTTTGAACCAAACTCGATGCGGGATCTCCTTGAGGCCTACATCTTGTGATAGATTCTGCATAGGGGAGAGGGCCGGCTGGTCAGCCACCGCCAGCTGACAACCTCGGAAATGGCCGCCCCACACGTTCAGGCAAGGGATCCTTACGCCGGCCGTCGGTGGTCAGAACTCGGCGTCCACCTCGCCGCTAGGAACTACCAGAGACTCATCTTCGTGGCCGACCCAAACGCCCTGTGCAGCACGTCGCCCCGCCAAGCTCCAGTCCGCCGCTCGGAAATTGGCCTCCACCAAACACTCCCCTGCTGCTTCTGGCCCCTGCGAGCCCCTCGCCCTCTCCATCATGGGCTTTTCGGTATTGGGGGAGGGGTCCTTGAGGTAGCAGAGTCGGAGGCGCTCATGGCGGGTTGGGGCCGTGGGGGCAGCGGAGGCAGCGGAGGCGTGGCAGGAGTAAGGGTAAGCGGCGGTGGAGAGGGCGGCGCGGAGGACACGGAGGCGGAGAGGGGAGGAGTGGGAGAGGAGGAGGCACCACACCGCCCGGCAGTGGCCATCGCCATTGCGGTGGGCGGTGACGTACGGGAGGGATTGAGAGCTGCTGAAGTTTTTCGTCGAACCGTTTTTTGACTTAGGGGTGGCACAGATGGTAATTGTCAGTATTATGTGATATGGTGGGAGGGTAAAACGGTATTTTGGTGACGGACGAACAAGAAACCTTGCTGCTTTTATTATTAGGTATAGATGATGTGTTAGTGCTGCGATGCTGAAATGTTGTGCTGTAACAAAGTTCCTGTGAACATTATTTGGCATATTAAGTCTAGTTAGAAAATTTTATCCTTTGGATTCACTATTCGTGCTAGGACATTGATTAACAAATGACTGTTTGAATTGTGTGTTATTTCATGACGTCCTTTTCTATTTAATCGTATTTAGCAAAACTTCTTGATTCTCTTTCATGGGATTCTGTTGGTTTAGGTGTTCTATTTGTACCCAATGCAGAAGTTGCATAGTTCTGTTTCATTGCTATGCTGACCAGTTTATAACATGCTATTGCACAATAATACATCACTGTGCATTTTGGTTGACAAAAATGCACAGAAAGCTGTATCATTGATTACTCTGTGCTCTAATGCAGGTAAGAATAGATACCATAATTGTCAGAAAGCCACTAGTAACACTGTCAAGAAAATTTCTCCATGCAATGCGTAGTTTACCTACTACTGTTACAACAATTGCACCATCTACCTATGTAATACAGCGCACCATGTGCAATCATACAGAGAGCTACTTGAGGTAGACAATACTCCATGTGGTTCTACTGTTTTTCTTTCTCTGATGATTGGAGTTCCATTGCATGCAGGACATCTGGCATCGTATACATTCCCTAATGCCAATGCATGATGCTGCTCGTGCTGCTTGCCTTTCTCGCGCCTTTCTACATTCCTGGAGGTATCATCCCAACCTCACCTTGGACTGGAAAACGCTTTGCTCCAAGTCCAAGGGAGGTGGAGGAAATTTTAGCCGCAAAATTGACAGCATAATTAGAAACCACTCAGGAATTGGCTTGAAGAGATTGGAGCTTGATATCTTTGATGATGACCGTACCTTGCCTTACATCGACAGTTGGCTCCAGTTTGCTGTCACACCAGGGATTGACGAGCTCACCCTTGTACTATATAAAAAGTACAACTTCCCATGCTCACTTTTATCTGATGGAGTTAGAAACTCAATTCGGTATCTTGAACTTCGCCGTTGTGCCTTCCGTCCCATGGCTGAACTTGGCCCCTTGAGAAGTCAACAACTCTGCATCTGTGTTCTGTGCGTATTACTGGGGATGAAGTAGGGTGCTTTCTTTCCAACTCCCCTGCTTTGGAGCAGTTGAAACTTTATGATTGCAAGGAGATAATTTTCCTGAAGATACCTTGCATGCTGCAGCGGCTCAGCTGCCTAAGTGTTTTTTCATGCTGGATGCTTCAATTGATAGAGTGCCAAGCTCCAAATCTCTCCAGTATTTACGCTAGTGGAGAAAATATAAAACTCCCACTCTCAGAAGCATTGCGCATGAAGGACTTGTGCATGTGCTTTCCCAACGTCATCGGTTATGCTCTTGCCGAGCTGCCGTCCATTATGCCAAATCTTGAGACTCTTGAATTGGGTTCAGAGGATGAGGTAATACTACTCATAAGACTTTATTTCGGATGAGATAATTATTAATAATCTGAAGATGACATATATTTGTTGTGCAGGTGGTTAATACACCAATGATGCCTTCCAAATTCATCTACCTCAAGCACCTGAATATTCAAATTATGGGATCCGATGATTATTTTCACCTGGTTTCTTTCTTGGATGCATGTCCTTCCTTGGAGACTTTGTTCTTGGATGTAAGTCACTGTTCGTTCATTCTGTTGGGTTGGTTACTCAGTTGGGTCCGTCCATCGATCCAATTTCCTTTTTTTTTCATCTTCATTCAGGTATCTAAGGAAGTAAGGAATATGTGGAGCATGAATCAGTTTTCGGAGGTTCCTCGCTACATTTGAGGCAGCTGCCTGAAGACCGCCATGTCTGCCTCAAACTCAAACGTGTGGAGATCATAGGGTTCAGCTCTGCAAAGAGCTTGGTTGAGCTCACACGTTGCATTGTCAAGAAGGCAGTCTCACTTGAGCTGCTTATGTTGGACACCCTTAATGGTAGTGATAGGTGTTGTGGTGAAAATAAGTGTAGGCCCATTAGCACGACTGTTCTCGAGGAAAATAAATGTAGGCTCATTAGCGACACTGTTTTCAGGGAAGCCTCTAGAGCGGTCGTGGCTATAAGAAGGTTCATTGAGGATCAAGTCCCGCCTACAGCTAAGCTGAGTGTCCTGGAGCCTTGCACACGGTGTCATTCGAGTCATAAGCCTGCAGCCGGTGATATGGTGATGGAGGGTGGTAGATAGATGTCATAAGGTATCTTATATAATCGCACCATGTATGATCATCTATTGAATTTGATCTGATTGATACCATGCTTTGTTTCTTAGATCATCGGATAAGTTATTTTGAAGGCGCCCGTGTGTTGTCACTTTAATCTAATTATTACTACTGTTATAGATGAACCATATTTTTCATTGATGGATTATATTCGACTTTTTGATGAGCCTTGCACTTGGAGGGTGCTAGTTTCTACAAATAGGTGA
Organism: Thinopyrum elongatum; assembly: GCA_011799875.1. Taxonomy (NCBI): domain Eukaryota; kingdom Viridiplantae; phylum Streptophyta; class Magnoliopsida; order Poales; family Poaceae; genus Thinopyrum; species Thinopyrum elongatum. Next base: position 266,891,345 of record CM022297.1, read on the forward strand.
GGATCCGGATGGCAACGGGGATGAAACCCATCGGGTTTTGCCTTCCCAAACCCATCCCCACGAGAAAATCGTAAACCCGTCCCCGTCCCCATCACCGTGCGCGGGGCTAGTTTTCCGCCCGTCCCCTAAACCCATCGGGTTTCGGGGAACCCACGGGGAACCCATGAGAAAATCAAAATATTTAAACAAACATAGTGGTGACAAAGAATAACATTTCAGCAGCATAACTTCAGCCAATTTCAACATAAAACAATAGTAGGTGGTTCAACAGCTATATAGAGTGTATTTTTAGCAGCATGATACCACATTTCAGCAACAAAGATTATCAGATTTCAGCAACAAAGATTATCAGATTTCAGCCATACATGGTTCAACAAGATGTGCAATTACACAAGTTCTAAAATAGAATTCTTGGTTCACAAATCACACTCAGGCTTGGTCACATTGGGTTGGGCCGGATGAGTGCTTGGTAAAAAAAAAAAAAATTCGCGGGTATTGCCGGGTTTCGAGTTCGGGGACTATCGAAACGGGTGTAAACCCATGAAATATGCCGGGTTGTATAATGTGTCCAACAACAGCCCCGCGGGGATGAAAAGATGCCCATCCCCGTCCCAGTAAAAACCCACGACGCGGGTGAGGATGATTTTCGTTCTGTTTATAAAAGAGGATCTTTTCTGTTTGGTTGTTGGCTACCCGATTCAACGGATTCGTCGTTTCCTGCTGCCTGCCGCTGCAGCGTCTCGGGCTATGGGCGTGCAAGAATGAATAGTCTGTCGGCCGCGCTAGTACAAGAGCCGGCAAGGAGCTGCTGAGCAGGCCGCGAGCGCGCGCATGCCGTTGCCTTGCATGCATCTCCAGCGCGGCAGAATTTACAACCACCTCGCGGCAGGACGTGGCGACGGCCAGCAGGCAGCGGTTTCGGCGAGGTAGTGAGGCACTGTAGCTGAAAGTTCCTTCCCGCCAATCGTTTTCTGAGTCAAGGGAAACCATAAAATTTGCCTACAAAACCTTAGATTGAGGCTCAGTTTAAGGCTCCCATGACCGCATTACTCTCACTAAGTATAAATCTTGAACCAACTATCTGTCCATCTTTACAACAACCAGTACAAACACATCTTTTCTTCGGAATCTTTGTGAAAGCCTTGAAATAATTTTTCCATCCGATCAACACAGACCGACCAAACCGTCCGATAAAGGGGTGTTTGGATTAGCTTCAGATTTTAGGGTCCCGTTTAGATCGGTTTTAGTTTCTTTCTTTTTTAACCATCGGTTTTAGTTTCTAGAAAGCTGGTTTTTGTTTATTGTCTTAAAAACTGATTTCTGTACAAAAGCTTGGGGGAAGGTGTTTTAGTTGCTACAAAGCTGTTTTTTGTCTACCTAAATGATAACGCCCACACGTGTGGCATGTTTGCACTTTGTCCACACACGTTGATCCATGTTGAGTCTGTTTTGCACGAATCCTAAAGGAATTTGTTGGAATTTCAGTGCCACGTAGGCATAGCATGTTGTGTGGGCGTTAGAGCACTCGTCCACACGACTCGCAGCGCGCGGTTGCCGGCTGCGTCGTGTGGGCGAACCAGTTCCCGCCCACATAGTTACCACCTAGTCCGTCCGCGTGTGGGTGAACTGCTCTTCGCCCACACGACACTCGTATGTTGCTAGATGCAACTGCAGTTGCGCGTGCGTGGCAACCAGGTAAACACATATGGCAACTATGATTAACCATACATGGCAACTATGGTTGGACCACACGTGACAACTAGGTAAACATACATGACAACTATTGTTTGACCACATGTGGCAAGTAGTTAATCACACACGGCAACTATGGTTTGATTACATGCAACAACTACCATAAACTAGACATGGCAACTATAGTTAACAAAAACAGAGAGAGTTGCCATGCTTTTACAACTACATTTGCCATCCCGGATAACTAAAGTTGCCGTTCCCCGGGGTAACTAAAGCGTCATCCCGCGGGTAACTAACGTAACTGTGCCAGGACGTGTGGGCATATTTGCTTCGTGCCACACGCGCGGGGTGGGGATGAGTAGTACTTGTTGGGTGTGTGGCACGAAGTAGCTGCTCCCACATGTGTGGGCAGTGCTAATGTTCGCCCACACATGACCCATGTGGGCTGCCTCCTGCTTACGCCACACATGATGTGTGGGTGGATGTCTAATATACCACACGTGTGGTGAATATCGGGACCTGTGGTCTATAAAAACTACTCCCTCCGTCCCATAATATAAGAGCGTTGTTGGCATTAGTGTAGTGCTAAAAACGCTATTATATTATGGAAACAGAGGGAGTAATTTCTATACAAAAGTTGGACCGCTACATATGAAAACTTCCGCGGCCTCCGGCCGCTGCAAACCCTCCTATGCTGCCGCCGTCCCACCGAATCCGGCCGGATCTGGCCACCACTGCCATTGTTGCACCATCCCGCCGTCTGGATCCACCGCCCCTCTTCCAATCGACCGCACCGCCACCACCCCACATCCGCCGCCGCACAACCTGATGGCGCCGAAAAGCACGAAGGGCCAATCCGGCTACTATGGCGTTCGGCCGCGACGATTCGATCGCTTTTGTTGTCGTGTTTCAGTGCGATGGACGACGGTACTAGCTCGGCACCTTCGAGACGGCGGACATGGCCGCACACGCCTACAACATTGCCACGTGGAGGCTCGGCCAGCCGCGGCATGAGCTCAACTTCCCAGAGATCGAGTCGCTGGCCGATGCGGAGTTCATCGGACCGCTGATGAACATTGAGTCCCGCCCGGTGAAGAGGGAGACTTGCATCGTCCTGGAGCAGAGGGACACCCGGGTGAGCGATGAGGCGGCGATGGCGTGGTTCGTGTCGGGGTACGACACCTATGGGATCCTGAGAGACCCCTTTACGATTCGGCGGGGGAAGAGGTATACGCAAAGAGCAGAACTAACGATCGACGCGGGAAGTTTTTACCCAGGTTCGGGCCGCTAATCAGCGTAAAACCCTACTCCTGCTTTGTGTTCTTATTAATGTTCTTGAGCCCAGCCTTCAGGAGCGCTCACTATGAACAGTACGTTCAAAGAGCAGCTACGCATGCAGAATGGGCCAGAAGTTCTCCTCCTCTGTAGCAGTTGCCTTGGGCCTCCTTTTATATGCTCAAAGGGGTCACCACAGTGGCAAAATGTACATACATTGAGGTGTAAAGTAGCTACAGGGTACCATACCTAACCCCTGACGGATTAGGACAAGCGCATTTAATGCACCGTGAGGTGTCCGTTTAGGTGTCCTCACTTTCTTGGGGATGGAAAAAGGGGCCATCCCATCAGCACCGCTTAAGCTCTCCTCCACTGGCGCGTTGCCACGCATCCAGAGAAGGACCCATAATGTCAGACTTGTTACTGTGCCGAAGCGGTGGCACAGTGGCAGAATCTCGCCAGGCGCCGAAACTTGCCGGGCACCAAGCCTTGCCGGGCGCCAAGCCCTGCCGGACGCCAAGCCTTGCCGGGCTCCGCAGGCCACCCCGGCAAGATCTTGCCGGGGAGGCTGGCCTTCGGATTCCAGCTCTGCTTATCTGCTGATCCTCAGATCTCTGACTTGATGATTTCTTTGGTGGCTTGAGTCGACCTCGAACTGTTCCCGACAAGCCTTGCCGCGAGGATGGCTACAACTGCCCGTGCACAAGTACGGGGTACTAGTGGCCCAATACTTAGTACACCGACAGGAGCCCCCGGGCCTAGGCCATACACGAGTGCGAGGCGTTGTTGGGCTAGGCCCAAACAGTGCACGGGCACGCGTGACAGGGGATTAACAGCCCGTAAATATCTCGTTTTACTGTGCCCCCCCACTACACGCATCGAGCGCGCGACGTAGGAAGCGTGCCCCAAAGGCTGCAACTGCAATGTGCCTATAGAGGCACATTCACATTGGGGAATAAAAGAGGCGGCCCCGCTACTTCCCCATAAAAAGGAGAAGCTGCAGAGGCACAAGCCTATTTACCCCCCTCTTCTTCTCAATCTGGCCATCGCTATCGCCTTCCTCTTCTCGAGCTCAGAGCGAAGCTTTTCCCTCTTCCGCACGCCGCTTCCACGCTCGCTCCACCCCCGGCTTCCGCCCTCACAGCCGCCATGCCGCCCAAGGCCAGCAAAGGCAAGGGCAAGGAAGTGAAAGCCGACGTCCCGGAGAGCGAACTGGTGAAGATGCGGAAGAAGTATGTTGTCTTCCCCCCATCGCTCGATGCTGAAGCTCTGAAGGGGTGGTACCAGTGCATGTGGGCGAAGGAGACGCAAGCCCACCCCGCCACACGCGTAATTCCAGGTGCTTGTTCCAAAAGTGGATCGGACAGATACCCTTTCTTCGCTGCATATTTCTATTGCGGGCTCTGTCCCCCCTTTTCCGACTTCTTCAATGATATCATGTACACATACGGCTTTCACCTTCTCGATTTCACGCCGAATGCGGTTCTATGCATGTCCATCTTTGCCCATCTCTGTGAAAATTTTGCCGGCGTGATTCCCAACTCTGCTCTTTTTCGCCATTACTTCTTCCCCCGTATCCAAAAAGGAGAGGCCCTCTCTGGTTCTATCGCCTGGATTCCAAGGGCTTGGAATAAGGAGATATACCCAAAAGGAGTTTACCGCGAGAAGTGGGACGAGTGGCGGGCCGAATGGTGCTGGGTCAAGGAAGCAGATCCCCATCCGTTTTGTCTTCCTCGACAACAGAAGGTGGTCCGCGGCAAGGACTGGAGCGATCTCGCCGCGGTGGACGAGAGGCTCACAATTGCCACCACCAGAATCCTTCGCCTGAAGGCTGCCGGGTTGACAATGGAGATGATCGGCTTCGACTTTCTCCGCCGCCGCATCGCCCCCTTGCAGAACAGGGGAAGGCCAGCTTGGGAATACAAAAACGCGGCAGATATCATGAGATTGCGCCCCGGGCTGAATAATAATCTGACCACTATGCAGCTTGGCGCTCTCCGTCAGAAACTATTCCAGTGCGAAGACAAGCATCGGCTGCTGGCAAGGATCGTCCCCTTGTGCAACAACTCCGCCTTGGGGTCGATCATCGCCTTCATGCCGATGTTCAACGCCCACGGTCTTGACCCGACCTGGGCCAAGCCAACCGAGGAGGAAGCGCAGAAGTTTTTTGACAATTGACGGAGAGACCCGTCCGGCAAGAGGCAGATTTTATCCGAGCCACCACCGACCAGGAAGTAGCTTACATTGCTACTAGGGTGGAGGAGGCAAATCTTGCCGCGGAGGCCGGCAGCGTCGGCTTCACAGAGTGGGAAGCCAGTGACGCAGAAGTAGTTGTGGAAATAAAACCTGTCGGGAAGGACAAAGTTGCCGGGGAACAGAGCAGCGCAGCCGCTGAGAGCTCGTCCGGCGAGGACACGGCCGAAGAAGAAGCGCAAGAAGAGCTCCCAGCCCCGAAGAAGACGAAGTGTGTTCTTCGGAAGGCTGCATCTGGCATCCCGGCAAGCCAGCCTTCTTCGAGCGGCGAGGATCCCGGCAAGAAAGGGGCTGGCAAGACTGGACCGCGGCAGGGGGCTCGTCAACAGCCTGCGCGGCGCGCGAGACCCACACCAGCGGCCACTGCTGGGGCGGCAGGGGGGTCTCGTACTACCGCACCGGAAGCTGCACCGGCGCCTGCCACAGTCAAGCGGCCTAGGACTCCTCCTCCGCCTCCCCACTCAGACATCGCAGCGGAGGTCGACTTCGACATCTCCGGTTTTAGTCCGGAGCGAGAGGAAGAAGAGTGAGTACTTTGCCACAGCTTTTATATTCCAATCTTGGATCGATCTTACTAACTTGCTCGTATTGTCTCTGCAGTGACACAGAAACATTACTGGAGAGGATGGCGAAAAGGTCAAAGACTTCCACGGGCGACGAGCCCCCGGCAGGCTCCACGAGCGTGCCAGAAACCATTGTCGTCAGCCCGGAGCCCAGTCCTCAACGCAGCCCCCAGCACAGCCCCCAGCGTAAGTTCACTGTTCTTTTTCCGCTGGCGGGTGCTGAGGCTTCCATTCTTGCCGCTGATATTCTTGGGCTTGCAGGAGAAGAACGGCAACAAGGAGAGTTATCGGAAGACATCCCCGTCGTGCCACCTTCATCGACCACGCCACCCACAAGCACGTCCCCGGCAAGAGATCCCACCGACGAGCCCATCCTAACTGAGGGGGAGCCGGCAAGCATGGACACCGGCAACCCTCCCCTGGCAACCGAAGTTGCCGGGAAGGGCGAGGCCACCTCTCAGCAGCCCGATGCAGGTAATCGATTGCCTCAGAGTGCTTGTTACTTTTTCCCTTATCTCTCTGTCTTTAGTCGCTTCAAACTTCAATCTTGATCTTATTCTGTTCTCCTCCTTCGTCCTTCAGAGTTCCCCATGATGGAACGCATGGACGTCGACGTTGTCATCGAGGAGACCTCCAGGGATGCCGCTGTCGAAGCAGACAGGATCGCTGCCAGCGAGGCCACCAAAGATGACACTATCGAGGCTGGTGGTGCTCTTGACGGGGAGGCCGCCAAGACTGCACAAGAGGAACCCGCCAAGGAGCCTGCTGAAGGGGGTGACAGGGAGGCCGATGACCGTACTGACAGCATTCCTGCCGCAGGAGCGCTAGGCGCTGCACCGGCCACGGAGCTCCCTGCCACTGGTGAGGCGGTCGCTGAAGATCAACCGTCAACATCTGAAGGCCCCTCGTCCAGCAAATACCTCAAGGTTGGCGAGAACCTGTTCATCAACTTGCCGGGGACGGCAAGCACTGGGGCACCAGCCGAAGGAGAAGTTTTTGACGAAGAAATCATCGCTGCTGCCGGGCTCGAGGTCGTTGACGATCCCAGCGCTAGTAGCGGCAAATTTGAAGAGGATTAGCTCCTTCAGGCCATGGGCGAGAATTTCCGCAAGCTTCAGGCTCTCCACCGCGCCCGGAAAGATAAGGCGGACTCCAGAATGGCAGTTGTCGAGGCGGCCGAAGCAGATTTTCAAAGGCGTGTCGAACAAATGCAAGTCTGGCACGCCGAGGCCCTTCAAGAGTTGGTTGCCGGCCGGGAACAAGTGAGCCAGCAGTGGACAGAGATCCTCCTAAAGCAATCCGATATGGAGAAGGCGCATGATGAAGCTACTCAAAGGATTGCTGCCGAAGATGCCCTCCTGACGGGGCGCCGCGTTGCTCTTGATGCTCATGAGGAGGATCTCACCGCACATGAGCAGGCGCTCGCCGCCAAGCTTCGCAGCAAAGATGAAGATATCGAGAATCTTGTCGCGCGGCGGACCCAGGAGCTGGAGCAAAAACATAAGGAGGCGCTCGAAGCTCTGACTGCAAGTCACGCCGGCAAGCTCAAGGAGGCCGTCGATGCTGCCGAAGCTGCAGAGGCCGCCAAGAACAAGCTGAGCGACAAGGTGAAGAGGCTGGAAACAGATCTCGAAGAGCACGGGAAGGAGCTCTCGACGCTCAAGGGTGACAGGGAAAAAACCCTCCACTCCTTGGCGGAGATGCAAGTTGCCCTGTCCCACAAAACCAAGCAGCTCTCCTCTGCGGCTGATAACATCACGGTTCTGGAGCTGAAGCTAACCACGCTGCAGAAATCTCTCGAGGCCGGCAGGGCCCGTGAGAAAGCTCTACTCAAGGATCTCCAAGGAGAGAGGAACCTGCTCAACAGCGCCGCCGCTGCCCAAACTGAATACGAAAAGGGAGTGGAGATCTGGACTGGACGTCTCGTCGCCACCGCGGAGAAGCTTACGACAGAACTGTCAACCATGGGCCTGTCGAACTTCGAGTATTCTTCCGAGGAAAGAATATGTCCAAGTGCCAGGTTGACGATGTTCTTTGAAAGCATCATCAACGCCTTGAGGGTGCTCCAGTCTAGCCGGGCGACCCAATTGGCCAACGAGACTCGCCGGTTTTGCCGGGCCGTCCTCCGCAAGGTGCTTATCAAAGTGGTGCACAACAATCCCGGCATCGACCTCTCCAACGCGCTCGGCCATCTGCCAAGGGACGCAAATGTTGAGGCGCTTGAAGAATGCATCGCGCCTATCCTCGAGAAGGTGGACTCCATCAAAAGGATCGAAGGCCAGCGCAGGGATTGAGTGCTCCCCCTTTTCTTGCCGTCGTCATTCCATGTAAAAGACAATTAAGTCTCAAGTTCGAATTGCGGCAACTTATGAATGTAATATAACTCGCCTATGTTTAGGTTCATGATTGCTATTTTCCTTGTCTGATTCCCTTATGTATGGAGTTCACCCTACGCTTACTGAAAAACTTGCCGGCGCGCAACCTGCCGCGAGCGCTGGGTGCGGGACTTCAGCAGCCTGCTGGAGGCGCAGCGGCCGGCAAGACTCCTTGGTGTTCTCAGTGCAGCCACTTAAATTGTTGAGCGGGCTCGAAACAAAATAAGGGCGCGACCGATGACAACAAGGGTTCCTTCGCGTGCAGATTTTCCATACAAGAGTCGGAATCGTCTAAGGAAATAACTTTGTAATAAAAGAAAAACTTGCTCTGAGTTTTTAGGACTTAGCTTTCTGTTTTTGTGTTTCCTCCGGCAAGCGTCGATTCCGAACATCGCCAACTGATATTCATATCTCCCTTCCCCCCGGCAAATGTGCACGCGAGGAATCCTTCTGTATTTTAAAAAGAAAGAAGAGAAAATAAAGACATGAAACCTTGGCGGTTCGTTAGAACTTACCGGGAGTAAGTGTCATACAACATCTTAGACAAACATGCATGTATAAATATGAACATGGGAATCAATAAGGGAATGTACAACACTTAAATTTATTCATCTGCGCTCAGGGTCTGCGCCTGGCTTTGTACAAAGGATCACATGCCTTGTCGGCAAGACTTGTACAAAAGGGTGGTTGCCGGGAGCCCCCGGCAACCGCGCCTTATGGGTAGAACTTGCGAAGATGTTCGATATTCCAGGAATTGCTCACTGGAACGCCATCTTCGGTCTCCAGGCGGACAGCGCCGGGCCTGGTGACTCGTACTACCCGATAAGGGCCTTCCCACTTTGGTGTCAACTTGTTTGAATTCTTGGCGGACTGAATCCGCCGAAGAACAAGGTCGCCTTCCTCAAGACTTCGGGCATGAACTTTGCGGCTATGATAGCGGCGCAAAGCTTGCTGGTAGCGTGCAGCTCGCATAGCAGCCTGAAGACGATTCTCCTCAAGGAGCACAGCGTCATCTTGCCGCAGTTGCTCTTGCTCAAGCTCATCATAAGCGAGCACTCGAGGTGATCCGTATATGAGTTCCGTGGGGAGAACTGCTTCCGCTCCGTAAACCAGAGCGAACGGTGTCTGGCCGATGGCTCGATTTGGTGTCGTTCTGATTGACCAAAGAACCGCCGGCAACTCATCAATCCAGCGTCTTCCGCACTTTCTCAGCCTGTCAAAGGTTCTGGTCCTGAGACCGCGCAGCACTTCAGCATTGGCCCTCTCCGCTTGGCCGTTGCTTCTCGGGTGAGCAACAGAGGCAAAACAAATTTTGCCGCCAAGGTCTTGGACATACTGCATGAAGGTGCGACTTGTGAACTGCGTGCCGTTGTCGGTGATGATCCTGTTGGGCACACCGAAATGGCAAACAATTCCCTTAAAGAACTTGACGGCTGATTGTGTTGTCACCTTCCTCACTGCTTCCACTTCCGGCCACTTTGTGAACTTGTCGATAGCAACGTACAAGTACTCAAAGCCCCCGGTAGCACGGGGGAAAGGGCCCAGTATGTCGAGCCCCCAGACCGAAAATGGCCAGGAGAGAGGGATCGTCTGAAGAGCTTGAGCTGGCTGATGTGATTTCTTCGAATGAAACTAGCACGCTTCACACTTGGTGACTAGTGCAGATGCATCCTGGAGAGCGGTGGGCCAAAAGAAACCTTGCCGGAATGCTTTCCCGGCAAGCGCTCTTGACCCTATGTGAGAGCCACATATGCCTCCATGTATCTCTGCCAACAGCTCTAGTCCATCCTCCCGAGGAATGCACTTCAATTTCACACCGTTTGGTCTCTTTCTGTACAGGACGTCATCGACGAACTTGTACATAACAGACCGACGGGCTACTCTCTCTGCTTCTTCCTGTTCCTCAGGGAGTTCTCCTGTCTGAAGGAAATGGACAATGTGCTGCGCCCATGCTGGAGCCTGAGGCTCGACAGCTAGGACTAAAGGCATCTCCTCTGCCGGGGGAAGGTTTTTCTCGACAGCAAGGGCCTGAGGCCCTGCCAGAGGCTGTTGTTCCCCGGCAGGCATGTCGATTCCGGCAACTTCCTTGCCGGCGGCTCCGGGGAGCTCTGCCGGAAAGTACTGGCCAGAGTTCAACTTTCTTCTCTTTTCTTGCTGTATCGATGGCGCCACGGATGGTTGAGTCAATTGGAGCACAAAAGTTCCTGGTTCCACAGGCAACTTGAGGGCAGCACGCTTTGACAGGTCGTCAGCAACACTGTTCTCGGCACGGGGAACGTGCTCCATTTGCAGACCATCAAAGCGCTCTTCCATTTTCCTCACTTCATCCACGTAGGCTTGCATCAATGGACTTTGATAACTCTTGTTAACTTGCCTGACGACAAGCTGTGAATCGCCTTTGATGATGAGCTTTTTGATACCAAGGTCTGCCGCGATCCTGAGACCGGCAAGCAAACCCTCATATTCTGCAGTGTTGTTGGTCGAACTCTCCCGGGGAAAATGCATTTGGACTACGTACTTGAGGTGCTCTCCGGTGGGCGCAACAAGCAGCACGCCAGCACCGGCGCCTTGCAGCGAGAAAGCCCCATCAAAGTACATAACCCATTGCTGATCGATTTCCTTGCCGGGGAGAATTGTTTCTTGAACCTCTTCGTCTGGCGTTGGGGTCCATTCGGCAATGAACTCCGCTAAGGCCCTGCTCTAAATCGTCGAAGTGCTTTCAAACTTAAGGCCAAAGCTTGACAATTCCAACGCCCACTCCACGATCCTGTCGGTTGCTTCTAGATTTTGCAAAATCCGTTGCAGTGGAAAGCGAGTGACGACGGTGATTTCATGTGCTTGAAAATAATGGTGCAGCTTCCTCGAGGCCATAAGGAGGCCGAAAAGCAACTTCTGCACACCAGAATATCTTGACCTAGCTCCTTGTAAAAGAGAGCTAACAAAATAAACTTGGCGCTGCACCATCTTCTTCTTCTGCACTGGTTCTTCTGTTCGCGTAGATCCAGTCTTGCCGGGATCAACCCTTGCCGGGGAAGATCTTGCCGCATCACATGGCGGTCCTGCCGCTGGTGTTGCTTCCTCATCAGCCTCTCTCTGCGCCACTAGCGCAGCACTAACCACTTGATTTGTTGCTGCCAGATACAGCAGCAACGGCTCTTGTGGTTTAGGCGCGACTAGCGTCGGCGGAGAGGAAAGGTATTTCTTCAAATCTTGCAGTGCAGCCTCCGCCTCCGGAGTCCATTTCATCGGACCTGCCTTCTTCAAAATTTTTAAGAAGGGCAGGGCGCGCTCAGCAGATTTGGAAATAAACCTGCTTAGAGCAGCAACACAGCCGGCAAGATGACGCACATCCTTAACGCGTCTCGGCGCTTCAATTTGCTCAATAGCTTTGATCTTGTCGGGGTTCGCTTCGATTCCCCGGCAAGATACAAAAAATCCGAGGAGCTTGCCAGAAGGAACACCGAACACGCACTTCTCAGGATTGAGCTTCAAGTTGATCTTGCGCAGATTTGCAAATGTTTCTTCTAAATCTTGAACGAGTGTCGCTTTGTCTTTGGTTTTGACCACTATATCATCCATATACGCCTCCATATTTCTATGGAGTTGAGGCTCAAAACCAATTTGGATTGCTCTCGCAAATGTCGAACAGGCACTTTTCAACCCGAAAGGCATTCGTATAAAACAATACGTACCATATGGGGTGATAAATGCGGTCTTCTCTTCATCTTCTTTCGCCATAAAAATCTGATGATACCCTGAATAGGCATCAAAGAAGGACAGGAGATCACAACCAGCGGTGGCATCCACAATCTGGTCGATGCGCGGCAAGGGAAAGGGATCTTTTGGACAAGCTTTATTGATATCTGTATAATCGATACAAAGCCTCCATTTCCCATTTGCTTTCCGCACTACAACCGGATTGGCCAACCAGGTTGGATGAAGCACTCCCTTGACCAATCCTGCCGCCTCCAGCTTTCTGATTTCTTCGGCAATGAATTCTTGCCGCTCCAAGGCTTGCTTCCTGACCTTTTGCTTGACGGGCCGCGCATGAGGACAGACAGCAAGGTGTTGCTCAATTACCTTCCTGGGAACACCGGGGATGTCAGACGGTTGCCATGCAAACACGTCGACATTCGCCCGCAGGAAAGCAACGAGCGCGCTTTCCTATTTGTCATCTAGGGTGGAACTTATGGTAAAAGTTCCCCCCGTTCCGTCCTCTCTGACGGGCACCCTCTTGGTTTCCGGCGGAGCAGCCTTGGATTTCTTGTTCTTGCCGGTGGAACTCTCTAGTGCGTCCTCGACGGAAGCGCAGCACTCCGAGGAGGTGCGCTTGCCGGAGTTCGCGCCAAGGTTCTTGCTGGTCTTCTTCGAGAGACCCGTCCGGCAAGAGGCAGATTTTATCCGAGCCACCGACCGACCTGGAAGTAGCTTACATTGCTACTAGGGTGGAGGAGGCAAATCTTGCCGCGGAGGCCGGCAGCGTCGGCTTCACAGAGTGGGAAGCCAGTGACGCAGAAGTAGTTGTGGAAATAAAACCTGCCGGGAAGGACAAAGTTGCCGGGGAACAGAGCAGCACAGCCGCTGAGAGCTCGTCCGGCGAGGACACGGCCGAAGAAGAAGCGCAAGAAGAGCTCCCAGCCCCGAAGAAGACGAAGCGTGTTCTTCGGAAGGCTGCATCTGGCATCCCGGCAAGCCAGCCTTCTTCGAGCGGCGAGGCTCCCGGCAAGAAAGTGGCCGGCAAGACTGGACCGCGGCAGGGGGCTCGTCAACAGCCTGCGCGGCGCGCGAGACCCACACCAGCGGCCACTGCTGGGGCGGCAGGGGGGTCTCGTACTACCGCACCGGAAGCTGCCCCGGCGCCTGCCACAGTCAAGCGGCCTAGGACTCCTCCTCCGCCTCCCCACTCAGACATCGCAGCGGAGGTCGACTTCGACATCTCCGGTTTTAGTCCGGAGCGAGAGGAAGAAGAGTGAGTAATTTGCCACAGCTTTTATATTCCAATCTTGGATCGATCTTACTAACTTGCTCGTATTGTCTCTGTAGTGACACAGAAACATTACTGGAGAGGATGGCGAAAAGGTCAAAGACTTCCACGGGCGACGAGCCCCCGGCAGGCTCTACGAGCGTGTCAGAAACCATCGTCGTCAGCCCGGAGCCCAGTCCTCAACGCAGCCCCCAGCACAGCCCCCAGCGTAAGTTCACTGTTCTTTTTCCGCTGGCGGGTGCTGAGGCTTCCATTCTTGCCGCTGATATTCTTGGGCTTGCAGGAGAAGAACGGCAACAAGGAGAGTTGTCGGAAGACATCCCCGTCGTGCCACCTTCATCGACCACGCCGCCCACAAGCATGTCCCCGGCAAGAGATCCCACCGACGAGCCCATCCTAACTGAGGGGGAGCCGGCAAGCATGGACACCGGCAACCCTCCCCTGGCAACCGAAGTTGCCGGGAAGGGCGAGGCCACCTCTCAGCAGCCCGACGCAGGTAATCGATTGCCTCAGAGTGCTTGTTACTTTTTCCCTTATCTCTCTGTCTTTAGTCGCTTCAAACTTCAATCTTGAGCTTATTCTGTTCTCCTCCTTCGTCCTTCAGAGTTCCCCGTGATGGAACGCATGGACGTCGACGTTGTCATCGAGGAGACCTCCAGGGATGCCGCTGCCGAAGCAGACAGGATCGCTGCCAGCGAAGCCACCAAAGATGACACTATCGAGGCTGGTGGTGCTCTTGACGGGGAGGCCGCCAAGACTGCACAAGAGGAACCCGCCAAGGAGCCTGCTGAAGGGGGTGACAGGGAGGCCGATGACCGTACTGACGGCATTCCTGCCGCAGGAGCGCTAGGCGCTGCATCGGCCACGGAGCCCCCTGCCACTGGTGAGGCAGTCGCTGAAGATCAACCGTCAACATCTGAAGGCCACTCGTCCAGCAAATACCTCAAGGTTGGCGAGAACCTGTTCATCAACTTGCCGAGGACGGCAAGCACTGGGGCACCAGCCGAAGGAGAAGTTTTTGACGAAGAAATCATCGCTGCTGCCGGGCTCGAGGTCGTTGACGATCCCAGCGCTAGCAGCGGCAAATTTGAAGAGGATCAGCTCCTTCAGGCCATGGGCGAGAATTTCCGCAAGCTTCAGGCTCTCCACCGCGCCCGGAAAGATAAGGCGGACTCCAGAATGGCAGTTGTCGAGGCGGCCGAAGCAGATTTTCAAAGGCGCATCGAACAAATGCAAGTCTGGCACGCCGAGGCCCTTCAAGAGTTGGTTGCCGCCCGGGAACAAGTGAGCCAGCAGTGGACAGAGATCCTCCTAAAGCAATCCGATATGGAGAAGGCGCATGATGAAGCTACTCAAAGGATTGCTGCCGAAGATGCCCTCCTGACGGGGCGCCGCGTTGCTCTTGATGCTCATGAGGAGGATCTCACCGCACGTGAGCAGGCGCTCGCCGCCAAGCTTCGCAGCAAAGATGAAGATATCGAGAATCTTGTCGCGCGGCGGACCCAGGAGCTGGAGCAAAAACATAAGGAGGCGCTCGAAGCTCTGACTGCAAGTCACGCCGGCAAGCTCAAGGAGGCCGTCGATGCTGCCGAAGCTGCAGAGGCCGCCAATAACAAGCTGAGCGACAAGGTGAAGAGGCTGGAAACAGATCTCGAAGAGCACGGTAAGGAGCTCTCGACGCTCAAGGGTGACAGGGAAAAAACCCTTCACTCCTTGGCGGAGATGCAAGTTGCCCTGTCCGACAAAACCAAGCAGCTCTCCTCTGCGGCTGATAACATCGCGGTTCTGGAGCTGAAGCTAACCACGCTGCAGAAATCTCTCGAGGCCGGCAGGGCCCGTGAGAAAGCTCTACTCAAGGATCTCCAAGGAGAGAGGAACCTGCTCAAGAGCGCCGCCGCTGCCCAAACTGAATATGAAAAGGGAGTGGAGATCTGGACTGGACGTCTCGTCGCCACCGCGGAGAAGCTTACGGCAGAACTGTCAACCATGGGCCTGTCGAACTTTGAGTATTCTTCCGAGGAAAGAATATCTCCAAGTGCCAGATTGACGATGTTCTTTGAAAGCATCATCAACGCCTTGAGGGTGCTCCAGTCTAGCCGGGCGACCCAATTGGCCAACGAGACTCGCCGGCTTTGCCGGGCCGTCCTCCGCAAGGTGCTTATCAAAGTGGTGCACAGCAATCCCGGCATCGACCTCTCCAACGCGCTCGGCCATCTGCCAAGGGACGCAAATGTTGAGGCGCTTGAAGAATGCATCGCACCTATCCTCGAGAAGGTGGACTCCATCAAAAGGATCGAAGGCCAGCGCAGGGATTGAGTGCTCCCCCTTTTCTTGCCGTCGTCATTCCATGTAAAAGACAATTAAGTCTCAAGTTAGAATTGCGGCAACTTATGAATGTAATATAACTCGCCTATGTTTAGGTTCATGCTTGCTATTTTCCTTGTCTGATTCCCTTATGTATGGAGTTCACCCTACGCTTACTGAAAAACTTGCCGGCGCGCAACCTGCCACGAGTGCTGGGTGCGGGACTTCAGCAGCCTGCTGGAGGCGCAGCGGCCGGCAAGACTCCTTGGTGTTCTCAGTGCAGCCACTTAAATTGTTGAGCGGGCTCGAAACAAAATAAGGGCGCGACCGATTACAACAAGGATTCCTTCGCGTGCAGATTTTCCATACAAGAGTCGGAATCGTCTAAGGAAATAACTTTGTAATAAAAGAAAAACTTGCTCTGAGTTTTTAGGACTTAGCTTTCTGTTTTTGTCTTTCCTCTGGCAAGCGTCGATTCCGAACGTCGCCAACTGATATTCATATCTCCCTTCCCCCCCCCCCCCGGCAAATGTGCACGCGAGGAATCCTTCTGTCTTTTAAAAAAAAAGAAGAGAAAATAAAGACATGAAACCTTGGCGATTCGTTAGAACTTACCGGGAGTAAGTGTCATACAACATCTTAGACAAACATGCATGTATAAATATGAACATGGGAATCAATAAGGGAATGTACAACACTTAAATTTATTCATCTGCGCTCAGGGTCTGCGCCTGGCTTTGTACAAAGGATCACATGCCTTGCCGGCAAGACTTGTACAAAAGGGTGGTTGCCGGGAGCCCCCGGCAACCGCGCCTTATGGGTAGAACTTGCGAAGATGTTCGATATTCCACAAATTGCTCACTGGAACGCCATCTTCGGTTTCCAGGCGGACAGCGCCGGGCCTGGTGACTCGTACTACCCGATAAGGGCCTTCCCACTTTGGCGTCAACTTGTTTGAATTCTTGGCGGACTGAATCCGCCGAAGAACAAGGTCGCCTTCCTCAAGACTTCGGGCATGAACTTTGCGGCTATGATAGCGGCGCAAAGCTTGCTGGTAGCATGCAGCTCGCACAGCAGCCTGAAGACGATTCTCCTCAAGGAGCACAGCGTCATCTTGCCGCAGTTGCTCTTGCTCAAGCTCATCATGAGCGAGCACTCGAGGTGATCCGTATATGAGTTCCGTGGGGAGAACTGCTTCCGCTCCGTAAACCAGAGCGAACGGTGTCTGGCGGTGGCTCGATTTGGTGTCGTTCTGATTGACCAAAGAACCGCCGGCAACTCATCAATCCAGCGTCTTCCGCACTTTCTCAGCCTGTCAAAGGTTCTGGTCCTGAGACCGCGCAGCACTTCAGCATTGGCCCTCTCCGCTTGGCCGTTGCTTCTCGGGTGAGCAACAGAGGCAAAACAAATTTTGCCGCCAAGGTCTTGGACACACTGCATGAAGGTGCGACTTGTGAACTGCGTGCCGTTGTCGGTGATGATCCTGTTGGGCACACCGAAATGGCAAACAATTCCCTTAAAGAACTTGACGGCTGATTGTGCTGTCACCTTCCTCACTGCTTTCACTTCCGGCCACTTTGTGAACTTGTCGATAGCAACGTACAAGTACTCAAAGCCCCCGGTAGCACGGGGGAAAGGGCCCAGTATGTCGAGCCCCCAGACCGAAAATGGCCAGGAGAGAGGGATCGTCTGAAGAGCTTGAGCTGGCTAATGTGATTTCTTCGAATGAAACTGGCACGCTTCACACTTGGTGACTAGTGCAGTTGCATCCTGGAGAGCGGTGGGCCAAAAGAAACCTTGCCGGAATGCTCGCGCTTATCAGACTGATAGCACGCTTCCCGTCGCCGCTTGATGGTAGTTCGAGCGTCCTCCTTGCCTCGTTCCCGGAGAAGCTGACGCTGATCGCGGCGCATCCGTGGATCGGACGACGCCGTGGAAACTTCTTCACGGCGGTCGACCTGCTGGGTTGTCGGTCGCCGTTGGTGCCGCGGAGGGGAGTGCACTGTGGTTGCACCACCTCCGGTTTTCTCCACATCGGCTCGCGCCGGATCGATGGGCCTCCGCTGCGAGGGCCCTGCCTCTTGCGGTCCATCTTTGTTGGCAAAGCCGATAAGGCTCTGGATAGTAGCTCGCCACTCCTCCATCTTCTCCGGGGCAGGAGAAAAATCGAAGAGCAGCTGCGCACGTGCCAAGGCTTCCGCTGGCGTAGGCAGCGGCGACAGGTGCGAGGTACGTGAGGTGCTCTGACTCCTAACCATATTAGAAGGAGCACCACCACGGTCACGCGACCGCGCGCCACCTCCGCCAGCAGCTCGGTGTGCATGCTGATCCCACGCATCTTGGGATCGATGCGCGGAAATCTTTTCATGGGGACGCCCTGAACCACCAGCGCCATGACGTCGCTCGTCATGCACGACCTGGGTAGGTCGTGAGGCTTGCACCGGCGCGGGAGCTCCAGCAGGCGCCCTCCGATCTCTAGAGTTCGTTGTGCCACCCGTAGGTAACACAGCGTTGTCTTTAGATCCAGCGGCGTGCAAGTTACCACTGCCACTGCGAACGATGCCGCTCGTCTGGCTCGGATCACCAGAATGCCGCGGGGGTTCTAATCCTCTTCCTTCTGCACCCACGCCGTCGCCCGTACGCGAAGGCGTAGGCAAAACGGACGTGGACGGTTGCGCCGTTACAGCGCTCTTCTTCTTGGGCGGCATGATGATGAAGAAACTGAGGCACCGATCACTAGATCAGGTTCACGCAACCTTCAATCCCCCTACCTGGCGCGCCAAAGATGTCGGGGTACGACACCTATGGGATCCTGAGAGACCCCTTTACGATTCGGCGGGGGAAGAGGTATACGCAAAGAGCAGAACTAACGATCGACGCGGGAAGTTTTTACCCAGGTTCGGGCCGCTAATCAGCGTAAAACCTTACTCCTGCTTTGTGTTCTTATTAATGTTCTTGAGCCCAGCCTTCAGGAGCGCTCACTATGAACAGTACGTTCAAAGAGCAGCTACGCATGCAGAATGGGCCAGAAGTTCTCCTCCTCTGTAGCAGTTGCCTTGGGCCTCCTTTTATATGCTCAAAGGGGTCACCACAGTGGCAAAATGTACATACATTGAGGTCTAAAGTAGCTACAGGGTACCATACCTAACCCCTGACGGATTAGGACAAGCGCATTTAATGCACCGTGAGGTGTCCGTTTAGGTGTCCTCACTTTCTTGGGGATGGAAAAATGGGCCATCCCATCAGCACCGCTTAAGCTCTCCTCCACTGGCGCGTTGCCACGCATCCAGAGAAGGACCCAGAATGTCAGACTTGTTACTGTGTCGAAGCGGTGGCACAGTGGCAGAATCTCGCCAGGCGCCGAAACTTGCCGGGCACCAAGCCTTGCCGGGCGCCAAGCCCTGCCGGACGCCAAGCCTTGCCGGGCACCAGGCCTTGCCAGACGCCTAGCCTTGCCGGGCGCCAAGCCTTGCCGGGCTCCGCAGGCCACCCCGGCAAGATCTTGCCGGGGAGGCTGGCCTTCGGATTCCAGCTCTGCTTATCTGCTGATCCTCAGATCTCTGACTTGATGATTTCTTTGGTGGCTTGAGTCGACCTCGAACTCCTCGCGGCAAGCCTTGCCGCGAGGATGGCTACAACTGCCCGTGCACAAGTACGGGGTACTAGTGGCCCAATACTTAGTACACCGACAGTTCGCGAGCGAGAATCTGCACCTCATGCAGGCGGAGGCGGAATGGTTCTGGAAGCGTGACCATGAGAAGAAGAAGGCGAAGGTCAAGAAGAAGGACGAAGCAGGTAGGGCCTTCATAGGTAGTGAAGATGGAGTCCTGCGACTAGGGTTCCGACATTGACTGGGATGACCTTGCGCGTGAGAGTGATGGCGAGGAGAGTGACGAGTCCCACGACATTGACTGGGAGGTTGTCCGTAGGAGTCGATCGTAGTAATGTTTAGGGTGATCTAGTAGTTTGGATGTTCAAAACTTTGAAGTGAATTCTGCAACGATTGAATGTTCAAAAGAAATCATTTGCATGTTTGAAGTGCCCTATTTTATGGTAGCTGTTGGAGATGAACAATTTTAAATGCCCTAAAATTCACCTTTTGGTGCCTCAAATGTTACTGCAACAGCTTTTTGATGCCCTAAAATAGGGCCGTCGTTGGAGATGCTCTTTCCATTTTGATGTTATACTGTTTGGCCTTCTATACTGTTGTGTGAGATCTTTGAACATCGCATTTTTACAAATGTGTGTAAAAAAGGAAACATAAATTTCATACTGAAACTGTGAAAGAAGCTCTAAAAGGTGTCATCTTTTATTCGGAGAATAAAACAGACCAGCTTTAACCCCACTCACACACCAACGCACCTTACAATCAATTTCATCGCCCTTTAAAGTACACACAACCTTTCTATACTTCTATCTTCAGTTTCCTTTTCCTATCCGGCAGACAGGATCTGCTCCGGGTCCTCCTCACCTAGCTGGCTGGAGATTGGGTTATGCCAGCGATCATGCTCAGCGCGATGCAAGGCTGGTCGGCCGGCACCTGCGAAGCACAGATCACACGAGAAATCAGCAAAACGCATTCTGTTCACCGGCAGCGGCGAGTGGCATATGTTGTGCCGCGACTTACGAAGTGGCCAGCGCCTAGGATCCAGTAGAAGTGCAGGTTCTTGTAGGACCTGACGAAGGCCTTGGTGACCTTGGATGATCCGCAGGACAGAGGCTGCCGCGGCAGGCTCAGGAAGTTCTTCAGCCCATCCCATCTGAAAAGTACGTAGACAAAAATTTTAGAGGCACAAGTGTGGTCTAAATATTTGCAAGAATCTAGAGAAAATGTTCAGAGAGAAAGGCTTGATTACTTGAGCTTTTGCACCCATGCTTCCGCGCCCTTGGTCGAGCAAATCACATCCAGCTTCACAAAGAGTATAAGTAAAAAAAAAAATTCACTAGGCCCAGTCTGAAGAACATACTGTACAACATTAGGAATATCCTCTAATAAAAGAAATGCAGACTCAGTCTATCGTAGAGGCAGCGTTGTTTCTACACACTACACACTGCACGCTGACGATGCCCTAAGCAAACCATACGCGTGTTAAAGCTATATATAGAGGAATAAATAAATAAAGTAAATAGTTGAAAAGAACATCTGCAGTTTAAGCAACATGCACGTTTCAGCTAAAGTGGCTTGCTTCACTCCACTGTGTTGACCATGTACATGTGAGACGAGTAGATCGATGGCCGATCGCTGATGCGATCTGAGCATCTGACGATCTGTTCCGACCAATACAATCTGGGAAAAGATAAGTTTTCACTTGCGCGACACACTGTATACTATTCGGAACTTTTGGCATGGACCCGCGGGAGTGGTTGTTATTCAGCTTAAAAAAATGGAAGGTTCTCTGAAGGACTGCGGTTTTTCTGAACAACAGCCTGTCGGCGTCGTCATTAACACGATTTTTCTCTCTCCTAATCGCGGTTGCTTACTCGTCACGGTGCTTCCATTTGCTAATCTGACAGTATGTAGAAAGAGTAGGGCTATTCTAGTAAGCATGAGTGGATGTGGCTACGCCCATTAGTCGTTAGGACTTGTGCCAAACAACCAGTAAGCTTATTATGGCATTCTAAATGTGTTGCTAGTAAGTATCCTAAGCAACTATCGAGTTTTTTTACGAGCTGGAAGAGAGTAAAAACGATGCAGATGCAGTGGAAGAGAGTAAAAGCAATGCAGAGAAGCAGCCACCTCACCTGGCCATTATAAATCGTGACATCTACGCCGTAAGACAGCAGCTCGTCGACCTGGACGATCAAAGCAGAAAGCGGAGAGTAAATCAGTCACAACCCACAAGCCATCGTTTGCATCGATCAGTACAGTTTAACATTTTGAAGATCGATCCATCCTTTCATGGGATCCCGCGCTGGATCACTCGCCTCGTCGATCCGTGGCTTCATGAAGTCGTTGACCAGCGCGTTGTAGACGGGATCGGACAGCTCGTGCCACCTGCAGGTTTGCGACGGGGACGTCACATCGTATCATGTGGGTGGGTGTAAGCTACAGCATGAAAGCGAGCTGTTGCGAATGGCGACGCGAGCTCACTCGTGATCTTTGGGGATGATCTTGAGCTTCTCCTTGATGACCCCGTTCATGATGCCGCCGAGGGTGTTGGTGTTGGAGCCGGCTTCCTCCTGGCTGCCGCCGAGGTACGTCGAGTACTTCATCACTTGCGCGTTGCTCGACGACGTCGGAGTCGACGAGGTCGCCGGCAGGTTCGCCGCCACCGGGTCCATGCCGGCGTCGAGCAAGAAATTGTACATGTCCTGCAAATTGAAATTGCATTATGCTATCCGTCAACAAAGGAAATGACAAGCACAAGGGTCAAAGGGTCAACACTCACGACGCTGGCGCTCTTGGAGTCAATGAAATCCAACAGCTCCGACCACGACCCCTGCGAGTCGGCCAGCCGCCCGGCCGCGATCTGCTCCTTCACCGTCGCCGCCTTCCTGAGGCCACAATTCGCGCGCGCATGTGACCGGGGAGTTGGTTTTCAATTTATGTTTTTCTTCCGAAAAGAAAGCCCCGGGAAGCATGCAATGCAAGAACTGAGAAATTTAAGAGGACGGTGCAGTCGTGTTTACTTCTTGGCGGCGTCGCCGGCGTTGTCGTCGAGCCTCGAAACCTCCAGGAGCAGCGGCGCGTAAGCGAGCTGCACCGATCCAATTAACCCAGCAATCAGTTCCACACACACACACTCGATCGTGCGCTCTCCAGCAAATGACCGATTTGCTCACCGTGAAATCCTCCGGCGAGACCCAGCTATCCCCGAGCGCGACGCCTGCGAGCTTGAGCTTGAGGTCGCCGGCTCGGACGGCCCTTGCGACGGAGACGCCGAGTGTGGCTGCGTACTTTCCGCCGTAGGACTCGGCGACGAGGAAGAGGGGGCTCCCCTGCTGCAGGGTGGGCAGCTCCTTGGCGAGCGCCTTGAGCAGCGTGGTGGCGTCCGTGGCCGCCTGCCAGTCAGTCGTCACCAGTAGGCTGTCGTCCTCAATGTAACTGTACCCGACCCCCACAGGGTTGTCCTGCCATTGACGAACGTACTCGGTTGGTATTACGGACAAAAAAAAACAGCGAGGCGAGAGGAAGAAGACGAGGGCGTCAAGGTTTGTGGTAGGGATACCACGAAGATGAGGTCGGCCTTCTGCAGCCACGTCGAGTTTCGAGGCTTCAGGTTGACGTCGAGGGGCCCGATCTCCATGAAGTTGCCGATGCCCACCCCGGACGCTCCCTGAGACGAAGAATAAGATGGAAGACCGAGATGATTAGCTCTTGCGCGCTGAAGCCAGAATTCTTGCATGAGAGGCTGCGAGAGGGGAGGAAGATGGACCGTACAGGACCGCCCTGTAGCCAGAGGACGGTCGGCCATGGCCTGGACGGCGTCGACACCCTCTGGGTGCTCTTGTAATACCACCAGAACAGGTGGGCCTCTGCAGCGCAGAAACAGAGTTTCAGAAGAATTCTCGCGTAAAAGATGGTCGGACAGCAGGAGAAAATTGGGATCGAGATGGTGAAAAATGCAAGAGAAATGGCGGGACGTTACTTGGTCGGACTTCGACGAATCCCCAGAGCTCCGTGCCGTCGGGGTTGCCGGCGGTGACAGAAGCCGCCGGGCTGGCCCGGAGAAGGGAGAGGCAGAGGAGGAGGGGAAGCAGAGCAAGCAGAGGTCGACCGTGCTTGTCCATTTCCATGTGGCGAGTGGCTTGTGGTTTCCGAGTGCGAGTTGCACGTACTGTGGCCAGCAACAATCTAAATAGGCGGCGTCGCACCGTCCCATCCCGTTATCCCACGCGTGGGCGACGAGGTATAGCTGTATCCGTATACAGTGTGTTTGGTTCGGGGGAATTAGAGATGGGGAATGGGAGTTGAGAGGTGAGGAGATTAAAAATTCACTGTTTGATTAGAGGGAATGAAAATTTAAGTGGGAAGGGGAATGAGAGTTGAGGAAGCCAATTCCCACCGATTTCTTCCCAGGAGTACCCTGTTAATTCGTGAGCAGAGTTTTATCCCACGCCAATTCCCATCATATGCCAAACAAGGAAATTGAAGTAAAAATCTATTTCCCATGCCTAATCCCTCCATAAACACCCTTGTACAAACTTCCATTCCCCTGCCCGACTGTTTACCAAACAGGCTGTATAGACAACCCAGTGTTGCATGGAATATCAACGAATCATTGATCTCGTCTTCTTTCTCACTGCGATTTTTTACATTGGCTGTTCATCACCCAGCTAGTGGCAACATTCCAGCACGTTTTGTCGATTGGTTATCGCATGAAGGAATGGTCTTTTCTTTTCTTGGAGAAAACTTCCATTCTACTCAAGAAAAATAAATATTTTCATTCCAGCACGTTTGTCAACTCATCAAACATCATGGTAATGTAAAGAATATCGAAAATACAATAAATTACATTTATGTCTGTAGACCACCTACCGACGACTACAAGCGCTTGAGCGAGATGAAGTCACGTTGCCGTCATCGCCTCTACCTTATTAGAGCCGGGCAAACCTTGTTTTAGTAGACAGTCGAAAAGTCGTCGTGCTAAGGCCCAAAGGACCAGCGCACTAGAACAGCAACCGGCACCGATGAAGAGAAGCGAGATCAAAAGGATCAAACATATAGACACAAGTACGCAGACGAACGAAAATCAGACCAAAGCAGATCCACCGAAGACAAACACCAACTAATTCCCGCGAGATCCACGGAAGACACACCTCCACACACTTTCCGATGATGCTAGACGCTCCATCGAGACGGCTAGGCGGGAAGAATCTTATTCCATTTTCAATGAGCCGCCACCGCCTCGCCTTCCTGAGCAGGACACAAACCCTAGATAAATTTAAAAAAAAACTAAAAAAGATCAGGAGCCCTACCGCCGGCAAGTGACGGGCCACACCTTCATGGCCCAAAACCACATAAGACGAGACAGATCGGTGACGGCGCTAACAAGAGGTGGGAAACCCTAATTGGAACCACTCTAGTACATGAGGTGTTTCGGGACAGACTCTAGGAATGGTTATCGGAGGCACAAAAGACAATGAGCACCCACAATACTGTTGCCTGAATTTATTTTTCAATCAATTTTCATCCTGACCACTGGATGCGCATCCAACGAATGAAGTAGACGCTAGTTGTTCTGGTGACCAAAATTTACTACTTTTTCTATAGAGGAACAACGCCACGTTATTTCAACTAACAACGTTCACAGGAATCAGAAAACCACACATGACGCTCCACGCTGATTGAGATCATCGTAAAGTCTATGACCCTCCCCATCACACTTTGCATTGTTAATGGCAAAATCCCCATGCTTGAAGAAGAAGCTCGCGGGAATTGATCTCTTGTGTAATCATGTTGTAACCGAGATGCTCGGCCAACTTAAACTCATTGATGACTCTTAGCGCATTTTCAACATCGACCCGCAAATTTTCTCCCGTACTCGTCCGCGGACAGAGGGACCAACACGCGGACACAGATGCAGAAGGCGGCCACCCAATGCTGCCCGCATACATTGGACCCCGCTCTCGCCGCGATCCTCCCACTCCGGCCAGAGCGGGCTCCCCTTCTCTACTGAGGAGGAAAACCGCACCCACCTGTGCACGTAGCCGGGCACCTGGGCGGCTAGCGTGGAGGACGGCCAGGACAAGGCAAGGCAAGGCATGCCACGGGTGGCGTCCTCGGGCTGCAGCAGCTTCCCCAAACTCGGCGAGCGCCGCAATCACGACGGCGACGATCAAGGCAACCGAAAAGACTGCTCATGGAGGGACACCCTCCTGGGTCGCGGGCGCCAGCCAAAGAGCAAGTCGCCGGCGGTGGAAGTGTCGAGACAACGCAGCAGAACACCGGCCATGAGGCAGCACCAGGGTGAGGCCAGAGGCCGCTCCACGGTGCGCTTTGCCTCCCCCACGCCAACCACGGTGTTGCGCGCTACACCACCCCTCCCGCTGCTACCAAGGGCGCCGAGGACCCTGGATAAAGACCCAATTGCGGTGTTCTTCTCCGACTCGGGATGCACCCTCCCACCGCCACCGCGCACTGACTGCATGCAGATGGAGTTTGAAAATGCTATGTTGGAGGCCCTCGCAAGCCCTCTCGACTTCAACAACGATGACGCGCAGGGGCTGAGCGTATCCCCCCCCCCCCAAGCAGGTTGTGGCTGAGCCCGTGCCCACCGCCCTCCTGCCAGACGTCCTGCCCTGCGTCATCCAGTCTATGCCGGCCACAGTGGAGTACCAGGTGGCTGCTGTCACCCACCGGGTCAACCACCTGCAGCTTCAAGGCGACCCCAACGGCACGGGACTGCACCAACTCTTCTCCAACGTGCCGCCATCACCACCATCTTCCATCGGCCCCGCTTGCCAATGCCCAGCTCCAAAGACAATGCCCTCGTGAGGGGATACGACGCCAAAGCACCGTCATCATTGGTTGCTATGGATCTAGGGTTTTCCACGAAGCTGAAAAGGTTGGATTTAAGAGTATCACCTCGACGAGGCCAACAAGAAGTAAAAGGCGCTCAAGAGCGTCGTCATCGCCGGCTCCAGCTATGGCAAGAGAGAAGAATTTCATTCGGGTCAACCTCCCGAGCCCCGCACACCATGCATGACCAAGCCCTCGAGTGAATCTTTGCCAGATCCAACCGGATCTAGCTTGCCACCACCACCTACTCCTCAGTCCACCGCACAGGCCACCTTCACAGCGCTTGGCAGAGCCACAGACCTCTCAACGCCAGAACCAACAAGAATCGCGTCGATCGACGTGCAACACCGCATTTGTCCCGCCACCTGCCGCGCTCCCCTTGACAACCCCCACCTCCTCACCAGAGGCCGCCTACTCGGCGCACGACAAGACGGTGTCCACTTCTGCGTTACTTGTTCCCACGCCAGATCTAAGATGTCGCCGGCCCGTCATGGCTAGAGTCGGTCGCATTAATCACCACCTGCCTCAACGACCCATGTAGGACCTCCGCCGCATGCGCGCGCGTGCATCCACGCTGCCCCAACCAACGCCCTTGCTAGAGCGGCAGGTCCCCACAGCACAGACACCGCCGATGATCTGCAGCCACCCCACACGCCTCCAGCGCGCCCACACGCGACCGGGCCGCATCCCGACCATCGAGAGTCTGGTGGTGCCAAGCCGAACCCCGCACCTCTGCTTAGGCAAGCTGCCCCGCTTCGCCCGTGCGCCTCGCGAGAGGGAGGGAAGGAGACGACCACGTCAATGTTGCGTGAGCTTTACCCGACGACGCTCACTTAAGGCGGTGAGGGGGGTCGGGGTGGATGAGGCTGCGTGGCAGTGGCGATTAGGATTGCTCCCGTGCGCTCTAGGTTTAGTGACACGGGAGAAGGGGAGTTATGCACACTGCCCGCTTGGTTGCTAAGGGCATCTCCAACGCCGACTCGCAAACCTCCTGCATGCTTCCGGACAGCGGAAGCCATCCAACGCGTGCCTGTATCGGTCCGTGGTGCAGTCCGGACGTGATTTCTCCCGCAAACCTGAGACAAACTTGGGGGAGGGGGAGGCTTTGAGGGAGTCCGGACCGCTCCCAAGCCCTCTTCTGACCGCCCTGGCCCACCCAAACCACCCACCCGCGTTTCATGCACTTTCCATCCCACGCGCCGTGTCGCATTCATGTCGACCCAGAGCATCCAGTGGTCGGCATTGATGCCGTGATTTGACCGGACGGGAAGGCGGCGCAGACGAGCGCGACCTCACGGGCGTCGCCGCCGCTTCAATGCAGACGCCGCGTCCCGAGAAACCAACTCCGGCCACTACGCCGCATTGAAGCGGGCTGACCCCCTCCTCCCTCCCCCCGCCACCTGGCCTGGCCGCGACTATTCAAGCCGCACTCTGGCGTCGTCCAGAACTGCACCATCCCGAGCACCGCACCGTCCTCCTCCACTTCACCGAGCCCTTCCTCCTCTCCGAGCCCAGCGGCGATGCCGAAGTCCTGGTTCTCCGCGCTGGCAGGCGGCAATGGTGGAATTTCATCGTCAGGCGGATCATGGCGTCGTCGCCCTCGCTTCCCTGGACCATCCGCATCCACGGGGGCGGGCTCCTCCGGCGACGAGCAGGACTAGCCGCGTCTCCTCTCGGGGGCGGCTCTGACGGACGAAGAATTCGTCCGTCAGATGGAGATCATGATGGAGCGTTCGCTCCGTGAGATGGGTCTGGCGCCACTGTCACCGGCTCTCGTGAAGGAGGAGACACCGTCCCTGCCGCGGGGTTCGCGTTAAGCGGGAACCGGCATCCCCACTCCGGCAAGTGAAGGACAAGCCGACGTCCCCGTCGCATAACCGCGACCTCCACATCGGCAACCGCGTGAAGCAGGAGCCGGCATCCCCCAGCGCCTCCGCTGCGTGAAGGACGAGCCAGTGTCGCCCCCGCCCCACAGCCACTACGCGCGGATCGACGGGCCCTCGTCGCCACCATGACACCACCGCCGACAGATGAAGGAGGAGCTGCCGCCCGCGATCGCCAAGGTGCGTGGCCGCATCCTACACTACCTTGGAGGCGGTGCCTGAGGCTCTCGGGGCGTGCTATCCAAGGCCGAGCGTGAGGCACCAGCAACATGCGAGGTACGACCGGCAAAATGCCGGTCGCCGCTCAGCGTTCCCCAAGACGGACGTGGCGCCAGAATGGGTCCGCAACGACCCGGACCTCGCCGTGGTGTGGGCGCTCGACCGCTCCATCACCAGTGCTGAGACGGCCGCAAGGCGCCACTGCCACCTTGAGGGCGAACTCGCCAAGATCGGCGAGTAGTGGTCGCTTAGCGACAACTCCGCCAACGCCGGTAGGGGCAAGGCCGCTGCCAGGGCGCCGCTAGCGCCTTCGGCAGTGGCAGGGCGACCCTTCACACCGTGCAGCAGAAGGCGGAGCGGCTCCTCCACGAGCGTCAGGCAGCTGCCGGACAGGGCTGCCGCGGACCTCCAGCATCCTTGTGCCGTTGGAGGGACGAGAACGACGACGGCGGTGCGGCAGGACAGGGCGGCCATGCTTACGAGGTGGTCGTCCGATATAGGGTTTAGCTTTTTTAAAATAGTTTTTAGTAAAACGGTCGAAATATCGTCCGTTTATGTAAATTATATTAGAACTTGAATGAATTCCGTCCGGTTTGCATGAATTTCATCCGGTTTGTTCAAAAAGATTTTGCAATGTATGCGGCTATGGTTGGATGGCGTCCTCCCGCATCCATGTCCGCGGACCGTCCCCTGTCCGCGGACGTATGCGGGAGGAAATTTGCGGATTGTCATTGGAGATGCCTTAAAGGACCCGTATAATTAAACGGAAAAGCTAAAATCCTGCCGATTGGCAGATTGCAACAGATCCGCACGGACGCGTTGCCGTCCGATTCGAATCCAATGGCGCGCGTATGCTTTTCTATGTCCGTTCCAAGCGAAGCGCGCGTGGCGATAGCCGTTACAGTATTTGGGCGTCGATGACAAGCGGGCCCCGCCAAAACCGCCCCTCTCGCCCAATGCCCACGATCTCCACTCTTTCCTCTCCCCCTTCGCCCGCATTACTTCTTCCCCCCTCTCGGGCTGCAGTTTGCATTCGAAGTTCGTCTCACTCCCCTCTCCCTCGTCCGCGACGGTTGTTGGTGGTGGCGTGGTCCTATTCACGGTGGACGGCGTCTGAATCGGCGGTGAGGAACGCATTCCCCACCCCCTCTGTCTTCCTGTTGCTCCGCCGGTATGTTCCGCTATTGATTTTTGGTGCTCTTCCCCTACGAATCCGGCGGTTTGTTGTTCCCATTAGGTTAGATTAGGCCGCCTTCTAGTTTCAGTTGAAGATGGCTCGGAATTTTGGTTCAATTTGTGCAAAATTGGTCGGCGGGTCGGTGGTGGATATGTTTTCGTGGCGGATAAGCGTGGTCGGTTCTACGACGGATTTTCCCACCCGTTGTGGATGTGGATTTTTAGGACATGCAATAGTTTTTGTGGATTTTTAGGATGTGAATTAGTGGCTGTGGATTTGAACAGTAACCCTAAGTTCATTCCGAAAATGTTTTTATGTCAGATTTGTTTGATGCGTTCTGTCGATCGATTAGGCTTGTGATGCTCTAATTACCAGGTTTACAATGCTTGAATTATCAGTGTCGTTTGTTCTGTTTAATTATCATGATGATGGTATTGCACTTACCAATGACATTAAGCTCAAATTACCAGATGCTGAAACACTACTATTTTTATGACTGGTGTTGTTTCTGTGCCTAAATTTCAAGTGGGTTGGTAATTGTTGTACCTACCAGCACGATTGTGCTTTAGTTACCATGTGACATCTCTAGAATTATCAGGATAATAACTCATCAGATAGGACGTTGTTTGCGCTTACCAGCAGCTTGTTGGCTGAATTATCATGTGCATATTGGTTTATTTTACCAGGGTCACCGTGGTATATGTTGTCAGATGTGGGATTCTTTTTGTTTTTTCAGTGCTTATGGCTTTCGATTTTTAATCATGGCCATAGTGCTGAATTTATCAAGTGCTTGGGTTTTTGATTTTTAATTTCTTAACGGGGGGGGGGGGGGGGGGGGTGGGTGGGGGGGTTTGGGGGGGGGTTGTGGGTGGTTGGGGGGGGGTGGGGGTGGGTGTTTGGGGTGGGGGGGGGGGGGGGGGGTGTGGTCAATCGCGCTTTGATAACCAATTGGTTTTCAAACAGCATATTCATATTTGGTTGCTAAAATTATGTATGTGTTTTTGGACAACAGCCCCATGATTGTTAAGCCTCGTGCTACCGATGTTGATGTTCAAGTAATTACCGTGATCATGTTACTGTACTTACCAATTTATTTTGTGGTATAATTACCTGCAGCACAATGCTTACCAGTGGTCTGGTAGTTTTGTGTGCTTACCAACATCATATTTTGCGATTATTAATGACCACGTGTCAAAGCTAAAATTATCAGGGGTAAATTGGCTGTACATCATCAAATTGATGCTGTTTTTCTCGCTTACCAATATAATTGTGCCTGAATTATCACTTGCACATTGCTTAATTTACCTAGGTCATTTGTTTTGCTATAGTTTATCAGGTGTAATTTTCATTTGTCAAACACGAGTCTATAATTGTTGCTATTAATTGGGATATCAGTTTTTCATATGTCATCTAATTGGTTTCATTCGCTATATTTTTGTTCGTATGTGATAGGGACACAATGCTGAGGAAGTGCAAATGAGATGGTGATGGAATTGATGAGGTTCCTACGAAAAAGCCGAAGCGCCCTCCTCCTCGGAACAGAACCTCACCTAGTTCGCTTATGGCTGCATGCAAAGACATGAATGATGACAGGAAGGTTGCCATTGATGAGATGGACTTCACAAGCCTTCGGGATATCAAGTGCGACCATCTCTTCAACGGTCTCAGTGTGTGGCTTGCCGACCTGTACAATCCTGATTCCCGTGAGGTGGTCGTACCAGGGTGGGGTAGGCTTTCGGTTAATGAGGAATATGTGCATCGTGTTATGGGCGTGCCACATGGAGGGAAGGATGTCCCTTACAACCTTCCTACCGAAGCTGATATTGAGTTAGGGCTTGAGTTGTTTGGCGAAGTTGGATATGCCCCTAAAATGACTGATCTTGTCGATCTTATCAAGGGTTCTGTAAATGCTGACAATACATTCAAGCGGATGTGGCTTTTGCTTGCGGGCAATACAGTCATCGCCCCGATCACCTCCAACAAAGTCAGCCCTAGGTGGTATGCTATGCTGGTAAGTGGTTATGTAATTCTGTCATTTTCTTTCTTTGTGTGACTGATAACTTTACTGTATGTCGGTGTGGTAACTTTCATAGTTTTTGAGTTCCATCCGGTGAAGTTCACTTTCTTTGTCTTCAACTTGCAGCGGGACATTGATGATATTAAAAATCTCAACTGGTCCAAATTCATTGCTGATGAATTACACAAGGCGCTTCTGAAACGCAAGCCTACCAAGGGTTGCCTTCTCTTCTACAATGTAAGTGATGTTGCTTTGCTTTACTTTCTTTTTTGTGATTTGTCATCTCTGTCATTTTTCTGTGATGTTGTTTGTGTTTATCATGACAATTGTATCTTTCTTATCAGCTATTGTACATTCATGCGATTGACCTTTCTGGACTCGGCATCGTATTGCCTGATGGTCCTTTTCCTATCAATGTCTGGACGAAGAAGCTGATAAATCTTGTCCTCAACAAGGATGTTCAGGCGGACAAAACTTCTTTTGGGAAACTACGTGTAATTTATCTATACTATCTATGTTTTTCAGTTCACACAGTGCTTGCAACTGTATTTTTTTTTTCATTCTTTTGGCTGTTACTTATCTGACTTATCACTTCATTTTTTCCAGTTGAAGCCTGAGTTTGGCATGAATTTCTGTCTATTTGGTGGTCTGAAAGGTCTTGATAAATTTATGCGTGTTCATGCTGCCCCAAGCTACAGTCAGGAGGTGTGCACATAACCTGTTTTATTTTTCATTATATTCTATGTTTTCTTAATAGGCTGATAACTTTTGTTGCACTCAATGTGGTAACTCTCTTTTTATTTTTAACTTTATGCTCTTTACTAATGACATCAGATTTTGTTCTTTATTTTCACTGTGGCATATGCTCTATAAAGGATAATAACTTTGTTGCAAACTTGTGATAATTATTCTTATCATGTCTTGATAACTTTGTGATGTGAAACTCATGCCATCATGTCTTTTTATTTTTCATGTCAGCATATGTTCTCACATAGCTTGATAACTTGGTTGCATTCTTGTGGTGATTCTTTTTGTAAAGCCTTGATAACTTAATTTTTTGTTGTTATCTAATATTGCTGTTTACTTATGCCACTTATGCTGTTTTTTTATTTTTCATGTCAGCATATGTTCTCACATGTGTGTGTTTACTGTATTCTTTTTGTCTCACCATCTGAATTTTTTCATCCACTGAGCATTTAATGTGATCTTAACCTTTTTGCATTTTTTTTCTATTGAGTAGAAACTGGCCAAATCTACTCAGATAGTTGGTCGATTCACGTCTGCCATGGCGGGCATACTTAGTGATCTTGTGCAATCATTCACCTCTTTGGATGGTGAGGGCCATTCAGATGCCTCTCGTCAGCTAGACGCTAGATTGAGGGTGCTTTCTTCTGCTGCTCGTACTACGGCAAGGACCACGCGCTCATCGCATAGCAGGCGGCCAGAAAGCCCTGGGAAGAATATTGCTGATGATTTTGATAGTGATGATGAGTACCACGGTGGCGATGACAGTGATTCTGATGCTGATTCCGATGATGATGATGATGATGATGATGATGGTGATGATATGGATTATCGAGTTGTTCATCGTCCCAGTAAGGATCCTTTCGTTGCTTTAGGCGGTGGTACCGCGAATGTCGCTACAGGAAGCAGGCCAGCTGATGATGACACCACAACAGAGCAGAATGTCGCTACCGAGAATGCAACTGACGAAGCTCACGACAGCAGAGCAGCAAATGTCGAAGGCACTCCTGTCCGCACTGGTGATGAGAACCTTGCTGAGTCTCAGATCATGCTCACTGGCACCTCTCATACAGCATCAGTTGGATCAGGTGATGGAAGGCTTAGCCAGCAAGATTTGACAGACACGCAAGCTGAGGCGGCCACAAAATCTTCTGTCAAACGGTGTGGTTCTCAGCTTCTGAAAAATTTGGCTTACAAGAGGCGCAATAAACTGAAGCTACCATCACCCCCCCTGTCCAGCTTCACCAGCTGCGCCGCCCCATCAAACTTCACCAGTTGTGCCGCCACGACCTTCTTCACCAGTTATGCCGCCAAGCCCACCGCAAAGGCCATCTTCACCAGATGCCCCGTCAGCAGCTGACACACATTTATGTGTGAAGAAAATTGTTGTCCAAGAGCTTGGTATCCGTGTGGCTGAAAAAGGCACTGGTGTCACCGTCCCACCATCCACCCAGCGGAAGCAGGCGCCACGCAGGTGAATTCGTTTATTTCCATGGTTTTTTTTGCTATGCATGATACTACATGGTAAATCCAGTTGTTTGTGTATGGTAGTTTGGGCAGTTACCTCCTGATAATTAGCTTTCTCATATTTTTCAGCACCTTCTCTTTTTTTTATGATTAACCCTTTTTTCCCCTTGCAGGGCACCTGGCAAACAAGGTGCTGCAGCTAAGGATTCACCTAGTGCACCAGTAAAAATGTATTCCCATTCTTTTTTTATGCCTCTTACTTTTGTTTATGTTCAGTAGTTCTTTGCTGTTTATGTGTACTAACTCATGTGCACTGAACTATAGTTTGGTTTACGTTAGCGTGAACAATATGTTGGTAATTTTTGTTCATATTATCTGATAACTTATTTGATGAACATTGATAACTCATTTAGGCTTCCCTGATAATTTACACCTACCAAGTTTGGTAACTCTTTGTGCTTGTAACATTTTGGTTAATTTTTTTTCATACAGGGCACCTATGAAACAAGTTGCTGCTGCTATGGCTTCGCCAAGTGTATCAGGAACAAGGTATTTCCATACCATCCTTGTTTGCATTTCCCCCGTACATTCTTATTTCTTGCACTGAGTTATTTTCTGTTTCTAGTTATCGAAAACAAAATGCTGGTATTTTTGTTCATATCATTTGATAACTTATATTACTAATCCTTGATAACTTAGTAATATTTTCCTAGAAGTTTTTTATACCCGAAGTATGTGACAACTTTTTGTGTTGGTAACATCTGGTAACTTAAGTTTAACAACATGTGTAATCTCACAACTCCTCGTGTGTACCCCTATTTCAGTCGTCCAAAAGAGAAAACCGCTGTGAAAAAGGTGCGATTTTCCAAGACCAGATCTTCTCCACGACTAAGGGCAGCATCATCGCAGACAACATCATCGCAGACAACAGAAGTTATCCATCTTGATGGATCGCCCACGGCGACGTCTTCATCTGCGGTTGAAGATCTTGATGCGACGGGTGGTTCGTTAGCTTCTGCTGAAGCAGCAGCAGCTAGCTCGGGCGCATATGATGTTGTTGCGGCGACATCCACTGGTGTTTCTGCTGACCCTGTAGATCATCTTGCTGCAGTGGCCACTATTACTGCTGTTGTAGAAGACATTGCTAGCGCTGCCGTTGTTGCTGAAGCTGAAGATGTTGCCACTGCGGGACATGACGAAGATGAAAATATAGGTTATTTATTTCACCCATCACCTTTTTTTTGTCTGTAGTAGTGATGATTTATGTTGATGTTGTGTTCACTTTTTTCCGCTGCATCCGTTCGTGTCATTGAAGATGTTGTGGGAGGTACCCGAGTCAATGTGCCTAGTGATACGGCAGTAGCTGAAGGTCAAGAGCATGATGCCCAGAATCCTACGGTGACCAAAAATGTTAATGAAGAGAAAGCAGCCCCAGGTTGGTAACTTGTCTATTTTCTGTTGATAACTTGCCTCTTTACAGCCATGGTAACTCATGTTATTGTTCTCACGTTAACAAATACATTGTACATTTCATGTTTATCTCATGGTAACTCAAGTTTATTGCAGAAGTTGACCCTGTCGTGGAGTCGAGCACCCCTGGAGCTGGAGAAGGCGCCAATGTGCATATAGCCTATGGTGATTTTACGCCATCCAGCTGCTCTCTTGGGCTTGATGCCATTTTTGGTGCGACTCCACAAGTGCCACCATCGACTGAAGCATCTCCAACGGTTCAAGCTGCATCAGCATCGGCTCCTACGGGTCAAGCTGTACCTCCATCACTAGAAGCTTCAGCGGCGGTGGCATCGGATCAATTACCAACTCCAACACTAGAAGCATCAGAGGCGGCGGCATCAGTTCAAGTACCACATCCAGCACCAAAAGCATCAACGGCGGTGGCATCGGCTCAAGTACCACATGCAGCAGGACAAGCATCATTAGCGGCCTTGGCTCAAGTACCACATGCAGCACAAGCTTCTGGCCCTGTCGCGGTTCTAGGGCTTGCATCTCCCAATGCTGCTGACTTCAAGGGCAAGAAAGGAGGGAAAGTTATCGACGTGCAACCGGTTGCTTGGGCTGCGCCACGCAACTCTGGTAAGTGAAGTCCTTGCATCTTCGCTTTTTGCAGCGAGAGTGATGGATGGAATTATGTCAATGAAGACCTTTTGTTTTTCGTTTGGTTGTGCTTTCGTTATTTATGTGTTTTGGCTTTTTTATGCTTTCGTGTGTATGGATGAATGTAAAACGACTTCCATCACTAGAAGCTTCAGCGGCGGTGGCATCGGATCAATTACCAACTCCAACACTAGAAGCATCAGAGGCGGCGGCATCAGTTCAAGTACCACATCCAGCACCAAAAGCATCAACGGCGGTGGCATCGGCTCAAGTACCACATGCAGCAGGACAAGCATCATTAGCGGCCTTGGCTCAAGTACCACATGCAGCACAAGCTTCTGGCCCTGTCGCGGTTCTAGGGCTTGCATCTCCCAATGCTGCTGACTTCAAGGGCAAGAAAGGAGGGAAAGTTATCGACGTGCAGCCGGTTGCTTGGGCTGCGCCACGCAACTCTGGTAAGTGAAGTCCTTGCATCTTCGCTTTTTGCAGCGAGAGTGATGGATGGAATTATGTCAATGAAGACCTTTTGTTTTTCGTTTGGTTGTGCTTTCGTTATTTATGTGTTTTGGCTTTTTTATGCTTTCGTGTGTATGGATGAATGTAAAACGACTTTCTATGTTTGTGTGATGTGAAAATGAACATTCGTGCTTTCAGTACCCGCAATATATTTTTGTCCTGTTCCATAAAATATTTAGTACGACGACTAGCCGAGATGATAACATACAATATGTTTCTTCTGGTAACCTGCCTGACTTATTTGTGATAACTCAAACCTCCCCCGCCTTGTAACTCTGTCAGTGTTGAAAAGCTGATGATATGACACCAACCATGTGCCTGGTAAGTGACCACTTTTATCTGTTTACTAACTATATTAAGCGTGTGATACATACATCTCCTATCATTGTCTAGTTATTTTCCTTACATTGTCATGCTTACCTAACATGATTGCACTAGTACTAGCAGTTATGTACTATTTTCCTCTGTAATTTGTTATTATCCCCTCATTTTTTATTACACTGATAAGTCCTTTGCCACTATCATGGTAACTCAAATGTTCATATCCTGGTAATTTATGTAACATGGACATGATAACTCCACCCACATATATTCCTTACCAATACTAGCCCATAAAGTTCTTTTGTCATCTTTCAATACATGCTTTCAGGTTATCACACCTGCTCCTCATTTTTTCCCCAATCTTAACATCATCTAATATGTATTTTTAAAAGCCCATGCCAGTGTGCTGGTAATCCACCTTCACATTACCTGGTAATGTTTGTAATGTGGGCCTGATAACTTCATGTATATTGATTCATTTTTTATACTACTTTCTTTTAATACATTATCTTGCTTATCACTATTGTTCATGCCCTCATACCATTTCTTTTTCTCTCTGTAACCCTAAAAGATCGTCGTGTGCAAGTGTACACGATGTTGAAATTGACGATGATGAGGTTCTCATGTGGTGGGAAGAGTTTGAACACGACAATGCAACAGTAAAAGGGAAATCCAATGTTCAAAGAGGTGATTTTTTTTCTCCTCCTTGAACATTGCAACCCCTGTATAAATAGCTTTTTCCGTTTTTCAACCATGAAAAACATGTGACAGTTGATAAGTTTCTGTTCCACCACTTGATAAGTTCTTCACCCATTTGCTGATAACTTATGTTTCAATGTTTTTTTGACCTTGCTTACTCATCTCTTTGTTACACTATACATCTTAGTTTTGTTTTTTGTTTTTACCAGAACACTCTCAAAGTCCAACATTTGTTACACCAGAATTACCACCTCGCACAGAGCAATTAGTACGCAGTGCAACCCCTAAATCCTTTATTTGAAAAGTTAGGGTCACCCACCTGTCCAAATACCTGCTCCCACCTTTCGCTACCCTCACACCCACCGATGAGGAAGAGTTTGTTTACAATGAAGTTATCAAGCATACTACTGATTCTAACTCCAAGATTAAGGGGTAACAATGAACCTTTCCTTTTTTTCATCATTTTCAGCGTAAAACATTTTATATGCCATTTTTCAAAATGTATTTTTTTAAATCTTTTTTGTATTTGTAGTGTTAGGGTTATCGACATTGATGGGAGGTGGGTCACTCTCGGCGAGCTTGCCAACTGTGTGAAGGGAATTGGGCAACTATCAACCAGCATTGCTGAGTTACATGTTCGCATTCTTCATTATAAGGAAAGCTCAAAAAGGGTCATCTTCCCTTGGCTGTTGTCTGTATATCTGTTGATAGGAGACTTCAAATCCAAGTCTGTATTGAAGCATTTCCGACGGGATCAGTTTTACATTCTCAGTCACCAGGATCAGGTATGTTATGTTTGAAGGAAATATGCCCTAGAGGCAATAATAAAGTTGTTATTTTATATTTCCTTATTCATGATAAAGGTTTATTATTCATGCTAGAATTGTATTGATCGGAAACTTAAATACATGTGTGAATACATATACAAACACCGTGTCCCTAGTAACCCTCTACTAGACTAGCTCGTTGATCAAGGATGGTTAAGGTTTCCTAACCATGGACATGAGTTGTCACTTGATAACGGGATCACATCATTAGGAGAATGATATGATGGACAAGACCCATCCGTTAGCTTAGCATAATGATCGTTCAGTTTTATTGCTATTGCTTTCTTCATGTCAAATAAATATTCCTTCGACTATGAGATTATGCAACTCCCGAATACCGAAGGAATGCCTTGTGTGCTATCAAACATCACAACGTAACTGGGTGATCATAAAGATGCTCTACAGGTATCTCCGAAGGTGTTTGTTGAGTTGTCATAGATCAAGATTAGGATTTGTCACTCCAAGTATCGGGGAGGTATCTCTGGGCCCTCTTGGTAATACACATCATAAGCTTGCAAGCAAACGACTAAGGAGTTAGTCATGAGGTGA
Source organism: Thinopyrum elongatum (assembly GCA_011799875.1). Lineage (NCBI taxonomy): Eukaryota > Viridiplantae > Streptophyta > Magnoliopsida > Poales > Poaceae > Thinopyrum > Thinopyrum elongatum. The sequence continues at coordinate 266,929,784 of CM022297.1, forward strand.
TGTATTACCGAACGAGTAAAGAAACTTGCCAGTAACGAGATTGAACTAGGTATAGAGATACCGATGATCGAATCTCGGGCAAGTAACATACCGATGGACAAAGGAAATTACGTATGTTGTCATAATGGTTCGACCGATAAAGATCTTTGTAGAATATGTAGGAGGTAATATGGGCATCCAGGTTCCGCTATTGGTTATTGACCGGAGAGGTGTCTCGGTCATGTCAACATAGTTCTCGAACCCGTAGGTTCCGCACGCTTAACGTTCGATGACGATATAGCATTATATGAGTTATGTGATTTGGTGACTGAATGGTGTTCGGAGTCCCGGATGACATCACGGGCATGACGATGAGTCTCAAAATGGTCGAGTGGTAAAGATTGATATATAGGACGATAGTATTCGGACACCAGAAGTGTTTCGAGGGGTACCGGGTACTTATCGGGTCACCAGAAAGGAGTTTCGGGCACCCCCGGCAAAGTTATGGGCCTTATGGGCCAAGAGAGGGAACACACCAGCCCACAAGGGGCTGGTGCGCCCCCTTAGTAGGCCGGCCTATGAGGAGGAGAAGGAAAGAGGGGAGGGCAAGGAAAGTGTGGAGTAGGACTCCCCCTTCCTTCCCTCTCCCCCCTCTTTCCTTCCCCCTTCTTCATACAAGGAAAGAGGGGGGGAGGGTAGGAGCCCTAGGGCCGGCGGCCAGCCCCTTGGGGAGCGCCCTGGCTGCCCTAGGCTGCCTCCTCCCCCTCCCACCTATATATATGTGAGGAGGGGGCGCCACACAAGGACACAACATTGTCTTAGCCGTGTGCGGCGCCCCCGTCCACCGTTTACTCCCTCGGTCATATTTTTGTAGTGCTTAGGCGAAGCCCTGCAGAGATCACATCACCATCACCATCACCACATCGTCGTCCTGCCGGAACTCATCCACTAATTCGCCCGTCTTGCTGGATCAAGAAGGCGGAGGACGTCACCGACATGAATGTGTGCAGAACGCGGAGGTGCCGTACGTTCGGTACTAGATCGGTTGGAGCGTGAAGAAAGTTCAACTACGTCAACCGCATTGTGAAACGCTTCCGCTTACGGTCTACGAGGGTACGTAGACACACTCTCCCCATCATTGCTTTGCATCTCCTTGATAGATCTTGCGTGGGCGTAGGATTTTTTTTTTGTTTTCATGCAACGTTCCCCAACAGTGGCATCCGAAGCAGGTCTATGCGTAGATGATATGCACGAGTAGAACACAAAGAGTTGTGGGCGGTGATAGTCATACTGCTTACCACCAACGTCTTATTTTGATTTGGCGGTATTGTGGGATGAAGCGACCCGGACCAACCTTACATGTCCATGCACATGAGACCGGTTCCACTGACAGACATGCAACTAGTTTTGCATAAAGGTGGCTGGAGGGTGTCTGTTTCTCCTACTTTAGTTGAATCGAATTTGACTACGACCGGTCCTTGAAGAAGGTTAAAACAGCAAACTTGATGAAACACCGTTGTGGTTTTTGCCGTAGGTAAGAACGGTTCTTGCTAGAAGCCCGTAGCAGCCACGTAAAACTTGCAACAACAAAGTAGAGGACGTCTAACTTGTTTTTGCAGGGCATGTTGTGATGTGATATGGTCAAGACATGATGTGATATACGTTATTGTATGAGATGATCATGTTTTGTAAATTATCGGCAACCGGCAGGAGCCTTATGGTTGTCTCTTTATTGTATGAAATGCAAACGCCATGTAATTTCTTTACTTTATCGCTATGCGTTAGCAATAGTTGTAGAAGCAATAGTTGGCGAGATGACCACGTGCAACGATGGAGATCAAGGTGTCGAGCCGGTGACGATGGAGATCATGATGATGCTTTGGAGATGGAGATCAAAAGCACAAGATGATGATGGCCATATCATGTCACATATTTTGATTGCATGTGATGTTTATCCTTTATGCATCTTATTTTGCTTATAACGGCGGTAGCATTATAAGTTGATCCCTTCACTAAATTTCAAGATAAAAGTGTTCTCCCCGAGTATGCACCGTTGCCAAAGTTCATCGTTTCGAAGGACCACGTGATGATCGGGTGCGATAGACTCTACATTCACATACAACGGGTGCAAGACAGTTTTGCACATGCAGAATACTTGGGTTAAACTTGACGAGCCTAGCATGTATAGACATGGTCTCGGAACACTGGAGACCGAAAGGTCGAACGTGAGTCATATAGTAGATATGATCAACATAGAGATGTTCATCATTGATGACTACCCCATCTCACGTGATGATCGGACATGGGTTAGTTGATTTGGATCACGTATCACTTAGATAACTTGAGGGATGTTTATTTAATTGGGAGTTCATTAGTAATTTGATTAATTGAACTTAATTTATCATGAACTTAGTCTTATAGTTTTGCATATCTATGTTGTAGATCAATAGCTCGTGATATAGCTCCCCTAATTTTTTGATATGTTCCTAGAGAAAAAATTAGTTGAAAGATGATAGTAGCAATGATGCGGACTGGGTCCGTGATCTGAGGATTATCCTCATTGTTGCACAGAAGAATTATGTCCTTGATGCACCGCTAGGTGACAGACCTGTTGTAGGAGCTGATGCAGACGTTATGAACGTTTGACAAGCTCGATATGATGACTACTTGATAGTTTAGTGCGCCATACTTTACGGCTTAGAATCGGGGCTTCAAAGACATTTTGAACGCCATGGAACATATGAGATGTTCCAAGAGCGGAAATTGGTATTTCAGACTCATGCCCATGTCGAGAGGTATGAGACCTCTGACAAGTACTTTGCCTACAAGATGGAGGACAATGGCTCAGTAAGTGAGCATGTGCTCAGAATGTCTGGGTACTATAATCGCTTAAATCAAGTGGGAGTTAATCTTCCAGATAAGATAGTGATTGACAGAGTTCTCTAGTCACTATCACCAAGCTACTAGAACTTCGTGATGAACTATAATATGCAAGGGATGGCAAAAACAATTCCCGAGCTCTTCGCGATGCTGAAATCGGCGAAGGTAGAAATCAAGAAAGAGCATCAAGTGTTGATGGTTAACAAGACCACTAGTTTCAAGAAAAAGGGCAAGGGAAAGAAAGGGAACTTCAAGAAGAATGGCAAGCAAATTGCCGCTCCCATGAAGAAGCCCAAAGCTGGACCCAAGCCTGAAACTGAGTGCCTCTATTGCAAAGGAAATGGTCACTGGAAGCGGAACTGCCCCAAATACTTGGCGGATAAGAAGGATGGCAAAGTGAACAAAAGTATATTTGATATACATGTTATTGATGTGTACCTTACTAGTGCTTGTAGTAACCCCTGGGTATTTGATACTTGTTCAATTGCTAACATTAGTAACTCGAAACAGGAGTTGCAGAATAAACAGAGACTAGTTAAGGGCGAGTTGACGATGTGTGTTGGAAGAGATTCCAAGGTTGATACAATCACCATCGCACACTCCCTCTACCTTCAGGATTAGCGTTGAACCTAAATAAATGTTATTGGTGTTTGCGTTGAGCATGAATATAATTAGAACATGTTTATTGCAATACATTTATTCATTTAAGTTAGAGAATAATTGTTGTTCTGTTTACATGAATAAAACCTTCTATGGTCATACACCCAATGTGAATGGTTTATTGAATCTCGATCATAGTGATACACATATTCATAATATTGATGCCAAAAGATGCAAAGTTGATAATGATAGTGCAACATACTTGTGGCACTACCGTTTAGGTCATATTGGTGTAAAGCGCATGAAGAAACTCCATGCGGATGGACTTTTTAGTCACTTGATTATGAATCATTTGATACTTGCGAACCATGCCTCATGGGCAAGATGATGAAAACTCCGTTCTCCGAAACAATGGAGCGAGCTAATGACTTATTGGAAATAATACATACTGATGTATGCGGTCCGATGAGTGTTGAAGCACGCGGCGGGTATTGTTATTTTCTGACCTTCACAGATGATTTGAGTAGGTATAGGTATAACTACTTAATGAAACACAAGTCTGAAACATTTGAAAAGTTCAAAGAATTTCAGAGTGAAGTGGAGAATCATCGTAACAAGAAAATAAAGTTTCTATGATCTGATCGCGGAGGCGAATATTTGAGTTACGAGTTTGGCCTTCATTTAAAACAATGTGGAATTGTTTCACAACTCACGCCACCTGGAACACCACAGCGTAATGGTGTGTCCGAACATCGTAACCGTACTTTATTAGATATGGTGCGATCTATGATGTCTCTTACCGATTTACCACTATCGTTTTGGGGTTATGCATTAGAGACAGTCGCATTCATGTTAAATAGGGGACCGTCTAAATCCGTTGAGATGACACCGTATGAACTGTGGTTTGGCAAGAAACCTAAGCTGTCGTTTCTTAAAGTTTGGGGTTGCGACACTTATGTCAAAAGGCTTCAGCCTGATAAGCTCGAACCCAAATCGGAGAAGTGCATCTTCATAGGATACCCTAAGGAAACAATTGGGTACACCTTCTACCACAGATCCGAATGGAACCTTTCTAGAGAAGGAGTTTCTCTCGAAAGAAGTGAGTGGGAGGAAAATAGAACTTGATGAGGTAATAGTACCTTCTCTCGAATTGAAAAGTAGCACATCACAGAAAACCATTCCCATGATACCTACACCAACTAGAGAGGAAGCAAATGATAATGGTCATGAAACTTCAGATCAAGTTGCTACTGAACCTCGTAGGTCGATCAGAGCAGGATCCGCACCAGAGTGGTACGGTAATCCTATCCTGGAAGTCATGTTACTAGACCAAGGCGAACCTACGAACTATGAAGAAGCTATGATGAGCCCAAATTCCAACAGATGGCTTGAGGCCATGAAATCTGAGAAAGGATCCATGTATGAGAACAAAGTGTGGACTTTGGTGGACTTACCCGATGATCGGCAATACACCGATCACTAAGGGGAGTTCTTCTATATCTTGCAATCAAATTCCTCATTATCAGTATCTACACTTCATATGTTTATCCCCGTTGAAAACTTAACCTATATTGTCATCAATCACCAAAAAGGGGGAGATTGTAAGTGCATCTAGTGCCCCTTAGTGATTTTGGTGTATTGAAGACTTATAGGTTAAGGGACTAATGAGTTTGTTATTTACGATGAATGTCGACCCCTAAAAATGAATGTCTTCAACTGAAGACTTTGGTTTTCTTGAAGAATTTGTGAAGATATACCCTGTTGATGATGTGGCATGCAGTATCAATTGCCTCAGGCCAGAAGTGACGAGGTGTCTTGTATTCATCAAGCATGGTGCGAGCCATCTCATCAAGAGTCCTGTTCTTGCGCTCCACAACGCCATTCTGCTGAGGAGTGTATGGGGCAGATAGCTCATGAGTAATACCAAGTTCATCGAGATAGTCATCAAGACCAGTATTCTTGAACTCAGTCCCATTGTCACTACGTATATGCTTGATCTTCACGCCGAAATTCGTCGAAGCCCTTGAGGAGAATCGTCTGAAGACTTCCTGCACTTCAGTTTTGTAAGTAATGACATGCACCCATGTGTAACGAGAATAGTCATCAACAATGACAAAGCCATATAGAGATGCTGCATTTGTTAGTGTGGCATAATGAGTAGGGCCAAAAAGATCCATATGAAGCAATTCAAAAGGACGAGAAGTAGTCATGATAGTCTTCGAGGGGTGCTTGGCTCTGGTCATCTTCCCAGCCTCACAAGCCCCACAAAGATGATCTTTGAGGAATTTGACACCCTCGATGCCAATGACGTGCTTTTTCTTCACGAGCGTGTGTAAGTTCCTCATGCCAGCATGACCCAGTCGTCGATGCCATAGCCAGCCTTCTGAAGCTTTAGCAAGTAGACAAGTGGCAGGCTGTGGTCCTGCAGAGAAATCAACAATATACAAGTCTCCTCTCCTAAAGCCTTCGAAGACTTTGGAATTGTCAGATCCCATGAGCACTAAGCAACGATATTTGCCAAAGACAACAACCATATCAAGATCACAAAGCATTGAGACAGACATGAGGTTGAATCCGAGGGACTCGACAAGCATGACTTTATCCATGTGTCGATCCTTTGAGATTGCAACCCTACCTAGACCCAATACCTTGCTTTTGCCTTTGTCAGCGTAGGTGATATGCTTCAAGTGTGATGGAGATAAAGGAGTGTTCATCAGTAAGCTCTTGTCACCGGTCATGTGATTTGTACATCCACTATCAAGGACCCACTCAGTAGCTTTGGGTAAATCATCCTGCAGATGAATTAGTGCATCTTACGAACTCATATACTTCAGAGTGAAGAATATGACATCAAATTCATCAGACATATTTCATCAATTAAAGCAACATGTGTATATATAGCAATGTGAGGACGTGAGAAATGAATAAATCATTTCTTCATGATTAGCTTGCGTCCTTTCAAGCATTTCAGGTCTCCAGCAAATTCTTCAGACGATTTAGTTCGTCTGGAGACCTGACCCTGCATAAGAGATTAATTCTTTTTCTTCACCACCCACATCTGTAGGGGTGGCAAAGAGTTCATCATTCTGCGAGCTCCATAAGAGAAAGGTGGCATTGACGCCAGACCACTTCATTTCACATAAGAGGGGTTAGGGTAAGCATATGAATAAGCAGAGAAATTCTTCGAGGACTTATGAACATAATGATTTGAAGAATAATGCACATATTCATAGCCCTTAGGCTTTCCATGCGAAACAGAAGTGTTAGCACGATGATGTTCATGTGAGGACTTGGATCCATATGAAGACTTTGGTTCATATGAAGAATTTGATCTGGGGTTCTTATTCGTCACAGGTGGTGTCATGAGGACATTCACCTGAAGACTTTCAAGGCACCTTTTGGGAACCCAGATTTTCTTCATAGGGGGACCATTCCTGCAGTTAGATCCAACATATCTAGCAAATACCTCACCATTCTGATTTTTGAACAGTTTATAGTTGGAGTCAAATGACTCATCAGATGAATATGAGAATTCACAAGTAAAGCCAGATAAAGTGGATGGATCTACGGGAGGTCCCTTCGCAGCAACCCATGAGGTTTTGGGATACTGCTCAGGTTTCCAGTAGGTTCCATCAGCATTGAGTTTCCTCTCAAAGGCAATACCCTCTTTCCTAGGGTTCCTGTTCAAGATCTGCTTTTTGAGCACATCACAAAGAGTCTGATGCCCTTTGAGGCTTTTGTACATGCCTGTCACATACAATTCCTTCAACCCTGCATTTTCATCAGTGATACTAGTGGTATCCTCAGATGAGGAAGTTGTGACCACAGAGATAGTTGAAGAATTTGCAGCAATAGAAGCATTTGAACATTCAGGTGAAGAATTAGCAGTTTCACGTTCAATGCATTTCAAGCATGGTGGAACAAATTCTTCCTGAGCGGATATGATCTGTTGAGCAAGCAAAGAATCATTTTCCTTCTGAAGATCTTCATGACTCACCCTTAGCTTCTCAAGATCTTGCTTTCTTTGAAGAAATTCATAAGAAAGCTTCTCATGATCGGCTAAGAGAGTTTCATGACGACCTTGAAGGTTGTCAAACTTAGACTGTAGTTGCTGAAGATTATCAGTCAGTGTTTGAGTTCGATCCATTTCCTCACCTAACAGATCATCGCTTTTGTCTAGCATATTTTGAACCTTTTCCAAAGCCTTTTGTTGTTTAACAGCAATATTAGCAAGTTTGGAATAGCTGGGTTTGAGGTTTTCATCAGATTCATCCTCACTTGATTCAGAGGAGGGATATTTGAATACCTTGGCACCTTTTGCCATGAAGCAATAGGTGGGAGCATAGTCATCGTTGTCGTCATCAGCAGTGTTGGGGAAGCCATTTTCCTCAGTGTTGAAGATGGACTTGCTAACATAAGCAGTAGCGAGGGCTAGGCTCGCCACACCAGAGTCTAACTCCTCAGATGCCTCCTGTTCCTCATGTTCCTCAGATTCAGCTTCAGAGTCCATTTCCTTGCCAATGAATGCCCGAGCTCTCTTGGAGCTGCTCTTCTTGTGAGATGAAGACTTTGAAGATTTTGACGATGAGGACTTTGAAGATTTCTTCTTCTTCTTAGAGTCATCTGAACTATCATCCTTGTATTTCTTCTTCTTTGATTCCTTCTCCCACTGAGGACAATCAGTAATGTAGTGACCAGGTTTCTTGCATTTATGGCAAGTTCTCTTCTTGTAATCACGGGATGAGGAATCTGATTTCATGTCATCACCTCTTGAGGATTTTCCAAATCGGCCACGTCTAGAGAACTTCTGGAATTTCCTCACGAGCATTGCTAGCTCCTGACTCAGTTCTTCAGGATCACCAAGGCTGCTACCAGAATCTTCATCTTCAGATTCAGAGACTGCCTTGGCTTTCAGTGCACGAGATCTACCATAGCTCGGTCCGTAGAGATCTCTCTTCTCAGCTAGTTGGAATTCATGAGTGTTTAGCCTCTCGAGGATATCAGCAGGATCAAGTGACTTGTAGTCTCCACGTTCTTGAATCATCAGTGCCAGTGTATCGAATGAAGAATCAAGTGACCTCAGCAATTTCTTCACCACCTCATGATCGGTGATGTCAGTGGCACCCAGTGCTTGAAGCTCGTTTGAGATGTCAGTTAGGCGATCAAAGGTTTGCTGAACATTTTCGTTGTCGAGTCTTTTGAAGCGGTTGAAGAGATTGCGAAGAACATCAACTCGAGAGTCACGTTGAGTTGAGACTCCTTCGTTGACCTTGGACAGCCTATCCCAGATAAGCTTAGCTGTCTCCAGAGCACTCACTCTGCCATACTGCCCTTTGCTCAGATGGCCACATATGATATTCTTCGCTTGAGAGTCGAGTTGCTTGAATCTCTTCACATCAGCAGCATTTACGGAAGGAGTGACAGAGGGAACGCCATTTTCCACAACGTACCAGAGATTGTTGTCAATTGCCTCAAGATGCATGCGCATCTTGTTCTTCCAGTAGGGGTAGTCCGTCCCATCGAAGGTAGGACACCCAGCTGAGACATTGATCATGCCTGCAGTCGACATAACTAAAACTCCAGGTGGTTAAACAAAAATCACACAGAACAAGGGAGTACCTTGCTCTGATACCAATTGAAAGTGCGTTATATCGACTAGAGGGGGGGGTGAATAGGCGATTTTTACAAATTCGTCACTGAGGAATTTCAAGGTTAGGAAATTCCTAAGCGACGAACTACTTAGCAGCGGAATAAGTACTCAGATGCAAGCATAACAGAGCAGTAGCACAGTCATCATGATGAAATGAAAACAAGCACAGAGTACGAGTAGCGTAAACACAGGATAAGCAGGCTGAAGACAAACTGACTGAAGAAATTGAGAAAGTCTTCAGTCAAAGTCTTCAAACAGTAATGATCAAATACATAGCAAGTATGCGAGGAAATGAAAGGGTTGAGGAAATAGAACCAGTAGCTCGGTGAAGACAATGAGTTGGTAGACCAGTTCCAACTGCTGTGACAGTTGTATGTCTGGTTAGAGCGGCTAGGTATTTAAACCTGAGGACACACAGTCCCGGACACACAGTCCTCACCGTATTCTCCTTGAGCTAAGGTCACACAGACCTCACCCAATCACTCGTGGTAAGTCTTCAGGTGACTTCCAAACCTTCACATACTCGGTCACTCGGCAATCCACAATTTCCTCTTGGATGCTCTAGACCATGACGCCTAACCGTCTGGAGGATGCACAGTCCTCAAAGGTAACAAGCGTCGGTTCCACACAAGAACAATCTCTTCAGTGATGCTCAATCACTTTGGGTTTGTAGGTGTTTGGGTTTTTGGGTTTTTCCTCACTTGATGATTTTCGCTCAAAGTCCTCGGAGGATGGGATGCTCTAAATGACAAGTGTCAATCTATCTCTCGGAGCAGCCAACCAGCTAGTGGTTGTAGGGGGCGGCTATTTATAGCCTAGGGAGCAGCCCGACATGATAAGACATAAATGCCCTTCAATGATATGACCGTTAGGTGGGTAGGATATTTGGACAGTTGGCGCGTAGCACAGCAACGGTCGGATATTTGAGTATCAAATTCCTCAGGGCTATCATGTTCCTCACTTGTAGGCAATCCGCACTGGCGAATTCCTAACTCCTCAGTCAGAACAAATTCCTCAGAGAACAGAAGAACTTCGTCTCTGTCACTAAAGAACTTGACTAAACTGTATGAGATTTCCAATGGCTTCACTCGAAAGGATTGGGTAGGTGTAGGATTTTGAGTTGAGCATCACTTGGAAACTTTTCCTTAGTTTTACCTCGACCCCCTTTAACAGTACGGTGTTTCCTATGACTCAAGAAGAAGAAAATGAAACTACGAAAACAAAAGTCTTCACGCTTCATAATCCTCGCATGAATATCAAGTCTTCAGGGTCACACCAATTTCTTCACTTTCAAAGTCTTCAAGAAAACCAAAGTCTTCAGTTGAAGACATTCATTTTTAGGGGTCGACATTCATCGTAAATAACAAACTCATTAGTCCCTTAACCTATAAGTCTTCAATACACCAAAATCACTAAGGGGCACTAGATGCACTTACAATCTCCCCCTTTTTGGTGATTGATGACAATATAGGTTAAGTTTTCAACGGGGATAAACATATGAAGTGTAGATACTGATAATGAGGAATTTGATTGCAAGATATAGAAGAACTCCCCCTGAAGATGTGCATATTGAGGATTTTGCTTTGGATTGCAAATGCACATTGTAGAGTAATATCATGGAGATCTCCCCCTATATCTTGAAATTCATACACGCATTTAACATATGATATGAAGAATTTGAAATGCATGATGAAATATGGTGTCTGACGAAATTCAGCATGCGTGCATTAAGGTACTTGAGGAAATAAGCATGCAGAAAGCAGTTCAAAATTATCAGACCACCATAGGACTTAAGTTTACAACTCATCAGAGCAAACACCTCAGAAAAGCAAGAGTTGAAACTTAACAGAAATATAGCCCATATATAAGACCCGCTTGAAGACTGATCTCAAATTTCTCCCCCTTTGTCATCGAATGACCAAAAGGGATGAAAAATGAGGACTAACGCCCCTGAAGTATATCATCATGATGTCGATGGAGGAGCGCCAGCATTGTTGGGGTCATCCGTTGAAGTAGGGCCTGCCGCAGTGTCGTTCAAGTCTTCAGCTTCATCCGTCTCGCGCGATGAAGAATATGAACTGGCAACAAGCTGAGGAACTTTGACTTTCTTGAATTTCTTCGAAGGTGGCTGAGACCAGTCAAAGTCCTGTTGGAAGCCCATCTCCTTGAGTTCTTCAGCACTATGAAGATTAGACAGAATGGCCCAAGTGCGGTCAAAAATTTCATGCAAGTAGTAGTGATTCTTCTTCACAGTATTTTGAGTGACTGTCATGTTCTGAAGAATTGCACCAAACTGACGCTTGACCCACTTGTGATTTCGATCAACTTTCTGATGAAGACTAAGGAGAAGTTCACGATCAGTCATCACACGCGGAGCTGTGGCTTGAGGATGATGTTCTGAAGCTTTGGCGGCAGAATCTTGAGTTGCAGAGTCATCATTGGTGGAATAGGAAGTAGCTTTGCGAAACTGTCCATCCAATGGACGAGTACCTTCATCAATAACAGCAGCCTTGCCCTTCTCGTCAGCTGAGGAAATAGTCCGTTTGAGGACTTCAATAGGGGGCAAATAGATGAGATGATTTTGAAAGTCAGCCTTATAATGAATTGAAGACCTTGATCTGATGAACTTCATGATCCAGGGAGCATAAGGCTTCAACTCAAAAGGTGACAGAGCAGCATTGGCCAAAGTCCTCATGAAGAAATCATGGTAGTTGATAGGAATACCGTGAATGATATTGAACAGCAGATTCTTCATAATGCCAACAACTTCTTCATCATCAGAGTTGTGGCCCTTGATTGGACTGAGGGTTTTGGTCAATATGCGATAGACTGTCCTTGGCACATAGAGCAATTCCTTGACGAGGAATTTGGTCCTTGGAGCTTGGCTTGGCTTCAATGGCTTCATCAGCACTTGCATCAGATGATCAGACAATTCAGGTTCAACATAGAGAAGCCTTGCACCTTCAGTGGGAGGACAGACTGGAACGGCATGAAGCAATTCAGAGGCCGGTGCTTTGAAATGAGTATTATCGGTCATCCAGTCCAATACCCATGAATTGACATCATCAACATTTCCAGTAATGTGCAGTGTGGCGAAGAATTGAAGAATGAGTTCTTCATTCCAATCGCAGATGTCAGTGCAAAAATTGAGTAACCTAGCGTCATGAAGAACACTGAGGACTGGTGTGAAGCAGGGCAGCGATTCCATATCTACATGAGGAATTTGCTCATGTTCAAAGATCTTATCCTTATCAACCAACAATGAGGAGTAGAAGTTCATCTGGCTTGCAGTCCAGAAGTGCTTGCGACGAAGACGAGCAGAGTCATAGGGATTGTAGTCAGTGAAGAATATGTGCTCATTGAAGAAATCCTCAGCATTAAACTTCTGCTTCTTGGAGTGAGGGTTCTGTGGCTTGGGCTGAAGATTAACAGTTGAAGAATGTACAGCCTCTTGAGGTATAGCCACTGGAGCCACAGGCTGAGGAATTTTAGCAGCAGCCTTGGCCTCCATTTCTTCAGACATATGTACATCAGCGCTAGTGACTGGAACTTCTTCAGGAATAGAATGAAGTGAAGCTTGACGTTCATCAGAGCCCGTATGAAATTCTTCAGTTTGTACAGGGGACTGAGGAACATGATGTAGAGGGGTTGTTAGAGGTGAATTGGGGTGATGACTTTCCCAAAAGTCATCATTCAGAATAGGTGTTGTAGACCCAATATCCACATCCTCATCTTCTTCAGTTCCTTCGACGCCTGCCTCTTCAGCTGTGAACTGAGGCATGGGCGATGATACCAGTGGGGTTGAAGAGAAAGTATCCACTTCAATTTCTTCATCCATCTGCTCTGTCGAAGCAGCAGAAGGATCTTCTTCATCAGATTTACTAGGAATTTCATATTCCTCACCAAAGGGAATGATCTCCTTTGATGGCATGCTTGATATTGGAATAGCATCAATTGGGTATTCAGTTGAACTCGTCAAAGTCTTCAATTTCTTGGGAGCTGAAGACTCTGAAGATGTAGATGCTTTCCTTTTCTTCACAGCTGCTCGCTCCGCAGCCTTGGTTTTCTTCGCTTCTGTTGCAGAAGGAAGGTTGATGCTTGTCATCGGTGCAGGAGGAGCAGAGGAAATTGGTTGAATTTCTTCAGGCACAACAGATGCAGTTGCCCTGGCTTGTTCAGATTCCTCAGGCACAGTAGCAGATGCTTCAACTGGCCTGGATTGCTCTTCAGGCGCAATATTAGAGGTTGCCCTGGCAATTTCTTCAGAGACTGGAATTTCTTCAGCAGTTCTGGCGCTTTCATTTTCTTCAGCAGACTGAACAGATGTTCCAGTCTGAGGAAATTTGGGTTGTGATGAAGTTGCAACACTTGGAGTAAATCCTTTTGCCATTCTGACGAATCTGACTTTGGCACCTAGCCAATCTGCATGGAATGCATGAAATTCATCACTGAGTGCTTTGATCTCAGCCAGCATAGTCACAAGTTCTTCAGGAGACATTTTCACAACATTGTTCTTCAGAAAACGCTCCTTCTTGTACTGAGCCTTCTTCACCTGCCTGGCCTTTTCAAATTTCCATTTCTCTTCATTTATGAAGGCCGTCAACATGTGACTTTGACCAGGAGTGAGGTTTAATTCAGGCAAAGGTGTATTTGGATCCTTGTGCCATAGATCAATAAAATCAAGGATCTTCCTTGGATCCAGCATGAGGGGCACATCACTGCCTTTGGCTCTAGCGGCCCTTCGTTGTCGATCTCTGATGATCTCAGCTAATTCTTCATCATCAGCTTCGTCTTCGCTTGACGGAACCTGAAAGGCGACCTGCTTCTTGTGAGGACTTGGCCTTGTGCCTCGTCCAGCAATGGCCTTTTTCTTCAGCAAGATAGGAGTTGTTGAAGACTGAGGAGGAGCTGAAGAACTTGCAGAGACTCCTGAAGCAATTGAGATTCCAGTAGTCCTTTGGCATGTGGCAAGATGCACAGGTTCTGAGGACTTTGCAGGAGCAGCTGAGGATTTTGCAACTGAGGGAGTTGGAGCTGCTTTAGAGGAATTTGCTTGAGGGACAGGCCGTGAGGGCATTGGAGCTGAGGAACTTGTCTTGACAGCTGATTTCTTCAGCATAGCCTTCTTAGGCTTGGTAGCAGAGGCCTCAGCGGTGGCAGCAACAGAATCTTCATTGAATTTCTTCACTGCCACTTTAGCCACTTTGGCCAGCTTGGCTTGACGCTTAGCCCACTCCTGAGGAAATTCCTCACCTCTTCTGATGCTAGTGGGATCAGCTTCTTGGCTAGGAGCCAATGGAGGTCTTGGACATGGAGGGTTAACAGCAAATTTCTTCATGTACTTGGGAGTGACATAACGATATTCCCTCCATTCTCTTGCCCATCTCCTCTCAATCTTCTGAATGCGCACTTTGCGCTGATTTTTGTTCTCCTTGCCATGAGTTGCTTCATCAGGAGTACAATATTCATCATAGATGTCATCAGGGATCTCAAAAGCAGTATTTGTTTCTGGCCTCTTTCCTCCCTTCTGAGGTCTTTTACCATCAGCCATATTCTTCACTTGAGGATTTTGAACAATCGAATTTTCTGATGAGGTATGCAATTTTTCTCCAAGGAACGCTGCAAATGAGTTAAGTTGATGAGAACCTAGAGATTCAGCAGCGGACATGTGTACCTGTGAACAGAATATAGGTGCGAAGAGTTTTGGAGAGGTCATATGCGTTCTCAGAAGATTTTCAAAAGTATCAAGTTTGAGGAAGAAGACCAGGGGTGTCTTGAGGAATTTCACTAAGCATTTTGACTTAGGTTCCAGAGTTGTGTAGATTGAAAATCCACACAATTGAGGAATCTTGAAGAAAAATGTTGCTTAGAGCAACTGATCAAGGACAGAAGCAAGTTGGTGTTTAAGAACATAAAAGTTGAAGAATAAACACCTTTTGAAGATTTTGTGGAAATCATCAGAATCAACAAGGGCAGTAAAAATAAATTTTATTTACCCTTGACGAAGAACACGACGAACTGAGAGTAGCAGTGGAGAAGTTCGTCCGTTAAGATCTTCCACGCCCTAACTTGGCGATGGAAAACAGCTACGGCGGCGGCAGAGTGAAGATTTCCGCGGCCGGCGTGAGTACGACGGCGACGAGGTCGAGGCAGTGAAGCTCTTCCTCACCGGCGATGATGGAATGTAGCAGTGGCGCTAGGTCTGAGAGCTCGAGCGAGGGAGTAAGATTGAGCGGGGTAAATGAACTCTGAGGAGGGCGAGGGGTATTTATAGCCGAGGTGAAAAACCGCTCGTCCGAGGAAAATGGACGAACCTGCCCCTGACCCTTCCCATCCTAGCGACATGTGTCACCCACGTACTGTGAAGTGGAGATCTAGTTAGATCGTGGGTGAATAGATAAATCTTATCGAGGGATATGGAATGGTTTGAGCGGCAAAAGCCGAAAATTCAGATAAGAATATTTTAAGGTTTCGTTCGCAAATTCTTCAGCTGTCAAGGACACAGTTAAGACTTTGAACGGGTTTCAAATAGAACGCACATGAAGAATTTGTGAACGGACTGGATTGAGTTTAGCACAGAGGGGGAACGGGTCCGATCACATTCACTTAGAAGAAAAACAACTTGAAAAATTAGCAATAAGTGAATGCTGTAGAGGACAGAAAACTCAAAAATATATATATAGTCAATGAAGAACACAGACGGAAAGAGTGAAGATTTTGCAAAGTTGAAGAATTTGAAAATTTGAAGAATTTGCACAATGATGAAAAACTCAAATTTTGAAGATTTTCAACTTTTTGTGGTGGCGTGACCCACCGTGTAAGAATGATGATTTCAGACACCGCGTACTGTTGTCGTAGGGCTCTAAGAATCAAATTCTTCATTAATTTCTTCACACTTAGAGGGTTAGTCTTCATTGATTGAAGAAAAACATTTCTTCGTGTGTTGCACATCTAAGTCATCAGTTTGCATAAGTGTTAGGATGTGTGTCCTTTTCAAAGGACATTCGAAGATTCTAAGATATTTAGCTCACACCGCAATTTGCTAAATCTCTTCTCATCCAAGGGCTTTGTGAAGATATCCGCTAGCTGTTCTTCAGACTTCACGGGATCAATAGAGATGTCACCCTTCAACACATGATCTCGAAAAAAATGATGACGAATCTCGATGTGCTTTGTCTTCGAGTGCTGAACTGGGTTATGAGCAATTTTGATGGCACTCTCGTTGTCGCAGTAGAGTGGCACATTCTTCACATTGATGCCGTAGTCCTTGAGGGTTTGCTTCATCCATAGCAATTGAGCACAGCAAGAACCAGCAGCAATATACTCAACTTCAGCAGTAGAGAGTGATACGCAGTTCTACTTCTTCGAGGACCAACATACTAAGGATCGTCCGAGGAAATGGCACGTGCCTGATGTTGACTTGCGGTCCACACGATCACCAGCATAGTCAGAGTCAGAATATCCAATGAGATCAAAAGCCGAGCCCTTGGGATACCATAATCCAAGTGTTGGAGTGTGTGCTAGATATCGAAGAATATGTTTCACAGCCTTATGGTGTGATTCCTTCGGTGTAGCTTGAAAACGGGCACACATGCAAACACTAAGCATAATATCCGGCCTAGATGCACATAGGTACAATAAAGAGCCAATCATGGAGCGGTATACCTTTTGATCGAAGTCTATTCCATTTTCATCAGTGCAAAGATGGCCATTTGTGGGCATAGGGATTTTGACGCCTCTGCATTCTTGCATACCGAATTTCCTCAGAACGTCCTTGAGGTATTTCTCTTGAGAAATGAAGATGCCATTGCGTTGTTGACGAATTTGAAGACCTAAGAAGAATTTCAATTCTCCCATCATGGACATTTGATATTCCTTACTCATCATGTAAGCAAATTTGTCACTGTAATGTTGGTTAGTACAGCCAAAGATAATATCATCAACATATATTTGGCACACGAATAATTCATCATCATAGGTTTTGGTGAAAAGAGTTGGGTCGAGTGAACCGGGTTTGAAGCCTTTCTTCATGAGGAATTCCTTCAAAGTATCATACCACGCCCGAGGGGCTTGCTTGAGGGACAGGCCGTGAGGGCATTCCAGCTGAGGAACTTGTCTTGACAGCTGATTTCTTCAGCATAGCCTTCTTAGGCTTGGTAGCAGAGGCCTCAGCGGCGGCAGCAACAGAATCTTCATTGAATTTCTTCACTGCCACTTTAGCCACTTTGGCCAGCTTGGCTTGACGCTTAGCCCACTCCTGAGGAAATTCCTCAACTCTTCTGATGCTAGTGGGATCAGCTTCTTGGCCAGGAGCCAATGGAGGTCTTGGACATGGAGGGTTAACAGCAAATTTCTTCATGTACTTGGGAGTGACATAACGATATTCCCTCCATTCTCTTGCCCATCTCCTCTCAATCTTCTGAATGCGCACTTTGCGCTGATTTTTGTTCTCCTTGCCATGAGTTGCTTCATCAGGAGTACAATATTCATCATAGATGTCATCAGGGTTCTCAAAAGCAGTATTTGTTTCTGGCCTCTTTCCTCCCTTCTGAGGTCTTTTACCATCAGCCATATTCTTCACTTGAGGATTTTGAACAATCGAATTTTCTGATGAGGTATGCAATTTTTCTTCAAGGAACGCTGCAAATGAGTTAAGTTGATGAGAACCTAGAGATTCAGCAGCGGACATGTGTACCTGTGAACAGAATATAGGTGCGAAGAGTTTTGAAGACCTCATATGGACTCCTCACTGACAAGAAACCCAATGTGAGTTATTTCAAAGTCTTCGGTGCTAAATGTTGGATTAGTGATCCACATCACAATTCTAAATTTGCACCGAAAGCACATGAAGGTTTTTTGCTTGGTTACGGAAAGGACGCGCACACCTACAGGGTCTTCAACACCTATCACAACAAGGTTGTTGAAACTGTAGATGTGCGGTTCGATGAAACTAATGTCTCGCAAAGAGAGCACCTACCTCCTGTGCTAGATGAAAAGACACCTGAGGAAACCATCAAGTTCAAAGCTACTGAGGATGTCATTCCTACTGAAGAATCTGCTGAAGAAATCATTCCAGAACATGAAGAACAGCATGCTGGCGCACCTGAAGAAATTGGCTCTGAAGAAAATACTGAGCCAAATCAAAGTCGTCAACCTGCTCATCCTCGCATTGCAAATGAAGTACAGATTGAGAGAATCATCAACGACATCAACGCACCAGGTCCTCTGACTCGCTCAAAAGCTTCACATCTATCTAACTTTTGTGGGCATTTATTGTAAGTGCATCTACCTACTCGATCAAAAGCTTTTTATTGTAAGTGCATCTAGTGCCCCTTAGTGATTTTGGTGTATTGAAGACTTATAGGTTAAGGGACTAATGAGTTTGTGAGTGTACACAGGTCTATAAGTCTATGAGGAGTTTGTTATTTACGATGAATGTCGACCCCTAAAAATGAATGTCTTCAACTGAAGACTTTGGTTTTCTTGAAGACTTTGAAAGTGAAGAAATTGGTGTGACCCTGAAGACTTGATATTCATGCGAGGATTATGAAGCGTGAAGACTTTTGTTTTCGTAGTTTCATTTTCTTCTTCTTGAGTCATAGGAAACACCGTACTGTTAAAGGGGGTCGAGGTAAAACTAAGGAAAAGTTTCCAAGTGATGCTCAACTCAAAATCCTACACCTACCCAATCCTTTCGAGTGAAGCCATTGGAAATCTCATACAGTTTAGTCAAGTTCTTCAGTGACAGAGACGAAGTTCTTCTGTTCTCTGAGGAATTTGTTCTGACTGAGGAGTTAGGAATTCGCCAGTGCAGATTGCCTACAAGTGAGGAACATGATAGCCCTGAGGAATTTGATACTCAAATTTCCGACCGTTGCTGTGCTACGTGCCAGCTGTCCCAAAATATCTACCCACCTAACGGTCATATCATTGAAGGGCATTTATGTCTTATCATGTCGGGCTGCTCCCTAGGCTATAAATAGCCGCCCTCTACAACCACTAGCTGGTTGGCTGCTCCAAGAAATAGATTGACACTTGTCATTTAGAGCATCCCATCCTCCGAGGACTTTGAGCGAAAATCATCAAGTGAGGAAAAACCCAAAAACCCAAACACCTACAAACCCAAAGTGATTGAGCATCACTGAAGAGATTGTTCCTGTGTGGAACCGACGCTTGTTACCTTTGAGGACTGTGCATCCTCCAGACGGTTAGGCGTCATGGTCTAGAGCATCCAAGAGAAAATTGTGGATTGCCGAGTGACCGAGTATGTGAAGGTTTGGAAGTCACCTGAAGACTTACCACGAGTGATTGGGCGAGGTCTGTGTGACCTTAGCTCAAGGAGAATACGGTGAGGACTGTGTGTCCGGGACTGTGTGTCCTCAGGTTTAAATACCTAGCCGCTCTAACCAGACGTACAACTGTCACAGCAGTTGGAACTGGTCTACGAAATCATTGTCTTCACCGAGCTACTGGTTCTATTTCCTCAACCCTTTCATTTCCTCGCATACTTGCTATGTATTTGATCATTACTGTTTGAAGACTTTGACTGAAGACTTTCTCAATTTCCTCAGTTCAATTTCTTCAGTCAGTTTGTCTTCAGCCTGCTTATCCTGTGTTTACGCTACTCGTACTCTGTGCTTGTTTTCATTTCATCATGATGACTGTGCTACTGCTCTGTTATGCTTGCATCTGAGTACTTATTCCGCTGCTAAGTAGTTCGTCGCTTAGGAATTTCCTCACCTTGAAATTCCTCAGTGACGAATTTGTAAAAATCGCCTATTCACCCCCCCTCTAGTCGATATAACGCACTTTCAGGCGTTAGTCCTCATTTTTCATCCCTTTTGGTCATTCGATGACAAAGGGGGAGAAATTTGAGTTAGTCTTCAAGCGGGTCTTATATATGGGCTATATCTCTGTTAAGTTACAACTCTTGCTTTTCTGAGGTGTTTGCTCTGATGAGTTGTAAACTTAAGTCCTATGGTGGTCTGATACTTTTGCTCTTTTTTTCTGCATACCATAATGCACGCATGCTGAATTTCGTCAGACACCATATCTCATCATGCATTTCAAATTCTTCATATCATATGTTAAATGCGTGTATGAATTTCAAGATATAGGAGGAGATCTCCATGATATTACTCAACAATGTGCATTTGCTATTTCAAAGCAAATTCCTCAAATATGCACATCTTCAGGGGGAGTTCTTCTATATCTTGCAATCAAATTCCTCAATATCAGTATTTACACTTCATATGTTTATCCCCATTGAAAACTTAACCTATATTGTCATCAATCACCAAAAAGGGGGAGATTGTAAGTGCATCTAGTGCCCCTTAGTGATTTTGGTGTATTGAAGACTTATAGGTTAAGGGACTAATGCGTTTGTGAGTGTACACAGGTCTATAAGTCTATGAGGAGTTTGTTATTTACGATGAATGTCGACCCCTAAAAAATGAATGTCTTCAACTGAAGACTTTGGTTTTCTTGAAGACTTTGAAAGTGAAGAAATTGGTGTGACCCTGAAGACTTGATATTCATGCGAGGATTATGAAGCGTGAAGACTTTTGTTTTCGTAGTTTCTTTTTCTTCTTCTTGAGTCATAGGAAACACCGTACTGTTAAAGGGGGTCGAGGTAAAACTAAGGAAAAGTTTCCAAGTGATGCTCAACTCAAAATCCTACACCTACCCAATCCTTTCGAGTGAAGCCATTGGAAATCTCATACAGTTTAGTCAAGTTCTTCAGTGACAGAGACGAAGTTCTTCTGTTCTCTGAGGAATTTGTTCTGACTGAGGAGTTAGGAATTCGCCAGTGCGGATTGCCTACAAGTGAGGAACATGATAGCCCTGAGGAATTTGATACTCAAATATCCGACCGTTGCTGTGCTACGCGCCAGCTGTCCAAATATCCTACCCACCTAACGGTCATATCATTGAAGGGCATTTATGTCTTATCATGTCGGGCTGCTCCCTAGGCTATAAATAGCCGCCCCCTACAACCACTAGCTGGTTGGCAGCTCCAACAGATAGATTGACACTTGTCATTTAGAGCATCCCATCCTCCGAGGACTTTGAGCGAAAATCATCAAGTGAGGAAAAACCCAAAAACCCAAACACCTACAAACCCAAAGTGATTGAGCATCACTGAAGAGATTGTTCCTGTGTGGAACCGACGCTTGTTACCTTTGAGGACTGTGCATCCTCCAGACGGTTAGGCGTCATGGTCTAGAGCATCCAAGAGGAAATTGTGGATTGCCGAGTGACCGAGTATGTGAAGGTTTGGAAGTCACCTGAAGACTTACCACGAGTGATTGGGTGAGGT
Organism: Thinopyrum elongatum; assembly: GCA_011799875.1. NCBI lineage: Eukaryota > Viridiplantae > Streptophyta > Magnoliopsida > Poales > Poaceae > Thinopyrum > Thinopyrum elongatum. The sequence goes on from CM022297.1 coordinate 266,951,212, forward strand.
CTGTGTGACCTTAGCTCAAGGAGAATACGGTGAGGACTGTGTGTCCTCAGGTTTAAATACCTAGCCGCTCTAACCAGACGTACAACTGTAACAGCAGTTGGAACTGGTCTACCAAATCATTGTCTTCACCGAGCTACTGGTTCTATTTCCTCAACCCTTTCATTTCCTCGCATACTTGCTATGTATTTAATCATTACTGTTTGAAGACTTTGACTGAAGACTTTCTCAATTTCTTCAGTCAGTTTGTCTTCAGCCTGCTTATCCTGTGTTTACGCTACTCGTACTCTGTGCTTGTTTTCATTTCATCATGATGACTGTGCTACTGCTCTGTTATGCTTGCATCTGAGTACTTATTCTGCTGCTAAGTAGTTCGTCTCTTAGGAATTTCCTCACCTTGAAATTCCTCAGTGACGAATTTGTAAAAATCGCCTATTCACCCCCCCTCTAGTCGATATAATGCACTTTCAATTGGTATCAGAGCAAGGTACTCCCTTGTTCTGTGTGATTTTGGTTTAACCACCTGGAGTTTCAGTTATGTCGACTGCAGGCATGATCAAGGTCTCAGCTGGGTGTCCTACTTTCGATGGGACGGACTACCCCTACTGGAAGAACAAGATGCGCATGCATCTTGAGGCAATTGACAACGATCTCTAGTATGTTGTGGAAAAGGGTGTTCCCTCTGTCACTCCTTCCGTAAACGCTGCTGATGTGAAGAGATTCAAGCAACTCGACTCTCAAGCGAAGAATATCATATGTGGCCATCTGAGCAAAGGGCAGTATGGCCGAGTGAGTGCTCTGGAGACAGCTAAGCTTATCTGGGATAGGCTGTTCAAGGTCAACGAAGGAGTCTCAACTCAACATGACTCTCGAGTTGACGTTCTTCGCAATCTCTTCAACCGCTTCAAAAGACTCGACAACGAAAATGTTCAGCAAACCTTTGATCGCCTCACTGACATCTCAAATGAGCTTCAAGCACTGGGTGCCACTGACATCACCGACCATGAGGTGGTGAAGAAATTGCTGAGGTCACTCGATTCTTCATTCGATACACTGGCACTGATGATTCAAGAACGTGGAGACTACAAGTCACTTGATCCTGCTGATATCCTCGAGAGGCTAAATACTCATGAATTCCAACTAGCTGAGAAGAGAGATCTCTACGGACCGAGCTATGGTAGATCTCATGCACTGAAAGCCAAGGCAGTCTCTGAATCTGAAGATGAAGATTCTGGTAGCAGCCTTGGTGATCCTGAAGAACTGAGTCAGGAGCTAGCAATGCTCGTGAGGAAATTCCAGAAGTTCTCTAGACGTGGCCGATTTGGAAAATCCTCAAGAGGTGATGACATGAAATTAGATTCCTCATCCCGTGATTACAAGAAGAGAACTTGCCATAAATGCAAGAAACCTGGTCACTACATTACTGATTGTCCTCAGTGGGAGAAGGAATCAAAGAAGAAGAAATACAAGGATGATAGTTCAGATGACTCTAAGAAGAAGAGGAAATCTTCAAAGTCCTCATCGTCAAAATCTTCAAAGTCTTCATCTCACAAGAAGAGCAGCTCCAAGAAGGCTCGGGCATTCATTGGCAAAGAAATGGACTCTGAAGCTGAATCTGAGGAACATGAGGAAGAGGAGGCATCTGAGGAGTCAGACTCTGGTGTGGTGAGCTTAGCCCTCGCTACTGCTTATGTTAGCAAGTCCATCTTCAACACTGAGGAAAATGGCTTCCCCAACACTGCTGATGACGGCAACAATGACTATGTTCCCACCTATTGCTTCATGGCAAAAGGTGCCAAGGTATTCAAATATCCCTCCTCTGAATCAAGTGAGGATAAATCTGATGAAAATCTCAAACCCAGCTATTCCAAACTTGCTAATATTGCTGTTAAACAACAAAAGGCTTTGGAAAAGGTTCAAAATATGCTAGACAAAAGCGATGATCTGTTAGGTGAGGAAATGGATCGAACTCAAACACTGACTGATAATCTTCGGCAACTACAGTCTAAGTTTGACAACCTTCAAGGTCGTCATGAAACTCTCTTAGCCGATCATGAGAAGCTTTCTTATGAATTTCTTCAAAGAAAGCAAGATCTTGAGAAGCTAAGGGTGAGTCATGAAGATCTTCAGAAGGAAAATGATTCTTTGCTTGCTCAATAGATCAGTTCCGCTCAGGAAGAATTTGTTCCACCATGCTTGAAATGCATTGAACGTGAAACTGCTAATTCTTCACCTGAATGTTCAAATGCTTCTATTGCTGCAAATTCTTCAACTATCTCTGTGGTCACAACTTCCTCATCTGAGGATACCACTAGTATCACTGATGAAAATGCAGGGTTGAAGGAATTGTATGTGACAGGCATGTACAAAAGCCTCAAAGGGCATCAGACTCTTTGTGATGTGCTCAAAAAGCATATCTTGAACAGGAACCCTAGGAAAGAGGGTATTGCCTTTGAGAGGAAACTCAATGCTGATGGAACCTACTGGAAACCTGAGCAGTATCCCAAAACCTCATGGGTTGCTGCGAAGGGATCTCCCGTAGATCCATACACTTTATCTGGCTTTACTTGTGAATCCTCATATTCATCTGATGAGTCATTTGACTCCAACTATAAACTGTTCAAAAATCAGAATGGTGAGGTATTTGCTAGATATGTTGGATCTAACTGCAGGAATGGTCCCCCTATGAAGAAAATCTGGGTTCCCAAAAGGTGCCTTGAAAGTCTTCAGGTGAATGTCCTCATGACACCACCTGTGAAGAATAATAACCCCAGATCAAATTCTTCATATGGACCAAAGTCTTCACATGGATCCAAGTCCTCTTATGGATCAAATTCCTCACATGGATCCAAGTCCTCACATGAACATCATCGTGCTAACACTTCTGTTTCGCAGGGAAAGCCTAAGGGCTATGAATATGTGCATTGTTCTTCAAATCATTATGTTCATAAGTCCTCGAAGAATTTCTCTGCTTATTCATATGCTTACCCTAACCCCTCTTATGTGAAACGAAGTGGTCTGGCGTCTATGCCACCTTTCTCTTATGGAGCTCGCAGAATGATGAACTCTTTGCCACCCCTCCAGATGTGGGTGGTGAAGAAAAAGAATTAATCTCTTATGCAGGATCAGGTCTCCAGACGAACTAAATCGTCTGAAAAATTTGCTGGAGACCTGAAATGCTTGAAAGGACACAAGCTAATCATGAAGAAATGATTTATTCATTTCTCACGTCCTCACATTGCTATATATACATATGTTGCTTTAATTGATGAAATATGTCTGATGAATTTGATGTCATATTCTTCACTCTGAAGTATATGAGTTCGTAAGATGCACTAATTCATCTGTAGGATGATTTACCCAAAGCTACTGAGTGGGTCCTCGATAGTGGATGTACAAATCACATGACCGGTGACAAGAGCTTACTGATGAACACTCCTTTATCTCCATCACACTTGAAGCATATCACCTACGCTGACAAAGGCAAAAGCAAGGTATTGGGTCTAGGTAGGGTTGCAATCTCAAAGGATCGACACATGGATAAAGTCATGCTTGTCGAGTCCCTCGGATTCAACCTCATGTCTGTCTCAATGCTTTGTGATCTTGATATGGTTGTTGTCTTTGGCAAATATCGTTGCTTAGTGCTCATGGAATCTGACAATTCCAAATTCTTCGAAGGCTTTAGGAGAGGAGACTTGTATATTGTTGATTTCTCTGCAGGACCACAGCCTGCCACTTGTCTACTTGCTAAAGCTTCAGAAGGCTGGCTATGGCATCGACGACTGGGTCATGCTGGCATGAGGAACTTACACACGATCGTGAAGAAAAAGCATGTCATTGGCATCGAGGGTGTCAAATTCCTCAAAGATCATCTTTGTGGGGCTTGTGAGGCTGGAAAAATGACCAGAGCCAAGCACCCCTCAAAGACTATCATGACTACTTCTCGTCCTTTTGAATTGCTTCATATGGATCTTTTTGGCCCTACTCATTATGCCACACTAACAAATGCAGCATCTCTATATGGCTTTGTCATTGTTGATGACTATTCTCGTTACACATGGGTGCATGTCATTACTTACAAAACTGAAGTGCAGGAAGTCTTCAGACGATTTTCCTCAAGGGCTTCGACGAATTTCGGCATGAAGATCAAGCATATACGTAGTGACAATGGGACTGAGTTCAAGAATACTGGTCTTGATGACTATCTCGATGAACTTGGTATTACTCATGAGCTATCTGCCCCATACACTCCTCAGCAGAATGGCGTTGTGGAGCGCAAGAACAGGACTCTTGTTTTGATGGCTCGCACCATGCTTGATGAATACAAGACACCTCGTCACTTCTGGCCTGAGGCAATTGATACTGCATGCCACATCATCAACAGGGTATATCTTCACAAATTCTTCAAGAAGACCTCATATGAACTCCTCACTGACAAGAAACCCAATGTGAGTTATTTCAAAGTCTTCGGTGCTAAATGTTGGATTAGAGATCCTCATCACAATTCTAAATTTGCACCGAAAGCACATGAAGGTTTTATGCTTGGTTACGGAAAGGACTCGCACACCTACAGGGTCTTCAACACCTATCACAACAAGGTTGTTGAAACTGTAGATGTGCGGTTCGATGAAACTAATGGCTCGCAAAGAGAGCACCTACCTCCTGTGCTAGATGAAAAGACACCTGAGGAAACCATCAAGTTCAAAGCTAATGAGGATGTCATTCCTACTGAAGAATCTGCTGTAGAAATCATTCCAGAACATGAAGAACAGCATGCTATCGCACCTGAAGAAAATGGCTGTGAAGAAAATGCTGAGCCAAATCAAAGTCGTCAACCTGCTCATCCTCGCGTTGCAAATGAAGTACAGATTGAGAGAATCATCAACGACATCAACGCACCAGGTCCTCTGACTCGCACAAAAGCTTCACATTTATCTAACTTTTGTGGGCATTTTGCTTTCGTGTCCATCACAGAGCCCACCAAAGTTGATGAGGCATTTCTGGAGCCTGAACGGATTCAAGCAATGCAAGAGGAATTACATCAATTCAAGCTGAACAATGTGTGGGAGCTTGTCAAGTGACCGGACCCATGCAAGCACAATATCATCGGTACCAAATGGATCTACCACAACAAGCAAGATGAAAATGGCCTAGTAGTGAGGAACAAGGCTCGTCTTGTGGCTCAAGGCTACACACAGGTTGAAGGAATTGATTTCGATGAAACTTTTGCACCTGTTGCTAGACTTGAGGCTATTCGCATATTGCTTGCTTATGCTAACCATCATAATATCATCTTATATCAAATGGATGTGAAAAGTGCATTCCTCAATGCTAAGCTTGAGGAAGAAGTATATGTTGCTCAACCCCCAGGTTTTGAAGATCCTAAGCATCCTGACAAAGTCTTCAGACTCAATAAGGCCCTCTATGGCCTCAAGCAGGCCCCTCGGGCGTGGTATGACACTTTGAAGGAATTCCTCATGAAGAAAGGCTTCAAACCCGGTTCACTCGACCCAACTCTTTTCACCAAAACCTATGATGATGAATTATTCGTGTGCCAAATATATGTTGATGATATTATCTTTGGCTGTACTAACCAACATTACAGTGACGAATTTGCTTACATGATGAGTGAGGAATATCAAATGTCCATGATGGGGGAATTGAAATTCTTCTTAGGCCTTCAAATTCGTCAACAACGCAATGGCATCTTCATTTCTCAAGAGAAATACCTCAAGGACGTTCTGAGGAAATTCGGTATGCAAGAATGCAAAGGCGTCAAAATCCCTATGCCCACAAATGGCCATCTATGCACTGATGAAAATGGAATAGACTTCGATCAAAAGGTATACCGCTCCATGATTGGCTATTTATTGTACCTATGTGCATCTAGGCCGGATATTATGCTTAGTGTTTGCATGTGTGCCCGTTTTCAAGCTACACCGAAGGAATCACACCATAAGGCTGTGAAACATATTCTTCTATATCTAGCTCACACTCCAACACTTGGATTATGGTATCCCAAGGGCTCGGCTTTTGATCTCATTGGATATTCTGACTCTGACTATGCTGGTGATCGTGTGGATCGCAAGTCAACATCAGGCACGTGCCATTTCCTCGGACAATCCTTAGTATGTTGGTCCTCGAAGAAGCAGAATTGCGTATCACTCTCTACTGCTGAAGCTGAGTATATTGCTGCTGGTTCTTGCTGTGCTCAATTGCTATGGATGAAGCAAACCCTCAAGGACTACGGCATCAATGTGAAGAATGTGCCACTCTACTGCGACAACGATAGTGCCATCAAAATTGCTCATAACACAGTTCAGCACTCAAAGACAAAGCACATCGAGATTCGTCATCATTTTCTTCGAGATCATGTGTTGAAGGGTGACATCTCTATTGATCCCGTGAAGTCTGAAGAACAACTAGCGGATATCTTCACAAAGCCCTTAGATGAGAAGAGATTTAGCAAATTGCGGTGTGAGCTAAATATCTTAGAATCTTCGAATGTCCTTTGCCAAGGACACACATCCTAACACTTATGCAAACTGATGACTTAGATGTGCAACACACGAAGAAACATTTTTCTTCAATCAATGAAGGCTAACCCTCTAAGTGTGAAGAAATTAATGAAGAATTTGATTCTCAGAGCCCTACGACAATAGTACGCGGTGTCTGAAATCATCATTCTTACACGGTGGGTCACGCCACCACAAAAAGTTGAAAATCTTCAAAATTTGAGTTTTTCATCATTGTGCAAATTCTTCAAATTTTCAAATTCTTCAACTTTGCAAAATCTTCACTCTTTCCGTCTGTGTTCTTCATTGACTATATATATATTTTTGAGTTTTCTGTCCTCTACAGCATTCACTTATTGCTAATTCTTCAAGTTGTTTTCCTTCTAAGTGAATGTGATCGGACCCGTTCCCCCTCTGTGCTAAACTCAATCCAGTCTGTTCACAAATTCTTCATGTGCGTTCTATTTGAAACCCGTTCAAAGTCTTCACTGTGTCCTTGACAGCTGAAGAATTTGCGAATGAAACCTTAAAATATTCTTATCTGAATTTTCGGCTTTTGCCGCTCAAACCATTCCATATCCCTCGATAAGATTTATCTATTCACCCACGATCTAACCAGATCTCCACTTCACAGTACGTGGGTGACACATGTCGCTAGGATGGGAAGGGTCAGGGGCAGGTTCGTCCATTTTCCTCGGACGAGCGGTTTTTCACCTCGGCTATAAATACCCCTCGCCCTCCTCAGAGCTCATTTACCCCGCTCGATCTTACTCCCTCGCTCGAGCTCTCAGACCTAGCGCCGCCGCTACATTCCATCGTCGCCGGTGAGGAAGAGCTTCACTGCCTTGACCTCGTCGCCGTCGTACTCACGCCGGCTGCGGAAATCTTCACTCCGCCGCCGCCGTAGCTGTTTTCCATCGCCAAGTTAGGGCGTGGAAGATCTGAACGGACGAACTTCTCCACTGCTACTCTCAGTTCGTCATGTTCTTCGCCAAGGGTAAATAAAATTTATTTTTACTGCCCTTGTTGATTCTGATGATTTCCACAAAATCTTCAAAAGGTGTTTATTCTTCAACTTTTATGTTCTTAAACACCAACTTGCTTCTGTCCTTGATCAGTTGCTCTAAGCAACATTTTTCTTCAAGATTCCTCAATTGTGTGGATTTTCAATCTACACAACTCTGGAACCTAAGTCAAAATGCTTAGTGAAATTCCTCAAGACACCCCTGGTCTTCTTCCTCAAACTTGATACTTTTGAAAATCTTCTGAGAACGCATATGACCTCTCCAAAACTCTTCGCACCTATATTCCGTTCACAGGTACACATGTCCGCTGCTGAATCTCTAGGTTCTCATCAACTTAACTCATTTGCAGCGTTCCTTGAAGAAAAATTGCATACCTCATCAGAAAATTCGATTGTTCAAAATCCTCAAGTGAAGAATATGGCTGATGGTAAAAGACCTCAGAAGGGAGGAAAGAGGCCAGAAATAAATATTGCTTTTGAGATCCCTGATGACATCTATGATGAATATTGTACTCCTAATGAAGCAACTCATGGCAAGGAGAGCAAAAATCAGCGCAAAGTGCGCATTCAGAAGATTGAGAGGAGATGGGCAAGAGAATGGAGGGAATATCGCTATGTCACTCCCAAGTACATGAAGAAATTCGCTGTTAACCCTCCATGTCCAAGACCTCCATTGGCTCCTGGCCAAGAAGCTGATCCCACTAGCATTAGAAGAGGTGAGGAATTTCCTCAGGAGTGGGCTAAGCGTCAAGCCAAGCTGGCCAAAGTGGCTAAAGAGGCAGTGAAGAAGTTCAATGAAGATTCTGTTGCTGCCGCCGCTGAGGCCTCTGCTATCAAGCCTAAGAAGGCTATGCTGAAGAAATCAGCTGTCAAGACAAGTTCCTCAGCTGCAATGCCCTCACGGCCAAGCTCTTCAAAGCCCTCACGGCCTATCCCTCAAGCAAATTCCTCTAAAGCAGCTCCAACTCCCTCAGTTGCAAAATCCTCAGCTGCTCCTGCAAAGTCCTCAGAACCTGTGCATCTTGCCACATGCCAAAGGACTACTGGAATCTCAATTGCTTCAGGAGTCTCTGCAAGTTCTTCAGCTCCTCCTCAGTCTTCAACAACTCCTATCTTGCTGAAGAAAAAGGCCACTGCTGGACGAGGCACAAGGCCAAGTCCTCACAAGAAGTAGGTCGCCTTTCAGGTTCCGTCAAGTGAAGACGAAGCTGATGATGAAGAATTAGCTGAGATCATCAGATATCGACAACAAAGGGCCGCTAGAGCCAAAGGCAGTGCTGTGCCCCTCATGCTGGATCCAAGGAAGATCCTTGATTTCATCGATCTATGGCACAAGGATCCAAATACACCTTTGCCTGAATTAAACCTCACTCCTGGTCAAAGTCACATGTTGACGGCCTTCATAAATGAAGAGAAATGGAAATTTGAAAAGGCCAGGCAGGTGAAGAAGGCTTAGTACAAGAAGGAGCGTTTTCTGAAGAACAATGTTGTGAAAATGTCTCCTGAAGAACTTGTGACTATGCAGGCTGAGATCAAAGCACCCAGTGATGAATTTCATGCATTCCATGCAGATTGGCTAGGTGCCAAAGTCAGATTCGTCAGAATGGCAAAAGGATTTACTCCAAGTGTTGCAGCTTCATCGCAACCCAAATTTCCTCAGACTGGAACATCTGTTCAGTCTGCTGAAGAAAATGAAAGCGCCAGAACTGCTGAAGAAATTCCAGTCTCTGAAGAAATTGTTAGGGCAACCTCCAATATTGCGCCTGAAGAGCAATCCAGGCCAGTTGAAGCATCTGCTACTGTGCCTGAGGAATCTGAACAAGCCAGGGCAACTGCATCTGTTGTGCCTGAAGAAATTCAACCAACTTCCTCTGCTCCTCCTGCACCGATGACAAGCATCAACCTTCCTTCTGCAACAGAAGCGAAGAAAACCAAGGCTGCGGAGCGAGCAGCTGTGAAGAAAAGGAAAGCATCTACATCTTCAGAGTCTTCAGCTCCCAAGAAATTGAAGACTTTGACGAGTTCAACTGAAGACCCAATTGATGCTATTCCAATATCAAGCATGCCATCAAAGGAGATCATTCCCTTTGGTGAGGAATATGAAATTCCTAGTAAATCTGATGAAGAAGATCCTTCTGCTGCTTCGACAGAGCAGATGGATGAAGAAATTGAAGTGGATACTTTCTCTTCAACCCCACTGGTATCATCGCCCATGCCTCAGTTCACAGCTGAAGAGGCAGGCGTCGAAGGAACTGAAGAAGATGAGGATGTGGATATTGGGTCTACAACACCTATTCTGAATGATGACTTTTGGGAAAGTCATCACCCCAATTCACCTCTGACAACCCCTCTACATCATGTTCCTCAGTCCCCTGTGCAAACTGAAGAAATTCATACGGGCTCTGATGAACGTCAAGCTTCACTTCATTCTATTCCTGAAGAAGTTCCAGTCACTAGCGCTGATGTACATATGTCTGAAAAAATGGAGGCCAAGGCTGCTGCTAAAATTCCTCAGCCTGTGGCTCCAGTGGCTATACCTCAAGAGGCTGTACATTCTTCAACTGTTAATCTTCAGCCCAAGCCACAGAACCCTCACTCCAAGAAGCAGAAGTTTAATGCTGAGGATTTCTTCAATGAGCACATATTCTTCACTGACTACAATCCCTATGACTCTGCTCGTCTTCGTCGCAAGCGCTTCTGGACTGCAAGCCAGATGAACTTCTACTCCTCATTGTTGGTTGATAAGGATAAGATCTTTGAACATGAGCAAATTCCTCATGTAGATATGGAATCGCTGCCCTGCTTCACACCAGTCCTCAGTGTTCTTCATGACGCTGGGTTACTCAATTTCTGCATCGACATCTGCGATTGGAATGAAGAACTCATTCTTTAATTCTTCGCCACACTGCACATTACTGGAAATGTTGATGATGTCAATTCATGGGTATTGGACTGGATGACCGATAATACTCATTTCAAAGCACCGGCCTCTGAATTGCTTCATGCCGTTCCAGTCTGTCCTCCCACTGAAGGTGCAAGGCTTCTCTATGTTGAACCTGAATTGTCTGATCATCTGATGCAAGTGCTGATGAAGCCATTGAAGCCAAGCCAAGCTCCAAGGACCAAATTCCTCGTCAAGGAATTGCTCTATGTGCCAAGGACAGTCTATCGCATATTGACCAAAACCCTCAGTCCAATCAAGGGCCACAACTCTGATGATGAAGAAGTTGTTGGCATTATGAAGAATCTGCTGTTCAATATCATTCACGGTATTCCTATCAACTACCACGATTTCTTCATGAGGTCTTTGGCCAATGCTGCTCTGTCACCTTTTGAGTTGAAGCCTTATGCTCCCTGGATCATGAAGTTCATCAGATCAAGGTCTTCAATTCATTATAAGGCTGACTTTCAAAATCATCTCATCTATTTGCCCCCTATTGAAGTCCTCAAATGGACTATTTCCTCAGCTGACGAGAAGGGCAAGGCTGCTGTTATTGATGAAGGTACTCGTCCATTGGATGGACAGTTTCGCAAAGCTACTTCCTATTCCACCAATGATGACTCTGCAACTCAAGATTCTGCCGCCAAAGCTTCAGAACATCATCCTCAAGCCACAGCTCCGCGTGTGATGACTGATCGTGAACTTCTCCTTAGTCTTCATCAGAAAGTTGATTGAAATCACAAGTGGGTCAAGCGTCAGTTTGGTGCAATTCTTCAGAACATGACAGTCACTCAAAATACTGTGAAGAAGAATCACTACTACTTGCATGAAGTTTTTGACCGCACTTGGGCCATTCTGTCTAATCTTCATAGTGCTGAAGAACTCAAGGAGATGGGATTCCAACAGGACTTTGACTGGTCTCAGCCACCTTCAAAGAAATTCAAGAAAGTCAAAGTTCCTCAGCTTGTTGCCAGTTCATATTCTTCATCGCGCGAGACGGATGAAGCTGAAGACTTGAACGACACTGCGGCAGTCCCTACCTCAACGGACGATCCCAATAATGCTGGCGCTCCTCCATCGACATCATGATGATATTCTTCAGGGGCGTTAGTCCTCATTTTTCGTCCCTTTTGGTCATTCGATGACAAAGGGGGAGAAATTTGAGTTAGTCTTCAAGCGGGTCTTATATATGGGCTATATTTCTGTTAAGTTACAACTCTTGCTTTTCTGAGGTGTTTGCTCTGATGAGTTGTAAACTTAAGTCCTATGGTGGTCTGATACTTTTGAACTGCTTTCTGCATGCTTATTACCTCAAGTACCTTAATGCACGCATGCTGAATTTCGTCAGACACCATATTTCATCATGCATTTCAAATTCTTCATATCATATGTTAAATGCGTGTATGAATTTCAAGATATAGGGGGAGATCTCCATGATATTACTCTACAATGTGCATTTGCAATCCAAAGCAAAATCCTCAATATGCACATCTTCAGGGGGAGTTTTTCTATATCTTGCAATCAAATTCCTCATTATCAGTATCTACACTTCATATGTTTATCCCCGTTGAAAACTTAACCTATATTGTCATCAATCACCAAAAAGGGGGAGATTGTAAGTGCATCTAGTGCCCCTTAGTGATTTTGGTGTATTGAAGACTTATAGGTTAAGGGACTAATGAGTTTGTTATTTACGATGAATGTCGACCCCTAAAAATGAATGTCTTCAACTGAAGACTTTGGTCTTCTTGAAGACTTTGAAAGTGAAGAAATTGGTGTGACCCTGAAGACTTGATATTCATGCGAGGATTATGAAGCGTGAAGACTTTTGTTTTCGTAGTTTCATTTTCTTCTTCTTGAGTCATAGGAAACACCGTACTGTTAAAGGGGGTCGAGGTAAAACTAAGGAAAAGTTTCCATGTGATGCTCAACTCAAAATCCTACACCTACCCAATCCTTTCGAGTGAAGCCATTGGAAATCTCATACAGTTTAGTCAAGTTCTTTAGTGACAGAGACGAAGTTCTTCTGTTCTCTGAGGAATTTGTTCTGACTGAGGAGTTAGGAATTCGCCAGTGCGGATTGCCTACAAGTGAGGAACATGATAGCCCTGAGGAATTTGATACTCAAATATCCGACCGTTGCTGTGCTACGCGCCAGTTGTCCAAATATCCTACCCACCTAACGGTCATATCATTGAAGGGCATTTATGTCTTATCATGTCGGGCTGCTCCCTAGGCTATAAATAGCCGCCCCCTACAACCACTAGCTGGTTGGCTGCTCCGAGAGATAGATTGACACTTGTCATTTAGAGCATCCCATCCTCCGAGGACTTTGAGCGAAAATCATCAAGTGAGGAAAACCCAAAAACCCAAACACCTACAAACCCAAAGTGATTGAGCATCACTGAAGAGATTGTTCCTGTGTGGAACCGACTCTTGTTACCTTTGAGGACTATGCATCCTCCAGACGGTTAGGGGTCATGGTCTAGAGCATCCAAGAGGAAATTGTGGATTGCCGAGTGACCGAGTATGTGAAGGTTTGGAAGTCACCTGAAGACTTACCACGAGTGATTGGGTGAGGTCTGTGTGACCTTAGCTCAAGGAGAATACGGTGAGGACTGTGTGTCCGGGACTGTGTGTCCTTAGGTTTAAATACCTAGCCGCTCTAACCAGACGTACAACTGTCACAGCAGTTGGAACTGGTCTACCAAATCATTGTCTTCACCGAGCTACTGGTTCTATTTCCTCAACCCTTTCATTTCTTCGCATACTTGCTATGTATTTGATCATTACTGTTTGAAGACTTTGACTGAAGACTTTCTCAATTTCCTCAGTTCAATTTCTTCAGTCAGTTTGTCTTTAGCCTGCTTATCCTGTGTTTACGCTACTCGTACTCTGTGCTTGTTTTCATTTCATCATGATGACTGTGCTACTGCTCTGTTATGCTTGCATCTGAGTACTTATTCCGCTGCTAAGTAGTTCGTCTCTTAGGAATTTCCTCACCTTAAAATTCCTCAGTGACGAATTTGTAAAAATCGCCTATTCACCCCCCCTCTAGTCGATATAACGCACTTTCACAAGCCATAGAAAATAAATGGATCTTCAAGAAGAAGACTGACACTGATGGTAATGTTACTGTCTACAAAGCTCTACTTGTCGCGAAAGGTTTTCGACAAGTTCAAGGAGTTGACTACAATGAGACTTTCTCACCCGTAGCGATGCTTAAGTCTATCCGAATCATGTTAGCAATTGCCGCATTTTATGATTATGAAATCTGGCAAATGGACGTCAAAACTGCATTCCTTAATGGATTTCTTAAAGAAGAGTTGTATATGATGCAACCGGAAGGTTTTGTCGATCCTAAAGGTGCTAACAAAGTGTGCAAGCTCCAGCGATCCATCTATGGACTGGTGCAAGCATCTCGGAGTTGGAATATATGCTTTGATGAGGTGATCAAAGCATATGGTTTTATACAGACTTACGGTGAAGCTTGTATTTACAAGAAAGTGAGTGGGAGCTCTGTAGCATTTCTGATATTATATGTGGATGACATATTGTTGATTGGAAATGATATAGAATTTCTGGATATCATAAAAGGATACTTGAATAAGAATTTTTCAATGAAAGACCTCGGTGAAGCTGCTTATATATTGGGCATCAAGATCTATAAAGATAGATCGAGACGCTTAATAGGACTTTCACAAAGCACATACCTTGATAAAGTTTTGAAGAAGTTCAGAATGGATCAGTCAAAGAAAGGGTTCTTGCCTGTCTAACAAGGTGTGAAGTTGAGTAAGACTCAAAACCCGACCACAACAGAATATAGAGAGAGAATGATAGTCATTCCCTATGCCTCAGTCATAGGTTCTATAAAGTATGCCATGCTGTGTACCAGACCTGTTGTGTGCCTTGCCATGAATTTGGCAAGGGGTACAATAGTGATCTAGGAGTAGATCACTGGACATCATTCAAAATTATCCCTAGTTACCTAAGAGGACTAAGAAAATATTTCTCGGTTATGGAGGTGATAAAGAGTTCATTGTAAAGGGTTACGTCAATGCAACCTTCAACACCGATTCAGATGACTCCGAGTCTCAATCTGGATGCATATTGAAAGTGGGAGCAATTAGCTAGAGTAGCTCCATGCAGAGCATTGTAGACATAGAAACTTGCAAAATACATACGGATCTGAATGTGGCAGACCCGTTGACTAAACCTCTCTCACAAGCAAAACATGATCATACCTTAGTACTTTTTGGGTGTTAATCACATGGCGATGTGAACTAGATTATTGACTCTAGTAAACTCTTTAGGTGTTAGTCACATGGCGATGTGAACTATGGGTGTTAATCATATGGCGATGTGAACTAGATTATTGGTTCTAGTGCAAGTGGGAGACTGAAGGAAATATGCCCTAGAGGCAATAATAAAGTTGTTATTTTATATTTCTTTATTCATGATAAAGGTTTATTATTCATGCTAGAATTGTATTGATCAGAAACTTAAATACATGTGTGAATACATAAACAAACACCGTGTCCCTAGTAAGCCTCTACTAGACTAGCTCGTTGATCAAGGATGGTTAAGGTTTCCTAACCATGGACATGAGTTGTAATTTGATAACGGGATCACATCATTAGGAGAATGATGTGATGGACAAGACCCATCCGTTAGCTTAGCATAATGACCGTTCAGTTTTATTGCTATTGCTTTCTTCATGTCAAATACATATTCCTTCAACTATGAGATTATGCAACTCCCGAATATCGGAGGAATGCCTTGTGTGCTATCAAATGTCACAACGTAACTGGGTGATCATAAAGATGCTCTACAGGTATCTCCGAAGGTGTTTGTTGAGTTGGCATAGATCAATATTAGGATTTGTCACTCCGAGTATCGGGGAGGTATCTCTGGGCCCTCTCGGTAATACACATCATAAGCTTGCAAGCAAACCACTAAGGAGTTAGTCACGAGGTGATGTATTATGGAACAAGTAAAGAGACTTGCCAGTAACGGGATTGAACTAGGTATAGAGATACCGACGATCGAATCTCGGGCAAGTAACATACCGATGGACAAAGGGAATTATGTATGTTGTCATAACGGTTCGACCGATAAAGATCTTCGTAGAATATGTAGGAGCCAATATGGGCATCCAGGTTCCGCTATCGGTTATTGACCGGAGAGGTGTCTCGGCCATGTCTACATAGTTCTCGAACCTGTAGGGCCCGCACGCTTAACGTTCGATGACGATATAGTATTATATGAGTTATGTGATTTGGTGACCAAATATTGTTTGGAGTCCCGGATGAGATCACAGACATGACGAGGAGTCTCGAAATGGTCAAGAGGTAAAGATTGATATATAGGACGATAGTATTCGGACACCGGAAGTGTTTCGAGGGGTACCGGGTACTTATCGGGTCACCGGAAAGGAGTTTCGGGCACCCCCGGCAAAGTTATGGGCCTTATGGGCCAAGAGAGGGAACACACCAGCCCATAAGGGGCTGGTGCACCCTCATAGTAGGCCGGCCTATGAGGAGGAGAAGGAAAGAGGGGAGGGCAAGGAAAGTGTGGAGTAGGACTCCCGCTTCCTTCCCTCTCCCCCCTCTTTCCTTCCCCCTTCTTCATACAAGGAAAAGGGGGGGGGGGGCGCAGGAGGGCAGGAGCCCTAGGGCCGGCGGCCAGCCCCTTGGGGCATGCCCTAGGCTGCCTCCTCCCCCTCCCACCTATATATATGTGGGGAGGGGGCGCCACACAAGGACACAACATTGTCTTAGCCGTGTGCGGCGCCCCCGTCCACCGTTTACTCCCTCGGTCATATTTTCGTAGTGCTTAGGCAAAGCCCTGCGGAGATCACATCACCATCATCGTCACCACGCCGTCGTGCTGCTGGAACTCATCCACTACTTCACCCGTCTTGCTGGATCAAGAAGGTGGAGGACGTCACCGAGCTGAACGTGTGCAGAACGCGGAGGTGCCGTACGTTCGGTACTAGATCGGTTGGAGCGCGAAGAAAGTTCGACTACATCAACCGCGTTGTAAAATGCTTCCGCTTACAGTCTATGATGGTACGTAGACACACTCTCCCCCTCGTTGCTATGCATCTCCTTGATAGATCCTGCGTGGGCGTAGGAATTTTTTTTGTTTTCATGCAACGTTCCCCAACAATGTTTGCTGGATTTTTTTCACATTTTCATGTCTCTTTTCTGACATGTTAACTATTTTTTATGCGTTGTTTTTCTCCAATACATGGTTACTCTAGTATAAGTTCCTTGGTAACTTTACAAGTAGTGTCCTGATAAGTTTTTTGTGTTTTGCTTTCCTGTTAATATCAGTATTTTTTAACCCTGGTAATTTTGTTCTTTCTGTCATGATAACCTATTTTGTGCACACTGGTAACTTTGACCTTAATGCCCTGATAATTTTTTAGTTTCCTCCTCTGTGAAATTCAGTATCTTTTTACCTTGGTTTTTTTGTTCTTTCTGCCCTGCCAAGCTCACTGCCTTTTAATTGCAGCTGCTATTCCCTGCTTTGCAAAAGTTGGGTGCCGGTCCAAATGACGGGCATTGGTATGTGTTGTCACTAAATCTTAGGGTGAAACGGTTTGAAGTTCTAGATTCATTGCGCGAACAAGACATTCCTTCTCTTATTGAGCATGCGACAAAATACATGAATGCTATAAAGAAGGCTTGGTTGATAAATTACAAGGACTCGCATAAGCAAATTCAGGACTATGAACTTGTGTACATTGATGTGATGAAATAGGATAATGGGTTAGTTGTGGCTTATTCACCCTCTTTTACACCTCACTATATATTCTGATCACTGTTTTTTTTACCGTTTGCAACCTCAATGAAGCTGATTGTGGCTTGTTTTTCATCACAAATGTTTTCAACACTGATTGTGGATTTTTCGCCTGCACGTATCTTGAGGTGTGGGATGGGAAAAATATCCCGGCCTTAACTCAAGAACAAATTCCAGCTCTCAGGAAAATTCTGACATTGAGGTGGTTAGATCATGATCAAAACAAATGCACGTTGTGGCGTTATCATCTATTTGGCAGGGGATGATGAGGTGAGAATTGTTACGACTGTGTTGTTATACTTTGTTTAGTTGCATTAGAGGCACATCATCACAGGTATATCTTCATGTGAAGGTTGGTAACTGATGGTATCACATTGTGATAACTTCTACCAAACTGTCCTGATAACTTTTTCATGAATCTGTCATGATAATGTCATTGAGCAAAGTGTTGACATGCTGTTTTACTACAATATACAAATTCATTGACCAGATGATAAATTCATTGTCAGTCATTATAAATTGGATCACATTTTTTATTTGATAACTGCGAGCACCTTGGTCGACGACTAGGATTTCTTGCTTTTAATTTTTATAAGTCCAAGCAGGCATATTTTTTGTTCATAACTAATACAATGCAGTGCCGGTAGCTTACAAAAATGTAGATATAAAATCTTTTTGGATTACAAATCCATGACAACTTCATCATACAGTGCTGGTAACTGGCATAGCAGGGTGCTGATAGTTTACAAATATATAGATATAAAAATATTTTTGCATTACAAAGCCATGATAACTTCATCATACAATATTGGTACTGGCATAGCAGGGGGCTGATAGCTTGCACAGTATGGTCCATGAAGAGGATGTAGCCACCATCTTCCCTTTTCAAAGCACCTTCTTCATTTATCTTGCCAGGGGAGAGTTGCACGTGCGTTTGTCGTGGTCCAGGCTCCCGCACACACTACATTTCCTTTGTGACTTGGGCTTCGCAATGGCAAAACCTGACTGCTTCCTTTTTGACTTTGGCCGCCCCTTCGTTGTAGTCTTGGGAGGGTCTAGTATCATCTTTGTGTTTGAGGACGGAGCTGCATCAGGATGTGGGGGCTGTATGACAAAAGCATGATTTTTTTTGCTAGCATGTATCGTCATAGGCACACTTGCTTGCTGTGTGGCGGGGTGCTGCGCATTAGTGGCACTTGCTTGCTGTGTGTGTGTGGGGGGGGGGGGTTCTCCTGTTGTTGCGCATCGGGGGCGATTTGGTGCTGTGTGGCGGAGTTGTCTTCATTCACCCGTCCCATAGGTATCGGGCAGGGATCCGGTTGTCCTTGAAACGATCCTTTTGCTTCTTCCTTTTCCTTTCTTGCTTTTTTAAGTTGACTATTCTTCATGGTTTCAAGCTCCTCCTTGAAATTATACAGGTGTTTTCTTGCCAATCTGGTTCCATCATCTGTTAGGCAAGCGTCTTTGGCTGATGCCTTAAATTCTTTTAGAATTGACGTATATCGCATGACGCTTTTCCCCTCCTTTGGCATCGACTTCTTAACTGTTGGCTGTTCGAAATCAGGTTGAATAAGATCCTCCTCTGGATCCCAAGTCCACCTCTTTAGGATGTACTTTTCAGGTATCTCATACACCCCAATCTGGTCCATCACTCATAGTATGTGTGCGCACAGTAGTCTGTCACGATCAAACTTGCAGCAAGAACACGAGTATGTCCCTTCATCCATGTTTGCTTGCACATGGTAGTCCCTGTCCCCATATTTTGGTATTATCCCCCGTACTAAGCTGACCTTGAAGGTACCATCATCCAATGTGTCGCATCTGTAGGCTGATTTCACCTTCATCTCCACCTGGAACTTGCAAAACAGGTTATGTGTGTACAGCCCCCGCACCTGCATCTCCAGCGGGTTCATCGAGTACATTTTGGTTTCTTTGTACATTGTTTCCAACTGCTCTTTTGACACGCTAGCCATCACCTTATCCTGTATCGCAGTGTACTATTGTGCGAATTCGACTAGTGAGTTGTTTGGGTTGACATACTTCCTGAGCACAGAGTTAAACCCCTCACTTCTTGCCGTGGTCTGCAAGAACGGGAAAAAAATCATGCATGTAGTATGCCGGGACCCAACACTTCCTGTTTTCCCATAGCCAATGGAAATGCTCATTGTCGGTCTGGCCATACGCTTCCATCATCACCCACCACTTGTGTTCAAACTCCTCAACTGCATTCATAACAGAAACATGGTAACATCAGGTCTTGAAGGGTGGTAACCTTAGTTCAGACAGATTGGTAACTAGAACACCATAGTTGTTGATAATTCTATCACACACAGTTGGTTATTTTAGTTCAAGCATCATGGTAAGTACATTGCACATAGGATGATTTTTTTCCATGACGAATACCACTCGGTGTTTGTAGTACAAGAATCATTTTAACTAACAAAAAACAAAATTCCTTTTAATCACAACTAGTTGGTGATGCAAAGTTATTTTGTAACTAGTGGGGCGTACAACTGAAATGCGTGCAACAAACATGATAGGTTCAGTACATTAAATAATGGAGGTAACTTTAGTGTAATCCTCTGGTAACTTGTCACCTTCTTACATGGTAACTGTTGATCTCATGCATGCGAACTCATTTTGTGTTTAAGGTAGTAAGGGTGGGAAGTAAAATACCAGTCAAGCTGTTGTCAACGCAATCCTTGAATGCCTTGTTTAGTGGCTCATCGTCAGCCATCAGCTTCCCAAGCTTCTCCTGGGCTTTTTCATTATATGCCAGCGGCAATTCCTGTGTACTATCCCGATGAACACCTCATCAATAGCACTCCTCATCGCAAAATCTTGATCTGTTATTATGTTCTTTGGCGCAATTCCACTCATTGCATGCAAGAATGCATTAAACAGCCACACAAAGTTACCAGATAGTTCGTTTCGAACAAATCCACAACCAAACTGGATTGACTGCCCATGGTTATTAATGCCAATGAAGGGCGCACAGGGCATCTTGTACATGTTTGTCATGTATGTTGTGTCAGATGAGATGACATCATTGTATCTAGCATATGCCCTGCGCGACGCACCATCTATCCAGAACAAATTTTCCACTCTGTCCTCGTCATCAAGCTTTATTCTCCAATAGAAATCTGGATCTTGTGCCTTCATATCTTGGAAGCGTGGCGGTACCCCATGCGGAATTTTGCGCTGGTTTGCGATGTCCTTTGTCATGTATGGTACATCTTTAGGAGACCCGTAGAACCATGCCATTAGTTGCATCTGTCTTGCTGTCTCTATGTTGCATCCGTGCAGTATCTTCAAGAAGTCCTGCTCATCCTTGGGAATGTTCCTATGTGATGATAGGAACTTTGTCAGGGACGGCTGTCTGATTAGAGGGTGGTTGTGGTTGTCGTTGAAGTGTGGGTAATGTAAAGGTGGGCCGGACATCCCGACCTCACAACCTTCCCTCTTTTCCTCTTCTTCATGATGCCTTTTGGGTTCTGCACATCCTGTGTCTCCTCCTTGTTTTTTTTTGGCTTGCCGCTTTTCCCACAAACCAAGAGGACTCTGCTTACAGTATCGTCTTTAATTGTTTTCCTGTATTCTAGTCTTATCCCAAACCCATGTCTAAGCGCATATTGCTTGTAGTGATCATAAGCTTCATCATAAGTATCAAACTTCATCGTTTCATCAGGAGGCTTCGGTGTGGAGTAGGCCTCGGTGTTTTTGTCTCCCTGATCAGCATTCACCCCTCCTGTTTCTAGACTTGCTGGCTCGCTAATTGACTGACCAAAGAAGCTTTCTCTCCCCCCTACGCTGCTAGTAGTCGGTTCTTTGCTTGGCTCTCGGACCATTGGATTGCTTCTAGATGTAGCACCTGCAATGTTTTTGAAGATGTTAGTTTGTGTGGTAATTTTGCACACCAAAATGTGTGGTAACTTGCACTCCACTGACCTGGTAAAGTTTGCATGCAGTAAGCTGTTTTGTAGTTGTAAACTGAAAGCATGGTAATTGTAATACAGATTGCATGATAATTTGTATGCAGTGAGTGTGGTAATTGTACCAAATTTCATGGTAATTTGTGTGCATTAAGTTTGTTATTATTTCTTTTTGTGAACTGATGCATGGTAAAGTAACTATTTTGTAGTAAATGTGGTAGTTGTAAACAACATAGTTGGTAATTTCAATTCAATAAGGATGGTAACCTGTATGTGTATAAAAATGTGGTAGCATGGTAAATGTTTACCTTCGTCTGTTTTGTTGATGTTGGCAGAACCAAAGCTTGCTGTGTGTGCATACTCACACTGTTGGTTTGTCCCCACACCACTCATCATGATATCCACATTACCCCCGTTGTCATGCGCCATTTTTTGTGTTGCAGCACCTGCTAGCACATATAATTGCATCCATCAATTCCACACTTCCAAGCAATTTTGATTATTTTTTCACAACAATTATTATTTTGTCCTCTTGTACTGATTACTTCATTTTTTATAATATGTATCATTTTGGGAGCAGCCAGCGTATGAGAGTATGACAGCGATAGTATCTACAACCTCATTTCATCAACATCATTTCTTATCAAACAATTCTGATTGCAACAATGTAAATCAACACATGGTATTCTTGTAGTGTTTTAGCACCTTGGTTCTGTGTGCTCCATGGGCTGATAAGTGTTGGTATAGAGTTTTTCTGGTAAATTCTTATGAATTAGGATGATAACTTGTTCTGTCATGGGTTTGTTGTGTCCTATCTGTTGTTCACATACACTAATGATTCTTCAATAAAAAAAGGATTACGGTGAATAAGTGTTAAAGGATGCTTTTTTTCATTTTTTTATTCTTGTTTTATACTGATTACTCAGTGCATATACTTTGGTAATCTATATTGATTTGAAATGGTAACTCAATTATTAATGAGAAATTTCATACATCGAGGTCTTCCATACATGTAATTTTAACATGCTTCAAAAAAGATAGCTTAATAGAATCATGATGGTAACCTATATGGATTATGATGGTAACTAAATGATGAGGGATGAAAGAACTAATGTAGAATCTGTAGGCTAGGAAAATGGATCACTTTTACCAACTTTTTGGCTTTAAAAAAGGCAACTTAATACAATCTTGTTGGTAACCTGTCTGAATTTGAATGGTAACCCAATTATGATGGAGGAATTCCCCACATGTAGTAAAAGGCCTATCTTTTTCTGCATCTTTTTGGCTTTGTTCTTATCCCGTAGGATTTTTTGCCTTGATTTTCTTGGTATGAAATGAAAATGCAGGATGTGTATGGAGTTTGAATCACTTACCTCCTTGATTTTTTGCCTGATTATGGCGACATTTAGACGAACTGGGGTAATTGGTCCCGTAGCATGTGGTAACCCTTGTGATGATGATGTGGTAAACCAGGCCCTCTCTCAAATCCTTGTGTTTGGGAGTTTTTTGGTGGGTTTCTTTGGTGGATCAGATCGGGGGCGCAGGTCGTCGGCGATGGAGGCGCGTCAGGGAGAGAGGAGAACAGATCGGGGGCAGGTGGCTTTCTTGCGATGGAGGTAAGAAACTGGGGTTTTGGGGTGGTAAGTCACGTGGGAGGACAAGGTGGGCCAGAGGGGCTGTTTTTTGTCTTGGGCCTCATGCGCTGCGCGTGCTGGGCCTTACGAAGGAAGGCTTGGTCATCGTGGGTTGCTCTGGCGAAGCGGGTCGCGTGGGAGGGAGGTGGGTGACGATCGTGCAGATCTAATGCTTAATGTCCAGTCGACTGGACGTTAGTCGCGTCCATAATTAAATCTTTTTTCAAGCAACATCCAACCAGCTTGCATTCAACCGCACCAACACCAATGAATCGCCTACAAACGAGTCCTGCTATGCAGACGATGCTTTTCTCACGATTCATGCACGATACTTCACATCCAGCCATGAGCCATCTACTCATAGAATAAAGTGCAACACATCCATCTGATTTTCAATTGTGCATGAATCGTGCATGTAGTGTCGGGTGTGGAGCAGTTTCGCCCACAAAATCAGTACGAGCCAAAGCTAGTAATGCACAAGGAAATTAACCATGTGCCCGCCTCATGCATTTTGTGATGATGGTATATTATGTTCTTATTTTCAAAATTTAAGCAATTGACTTGGCCTATGTCTAGAGTCTCAATTTTTAATACTGAATTTTATCTTTACAACTTCGGGTCCTTCTACTATTGCTGATGAAGAAATGATGGTGCTCAAAGAAAGAAGTTGTCATTAATAAGGTACCAGCTTTTGCAATGATGCACTTCGTTAAATTATTTATTACATGTTTTTTTTATCAAATTTGCTCTCGTAGTGAAAATGAAGTATCATTCGAATTGTGAATCTGTGGTGTACTTGTAAGATGCATCAGTACGTGTGGTATACTAGTATAGGCGCTATTTATAGCCGTTTAATTTTAGCCCTAGGCTTTACGAAATCCTGTCTCCGCCTATGGCTGGCGTACAACCTGGGTTCAAAATGGGGGCAGGAGTGAATTCGGTCTAGGGAAGGGTAATTCCTTGATTTTGATGAGTT
Source organism: Thinopyrum elongatum (assembly GCA_011799875.1). Taxonomy (NCBI): domain Eukaryota; kingdom Viridiplantae; phylum Streptophyta; class Magnoliopsida; order Poales; family Poaceae; genus Thinopyrum; species Thinopyrum elongatum. The sequence goes on from CM022297.1 coordinate 266,975,038, forward strand.
TAATTGTGGGGAAAGAACGGCCCAGTTCGAAGACATGGACTTTCTACTAGCGAACTTAAATGCTCCCACATAAACAGCAAAATGATTTTTTTTACTAAAGAAACAAAAAATCTGAAAAAAATTCGCAAGAAAAATTGGCGAATTGTGTACATACAAACAAGATTTTGTGACGATTTTTTTTCCTAAATGCTCCCGGAAAAAAGTCGATACTCAAAAGGGTCATTTTTTAAAGCATTTTGGAGCATTGCTTTTGTTTTTATGCCCAGAACATCAGGAATGTTTTTACTTCACGAATATTTTCACGTATGTAGACAATTCATCAATGCTTATTGTCAAAAAAGTATTTTTTTTACCTTTTTTATTTTACTGTTCATCATGGGTGCATTTGAGCTAGCAAGCAAAAGAACACTTTCGCCAGTTGGGTTGATTGTTTTTGTCCTATTTTGGTGTTGTGTAATGAGGGCAATTTGGTTCACGGAATAAAAATTGACAAGGTAATTGGGACTTTGATCATAGGTTGTAACCCAATGATGGCTGTGTCACAAGAGGCATCAGATTTAGATTCAGGGTCAAATTGGGAAGAAAAATATTTCTATATGGCCAAATAGGTAAGAAAAATTTTAAACAGAGCCAAATAATGAATTCTTTCATTAGCTTTTGCATGCCATTGATGGCTTGAAATAAGATTTAAGGTGTTTTTTCCTCTTTTGTTTAGCTTGAGATGTATAATGTTAGATAAAACGAGAAATAAACGAGACACGAGAGACACAGATTTTTACGTGGAAACCCTTGCGGGAGAAAACCACGGACACACGAAGGCGCAATCACTATGAGGAAGGAGTATTACAATCACGAGATGACAGACCGTCTTAGGTGCGACTACATCGGGTATATATGAGGGGCAACACATAAGAGTCCTTGTAGGACAAGTAAACGAGTTGTACTCGTACGCGTCAGTACCAACGCAAAGCCCACACCGTTTGTACTACGTCTAGTCCAATATGGTAGAATTTTGATCACAATTCAACAATCTCCACCTTGAGCCAAAATCACTCCAGTAGTCAAAGAAAGTAAATAAATCCATCCAAATCAGCATAAACACCTTGTGCGTCAAAGTCCATAGGACTAGTGAGAAATACCAACTAAGGCTGAGCAAAACTCAAACTTATTGGTAGGAACTGGCTTTGTCATCATATCAGCTGGATTATCATGAGTACTTAGCATACCTTCAAATCACCTTCAGCAACAACATCTGGAATATAGTGATATCTGACATCAATGTGCTTTGTTCTCTCATGATACATTAGATTCTTTGTAAGATATATAGCACTTTGACTGTCACTAAATACGGTAGGGCAAGATGAATCTCCACAAAGCTCAGCGTACAAACCTCTCAACCAGATAGCTTCTTTGCATGCCTCAGAAATAGCCATATACTCGGCATCAGTAGTGGAACAAGCCACAATAGACTGCAAAGTTGCTCTCCAACTCACAGCACAATCACCAATGGTGAAAACATAACCTGTGAGCGATCTTCTCTTATCCAAATCACCAGCAAAATTAGAATCAACAAAACCAACAAGTCCATCTCCAGTTTTTCTAAACTGTAAATAAGCATTAGAAGTACCTCTCAAGTATCTGAAAATCCACTGAACTGCTTTCCAATGCTCTTTTCCAGGATTAGCCATGTATCTACTGACAATACTCAATGCATAAGATAAATCCGGACGAGAACAAACCATGTCATACATAAGTGAACCAACTGCACTCGAATAGGGAACTCTAGACATGTACTCAATATCTGCATCTGACTTAGGACATAAAGCTGATGATAATTTGAAGTGTGTAGCTAATGGAGTACTTATTGGCTTGGCATTATGCATATTAAAACGACGAAGAACTTTATCAATATATCCCTTCTGACTTAGATATACTTTTCCAGATGGCCTATCTCTGGATATTTCCATGCCAAGTATTTTCTTTGCTGCACCCAAATCCTTCATCTCAAATTCATTACTCAATTGCTTCTTTAGTTCATCAATATCTGACATACTCTTTGCTGCAATTAGCATATCATCAACATAAAGGAGCAAATAAATAGTTGAACCATTGACAGTTTTCAAATAAACACAACTATCATAATTAGACCTTTTGAAACCTTGAGAGAGCATAAAGGTGTCAAATCTCTTGTACCACTGTCTAGGGGATTGCTTCAATCCATAAAGAGATTTATTTAACTTACAGACAAGCTTTTCTTTTCCAGGAATAACGAAACCTTCAGGTTGTTCCATATAAATATCCTCTTCTAATTCTCCATGTAAAAATGCAGTTTTAATATCCAATTGTTCAAGCTCAAAATCATGCATGGCAACAATACTGAGTAAAGTGCGAATAGAGCTATGCTTCACAACAGGAGAAAATACCTCATTATAGTCAATACCTGGAATCTGACTATAACCTTTAGCAACTAACCTTGCTTTATATCTTGTCTCATCATTAGGAGAAACACCTTCTTTTCTCTTGAAAACCCACTTGCAACGAATAGGTTTCTTCTCTCTAGGTAATTTTACTAAATCGCAAGTGCCATTCTTTTCAAGTGATTCCATCTCATCATGCATAGCGGTCATCCACTTATTACTATCACCAGAAATAATAGCCTTGGAATATGAAGAAGGCTCAGCATTACCTTCAATTTCTTCTGCAATAGATAAAGCAAAAGAAACAATATTGCACTCTTCAATTAACCTGTCAGTTTTATTAATACCCCGCCTAACTCTGTCACATGCGAGATTCCAACTGGATGGAACAATAGGCTGATTTGGAGTGGGAGTGACATGTTCATCATCAATGACGGGTTCATCATGTGCATCAACATTTTTCTTACCGGATGTATCACCTGAATCAATAACATGCTCCACCTGAACAGTAGGCTGTTGTTCACTCTCAACAGGAACGTTAGTAGATGGAACATCATGTAACATAGCAGTTTCATTAAAGATAACATTTCTGCTAATAACAACCTTCTGGGTTTCAGGATTCCACAATTTAAAACCTTTAACACCAGACTTATAACCAGGAAAGATGCACTTAACAGCCCTAGGCTCCAACTTTCCATTATCAACATGAGCATAAGCAGTGCAACCAAAAACTCTCAGTTGTGAATAATCAGCAGGTGAACCAAACCATACCTCAATTGGAGTTTTCTTATTAAGAGCAATAGATGGTGAATGGTTAATGAGATAACAAGCAGTGGAAGCGGCCTCAGCCAAAAAACGCCTATGCAAATCTGCATTGGACAACATGCAACGGGCTCTGGAAATAATGGTCCTATTCATACGCTCAGCAACACCGTTTTGTTGAGGAGTATAAGGAACGGTGTAGTGTCTGACAATGCCTTCAGACTTGCAATAATTCTTAAATTGCTTAGAACAAAATTCCATACCATTATCAGTGCGAAGTATTTTTACCTTCTTTTCAGTCTGCCTCTCAATCATAATCTTCCGCTCCTTAAATGCTGAGAATGCTTCATATTTATGCTTCAAGAAATAAGGCCAAACTTTTCTCGAATAATCATCAATAATAGTCAGCATGTAACTAGCACCACCTAGTGACTTTCTGCGAGATGGTCCCCATAAATCAGAATGAACATAATCAAGAATACCTTCGGTTGTATGAGTCGAAGTGTTGAACTTCACCCTCTCGTGCTTGCCGAAGATACAATGCTCACAAAATTTCAATTTACCAGGTTCATATCCATCAAGAAGACCTCTCTTATTTAACTCTGTCAAACCAAGTTCACTCATATGTCCAAGACGCATATGCCAAAGGTTAGCAGCATCACAATCAGAATTCTTTGAAATAACTGGAGTAGCGTTACCTGAAACGGTAGAACCTCGAAGGTAATAAAGACCATTGGTCGAACTTAAGTCACCTTTCATCACAATAAGGGAACCTTTGGTGACTTTCAAAATGCTATCTCCACCTGAATACTTGTACCCCTTTGCATCAAGGGCACTCATAGAGATAAGATTTCTCTTCATCTTCGGAATATACCAAACATCTGTCAAAGTTCTGATTGTGCCATCAAACATCTTGACTCGAATAGAACCTATGCCTTCAATCTTGCATGATGAATTATCAAAACCCAAAACGGAACCAACAGCAGTAGTAGAATCAAAAGTATTATACCAATCTCTATGCGGGCACATATGAAAAGTGCATGTAGTGTCAAGTACCCACTCATCATTGGTCTCAGCACATCCAGCAATAACGACAAGAGCATCATCGGAACTATCATCATGAGCAACATTAGCAGAATTTTCACCTTGTTTGTTACCTTTCCTCTTTTCTTTCTTCTGCAACTTGAAACACTCAGAGATGTCATGCCTGTCTCTCTTGCAATATCTGCAATATTTTTTGTCTCTGGATTGCGACCGACCCCTGTAACCGTTCTTACTTTTGCCTCTGTTTTCATTATGTGAGTTCTTCTCCTTTGTCCTGCCACGAATAGATAATCCCTCGGCCTGGGATGAACTTGAACCATCATGAGGCACCATTAGTTTCATCTTCTCCTTAGAGTTCAAAGCTTCATAAACTTCGTTAAGCGTGAGAGTGTCACGACTGTATAATATGGTGTCTCGAAAATTGGTATAAGAACTTGGCAGTGAACAAAGTAACATTAAAGCAGTATCTTCCTCTTCATACTTAACCTCCATTGCAGTTAGATCAGATATGATCTCTTTAAATTCTGAAATATGATTCAAAACATTACCTCCCTCGGGTAACCTGTGCAGGAATAATTTTTGCTTCAGATGCATCTTGCTTGTAAGATCTTTAGTCATGCAAATGCCTTCTAGCTTTATCCATAGAGCGGCGGCAGTTTTCTCGCTCGAAACCCCTGCAAAATATTATTATGCAAATGGAGTTGAATTTGTGACAATGACTTACGATCCCTTCTTTTCTCCTCGTCAGTCCAGTCCTGAATTCTTTGCTTGCCAAAACTATCCAGTGCTTCATCATAGTCGGTCTGTGCCAACCACGCCCACATCTTGACTTGCCATAGGATAAACCTTGTGTCACGGTCCAGCAACGGAAGATCGTACTTCATGAATGCCATGAGTAGATTAAATCTGTGTATACAAAGTAGTGCAAGCCGGTAGAATTTTTTTTTGACAGAATTTAGTATACGGAGGAAACAGAATAAGATAAATAGCACCTGGTAGTTTGAGTGGGAGACCAAAAAACTATAGCTTGACGTGACAAGTACTAGTAGCCGGTGATCAAAGTACTAGTTCTTGATCGGGGATTAAAGCACAAAACAAATCTGCTTAGCTTCACGTGAAGGTCCTTGGGACTCTAAGCAGCAGCAGATCACGCGTGGACCCGTACGCAAGCGACGGCAGCATCAACCTGTGTAATCTCCTCGAGCAGCAGCGGAACTCGGCGACTTGCGCTTGTATGCGTAGCAGCAGTAACTTGCGGATCGGAAAAGAACGGCTGCAACCGAGCGATTTGTACGCGTAAGTACGAACAGAACTTCTGTCGGTCTCGACAAATCGATCTGGCTTCGGATCGCCAGGTCGCGTCGGCGGCGCACCCTAATTTCTGTCGTCTCAAATCTCCTATCTGTACCTTAGCTCTGTATACCATTTGTCAGATAAAACGAGAAATAAACGAGACACGAGAGACACGGATTTTTACGTGAAAACCCTTACGGTAGAAAACCACGGACGCATGAAGGCGCAATCATTATGAGGAAGAAGTATTACAAGCACGAGACGACATACCGTCTTAGGTGCGACTACATGGGGTATATACGAGGGGCAACACATAAGAGTCCTTGTAGGACAAGTAAACGAGTTGTACTCGTACGCGTCAGTACCAACGCAAAGCCCACACCGTTTGTACTACGTCTAGTCCAATACGATAGAATTTGGATCACAATTCAACATATACATTGTTAGCTTGAGAGAGAATCAAATTATTTGAAGGGGTCAAAGAAACAAAACGCATAGATCACATAGACATTGTTAGCTCGAGAGAGAATCAAGTTATTTGAAGGGATCAAAGAAACAAAATGCATAAACCACATAGACATTGTTAGCGGGAAAAAGAAGGGATCAAAACAACAAAACATAGAGGCCAACTGTCCAGGGCTTGAAATTCTGAATTGTTTTTTATTTTTGAGAATTTGAAATTCTGAATTTTGTAACATAAAGTACTGAAATTCGGCATTTGGGCCGAGCATTCGGGTTTGTCACCGGCCTAGGCTTGTGCTTGAGAAAAGAGTATTTTTCTACGCTTTGGACAGGGCTCGTCTTTCAAAGGTCAGGCTTTTGCAACCGCAAAAAAAAAAAGGTCAGGCTTTTGCATGTCCAGCCCAGACACCCACCCCCTCTCCCCAGTCCCTACCCACACAAATGCTCCGAAATTTTATCTAAGTCGATTTACTGAACTCAGATTTTCCTTAATCAGATTGAGCTTACATATTACTGCATGCATACATTGTAAGTAGGAAATAGGCGAACCAACCTATAGTTGGATGGTTAGAGGGACTGTGGTATTCCCAGCCCACCAGGGTTTAAGTCCTGGTGCTCGCATTTATTTCTGAATTTATTTCAGGATTTTCGGCGATGCACATTCAGTGTGAGGAGACGTTCCCATCGTCGACGAGGTGCCTACGGTGACTTCGTAAATTTCAAGATGATATGCCGACTCAGTTTTTCAGAGGTGCTCATAGAGATAGGGTGTGCGTGTGTGTGTTTATAGTGATGAGTGTATGCGCGTGTATATGAGCGATTGCGTCTGTACTGTGTTAAAAAAAATAGGAAATAGGAAACTCCTTTCAAACAGTCGGATGTAAACATCCGTGTCGCCAGCCGCCTCGTCTTTCAACCACGTGTCCAGGTTGAGGGGCCACTGTTTGGGTCCATTTTCCTGCGCACGCGCCGCGAAGCCAACTTGCCGGTGCCGCTCGCTCCGTGTTGCGCGTGGGTTTCTTCTCCTGGCTATGCCTACTGCTGCTGCTGCCACCGGTACTGACTTGTTTTTTTTTTTTGCTAGATCTGACTTGTTATTTCTAGTAGTACTACCAGCTAGTTGATATAATACTCACAAAAACAGCTGCTTTTTTTAACTCACAAGATATTGTATTAGTAGCAGTGTATTTAACAACAGTAAGAGTAACCACAATACGGCGACTCAAACGAATGCGCGTTTATTTGTTTGGATCGGCAAAGCGGACGGACGCGTCTACTTTTTGATTTGGGTCAGCCGGTGCGCCCAACAAGTAACAGACCCATATATTTTTTCACGTAAAAAAAAACTTTCAAAAGCACGTTGCCGAAATAACCATAATTAAACATAAATATTCAGTCAACCACTGGCCAAAGTCCACTTAAACATTAAAAAAAGTCCACGCCCGCACGCTGCCCTAGGCCTCGCCCTTGCCATTGCCCTTGCCGTCGCCGGTGAGGTCGATGAAGGTGGGCAGCGGACCAACCCACCCGAACGCGCTCTGCCACGCTGCCAAGGCAGCTTCCTCCGGCATTTGCTGCGGCGGTGGCATTGTGGCGCCGGCGCGGCTGGCGCGCTCCTTCTCCTCCTCCTCGCGTGCCCACAACATCTGCCGCTCGCCATCGGCCTGCTCCTCTGCGAACCAGTGCGCCTTCCAGCGCTCCAGGTGGGCCGCCTCCTCCTCCGGCGTCGTGATGTAGTGGACGGGAGGCACGCTCACCCACTCGCGGAGCCCGCCGGTCCACGTGTAGGACTCCTCGGGCCAAGCAGGCGGTGGCGGCGACCGCTTGCGCGCGGGCGTGGGCTCGAGGACAGGCGGCGAGGGGCGCGGGGGGGGGGGGGGGAAGGCGTCTACAACACCAGCATCCCCATTGCAACAAGTCACGCATGATACTAGAAGGTGTAATTGTTACGAAGGCTGGCCAACATTGCAACTATTGGACATATGATGTCGCCACGCCCGTTGCAGAAGTCATAGGTACGACACTGCAAAGTCGGGGCGCTGTGCTACAAGGCTAGTCAGCTATCGGACATGTAATGCTACAAGTTGAACGCATGTCGTTGCACAGCCAGTCGTCGTGTTGCAAGGTCGGCCAACATTGCGGCTACCGGACACGTGACATTGCAAGTCCGACGCATAATGTTGCAAAGCCACTTCGCCATGCTGCGGGACGTCGAGCATTGCGACAGCCGGATGCTACGGGTCGGCCGCCCGTTGCTGCAAGTCGGCGCGATGCTGCGTCTATCGGACACGTGATCTTTGTGGGGGTGGACCACCCACCTTTTGCAATTCGGCATGATGCTGCGAGGCCGGTCAGCATTGCGGCTACTGGGCATGTGACGCTGCAAGTCGTAAGCGACGTTGCAAAGCCGGTCGTCGTGCTACAAGGCCCGCCAGTGTTAGAACTATCAGAAGTGTGGCGCGGTAGTCGAGTGCGTGATGCTGCACAGCCACGTGGTCGTGCTTTAAGGCCAACTAGCCTGTGGCTGCCGAACGCGTGATGCTGGGGTCGGGCACATGTTGTTGCAAGTCGGCAGACGCTGCGTCTATCAGAGATGTTACACTGCAAGTCGGCCACCCAATGCTGCAAGCCACGACGACCGTCAACATTGTGACCAGTGGCGGAGCTAGCGAGATATTACTGAGGGGGCAAATAGCCAAATATAATTGTGTGGAGGGGCCAAATATTGTATTTATCTTAATTTGTGTCATTCTAAACAGTGTTTCTTCCCAAAATATTCATGGACTGGGGGGGCCATGGCACCTGCAGCACACCACATAGCTCCGCCAGTGATTGTGACGCATGCTTCGATGGCCACGACGACAATATTTGGACAACCAAAACATCGACAACCTTCGATGTGTGTCTCAACATCATACGTGCCACGAGAGCGTCGATGGCCGCAGCGATGCATCGACGGCCATGACGGCGAGGCGTACATGCTGCGACGGTGTTGACGGCCACAACGATGCTTTGGCGGCCATGACAACATTGCTTGGACGACCACTACGACAATGTTTCGACGGCCACGATGTCAACAACCGTCGACGCTGCAATGCGTGCTTCAACAGCCGCGGTGATGCTTCGACCGTCATGACGACGAGGTGTATGTGCTGCAACTGCGTCGGCAGTTGCCGTGATGCTTTGACAACCACGATCATGAGGCATGCTGTAACAGCGTCGACAAAACGATGATGCTCTCTGGGCGGCGGTGCTCTGGGCCGTAGCCCACCGATGCTGCAAGTAGTGCTGCGACTTAGACGATGATGCTTCAAATAGCGCTGCGAGACGACCGACCGACGATGCTGACGGGGTTGCGACGAGCTCATGAACAGTATTGTGAGTCCGCTGGCAAATTAAGCTAGAACTCCAAGGCTGCGCGATGTTGCCACAGCAGCCGACCGGATGCTACGAGCGTGGGCGAAAGAGCTAAGACGACGTTCAACATTGATGCTTTCAAGCATTCCGCAAGGCTGCGGTGTTTCTCGTCTGCATGGTGTGCGTGCACAGGTTGTAAAGGAGCGGACGTGTGAGGCGTACAAGGCAAATCGATCAACGGTTACACACGTCCTAATCTAACGGCTATCAAGCCGACTGCAGCCTGGCTCGCTACAGGCGGATGGCGCCTAGCGCGCGCCTCATATGATCACAGTTCTCCCGCGCGATCTACAGAAAGAAAACCTCGTTTATTAGAAACAGAAAAACAGAGCAGACATTGCAGTTTGCGGATGCCCCCAGCTGCCGTGCGCGCGCACGCGCAGCCAATTATTCAGCGGCCGATGGATCGACGAGGTTAATTCAGGCGTCGGACCATGTGACGGTCACCTCGCCGACGTTGGTGTCGAGCCCGAGCGCCTTCCACACGGCTTTGGAGGTGTCGACGATGTTGTTCTTGCAGCCGCGCCGGGAGTCGCACTCGTCCACCACCATGGCCTCCACGCTTCGCCCGGTGCCCGCGCTCGTGATGCGGATCATCCTAAAGCACCGGGCCCCGCCCTGGTACCACCCCGTCGACAGCGCCACCAGCATGTCGTTGTCGCTGTGGTACTTGCCATCGCACTCCGCCGGCCCGCCGCCGTCCTCGCCGGGCTCGAACCCGTTGACTGTCATCACCGCCGGCATGCCGGAGAGCTTCGACGTCGAAACGGCCGGCGACGAGCGGGCGACGGTGCCGGTTGATGCCTGCAGCAGGACTAAAAGCATGGCCAGGGCTGCGAGCTTAGCGTACGCCATTGCTAAGCCTTAGTAAGTTCCTTCTCGCTTAGGCTTGCGTGCGCTACACTTGCTCGATCGTGGGCTGCTTATGGCGTTCGATTGGAGCGGTTTATATAGACAACCATCGTTGTCTTTCTTGTATTGGTTCTTGTTTCAGAACTGCGTCACTAGCTTATTCCGATTCTGTTTTTTTTTTACCGTCGATCGGCGTGCTCGAAATGGGATTAATTAACGGCTTGTTTTGGGGCAACTACTTCTCCTTGTGTAGTAGTACAAACGAAAACGATGCGTTTGGATTTGATGGTGTCGCTAAGTGCTATAGCGGTAATACCCGAGCGAATGGCAACTAAGCAGGTCGCCCGTGGCGGAGTTGATAGTGATTCTATTACTCCCTGTAAGACAAAATTTACTTCTAGAATGAGCATCAGTATTCACTAGTAAGTATGCAGCTCTGTTAATATAATCAATTACTCCGGATAAACTGGAGTAGAATGCAACTTACGGAAGTTCAGGCATCTACAAAATGGTTATAAATATGAGCATCTCTAGTATATGGCTCAACCAGTAGCACTGTAACATCGCTGGCTACGCCACTCCCTCTCAGCTGTTAGCTAGCTAACTTTCATTAATATATATGAAATCTACAAATTACAAGAACTGAAAGAAAAAAAAAATTAACCAATGCCAGCTCTAGGGAAATCCAACTAGCTTATAAAATCCGCCAAGGTGCACATCAATCGAGACTCTCAAGTCTCCGTAGTATGAATAATACTACACCTACGAAGGGATTTACAAAGGCTTACGTAACTTTCCATCACCACCCCCCCTGATTTCTAGGGGTGTCGCCTGAAATTCTAAATTGGGTCAGTCGAATCAATCTTTGTCCTTGATCTCTGATCTGACGGCCGCCAACCGTTTTCCTGAAAAACGGATCACACAGTCGCATGTCTTCTTCCTCCCGACGCCTTCTTCCCCCAACCACCCCCACGGACCACCAACTGAACCGCAAGCCACCATCGCCTGCGGCGCTCCAACGCCAGCCTGGCCGCCCCGCCCCGCCCTCCCCTCAACCGCCGCCCACCGCCGTCATGCCACCGCCCTCGGCCATCCTTCTAGCCCCGGCCATGGCCTTTTTTCCGGCGAACATGCACCACCCCCACACCCCTGAGATAGTGGGGTCGCCCGCCACCCTAAGATAGACCTAGAGGGCTTCTCCGGCGAGCTCCTTCCTTCCCTCCGGCAAGCTCCTTCCTTCCCTCAGGCGAGCTTCTTCCTGCCCTCCGGCTGCTCTTCCTTCACTCGAAAATCGACTAGCCCAAATTGCAAATTAGGGCGACTTACATCTAGCTATCGTGTTCTTGAAAAGGAGATGGTGTCCCAGGAAGCTAGGGCAAAGGGGCAACTACAAAATAGGTGAAGAGCGGTTTCTTCTAATGGATCAAGACAAAGCTCATTACTCCTATAAATGATTAATCAAAGTTAGTAATTCTTTGCAACCTGGTACATATTAACAAATGGCTTACCAATGTATCTGCTTCAATAAATAATTCTAACCTTTTCTTTTAATTAAAAACAATAATTCATCTCAATTTTAAAATATGGTTTGAAATAATTTCTAATATGTAGGTGATTTCAAAACGGACTATGTTACACGTACCTTAGTGAACAAGATGCAGTTTATTCGTAATGCGGGATTCCACCGGCAACAATCAAAGCACGTCATCCGGTTCATTGAAAGTCTTGCATTCCTTTGTGTCTGTTTCAATGTTGTATTCTAACTAGGGATAGGCGTGTCTCTTGTTCATACATTGAACAGATCCAACTATGTGAAGAAAATGCTGATACGAACTTGTCTATATTAATTTTATAGATTTGTATTCTATATCATTCATAAGTGTTCCTTCAAACAAAAAAAATTGTTTGCCCTTCTTCCAGCAGAATTGCCTCGTCAAGTTTTTCCTGGACTCATGCCGGTACGAGGTCTCATCACACTTGGAATCGGTGAATCAATGAAACTTGTGTCAACCTACTGCATTTGTCGTAGAAGTGGACGCATTACCATTAGTAGTTGGACACATAAACTGAAAGTCCGTCCAAATTTGAAGATTTGGGACAATGTTATGTTCATGCTCTATGAAGGCACTGTAGGTATTTTCCTCTTCTTCGAACAAATGCCATGACGAATCTCATTTCACGATATATTTATCTATTTTACAATATTTGGTCAGATGTTTTAGTTAATTATTGTAGAATTATTACTGCTGAGCTAAATGAGTGTCCCAATGTTGTTAAGTACTGAATGTTAACTAATGTATTAAGATAATCTCATTATCTGCGATAACGTGAACTACTCACTTGATGTGATAAGAACCTATGCCATCTTTTCCCAAGATGGTTGGAATACGTCATTCGTGCATATTATGAGAGTCATTCCACTTTTATTGCTTCACGCAAGCATCTACAAGTTTTCTAACTTATATTATCTCTGATCACCTTTGAACGTTTTCATCCTGTGTTGCCATCTTAAGTACAATCACAAATCTACCGCTTGTTCTCACATTTTCCTACTCTTTTGTTTTCTGTTATCAGTGTTTGTCATTTCAAACCTTTCAGCTTTCAGTACTACGAAAAGGATTATAAGTACTCTAGAACTAGTGGTGCATGCAGGAATGTACCCGCCATAACTAATTTGCAAAAGTTACAATGCCAGTAAATATCTGCTAAAAATCAGCAATGGCAGAGACTCCATAGTAACGCGGCAACTATGCTTTGACGAAATAACCTTTGAGATGGAAACAACAGTGGTAGGGGAATGAATGTGCCCACTATTGCTTATTTACATGACAGTGCCACGCTTTGGTAGGACACGCCACTAGCATGTCTTGGTTACACGCGGTTGCTTTCTCAAAACATTCCAAATTTACGAATGGTGGCACCACATAGCTCACAACACAGGTCTTCTACGCAATGAATGCACATTTACATATCATGTTTATTAAGCGAGAGTATGTTTGCAAACTATGTTAAACCAAAGAGGGCTTTGCCACTCTTAGTGGTTTGAAAATCAATCCATGCTTGAAAAGAAACATACACAAAATGTTATAAAATATGAGCATTGGAGCTCCAGTCGTTTGTATTAATCTTTCAAAAAATTGAACCTGAAATGATGTTGTAAATGGAGTTGGTTGTAGAAGGTGGTGGTTTCAACTGTAAACCTTGATACTTGCTTGTCCGGTGTCCGGTTTCTATACAATGTGCATCTACATTTTACCACACATACAAGGGTCCTATCAAGACAAATGCAAACTTTCATCAAGTTCCAAACTCATTTGCATGCTATGTTAAATCCAAGACTTTTTTTGCCTTTTTATGGTACCAAAATCAGTTACTGATTCAAATATAGCAAGAAGCTCAAAATGTTATAAAATTTCAGGATGGGAATTAGAACTCACTGTATTAACCATAGAAAAAAAATCAACTTTAAATGATGTAAAAAATGAGTTAATGATGTATAAGACCACACATCAATCGTAGACATCCGCAAAAACTAATCGAATATACATCTCAAATAGTATTTCTTTTCCGAGAGATAATCAAAATCATACCCTTGCCCTTCGTTTTATCCTTGCCGGGGGCGGCCATCCTCCTTTGCCCCTAGCATCTACCATCGAGCGCGACAGCATCCCCCTATTATCCAGGCCTATAGTTGTCTTATCGCCATGGCCTCATCATCCAACAACGCAGGACTCACCCCGCCGCCACCGGCAAACTCCTCCTCCACGGGCACTCCCCCCGTGTCCGCCTCCTCGCGCTTCAGTGGCTTCAATCTGCAAGTAACCCGCAACTCTTTCATAGCCTCCTAAGAAATCACTAAATTAACTTTCACACTTCAAAACCTTGGGTTCACTTTTGGGGGGTCATGCCAAATTATTGGGGGCTGCAGGATGTAGTTAGATGCTTCTGATATGTTAGTATGTGTATGCCTAAAATTGAGCAGCTAAAACCGCTTATGTTACTATGAAGAGTGGTGCATATTACAAACAAATTAAGACTTCAGAAATCTGAGTCGCCAATTGAGATCCGCAAACGGTTCTAGTCAATTAATAACCCACAATATAGGGGATCGCAACAGTTTTCGAGGGTGGAATGTTCAACCCAAATTTATTGATTCGACACAAGGGGAGCCAAAAAATATTTTCAAGTATTACCAGTTGAGTTATAAATTCAACCACACCTTGAGAACTAAATATCCGCAGCAGAGTGATCAGTAGAACAGTAGTATGATAGTTTGATAGTAGTGGTAACAATAGCAATAGTAATGGTAACAGTAACAATAGTGATTGTAACAGCAGCAGCAACAGCGGTAGTAACTTAGCAAGATCAATATGCGAAAGTTGTAGGCATTGGATCAGTGATGGATAATTATGTTAGATGACATTCATCATGTAACAGTCACAACCTAGAGCGACACAGAACTAGCTCCAGTTCATCAATGTAATGTAGGCATGTATTCCGTATATAGTCATATGTGCTTATGATAAGAACTTGCATGACATCTTTTGTCCTACCCTCCGGTGGCAGCGGGGTCCATCAGGAAACTAAGGGACATTAAGGCCTCCTTTCAATAGAGAACCGGAACAAAGCATTAACACATAGTGAATACATGAACTCCTCAAACTACGGTAATCACCGGAAAGAATCCCAATTGTTGTCACCTTGGGTATGTGGATCATAACACGTAATAGGTGCGTATAACTTGCAAGATAGGATCAAGAAATCAAATGCATTCATGAAAACATAAAGGGTTCAGATCTGAAATCATGGCACTCGGGCCCTAGTGACAAGCATTAAGCATAGCAAAGTCATAGCAACATCAATCTCAGAACATAGTGGATACTAGGGATCAAGCCCTAACAAAACTAACTCGATTACCTGATAAATCTCATCCAACTCATCATTGTCCAGCAAGCCTACGAAGGAATTACTCACTCCCGGTGGTGAGCATCATGAAATTGGTGATGAAGAAGGGTTGGTGATGACGATGGCGACGAATCCCCCTCTTCGAAGCCCTTGACGGACTCCAGATCTGGCCTCCCGATGAAAAACAAGAGGTGGCGGCGGCTTCGTATCGTAAAACGCGATGAAACTTCTTCTCTTATTTTTTTCTCAGGAAAGGATTTTATATGTATGCACTAAATGCATGGTAAATGCAAAAAATGGCTTAAATATTAGGAAACAAGACCTGAAATGCACTAGAAAATCAACCTAGGGTATAATGGTGATTGTGTACCATGGAAAAAAATTCGAGGTGAAACGATGAACTCACGTCTTCATTTCAAAACTAGCACGTCTTCATTTCAAACGAAATTATGTTGTTTGTGAAGACGGGCGCTTAGAGGCAACCGTTTGCATAGGCCTTTCCGCGCGGCGACCGGCGATCTTTTTCACTTTTTTCACGGAAGCCGCCAACATCCCCCCACCGCCTACCCCCGTTTCACTAAATAGTCCGCATATTCCACCTAATATCCATCGCCAGCTACCCCCTCCCCCAGATCCACACCAGAACCCTCTCCGGCACCGGCGTGCTCAACCCGGCCGTGCCCCCGCTCTTCGGTGTCAACCCTACCTCCACTGCCGTTCCCAACACGCGGCTGCCCGCGCCTTGCCGTCTTCGTTTGCTCGCCTGCCTCCTTCGAGCATATCAATCATGTAACCCTCGCCTCTCCTGTGGTCCTGCCGGGTTTTTACAAAAACCTGGTAGTTACTGCTCTCCCGCGGTGAGGCATATTTCCTCGCAATCCCTCTTCCTATTTCGTTCGATGTGTTCCCAAATTGGCTATAAAATAATGGAGAGCGTATATATATACATTATCTACCTTCCTAACTAGTACATATAAGCTGTATTTGTTCCAATTAGTTATTGTCCAATCGTGGGCGCTCGAGTCAGAGAAAGTTAACAAATTAGCCGTACATTTTCAAAATTATAGCATGACATGTTTAGACAGCTTGCTACCAAGTTGTTAGCTTATCCTCCTTTCCTGAGTTTCGCATGTGTTCTCTATAGATGTCGAGTAGCAGCGACAACACTCATGCTTCAGGTGATGCATCTTCATCTGAGTCCGACAACCCTAGGTCTCCAGCAGATGGTCAGGGATCAAGTAATCTGGAACGTGATAGAGTTGTCGCAATCACCCTTCTGGTCAGGACACGAAAGAACGCTCTAAGAAAGCCCACACACCAGCCTAAAGGTGTATATGAAGTAATCGACATCGATTTAAAGTCTTGGGATCGACCTAAACCAAATAAAGCACGCACGAGGTTCAGGAGTGTGTGTTGATTTGTTGGCAGGGCAAAGCTCAACATCAATCTGCCGAGGTTTCGAAAGGCTGACATAGAAACACGATAGAGGATAGTCCGGGAGATCATGGATCACTTCTATGTTCCAGAGCAGTGGAGAATGTAGGTGGAACACGCTGCACTGAAGAAGGCCAGGGATGCTTGGATAAACTGGAAGCACATGTTGTACAAGAAGTACTTGAGTGAAGGCAAGGACCCAATCCCCGCATACCCCCAAATTACAAAGGCAGAGTGGGCAGAATTAAAAAGGTTCAGGGCAACGACAGAGTTTACTGAGAAGAGTGCCAAGCAATCGGAACTTCAGAAGAGGAACACACACCCCACCGTATGGGTGTGGAAGGATACTACGGCATGAAACCGATATGGGACCAGGAGGACAAAGAAGCAGTAGCTGCAGGTGGGAAACTGGCCTTTAGTGAAATCAGGGGGAATGCGCTAGAGACTACTTGCGGGAACGTGCAAGGAGGCGTGACGACGGAACTTATTACTTTGAAAACTCACATGACGAAGAACTGTATCGCGTGATGTGAAAGGCTTCCAAGATCCCTGGAAGGTTCTACAGGAACTCGGTTGCATGTGACATTATGTCCAATGCTCTGGAAACAAAAGAGTCCCCGGCCGTGCAAGGGGTATATGTGTCAATGTCCCGCACAAGAGGGCTTTCACACTCAGCAAAGAAAAGAGGCTCAACATGAAAAAAGCAAGGAGTGAAAGGAAGCAGAATCAATTGTATGAAAGTTTGAGGAGGGACATGTATCCGGGGCTTCGAAAGGAAATTGAGGAGTCAATGATGATGCAGAAGACTCTAACACTGACAGATAGCCAGCAGATGGGAGGGGAGGCGAGCACGGAGGATGCTGTTTATTGCGCGACAACACCGCACAAGAGTAGCTGTGCATCAGCTGACCCGAGTGACACTGAGACTGCAGCTGCGCATGATGATGCTTTATCTGATCTATCTGGAATGAAAGACAAACTGAGGGGCGTGCTTACACATTATGAAGGTACGTTAAAATGTGCAACAGCCTGGGTTTGCCCCCCCCCTCCTGGAAGGGGGCCTCTTGTTGGACAATGTACCATTGAAGCCGGGCTGTGTGAAGTGCTACGTGACTGAACTAAAGCCTGGATTCAATGAATTTGCCCTGAAGAATGTCCTAGGGGACTTTGATGAGCAAAGGACCTTGGGAGAAACACTGTTACATCACATCCAGTGGCCACTAAAGGAAATAGACTTCATGGATGATATCTCTGAAGCCCTGCCAAGAGCAACCAGTGTCGCCCTTCAACCGGTGACTCTCTCCTTGCCACAACAGCTCTCGCGTGCTTCCCCCAAGGAACCTAATACTCGTAATCCGACGGTTGATGCATCAACTTGTGATCACCCGCCCGACTTTGTGCCGTACAGGCCATGTCATCGTCCGCCCCAAAGCAGCCAGTGGCAAGTCCTACAACTGCTGAAGATGCACCACCAGTTCAGATGCCGGCCACTGAAGCTGCAGGGGGAGACTCAGTGGCACCGCATGCTCAGCAGACCAACCTGGTGGAATGGACTACTAAGCAGTCCGATGCTTCGGAACTGCCTGCTAAGCAGTCCGAAGGCCCATAACTGACCGCTCATCTGTCCATCGGTCCACAGCCGCGTGATCAGCATACCAATGCGTCGGCACTGCCTGCTCATTAAACCAACGCGTTGGCACATCATCCTCAGCACACCGACAAATTCACACCACCTGCGCAGAAACCCGACATAGCTTCAATGCTTGGTCAGCGGTCCGATGCCACTGGTCCTACAGCCCAGCAGTCTGTCACAGCAGCACCACCAGCTCAGCAGTCCGGCATAGCTAAACTGTCTGCTCAGCAGTTCGTCGTAGCTTCCCCGTCTGCTCGACAGTCCGCCTTTGAACCATCCAGACCTTGCACCACAAGTGCTTCAAGTACCAAGAAGGAAGCGGGCAAAAAGGCTACACCCATGAGGAAGCGAGCCCTGAGACTGAGGAGGAATGAGAATAATAGCCTCTTACTTAAGGAACTCATTGCCCAGAACCAAATTACCAGCAAGTTGTTCGAATCGGAGAGTAAAATTGTTTATGACAACATGGACGATGCAGAATTCAATGTGATGCTTGCTAAAGATAAAGCAGGCGTACTTGAAGCACGCAATTACGTCCATGGCCAGCCATTTCTTATTGGTGAATACTTTGATGAGTGCAGTTCCAGTTGCCGCTCGTTACATAAATATTGCATGGATCAAATGTCAATAGGTCATCATGTTCTGCTAGTTCACTACAACAGAGATCATTTCCATCTCGATCCGGGTTCCATCAGTGTGGGTTCCGAGGACTTGCATCTCTTGTTCAACTTCAACGTGCTCAATGCCACTCTTGTTAGATGCCTGATTTTGTAAGTACTTAACTAACTCTGATAAACTTCTTCATACAAGGTTGTAAACGATAAATAGCTAACTATATCTTATTCCTCTCAGGGGATCGCGCAGAGAAGAAAAAGGCAGAGTGTGTATTTCATAGATCCTGCATTAGCAAATGGCACATTATTACGTGATAAGGATGAACGGTAGTGGGCCATTAACAAGGTCGCCCGTATCTTTGAAAACACGTCCCATGCAGAATTATTTCTCTGGCCATATCATGAAGGTTAAGTCAAATAAACAACCACGCATACACTAATTGTCTTTCAGATTTCGACATAGTTCGTATGTTCATGGTTTTCTTAATATGTAGCAATCACTGGATCTTGGTGTTCATTGTTCCAAACAAGAACATAGTTTACTACCTGGATTCTCTCAGAGAGTCAATAAAGCCTCAGGATCTGACGCATCTTCAGCAATTCATGGATAGGTATTGAATTCTATGATGTTGGAATTATTTTGCATTCATATCTGGTTCAAGAATTGAGTATGTGAAAATTCCTCTTCATTTGTAGTGTGGTGGCATTGTGGAAAACTAAACCAGGGAACTTGTTCAAGAGGGAACTACCTCTGCATCACGAGATCGTTTCTCCAGTAAGACACCGAAATCCATTATTTTCGAAAAATGCATCCTATAGTTTGCAAATACCTCTTCTTACACTAGTCAAATGTTCAAGTTTCTAAATGAACCTCTTTCTATTTCTGTCCAAAGAAAAAATACATCTAACACCGATTAGGTTGTTCCTAACAGGGCAAATACATGACTAATTATGTACAAAAAATTTCAGTGTCCTCAGCAACAAGGAGGGACCAACCTTTGTGGATACTATGTTTGCATACACATGATCTCCATCTGCAAATCTGCTGATTGTTGTGAAGATGCTCGCGAATTAGTACCAGTAAGTCTATCTTAATTAATATCTTCTACTCCACTCATATGGCACATTCTGATCTTAAAAATACTGCAGCTCATCTTTGAACCGAGGACCCCTGAATCGCTCCCCGCTAGTGAATTGCTCATGGTTAGGAGATTTATCAGCAACTTCTTCCTGAATCACTACATCAATCCTACTGGTAATAATGAAGATTTCAGCATGCCTTCTCCTGAAACAATGAGTAAGAGTTAGCCGCTAAACATATATGCGTGGATCCATAGTTTTCCATGTGATGAGGTCTTCATATTTCGTACACTATGATTAATTATGTACTGCATATGTCGATAAATCATTGGAATTTAGCTACCATTTGTTCAATTGCAATTGTTGCGAATTCTGATGAATGTTCTTCCTGTGGACACTATTTGTTTAATTGCATATTTGGGCGAATTTCCTTTTTGCATGCCGATTCGAATGCAATATTTTTGCTTTAACCTAGCCATTGATGCGCACAATGTTGAACTAAATGAGTGTGTGCGATCCAGAACGGAAAGCACACATCAATCGTAGTGGGACCGTCGATGATACACAACAGATCGCAAATGATTTGCAGCACTTCTGCGTGTGCGTAGGGGCTCCCGAACCATTTGTGATAGTACATTATCGCACACGAGAGCTTATAGTAAACCATGCCCAATGCAAAATGCAATCCCACTCATAAATTTTTCAGGAAACGTGTGCAATCCCGAACAGAAAGCACATGTCACTCATACCACACACGTCGGTGATACACAAAAAATCACAGACGATCTACAACACTTGTATGTGTGTGAAGTGGCTCTTGAACAGTTTGTGATAGCAAATTATCGCATACAGTAATTTTTCATGAAACTTGTGCGATGGTGTCATGCATGGCAGACGATTTCTGCAGAATACTCGTGTGTGATGGGGCACATATCGCACACAATTTCTATGATGGCCCGTGTGCCTTAGATAATGTTTCGCAAATGGTTCAGTATGAAACACCGTTTGGTTTCACTGCGTCATTAGAAATGTTTCATCACCAATCCCACAGGTGTGCCAGAATGTGGTGTGTGCGATATGTTGCTACATCGCATACGATTACATTTGGCAACGCATCTGCATCATGGCTCCTTATCCCCGACGGTTTCTGGGTCGTGTGGGAAGGACCCCCTATCGCACACACAGGCAAGGCGACGGTTTAAAATGTCGTCGTGGAAAGGGGTTAAAAATCGTTTGTATACCAGCTCGCTGTACTAGTGATCATCATCGTGAACCTCTGTATCTGGAGCATCATCAACATTATCATCAACCTGTGCATCTGGGGCAACATCATCATTATCAGCAATTACATTTTCCTCCTCATCAAGGTGCTCCACCTGCACAGTGATGTCTACTACACAACTTGTTCTTATAGACTCATGTTGGGCCTCCAAGCGCAGTGTTTTGAAGGATAGTAGCAAATTTCCCTCAAGTAGATGACCTAAGGTTTATCAATCCGTGGATGGCGTAGGATGAAGATGGTCTCTCTCAAACAACCCTGCAACCAAATACAATAAATCTCTTGTGTCCCCAACATACCCAATACAATGGAAAATTGTATAGGTGCACTAGTCCGGCAAAGAGATGGTGATACAAGTGTAGTATGGATAGCAGATATAGGTTTTTGTAATCTGAAAATATAAAAACAGCAAGGTAGCAAGTAACAAAAGTGAGCACAAACGGTATTGCAATGCTTGAAAACAAGGCCTAGGGTTCATACTTTCACTAGTGCAATCTCTCAGTAGTGCTAACATAATTGAATCATATAACAATCCTTCAACGTGCGACAAACAATCACTCCACAGTTCTTATCAAGAGGAGAAAATAAGATGAAATTGTTTGTAGGGTACGAAACCACCTCAAAGTTATCTTTTCCGATCAATCTATGGAGCCATCCATATAAGTGTCATGAATAGCCCTAGAGTTCATACTAAAATAATACCATATGATATGCATCAACCAACTCTAATGTCACCTAGATACTCCAATGTCACCACAAGTATCCGTGAGTCAATTATACGTTACGCATCAAACAACTTCAGATTCATAATATTCAATCCAACACAAAGAACTTCAAAGAGTGCCCCAAGATTTCTACCAGAGAAAGTAGGACGAAAATGTGCATCAAGCCCTATGCATAGATTAACCCAATGTCACCTCGGGAATCCGCGAGTTGAGTGCCAAAACATACATCAAGTGAATCAATATAATACCCCATTGTCACCACGGGTATTCATATGCAAGACATACATCAAGTGTTCTCAAATCCAACAAAGTATTCAATCCGATAATAGTGAATCCTAAAATGTAAAAATTCAATTCATCACAACAAGATAGAGAGGGAGAAACACCATATGATCCAACTATATTAACAAAGCTCATGGTACATCAGGATCGTGCCAAATCCAGAACATGAGAGAGAGAGAGAGATCAAACACAGAGCTACTGATACATACCCTCAGCCCTGAGGGTGAACTACTCCCTCCTCATCATGGTGGCCGCCGGGATGATGTAGATGGCCTCCGGTTATGACCCCCCCTCCGACAGGGTGCCGGAACAGGGTCCCGATTGAGTTTTGATGGATACAGAGGCTTGCAGCAGCGGAACTTCTCATCTAGGGTTCTTTCTGAGGGTTTGGGTATTTATAGGAATTTTGGGCGTTGGTCTAACGCCAAGGGGTTCCACAAGGCAGCACAAGCCTGCCCGGTGTGCCCTGGGGGGAGGGTGCGCCCCCCCAGGTTTGTCACTTCTTCGTGAGGCTTCTAGTACTTCCTCGAAGGTTCGGGGGTCTCTTTTGGTCCATAAAAAATCACCGTAATTTTTCAGCCCATTCCGAGAACTTTTATTTCTGCACAAAAAACAACGCCATGGTAGTTCTGCTGAAAACAGCGCTAGTCTGGGTTAGTTCTAATCAAATCATACCAAAACCATATAAAATTGTTGAAAACATGGCATGAATACTTCATAAATTATAGATATGTTGGAGACGTATCAGCATCACTAAGCTTAATTCATGCTCGTCCTCGAGTAAGTAAATGACAAAAGAAATAATTTATAAAGTGTGAATGCTAGCATAGTGTATAAGTTTGATCAATGATAATTTCAATCACTTTTCCTAGCATCATAACAACAACTTTCTCACATAAAACTCAACTTGACAAAGTAGTAATCAATTCACATGTTATTGTTCAAACAATGCATTCTCTTGAAACCTAACAATCTATGTTCTTAGTCACCAAAAAATTGCAATTCAACTTATTTTCAACAAAGTCTAAGTAAGAGCTCCACATACTCAATTATCATATAGTCTTCTATGATTGCTAGTACTCAAAGCATATTGTTAGAACAAATAGCATCTATCGAACACAGAGAAAGATAGGGGCTTAATGTTTCGCTTGCCAACTCATTTATCATAGAGATAATTGTCAACAATAATAATTCATGATTAAATATATTTGACAGGATATATATGTCTGGATCTTTCACCACCACATGATGCTTGCCAGCTAGAGAATAATTGAGGTTGAAATGAGAAGGAATACTATTGACTCTTACATAAAAGTAAATACATAAAGTAAAAGATAGGCCCTTCACAGTGGGAAGAAGAGGTTGTCATGCGCTTTTTATTTTTTATGTGCAAGCCCTTAATGCAAAGGAACATCACATTATATTGCCCCTTGTGATAGCAACCTTTATTATGCAGTCTGTCACTTTTATTTCTTTACCATCACAAGTTCGTACAACGCTTATTTTCCCTTACAATAAAAGATCATACATATTTTAGGAGCAATTTTATTGCTTTTTGCACCGATGACAACTTACTTGAAGGATCTTATTCAATCCATAGGTAGATATGGTGGACACTCATGGCAAGAAACTTGGTTGAAGGGTTTTTGGATGCACAAGTAGTATCTCTACTTAGTACGAATTTGAGCAAAAGATCCTAAGCAAGCACCACATGTTGGAGGATCCATAACAATATAACTTCTATGCAAATATACCAAACATAACTCATTACGTTGTCTTCCTTGTCCAACTTCAAGTAATTTGCTCAAGTTTGAAAATAATTAATGGGTATTCACACTCATAAAAGATGTCCAAGATAATATATTTATATGTGAAAGTTCTCTTCCTTATACTAATCATTCATGAATTGCTTGTATGACCAATATTGTGAGTGTCAAACTTCAATAGATTTTGCTTTCTAAACCCAATGTGAAGCTACTACTAGGTATGATACAAGCATATGAAGCACACATAATTTCAACTTTCTGATATTCAATTCATTCAACAATTTACTCTTAGGATATAAGTGAAGAACGAGAGTAAATGATAAACAACTCCAAAAATATATAAGTGAAGATCAAATGAGTAGTTAAGTAAATAGGTAGCTATGTTAGGACTCTCTCTTATTCAAGATTTCAGATCCAAGTATTTTATTAAAACAGCAAGAAAAATGAAATAAAAGGACACACCAAGGATAACACACAATGTGTGAAGAAGCAAAAACTTAGGCTCAACCGAGATTAACAGATAATTGTTGACGAAGAAACGTGGGATACCTACTGGGGCATCCCCAAGCTTAGATGCTTGAGACTTCTTCGAATAGTAACTTGGTATGCCTTGGGCATCCCCAAGCTTGAGCCCTTGTGTCTCCTTAATTCCTCTCGTATCACGATTTCTCTTAGTCTTAAAACCTTCATCCACACAAAACTCAACAAGAACTCGTGAGATAAGTTAGTATAAATCAATGCATAAACTCATCATTCTCTACTGTAGAAAATCACTAAAACTATTATTTGATATTGCATACTAAATGCCTCTGCATATTTAATACTCCTATCCTCAAATTGAATCATTAAACAAGCAATCATATGCAAATAATGCAATCATAACAGCAATCTGTCTAAACAGGACAGTCTGTAAAGGATGAAGTAAGATCCATACTTATTTAACTCAAAAAAATCTAAAATTTTACCACACTGTAGAAAATTTATCATATATTATTGTGTCAAAATTTCAACATTTTTTCACATTCTGACTTTTCTGGAGAATTCATGCAATAGCGTTCAACTTTTTGTTTTGAAAATAGCAACTCATATACTTGCAAACTAAGCATGGAGAAGGCTATCCCTGACACTTTTATTGAAATAAAACATACAAAAAATTATTCTAATAACAGCAAGCAAATCCAACTAAAAGAAAATGATGCTCCAAGCAAAACACATATCATGTGACAAATAAAAATATAGTTCCGAGTAAGGTTACTGACAATGTTGAAGACGAAAGAGGGGGACCTTCCGGGGCATCCCCTATCTTAGTTGCTTGGACATTCTTTGAATATTACCTTGGGGTGCCTTGGGCATCCCCAATCTTAGGGTCTTGCCACTCCTTATTCTCCTCATATCGATATCTCTCCCAAAACTTGAAAACTTCACTCACACAAAACTTAACGGGACTTCGTGAGATGAGTTAGTATAATAAAACAAATCATTCACTTGGGTACTGTCAAGACAAGATTCATATTTTTCTCACATAATTACTACTGTACTCTATCATTTCCACAATTTATATTGAACAATATAAGCCATAGAAACTATAAAACAAACAAACTATGCATTGAAAACAGAATCCTTCAAAAAAGTACAGTCTGTAAAGATTTGAATAATGACTATACTTCTGTAACTCCAAAAAACCTGAAAAATTAGGACAACGTGGGAAATTTTTATATCAATCCTGTGTAAAAAAATCAGATCAAAAGCACGTTCCAGTGAATTTTACAAATTCCTAGACTAAGAGCAAAAGTTTCCTGTTTTTGCACAGAATCAAGTTAACTATCACCCACACTATCCCAAAGGCTTTACTTGGCACTTTATTGAAACAAAAGTTATAAAACATGATTACTAAAGTAGCTTAATCATGTGAATATGCAGAAATAGTAGGTGGAAATATTGGGTTGTCTCCCAACAAGCGCTTTTCTTTAATGCCTTTTTATCTAGGCATGATGATTTCAATGATGCTCGCATAAAAGTGAAGAACTGAAACACAAATAGAGAATCATGAATCACATGGCAAGCACATTTAAGTCTAACCCACTTCCTATGCATAGCGATTTTGTGAGCAAACAACTTATGGGAACAAGAATCAACTAGCATAGGAAGGCAAAACAAGCATGACTTCAAAACTTTCAACACATAGAGAGGAAACTTGATATTATTGAGATATGTAAAAGCATATGTTCCTCTCTCATAATAATTTACAGTAGCATCATGAATGAATTCAACAATATAGCTATCACATAAAGCATTCTTTTCATGATCCACAAGCATAAAATTTTATTACTCTTCACATAAGCAACATTATTCTTATGAATAGTAGTGAAAGCAAACTCAACAAAATAACTATCATGGGATACTTGATTGACATAATCAAATTGAACAGTAAAATCATGATGACAAGTTTCATGGTTATCATTACTCTTTATAGCATACATGTGATCACCATAATCATCATACATAGCAACTTTGTTGTCATAGTCAATTGAAACCTCTTCCATAATAGTGGAATCATCATTAAATAAAGTCATGACCTCTCCAAATCCACTTCATAATTATTATAATAAGATTCAACACCCTTCAAAATAGTGGGATAATTAATACCTAGAGTTGACACTCTTCCAAACCCACTTTCATCAATATAATCATCATAAATAGGAGGCATGCAATCATCATAACAAATTTGATCGTCAAAACTTGGGGGAGTAGAAAGATCATCTTCACAAAACATAGCATCCCCAAGCTTATGGCTTTGCATATCATTAGCATCATGGATATTCAAAGAACTCATACTAGCAATATTGCAATCATGCTCATCATTCAAAGATTTTATGCCAAACATTTTATTGAATTCTTCTTCTAACACTTGTGCACAATTTTCCAATCCATCATTTCAAGAAAGACATTATAAAGATGAATAATATGAGGTAACCTCAATTCCATTTTTTGTAGTTTTCTTTTATAAAACAAACTAGTGATAAAACAAGAAACTAAAAGATTCAATTGCAAGATCTAAAGATATACCTTCAAGCACTCACCTCCCCGGCAACGGCACCAGAAAAGAGCTTGATGTCTACTACACAACTTTTTCTTGTAGACTCGTGTTGGGCCTTCAAGCGCAGAGTTTTGTAGGACAGTAGCAAATTTCCCTCAAATGGATGACCTAAGGTTTATCAATCCGTGGGAGGCGTAGGACGAAGATGGTCTTGATGACCCAGCAGTATAGGGGATCAATCGTAGTCCTTTCAATAAGAAAGAGTGTCAAACCCAACGAGGAGCAGAAGGAAATGACAAGCGGTTTTCAGCAAGGTATTTTCTGCAAGCACTGAAATTATCGGTAACAGGTAGTTTGGTGGCAAGGTAATTCGTAACGAGTAACAAGTAACAAGGGTAACCGAGGTGCAGCAAGGTGGCCCAATCCTTTTTATTGCAAAGTATAAGCCTAGAAGAACTCTTATATAAAGCAAACCGCTCCCGAGGACACATGGGAATTATCGTCAAGTTAATTTTCATCATGCTCATATGATTCGCGTTCGTTACTTTGATAATTTGATATGTGTGTGGACTGGTGCTTAGGTGCTGTCCTTACTTGGACAATCCTACCACTTATTATTAACCCCTCTCGCAAGCATCCGCAACTACGAAAGAAGAATTAAGATAAATCTAACCATAACATTAAACATGAGGATGCAAATCAGCCCCTTACGAAGCAACACATAAACTAGGGTTTAAGCTTCTATCACTCTAGCAACCCATCATCTACTTGCTACTTCCCAATGCCTTCCCCTAGGCCCAAATCATGGTGACGTGTCATGTAGTCGACGTTCACATAACACCACTAGAGGAAAGACAACATACATCTCATCAAAATATTGAACGAATACCAAATTCACATGATTACATATAACAAGACTTCTCCCATGTCCTCAGGAACAAAAGTAACTACTCACAAAGCATGTTCATGTTCAAGATCAGAGGGGTAATAAATATCATTAAGGATCTTAACATATGATCTTCCACCAAATAAACCAACTAGCATCAACTACAAAGAGTAATCAACACTACTAGCAACCCACAGGTACCAATATGAGGTTCTGAGACAAAGATTGAATACAAGAGATGAACTAGGGTTTGAGATGAGATGGTGCTGGTGAAGAGGTTGATGAAGATTGGTCCTCCCACGATGATAGGATCATTGGTGATGACGATGGTTTCGATTTCCCCCTCCTGAAGGGAAGTTTCCCCGGCAGAATCGCTCCGCCGGAGCCCTAGATTGCTTCTGCCCAGGTTCCGCCTCGAGACGGGGGAGCTTCATCCCTAAAGCCTTCTTCTTATTTTTTTTCTAGGTCAAAACACCTCATATAGCAGAAGATGGGCACCGAAGGCTAGCCAGGGGGCCCACAAGCTCAGGGGCGCGCCCTGGGGGGTAGGGCGTGCCCCCTGGCTTATGGCCACCTGGTGGGTCCCCTTCTATTATTTCTTCGCCCAATATTTTTTATATATTCCAAAACAATTCTCCTTAAAGTTTCACGACAATTGGAGTTGTGCAGAATAGGTATCTCAGATTTGCTCATTTCTGGTCCAGAATTCCAGCTATCGGCATTCTCCCTCTTCATGTGAATCTTGCAAAATAATAGAGAAAAGGCATGAGAATTGTATCATAAAGTGTAATAACAGCCCATAATGCAATAAATATCAATATAAAAACATGATGCAAAATGGACGTATCAACTCCCCCAAGCTTAGACCTCGCTTGTCCTCAAGCGAAAGCCGAAATCGATAATCATGACCACATGTTTAGAGATAGAGGTGTCGATAAAACAAAATATGGACATGAGGGCATCATGATCATCATTAGAACATCAATATATTTTCATATAACTTCTCATGCTAAAGTGATAATTCGTTCACAAAGTAGAGTATGAACCATAAACTTCATTGATAACTAACAAACTATGATCTCAGTCATTGATGCGATTGCAATTTTTCATAATATCAGAAAGAGTCAATGTAAGAGCTTTTATCTAGCAAGTTCACATACTCAACCATCATTTAGTCTTTCATAATTGCTAACACTCATGTGATACTTATGAGATCAAAGCTTCAATCAGACACATAGAAAGATGGGGCTTATGATTTCGCCTCCCAACCATTTACCTCAAGGGTAATGTCAACAGTAATAACTCATGATCACCTACATCCGAGTGGATATGTATGTCTAAATCTTTCCCCAACACATAGTGCTTGCCAAAAAGAGAAAAACAATAAAAGGATGGGTGATGATCACCATAACTCTTACATAAAGGGTAGGTATTAAAGATAAAAGATATGCCCTTCGCAGAGGGAAGCAGAGGTTGTCTTGCACTTTTTTATTTGGATGCACAAAATCTTAATGCAAAGGAACGTCACTTTGTATTGCCGCTTGTAATAGAGAACTTTATTATGAGGTTTGTCTCTTTTATTTCTTCCCCATCACAAGTTCATACAAAGCTTATTTTCCTCACACTAAAATATCATACATATTTAGAGAGCAATTTTTATTGCTTAGCACCGATGACAACTTACTTGAAGGATCTTACTCAATCCATAGGTAGATATAGTGGACTCTCATGACATGAAACTGGGTTAATGGTTTATGGATGCACAAGTAGTATCTCTACTTAGTGTAGAATTTTTGCTAGCATTGGGTAGAAAGCAAGCTCAACATGTTGGAGGATCCATGACATTATAACTTCTATTCGGATATAAGGAAACATAAGCCATTACGTTGTCTTTCTTGTCTAACATCAACTTATTAGCATATAATATTTTAATGAGAGCTCACAATCATAAAGGATGTCCAAGATAGTGTATTTATATGTGAAACCTCTCTTTCCTAATTACTCCTCATTAATTGCAACAATTAACAAATTTCATGCATTATACTTCTTATATGTGAAGTCATCACTCTCCATAAGATTATTACATGATCTTTTTATTTCCTTTATTTCTTTTCATCTCTAAGATCAAAGCAAGAAAGCAAAACACTCAACTCAAAACTAATCTTTATTATATAACTCTCATACTCGATTACATAGATAGATCACAAAACAAAAAAACTTAAAGATTAGATCATACTAAAACTTTTATTCTACTAGATCATGATTTAACCAAAAGGATCGAACTAAGATAAATCATAAAGGTATGATGGTGATACGATACCGGGGCACCTCCCCCAATCTTGGCACAAGCCAAGGGAAGTGCCCATACCCGTGTACTCAAGCCTCCTTCTTCGGTGGTGGTGGTGATGATGAAGTTGATGATGTAGCGGAAAGCTTCTCCAGCTTACGTTTGAGGATGAAATTTTCCTCCCTCAAATCATCGTTTTCTTGCTCAAGCTTTAGTATCCTTTTACATAATGCCTCTTTTCTTTCCTATTGAAAACGGGACGGGATAAATTCGGTCTTGGCTTTGTTTACTTCGTTTGGAAGTCTTGACTTCTTGAACTCCACATGCATATCCCCTAGTTGAGGTAGGGGGCATCGTCTTCATCTGAGCTCACATCTTTCGCGCCCTATGAGTCGGAGTCTTGATCCTCATCCGTGGACTATAGATAGGGATAAATATCCGCAAAGATCCTTGGATCTGCAACATAATGGGAAACATAGCTCTCTCCATCTGAATCTTGTGACGACATACTTTCGTATCTATCAGAAAAAATAGCTCAAAACAAACAAAAGAGGATATTGTCGTGATACGGTGGTCAAAACCTTCGGGAGTTTATATAATAAATTTTTACCGTGCAAAACAAGTATTCTATGAGAAAACGGAGTCCGGATGGCACACGAGGACACCACAAGCTCGGGAGGCGCGCCCAGGGGGTACGGCGCGCCCCCCAGGCTTGTTGCCTCCTCGTGCGCTTTCCAGATTACTTATTATTTTCCTATTTTTTTAAATATTCCAAAACAGAGTAAAATTGCTTTTAGGGAACTTTTGGAGTCAGTCTACTTGCCGTATCACATACCTATTCCTTTTCAAGGTTCTAGAGCGTTCTAAAAGGTTTCCTTTATGTACTCGTCCAGTGTTATGGTATGAATAATATTAGTCTCAACATTTATAGGCGTACCTGAGATTTAATGTTTAATTCTTTGCCCATTCACCACCTTCAGGTTGGTGCCTTCAGCGTTGTTGATCTTGATAGCACCGGAACGATAAACTTCTTCGATTGGAGAGAAGTTTTCCTGCAAAAAATCTTAAATGAGAATTGTATAGAAAAACTTGGTCACCTACATTGAATTCCCGCTTTTGTATTCTTTTGTCATGCCATCTTTTAACCTTTTCTTTAAACAGTTTAGCATTTTCATATGCTTGGGTTCTCCATTCATCAAGTGAGCTAATATCAAATAAGCTCTTTTCACTGGCAAGTTTAAAATCATAGTTGAGCTCTTTAACTGCCCAATAAGCTTTGTGTTCTAATTCAAGAGGTAAATGACATGCTTTTCCATAAACTATTTTACATGGAGACATACCCATAGGATTTTTATAAGCAGTTCTATAGGCCCATAGTGCATCATCAAGTTTCTTAGACCATTTTTTTCTGGATTTATTAACAGTCTTTTGCGAGATCAACTTTATTTCCCTATTACTTAGTTCTACTTGACCGCTAGACTGAGGATGATAAGGAGATGCAATTCTATGGTTAACATCATATTTAGCAAGATGTTTACGGAAAGCACCATGAATGAAATGTAAACCACTGTCTGTCATTAAATATCTAGGGACTCCAAACCTCGGGAAAATAACTTCTTTAAGCATTTTAATATAAGTGTTGTGATCAGCAATACTAGTTGGAATAGCTTCTACCCACTTAGTAACGTAATCAGCAGCAACTAGAATATGAGTATATCCATTGGAGGAAGGAAAAGGTCCCATATAATCAAATCCCAAAACATCAAATGGTTCAATAACAAGTGAATAGTTCATAGGCATTTGCTGACGTCTATCAATATTACCAATTCTTTGACATTCATCACAGGATAGAACAAACTTACGAGCATCTTTGAAAAGAGTAGGCCAATAAAAATCGGACTGTAATACATTGTGTGCAGTTCTTTCTCCCGCATGGTGTCCTCCATAAGCCTCGGAATGACACTTCTGTAGGATTTGTTCCTGTTCATGCTCAGGTATACAACGTCTAATAATACCATCTACTCCTTCTTTATATAGGTGTGGGTCATCCCAAAAGTAATGTCTTAAATCAAAGAAGAACTTCTTCTTTTGTTGGTATGTGAAACTAGGTGGTATAAATTTAGCAACAATATAATTAGCATAGTCTGCTTACCAAGGAGTACTACGAGAAGCATTTACGACAGCTAGTTGTTCATCGGGAAAACTATCATCAATAGGTAGTGGGTCATCAAGAACATTTTCTAACCTAGACAAGTTATCTGCTACAGGATTCTCAGCTCCCTTCCTATCAGTGATATGTAAATCAAATTCTTGTAGCAAAAGAACCCACCTAATGAGTCTATGTTTAGCATCTTTCTTTTCCATAAGGTATTTAATAGCAGCATGATCGGTGTGAACAATTACTTTGGGATTGATTATGTAAGTACATAAGATCTAAATTTATCATATGCAAACACAACTGCTAAAAATTCTTTTTCAGTGGTAGCATGATTTCTTTGGGTACCGTCGAGAGTTTTACTAGCATAATGGATAACATTTAATTTCTTATCAACTCTTTGCCTTAGAATAGCACCAACAGCATAATCACTAGCATTACACATAATTTCAAAGGGTAGGTTCCCATCAGGTGGTTGAACAATAGGTGCAGAGATTAAGGCTTTCTTAAGTATTTCAAATGCTTCTAGTCAATTATCATGAAAAATGAATGGGACATCTTTTTGCAAGAGATTAGTAAGAGGCCTAGAAATTTTAGAGAAGTCTTTGATAAATCTCCTATAGAAACTAGCATGACCAAGGAAACTTCTTATACCTTTAATATCTTTAGGACATGGCATTTTCTTAATTGCATCAATTTTAGCTTTATCAACTTCAATACCTCTTTCGGAAATTTTATATATGCCCCAAGACAATACCTTCATTCACCATAAACTAGCACTTCTCCCAATTCAAGACAAGATTAGTTTCTTCACATATCTGCAAAACTCGATCAAGGTTGCTTAAACAATCATCAAAAGAAGTTCCGTAAATGGAAAAATCATCCATGAAAATCTCAACAATCTTTTCACAAAAGTCAGAGAATATAGAAGTCATACGTCTTTGAAAGGTAGCAGGTGCATTACATAAACCAAAAGGCATACGTTTATAAGCAAAAGTACCAAAAGGGCATGTGAAAGTAGTTTTTTCTTGATCCTTTTGTAACACAGGTATTTGGGAAAAACCAGAGTATCCCATCTAGAAAACAAAAATGTGTATGTTTGATAATCTTTCTAGCATTTGATCAATGAATGGTAGAGGGTAATGATCTTTCCTAGTAGCTTTGTTTAGTTTTCTAAAATCAATTACCATCCTATAACCTGTTATAATTCTTTGTGGGATAAGTTCATTTTTATCATTAGGGACAACAGTAATACCTCCCTTCTTAGGGACACAATGAACATGACTTACCCTTCTACTATCAGCTATAGGATAGATTATACCTACTTCCAGAAGCTTTAATATTTCATTTCTTACCATTTCCTTCATCTTAGCATTTAATCGTCGCTGGTGATCAACAACTGGCTTAGCATCAGGCTCCATATTAATTTTGTGCTGATGTAGAGTGGGACTAATGCCCTTAAGATCATCAAGAGTATATCCAATAGCGGCATGGTGCTTCCTCAGAGTTTTCAATAATCTCTTTTCTTCATGCTCTGAAAGGTTAGCACAAATAATAACAGGATATATTTTCTTTTCATCAAGATAAGCATATTTCAAAGTATCAGTTAATTGTTTAAGCTCAAACACGGGGTCACTCTTGGATGGTGGAGGATCTCCAAGAGTCTCAACAGGCAAGTTGTGTTTCAAAATAGGTATTTTGTCAAAGAATATCTCATCTATTTCATTTCTTTCATTCATATGCATATCATTTTCATGGCCTAGCAAATATTGTTCTAATGGATCAATAGGAAGCACGGCAATAGAAGCAAGACCAATAATTTCATCCTTATTAGGAAATTATTTATATCGAGGTTGTCTACGGAATTTGGAGAAACTAAATTCATGAGACACATCACCAAAATTTACACTAACAATTTCCTTAGTGCAATCAATTTTAGCATTAATCGTATTCAGGAAAGGTCTACCAAATATAATGGGAAAAATTCATCTTGTGGGGAACCAAGAACTAGAAAATCAATAGGATATTTTATTTTCCCACACAAAACTTCAACATCTCTAACAATCCCAAGTGGTGTGATAGTATCTCTATTAGCAAGCTTAATAGTAACATCAATGTCTTCTATCTCAGCAAGTGCAATATCATTCATAATTTCTTGATATAAAGTAAACGGGATAGCACTCACAGTAGCACCCAAATCACATAAGCCATGATAACAATGATCTTCTATTTTAATAGATACAATAGGCATGCCAACAACAGGTCTATTTTTATATTTTTCATCGGGTTTAGCAATTCTAGTGTCTTCATCACAGAATTAAATAACATGTCCATCAATATTATCAACCAAGAGATCTTTAACCATAGCAACATTAGGTTCAACTTTAATTTGTTCAGAGGGTGTAGGTGTTCTTGTATAACTTTTGCGAACCACAGTTGAAGCTTTAGCATGTTCTTTTGTCCTAACAGGAAAAGGGAGTTTCTCAATATAAGCAGTAGGAATAACTGTATCAACATTATACGTAACAATTTCTTCTTTAGCTTTAGTTGGCTCTTCTACTTCTACTTCAATAGGTCGATGATATTTAAACCACTTCTCCTTAGGGAGATCAACATGAGTAGCAAATGATTCACAGAAAGAGGCTACTATCTCAGAGTCAAGTCCATACTTGGTGCTAAAATTATGAAAAGAATCGGTATCCATAAAAGTTTTAACACAATCAAAATCAAGCTTTATACTTGACTCTTTACCTTCATTGAGCTCCCAATCCTCAGAGTTGTGCTTAATTCTTTCCAAAAGATCCCATCTGAATTCAATAGTCTTCTTCATAAAAGAACCAATACAACAAGTATCGAGCATGGATTGATCATCACGAGAAAGCCGAGCATAAAAATTCTGTATAATAATTTATCTTGAGAGCTCATGATTGGGGCATGAATACAACATTAAATTAAGCCTCCCCCAAGCTCGAGTGATACTTTCTCCTTCATGAGGCCAAAAATTATATATATAATTCCGATCATGATGAACCAGATGCATAGGATAAAACTTCTGATGAAATTCCAATTTCAATCGGTTCCAATCCCAAGCTCCAATATCATCACATAGCCTATACCATGTGAATGCTTTTCCATTCAAATATAAAAGGAAAACCTTCTTCTTAACTTCATCTCCGGGTAAACCCGCAAGCTTAAATAATCCACAAACTTCATCCACATAGATTAGGTGCATATCAAGATGTAATGTTCCATCTCCTGCATAAGGACTTGCTAGCAGTTTCTCTATCATACCCGAAGGAATTTCATAATAAATATTTTCAGTAGGTGCAGTAGGTTGAGGAGCAACTCTTTGTGCTTTCGATCGAGGTGAAGATACCCCGAACAAACCCCTCAAAGGATGGTTCTCCATAGTGACAAGTAACCGTAAATTTCAGCATGTAATATAAATGTTTTCTTACCAAATTCCACTCACCAAAGGTGCTTCACTCCCCGACAACGGCGCTAGAAAAGAGTCTTGATGACCCACAAGTATAGGGGATCAATCGTAGACCTTTCGATAAGTAAGACTGTCGAACCCAACGAGGAACAGAAGGAAATGACAAGCGGTTTTCAGCAAGATATTTTCTGCAAGCACTGAAATTATCGGTAACAGATAGTTTGGTGGCAAGGTAATTCATAACGAGTAACAAGTAAAAAGGGTAACAAAGGTGCAGAAAGGTGTCCCAATCCTTTTTATAGCAAAGGAAAGCCTGGACGAACTCTTATATAAAGCAAAGCGCTCCCGAGGACACATGGGAATTATCGTCAAGTTAGTTTTCATCATGCTCATACGATTCACGTTCGTTACTTTGATAATTTGATATGTGGGTGGAACGGTTCTTGGGTGCTATCCTTACTTGGACAATCCTCCCACTTATGATTAACCCCTCTCGCAAGCATCCGCAACTACGAAAGAAGAATTAAGATAAATCTAACCATAGCATTAAACATGAGGATCCAAATCAGCCCCTTACAAAGCAATGCATAAACTAGGGTTTAAGCTTCTTTCACTCTAGCAGCCCATCATCTACTTGCTACTTCCCAATGCCTTCCCCTAGGTCGAAATCATGGTGAAGTGTCATGTAGTCGACGTTCACATAACACCACTAGAGGAAAGATAACATACATCTCATCAAAATATCAAACGAATACCAAATTCACATGATTACTTATAACAAGACTTCTCCCATGTCCTCGGGAACAAAAGTAACTACTCACAAAGCATGTTCATGTTCAAGATCAGAGGGGTAATAAATATCATTAAGGATCTGATTATATGATCTTCCACCAAATAAACCAACTAGCACCAACTACAAAGAGTAATCAACACTACTAGCAACCCACAGGTACCAATCTGAGGTTTTGAGACAAAGATTGAATACAAGAGATGAACTAGGGTTTGAGATGAGATGGTGCTGGTGAAGATGTTGATGAAGATTGGTCCTCCCATGCTGAGAGGATCGTTGGTGATGATGATGGCTTTGATTTCCCCCTCCCGCGGGAAGTTTCCCCGGCAGAATCGCTCCACCGGAGCCCTAGATTGCTTCTGCCTAGGTTCCGCCTCGAGACGGTGGCGCTTCGTCCCGAAAGCCTTCTTCTTATTTTTTTTCTAGGTCAAAACACCTCATATAGCAGAAGATGGGCACCGGAGGTTGGCCAGGGAGGCCACAAGCTTAGGGGACACGCTCTGGGGGGTAGGGCGCGCCACTACAAAAAAAAGACACATCCGTGACATTATGGCCCGAACGAAAAAAAATCTATCATGCTTATGACACTTCTATGATGGTAATTGTGACAAAACACGTATCATCATAGGTGTGGTGGGCTCCTACTTCTATGACAAAAAATCATGATAGAAAATGGGCTTTTCCTCCTGGGCGGGCCGGAGACGCACCTGCATGACATTCTTTGGGCCGTCCATGACGGAAAAATCATGGTAGAAGCGAGGGCGAGGAAAATATCAGGGAGTTCCTGGTTACGGTGGGTGGTCGGGGCCGAGCGATGCACTGTGGTTTGCGCGTTTCTCTCTCGTACACGCGTGTGTGCACGGCATTGGCTAACTGAACCCGAGCGATCACACTAGCTATGTTTCTGAACCCGAGCGATCGATCCCTACTGTTAACTGAACCCAAGCGATTCCTTCGTTGCTGCTGCTAACTGAACCCGAGCGATAGATCGTTGCCGCTGTTTACTGAAGCCGATGGAGCCCCTGTACGAGACGTAGCCAGCCGGTGTTGAGTTGCCTCTCGATGAACAGTGACCGTTGATATCGTGTGCGCAGTACGTAGAACGAGTCGAGACGTGGTGAGTCGAGCCGGTTGGTTGGCTGTGGATGAACAGTTCCCAGTGGGGGTTGGATGAACAGGACCCCGTGGTAGTAGGCGGTTGCCGCTGGATGAACAGGACCTCGAGGAGGCTGCCACACCCCAACTGGTTGGGGGAGGATGAACAGTACCCCCATGGAGGCTAGATGAACATTAGCTGTTGGAGGCAGGAGGAAGTTGCGGTGGATGGACAGTAGCAGGTGGAGGCTGGAGGAAGTCGACGGTGGATGAACAGTAGTTTGTGGAGGCTGGAGCGAGACCATAGACGGTGGATGAACAGTAGCCCGTGGAGTCCCATTTTGCCGTACGCCACACCCCTCCCGATGAACAATACCCTGTTTCAATCGTAGGCATTCTAAGAGAAGTCCGTTTCCTCCATTTTGCGGTACGCCAGAGCCTTCCCGATGAACAGGGCCCCGTTTCAACCATAGGCACTCGAACAGAAGTCCGTTTCCTCCGTTTTGTGGTACGCCAAACCCTTCCCGATGAATAGGACCCCGTTTTGACCGTACGCGGTCGAACAGAAGGTCGTTTTCCTCCGTTTTGCGGTACGCCAGACCCTGTTTCGGCTGTTCCGTCCAAGCCAGTTAGCTCCCGATGAACAAGAGGCCGTTGCTGCCGTCCGTTGCATATACATGCACGCACATGAGCCCTGGCCGTACGTATGCGCGAGTACGCATTCGAGACCCCGGCCATATGTACGTACATGCCTGTAGTTTTTGCAACGTGGCTGTACATACATGTACTCCATTTAGGCGGGACTGCATGGACTGCTACGTATGGGCCGGAATGTACTACAACACGTGTCGCTGCTTGCTCAGCCATGGTTCATCCTTGCAGAGACACCGATCCTCCAGTATGTACATACACGTTGGCGACCAGACAAACAATGCTACGTACGCTTCGACCGGGTGGGTCCCAGCTGTCAGGGAGGATAAGGAGGCACTTCTTTGCATGCGAAGATATAGCTGCTGGGTCCCAGCTGTTAGGGGGAGGAATCATTTTATTTTGCATGTAATATGGAGGTACTTCCTTGTGTCCGAAGATGTAGCTGGTGGGTCCAGCCGTCAGCGTCACCGCGTACAGTGGTCTTCTGATGCCTGTCATTCGTTGACCATGTTGACCATGCCGCGCCAAGAGCACCAAGGTGGTGGACGACGGCAAGGCCTATGAAGGGAACAACACGGAGCCGGGGAAGACGCGGTAGTGGATGCCCACACGGAGGGGAGTACGAGGGTTGACTGGTTCGGCTACAGTGTGGGTGAGTAGAGGGGAGTACGTTGTCGCCGGAGAATAACAGGAGGTGTGGGTGAGTAGAGGGATGGCATGGCTAGTGGTGGCAGCACAGCCAACCACGGGAGGTAGGAGCAGGCGGTACGACAGGCGCTGGTTTGGACGGCTCGAGCAAGAAGACCAGAGGTTGAAGACGCAGCACAGCGGTTGGATTAACATCCAACGGTCACTTCACCTAGAATCGTTTGTTGACTAAGTTGACAAAGCCCTGCGTATGCATCAACTTAGTAGGCCCACAAGTTATCCTCCAAATCTGGTGGGTCCCAGCTAGCAGGGGGAATCATTTTTTTGCGCGTAATAAGATGGCACTTCCTTGCGTGCAAAGATGTAGCTGGTGGGTCCCAGCTATCAGGGATAGGAAGATGTAGCTTGTGGGTCAAACCTGTTAGGGGGAGAAATCATTTGTTCTCGTATAATAAGGAGGCAGTTGCTTGCGTGCGGCCATGGACCATGTGGGTCCCTGCTATCAGCCACTCCACGTGCATCCCTCTTCCAATGGATGTCGTTTGTTGACAAAGTTGATCACACCGCGCCGAGAAAACCAACACGGTGCATGACGGCGAGGCCTAGGAAGGGAACGACCCAGAGCCGGCAAAGACACAATAGTGGATAGCCACACGGAGGGGAGTACGAGGGTTCATTGGTTCAGCTACGGTGTGAGGCTGCCGTCGCCGGAGAATAACAAGAGGTGTTCGTGAGTAGAGGAATGGCCTGGACGGCGATGAGAGTAGGGTGGGCCGGTGAGGCCTGCGCGGCAGCACAACCTGCCACGGAAGGCGGTAGCAGGCGGTACCGCCGGCGGTGGTTTGGGCGGCTGAAGCAAGAATATCTGAGATTGAAGAAGCACGACAGCCGTTGGATGGACATCCAACGGCCACTCTGCTTGAATCGTGTGTTGACTATAAGTTGAAAAAGCCTTGCGTACGCGTCAACTTAGTAGGCCCACAAGTGAGCATCACATCTCCGACAGAGAGCATATAGCCCATTTGCGATTTGTAATAATTTACAGCCCATTTCTTAATTCTAATGGAATTTACTGCAACCCATTTACTGTTTGTTAACATTACAACCCATTTTCCAGCCAGGAGAACGGTTTATAATTTCAACAAAATTTCCCACATTTTGATGGGATCCGAAATATTTTTTATCCCAAAATTTTGAGTCAGGTTAAATCTAATTTAAAAAGAAATATATATTTGTGAAAATTCAACAAAATTTTGAGCGCAATGTAATGAAATAAAAAATTTAAAAATCCAAAAAAACTAATTTTGAAACTAATTACCTGTTCGGTGCATTTTTTTATATTTACAACATATTTTTTTAATTACAACCCATTTATTATTTCTTAAATCCCATTTTCTTGGCAAGCCTAATGCATCCCTCCTAGGAAAGATTTGTAGCCCAGTGGGGCGGAGAATAACAAGTTGGCCTTGGTTGGGTATTCCGCAAAAAAATTATAGCTGGGCAAGCCATTTTCACCTTCAAAATTTAATATCTGGGCTGGATATTTGGTCGACATAAAATAATAGCTTGGGCTAGATGGGCCACAACCCGCCCAGGCGCGTTCGCTTCCCGCCCAAAACATCGCTCAAAAAAATTCTGCTCACCCCTCAAAAAACAAATACTGCTCGAGCTGCTGGGTCCCAGCTGTCGGCCACTCCTTGTGCAATTCTCTCGTTCATTGACTATATACGTTAACAATGGTGTGGGACCGTGATGTCAGGAAACCAGGAGGAAGCAATTTTTTATAGTTGTAATAAGGAGGCACTTGCGTACGTACGGGTATGGCCCTGGTGGGTCCCTACTGTCATCCTCTCCATGTAAAGTCATCTCCTGATTCCTCATATTCATTGACCATGTTGACAACGCGAGACGGCGGCGCCACGGCGAGCGCAACAACTCGAAGGTCGATGGAAAGGGCCTCGCGGGCCCTACGGATGGTCTGATACAACGCCCGCAGCTCATCCAGGAAGCCAGGATCATCGGCCAGCATGTCCGTGATGGCATTGACGTTCGCCTGTTAGCTGGCGATTGGTCCCTCCGCGAGCCGGCGCTCGTTGAGGAGACGGAGGTTGTAGCACTGCTCCTCCTGTGCTTGCCGGAACACCGAGACTGGTGGCGCTGGTAGCTCTTCCGCCATTATGGCGTCGAAGTGCGGCCGCACCTGCTCTATGGTGAACACGGCATGATACGACGCGGGCGGTGGCGCCGGCTCCTGGTCGGAAGCCTCATCCATCGTCTGGTCTTGGTCGCTGAGCTCAGCGAGCTCGCCGGCAAAGAAGACGGGATTAATCGGGAAAAAGCAAAAAAAAGACGGGATTAGAACGGAAGACCTGTGCTGTGTAGTAGCTTACTGCATCTACAGCTGGACACTGACCGGTGAAGCCTCAAATTTGCTCATCTGCATCCGGGTATCTCATAATAGAAATCTTAAATCCATACATACAAAAAGCATGCAAATGAAAAAACCTAAGTACTACGTAGATCAAGTAGCCTACTCATCGTCGGGGATGTCCACTATCTCCGTGCCCGGTGCCGGGTACATGGCCGGCAGCCACAGCTGCAGCTCCTCCGGCTACTCTGCATCCATCTCCGCTTCGACCTCGTTGAAGAGGGCATCGGTAGCCGCGCGTTCCTGCCGGATGAAGCGCCGGTTGGCTTCCACATAGGCCTCATCCTGGATGG
Organism: Thinopyrum elongatum; assembly: GCA_011799875.1. Classification (NCBI taxonomy): domain Eukaryota; kingdom Viridiplantae; phylum Streptophyta; class Magnoliopsida; order Poales; family Poaceae; genus Thinopyrum; species Thinopyrum elongatum. The sequence continues at coordinate 267,016,709 of CM022297.1, forward strand.
ACTCCAGGATGGCCTTCTGCTCCGCCGTCTTGTTCGCATAGGTGATGGCGAACTCCGCCTCCGCATTCTCAGTGTTGGTGTGTTGATGCCCGGAGCCGGCGTCAGCTCCTGCTCCGGCTGCTCTGTCTCCTCGTCGTCTTCCAGATCCACCACCTCCATCGGAGCCAACTGCTGCTCCTCTCCCTCCTCCTCCTCCGCTAGCTCCTCCTCCTCCGGCTCCGGCGAGTCCGGAGGCAGCCCGGCAGCGATGCGGGCGGCGCGCCTCGGCAGGATCTCCTGCTCGATCTGGTACCAATACTCCGGCATGAGCATAGCGTAGGAGGTTATCTTCTTCTTGGCCATGGCGAATTAAGCCTGAGAGCGTGGGAAGGGTGCCGAAGTGGGAGGATTTATTGGCCTCGAGCGATGAATTGGACAGGCACCACGCACAATTCACACCGCCCCCCCTCCCGGCCGGAGGAGGCGTCCGTCGGACCGACGGGTTTCTGGGCGATCCTGTGTGGGACCCCGACATTAGTCCGATGTGGCGGACGCGCCCAGGCGCACCATATCCGCCCCATATTTGGGCTGTATATGAGGGGTGCCGGTCGGCCCGGGCGTTTGACACCCGTTTGAGGAGCCCGTCTGGGTCAAATTTCGTGACCGGGCCGTCCGCCCTATTGTTTGAGGCGGGTTAGTGGCATCCGGCTGTAGATGCTCTAGTTTTTAAAAATAAAAAGAGGCGGTAGATGCTCTTACGACTTCAAGGCTGAAGAATTTAAGTTATTCCGTACATTTATATTTTATAACATAGGTTATGCATGAAACGGTAAGATGATGAGTTGGTCGGAAGATCATATGGTTTCACCTCTAGCCTACCTGAACTAGTTGTCATATAGGCCATGAATGAAACATAAGATGATGCACTTCTTAAGCACAGAAACAACAGAAGAGGATGATCTTCTTAACATGCAAATCACTGGCATTAGATCAACATGCAAAACAATACGAAGCATTATTCTCAGGAGGCACGGTGAACAGCTCGTGATGTCGCGTGCCACAACATTCCAAGCTGAACTTTGCAATCAAACTCACAAGGCCTGGCATTTCATAGACAACATTCAGAACAAACTCTTAAAATACCATACACAAGTCAACATTCATGATTATGCATCTCATCAGAGGCAATATTTACTTCTGAACTGAACACACGAATAGGAAAAAATGATCGACGCTGCTCGCGGCAAAGGGCATCCCATTCCAAAATATCAAATGCATGTCTTCTGGCTAACATCAATGAGCAAAATTTGACAAGGTTTTCCAATTCCAAAATATCAAACAAATGTCTTCTTGCTAACATCAATGATTAAACATTGACAAGCTTTTCCCATTCAAAATATCTAATGCTTATGATTGTGGAACGGGCGGGGTTTGTCAACAGTTTGCACATTACGATGGAACATGGAGCTGGATTAACCAGCTTATCTTTTTGTGCAGTTCCACTGAAATCAACCAATGTCTTGCGTAGCATGGTGGATTTCGTATTCATATGTTGCAAGGCCTTAAAGACATTGGCAGCTCCTTTCATGTAGATAGTCCGGTGGCTCGAGGTGACAATGAATGATTAGAGAACCATTCGATCTATTGTGCATGATGAAGTATTATGGAGGACACAAACCATCTGAACATTTTGTGCAGTTCCACTGAAATCAAGCTGAGCATCCCTGTCTGCATAAATAGAGAAAAAGTGTGATGAATATAATATTGGTACTAGTTGATTAAACATACACTCACAGATATAATCATCTTCATTATCTTAACAGGAAAAGATAGCAATACAATAGCTTTAATTAAACATTTATTCAAAACAATACAACAATATAAGTAGCACAACATAACAAAGCACGATCATGTGGATGAAGGCCGATACTGACCTTGTTTGTTACAGCTGCGTCGGCCACTGACTTGGTCATACCATTCCTTGTGGAGTGAATTTTGCACTCCACATGCTGTTGAGTTTCCCATGCTCTCTGCAGACTAGTCATGTCACCAGCGTCTACTAATACTCTCTAAAGCTTCTCAGTCATTCCTTGTGTAATGTAGCGCAAACAATGACTGCTTCTTTCTACAAAGTGGAAACATCAATTGGGCCCAATAATGCAACAATTTTCCTTCAACACATTGGCTCCTTTTGTGCAGTTCAACTAAAATCAAAGTTGAAATAGCAACGAGCAGAGGTTTTGATATCCCTGTATGCACAAATAGGTATAAAGTAAACAATTACTGAGCAATAGCAGTTGCTGACTTATACGCCCAGAAGAAAAAATATCTACTTTATCTTAATGGGAAACAAAGCAGGACAGTAGCAATTCTCAAACAGTGTGATTCATTCATATTAACTAAGACATTATCTTAACAATACAATGGTTAAACATGTATAAAGAACGACAAAGCAGGAAAGTACCATTCCTAAAATAGTGTAACTGATTCATATTAACAGACACATTATCTTAACAATACCTTGGTTAAACATGTAGAAAGAACTACAAAGCAGGATAGTACTATTTCTAGAACATTGTAACTGATTTATAATAAAGAGACATTATCTCAACAATACATTTGTTAAACATGTACTCCCGCCGATCCCTAACAAGTGTTGCAGTTTTGAACTAAGATTCAGTAGTTAATTCTAAGAGTGGCATTGCTTAATTTTACCAGTGGCATTAGATTAACAAAAAGCATAAACAGTTGCAGGGGAGAGCGGGTGCAACAACACCATGTGCTTCCTAGACTTATAAAGGGGGTGATGCAGAGTTTGTTGTAACAAAGAAACAAGCATCATGTCTGGGTTGGTCCCATTTTTGTTCACTTAATGGGAAAAGACAACAATACAGTAGCTTCAATTCAACATTTATTTAAAACAGTACCAATACAAGTAGCACAACATCTCAAAGCACATTGCACAATCATGTGGATGAAGGCAGGTACTGACCTTTCATGAGGCAGACAAGATCAAATACGAATCTGCCAACACGAATAGGAAATCCAATCTCATTTTCTGCAGTTCACCTAACTCAAGCAAAATTGCCGGTGTGACATTTAAGTTGAACTGCACAAAACACTCTTAAAACAAAAGTGTGTTGCGTACTGAAGCAAAAGGTCGCAATAGCAACGAGTTGAATAGATATCCCTATTTTCATAGAGGTAAAAAAGGAAACAATTACTAGCCAATAAAGAAGGTGAAACATACGGCCACAAAAAGAAGCATGTACCTTATCTTGATGGAAAACAAAGTAGGACAGTAGCTTTTCTAAAACGGTTGCGTTGATTCATATTAACAGAGACATTCTCTCAAAATAACATTCGTTAAAAATGTAATTTACTTTTAACAGTGGCATTGCTTCAATTTTCCAGCGGCATTCTTAGATTAACAACAGCAAAATAGTTGTATGGGACATGAGACATGCCAGTACCATGTGCCTCCACATGTATAAATGGGTGATGCAGAGTATGTTGCCAAGCAGCATATCTGTGTTGGTCCCATATTTGTTCTTTGAAACTTTTTCCTATGTGAGGGCAGCAATTCTAGTCCTGCACAAACTCCCCGACCCCCCGATTTCTTTCCTTCTTCAACAAAGAGATCGGTTCCTTACAGATGTATGTACTGGGTTACCCCCTTTTTCCCTTTTCGCCCAACAGAGCAGCTGGATAGCCAGTCTGTACTACTACCCCCTCCTTTCCTCATTGAACCACGTCCTAGATTCATGCTCCACCCCACCCCCCCTTCTTTCCTCTTTGAACCATGACCTAGATTTGATTACAGAATCAAAAAAGATCCACATGCAGCTAGAGCAATGACGGTTTCAAAGAAAGTTATACCTTAGGGTCGTCGGGATGTGGCTAGGCGTGTGGCGGGAGGCCAGATCTTCCCACACTATGTACAGAAGCGAGGAAGAAGGGGTCAGAGGCCCTCCCGCACAGGCACTGGGTGAAAGAGAACATCGCAGCCGGCAGTGGATTGCCTCCCTCGCCGAAGGCGACAGAGTGAACGCTGCACCTCCTCCCCTTCCCGGTCCGATGGGAGCCGGACGGCTCCTTGACCAGCTGTGAGGGGGGAGAGAGAGAGAGGCCAACGTAGTCTTGTTTAGATCTGTTGAAGAGGGTGAGAGATTATGAATCGAGCAAACCCTAGCAAAGGACCGCTGAGCCTCCAGCGCGCGCGCGTTTGTGTGTGTGTGTGTGTGTGTAGTGCAGCGAGAGTGTGAAGAGTGCAAACCCTAGCGAACAAGCGACGAGGCTGTAGCTTATATAGTACTTGTATATAGTACTAATATAGTGGAGTGGTTTTCTTTTTCTCTCCCTAACAATCATTTTAAATTGTGTATGAAACAAAACTCTTTTAACGTACCAGTGAAGAAAACTACGATCAACTAACGATCCATGCGTCCTGATCGCACTTCCTGTTATTCACGTGCGGTACACTACCCTTCGTTAAGTGAACAATGACACACGTGCCAAATTATCGGAAAGGTGTGAGACTGTGTACAAATAAAGAAATTTAATTTCAATTATTTTGTATGTACAATTTGCCCTCAATAATTATGGTTTGTTGTGTTCGGCCTAAATCACTGTTGGGTACTACCTCCATCCGGGTTTTTAGTCCACACCATATTTTTAATCAAAGTCTGACCACATATTTAGTTAATAGCTGGATAGAAATCAATACAATTTTTTTTCTCTTAGTACCAACATCGATGCTTCTTCGAGGAAACATTTGGTTCATATCCAATTGTGTGATAAAATTGCACCAACGTAGACGACAACGTCTCCATCGCAACCAAGGTGAACTGATGAAGGATATCGTCTTTGTGGGTAACAAGCAAAGAGCACTGATGGAAGACAACCCTTTCTTCATTGAACATCGATCAGCTTCACCAGCCGATGCAACCATGAGATGCAACCATGAGCATCGATATGTCATCGTGGTGATGCATCATCGATTTTGGCATCAAGTTTGGGTCAGGCACCACTGAAGTTTGATAATCCTCATTGTGGTTTGTTTCTTCATGGTAATCAAGCTTGAGAAAGGAAGAACCACTTGGCAGAGGATAGTGAGGCAGAGCAACAGTGGCCATCCAATTTTGTGCAACTCCACTAAAATTGAGGAAGACATGCCCGGGTATGGAAATACGCATCGCTGTTTGCAAAAGTATAAAAAAGGGATATTTAAGTAGTGTCATTACTTTGTTTTGGCAGTGGAACAAGATTAACAGCGGCATCTTAATTGTCAATAAGAATTAATGAAATGTACACCAAAAAAATAGAAGCATCATGATTATGTTGATGGGAACTAAAGCAGGATACCCAACAAGAAAACTAAAGCAGGACAGAAGCATTTATCGACGGCTCTAGATTGACAACAACATTACTTAAAAGGGACATCACTTTAACATGGGCATTGCTTCATTTAACCAGTGATAGTATTAGATTAGCAGCAACAATAGGAGCATATGGACAATGAACGCACAACCACCATGTACTTTTGTCGAAAAAAAACATGTATACCTCCACCGAGGCATAAACCATGACAACTTTTGGAGTGGTCTTTCCTCTATAATACTACTCCCTTTGTTCCCAAATATAAGTCTTTTTAGAGATTCCAGCAAGTTACTACATGCGGAGTAAAATGAGTGAATCTACTCTCTAAAATATGTCTACATACATTCGTATGTTGTAGTCCATTTGAAATGTCTAAAAAGACTTATATTTAGGAACGGAGGGAGTAAAAAATAGGTGATGTTGGACCAGCCGACAAACCCTAGCTACTATTCATGGGGAGCTGGGGAATAGTGGTATAGAAGAAAACCCGCATGCAGCGACCTGGGGAGCTGCACCAGTACAATGAAGCATGAAATCCAAAAGAAGTTATACCTTAGGTGGGGGAGATGTGGCTTAGGCGGGCGGGCGGGATCTCCCCACACGACGACAGCGAACAAGGGCGTGGAGGACCTTTGTCCGCGCCGGCACCGGCTCAGAGAGGACGGTGCACATCGGCTTCCTCCATCACCGATGGTGACAATGTCAACGCTGCACCTCCTCACCTCCCGCAGCGGACGGGATCCGGCCGGATCTGTGACCACTGGTGAGGAGAGAGATAGAGTGGACACTGTCATCTTGTTTAGATATGGAGAGGGTGAGAGAGCGAGACGCGAGAAACCCTATCAAACGAGAGGCTACACATACAATGGAGTAAAAAATCTCTCCATAGTAGTGGCTTTAAATAGAATACGCGCGTTCCCGGAAAAAAGAAACGAAAACTAGCGGACAAACCTTTTTTTTAACGTACCAAGAAAGACAACTCGATCAATAACACGCCCCCGCTTCCAGGTCGCACTTTGTATCGCTCATGTGTGGTCCCCGACCCTCCATTACTAAGTGAACAAATTAAAGCGTCAAATTATTAGGTAAACTACCTCTTCGTGTACAAATGCGTTTCGTTGTGTACTCTCGGGTATGTCGGAGGCAGAGTGAGTGTGTGTACATTTCTTCTTGTACATATTACTCCATTTATCTCGCTTCATATTGTTTCCCACTCCTATGATATTCCTATCCTTGGAACAAAATTAGGCGGTGCTAAGTTTGTGTGTGTAGGGAGAACGAGTCATCGATGATGTGTACGAGTAGTCGGGAGAGTCGTCACTATGTGTGTGCGCGCACCCACACACATAGAATACATATCCGTGTTTACGTAAAATTCTTACTTTCATCTCCATCTCCATCTCCATCTCCAATCATATTTGTACAACTTGCACATTATTAACGTTATTAATTACGTAGCAATATTTATGTACGTCCAGCATCTCTCGTTTGCGGGCGTCTGATACGTCCATTTTGCATCATATTTTCCTACTGTTATTTATAATGTTTTTTTTGCATAATAATGCTTTTGGGAGTAATTCTAATGCCTTTTCTCTCATAATATGCAAGGTTCACACAAGGAGGGAGAATACCGGCAGCTGGAATTCTGGACCTGAAAAAGCTACGTCAGGCCACCTATTCTGCACAACTCCAAATGAGCTGAAACTTCACGGAGATTTTTTATGGATTATATAAGAATTATTGGAGCAAATAAGTACCAGAGGGGGCCCACCAGGTGGGCACAACCCACCTGGGCGCGCTAGGGCCCCCAGGTGTGCCCTGGTGGGTTTTGCCCTCCTCGGCCCACCTCCGGTGCCCATCTTCTGGTATATAAGTCATTTTGACCTAGAAAAAATGAGGGAAGGACTTTCGGGACAAAGCGCCGCCGTCTCGAGGCGGAACTTGGGCAGGAGCACTTTTGCCCTCCGGCGGAGCGATTCCGCCGGAGGAACTTCCTCCCGGAGGTGGAAATCATCGTCATCGTCATCACCAACAACTCTCCCATCTTTGGGAGGGCCATCTCCATCAACATCTTCAACAACGACATCTCCTCTCAAACCCTAGTTCATCTCTTATGTTCAATCTTTGTACCGGAACCTTAGATTGGTGCTTGTGGGTGAATAGTAGTGTTGATTACATCTTGTAGTTGATTACTATATGGTTTATTTGGTGGAAGATTATATGTTTAGATCCATTATGCTATTTAATACCCCTCTGATCTTGAGCATGATTATCATTTGTGAGTAGTTACTTTTGTTCTTGAGGTCACGGGAGAAGTCATGTTGCAAGTAATCATGTGAACTTGATATGTGTTCGATATTTTGATGATATGTATGTTGTGATTCCCTTAGTGGTGTCATGTGAACGTTGACTACATGGCACTTCACCTTATTAGGGCCTAAGGGAATGCATTGTGGAGTAGTTATTAGATGATGGGTTGTGAGAGTGACAGAAGCTTAAACCCTAGTTTATGCGCTACTTCGTAAGGGACCGATTTGGATCCAAAAGTTTAATGCTATGGTTAGAATTTATCTTAATACTTTTCTCGTAGTTGCGGATGCTTGCGAGGGGGTTAATCATAAGTAGGAGGTTTGTTCAAGTACGAACAGCACCTAAGCACCGGTCCACCCACATATCAAATTATCAAAGTAGCGAACACGAATCAAGCCAACATGATGAAAGTGACTAGATGAAATTCCCGTGTACCCTCAAGAACGCTTTGCTTATTATAAGAGACCGTTTTGGCCAGTCCTTTGCCTCAAAAGGATTGGGCTACCTTGCTGCACCTTTGTTACCATTACCGTTACTTGCTTATTACAAATTATCTTGCTATCAAACTACTCGTTACATATAATTTCAGTGCTTGCAGAGAATACCTTGCTGAAAACCACTTGTCATTTCCTTCTGCTCCTCGTTGGGTTCGACACTCTTACTTATCGAAAGGACTACGATTGATCCCCTATACTTGTGGATCATCACGGCTCTTTTCTGGCGCCGTTACTGGGGAGTGAAGCGCTCTTGGTAAGTGGAAATCGGTAAGGAAAAATTATTTCTACGTGCTGAAATTTATTGTCACTTGCTATTATGGGGAACAATCCTTTGAGGGGTTTGTTCGGGGTATCTTCACCTCGACCGGAACCACAATTAGTTGCCCCTCAACCTACTACACCTACTGTAAATATTGGTTATGAAATTCCTTCGGGTATGATAGAACAACCGCTAGCTAATCTTTATGCAGGAGATGGAACCGAACATCCTGATATGCACTTGATATATGTGGATGAAATTTGTGGATTATTTAAGCTTGCAGGTTTACCCTGAGACGAAGCTAAGAAGAAGGTTTTTCCTTTATCTTTTAAAGGGAAAGCATTGGCATGGTATAGGCTATGCGATGATATTGGATCTTGGAGCTGGAATCGATTGAAATTGGAATTTCACCAAAAAATTTATCCTATGCATCTAGTTCATCGTGATCGGATTTATATATATAATTTTTGGCCTCGTAGAGGAGAAAGTATCGCTCTAGCTTGGGGGAGGCTTAAGTCAATGTTATATTCATGCCCCAATCATGAGCTCTCAAGAGAAATTATCATTCAGAATTTTTATGCTCGGCTTCCTCGTGATGATCAATCCATGCTCAATACTTCTTGTACTGGTTCTTTTATGAAGAAGACTATTGAATTCAGGTGGGATCTTTTAGAAATAATTAAATGCATCTCTGAAGATTGGGAACTCGACGAAGGTAAAGAGTCAGGTATTAAGCTTGAGTTTGATTGTGTTAAAAAATTTATGAATACCGATGCTTTCCAAAAGTTTAGATCTAAATATGGACTTGACTCTGAGATAGTAGCCTCTTTCCGTGAATCATTTGCTACTCATGTTGATCTCCCTAAGGAGAAGTGGTTTAAATATCACCCACCTATTAAATAAGAAATTAAAGAACCGGACATAGCTAAAGATGAAACTATCATTTACAATGTTGACCCAGTTGTTCCTTCTGCCTATATTGAAAAACCACCTTTCCCTGTTAGGATAAAGGAACATGCTATGGTCTCAACTGTGGTCAATAAAAGTTATATTAGAGCACCTAAACCTGCTGAACAAATCCAGGTAGAACCTAGTGTTGTTATGGTTAAAGATCTCCTGGTAGAAAACATAGATGGGCATGTTATTTACTTCTATGATGAAGCTGCTAGAATTGCCAAACCCGATGAAAAGATAAACATAGACCGGTTGTTGGCATGCCTGTTGTCTTAGTTAAAATAGGAGATCACTGTTATCATGGTTTATGTGACTTAGGTGCTAGCGTGAGTGCTTTTCCCTTTACCTTATATCAAGAAATTATGAATGGCATAGCACCCCCTGAAATAGAAGGCATAGATGTTACTATTAAACTGGCTAATAGAGACACCATCACACCACTTGGGATTGTTAGAGATGTTGAAGTCTTGTGTGGGAAAAGAAAATATTCTACTGATTTTCTAGTTCTTGGCTCCCCACAAAATGACTTTTGTCCCATTATCTTTGGTAGACCTTTCTTGAACACCGTTAATGCTAAAATAGATTGCGAGAAACAAATCGCCGGTGTTAGTTTTGGTAATGAATCTCATGAGTTTAATTTTTCTAAGTTTAGTAGAAAACATCATAAGAAAGAATTGCCTAGTAAGGATGAAATAACTGGTCTTGCTTATATTGCTGTGCCTCCTACTGATCCACTAGAACAGTGTAACATCCCCAGATGTTAACCCTATCATCAAGCTAATTAATGGGCCATGTCATCATATTTCACTAAGTCAAAATGCCACTTGTCCCAAACCCAACTTCATATTCATACTTGAAATAAAGTCAAATATTTATTTCTTCAAACTGCAAAACTAAAATGTTCATCATCTAGCAAATATTCCAAAACAATTAGCTGTTAAGGAAAACAGCATCACCTCTATGCTAAAATGAGTAGTAGCATTTAAACAGTGCTAATTCAGCAATTTAAAATTGCAAACTCATTTTTGTAAAATGCAAATGAATTCCACTGGTCTCCAAAATATTTGAGGCAATGCCTAAAATCACCAGGGATTTAATGGGACACCTTCCCTATTTTTCCGAAGTGAGATGGTAGCTCAAATAATCTTTTTCTCTCTCTGTTCATAATCTAAAAAAAGAAAAACAGAGAAGTAAATAAAAGAAAAATGCCAGAAGGTCACCCTACCTGGCACTGGGCCAAGCCCAACTCACCTGCTACCCTCCCCGTGTCATCGTCCCTGTGGACGAGCGCGCGCGCTGGCCGAACGCCGACACGGCGACGCCCATCGACAGGCGAGGGGATAAGAACCTCCCCCTCGGCCTCCCCTCCATCCCTATCCTTTTCCCCTCTCTCCCGTGCTCCCCATCGCCTCTGCTCTGCTCTCCTCTCTTCCTCCAGATCCACCGCCACCGAACACACTCGCTACCGTGCCTCGCCGTTGCCGCGGCCACCGGCGTCTGCTCCTCCATTCGTGGTGTCCAGAAGGTCCGCCGGCGACCGCCTCATCGTCCGGTGCTCTCAGCTGGGGCGGGGAGGCCCTGCAGCTGCCGATCGCCACCGCCACTTTCGTCTCTGTCTTCGGTGCTCGCCGGTGATCTTGAGCTCCTCTACTGCTCCAAATCTGTCACGGGCTTTTCGTAGCCGTGCGGTGAGCTCCACTCCGTCTTTCCCCTCTCCTTCCCGCGTGTTTCCGTCGCCGTAGTGGCCGCACCCGAGACGCCCGAACAACGAGACGAATCCAACCGTGCCATCTGTTTCCGTGTCGGGACCCTCTACGGAGGTGAACCCACAACTTTTATCCTATTTCCGGTAGATGAATAGTGCATATATACCGTTTAATAATTCCAACTTAAATCCTAAAACAACTAAAATGATTTAGACATGTCTTTAGGCAATCCTGCACTGCACCATAGCATGGCATGCTTTGTGTTGCATATGTTTGCTGTGTATTTATTTGTTTCCTCCCCCTCTTCTCTCTCGGTAGATCCCGGTACCGACGTAGTCCCCGAGACCGACGCAGCTCCGGTGATTGCCTACACTACCGACTACCCTGCCTTTGCCGCCGAGCAACCAGGCAAGCACCCCCCCTTGAGCATGCCTATATCGCCTATTCTTTCTCTCTTATGCTTGCATTAGAAATTGCTGCTGCTACTGTTTATCCTATTTCTGATGCATAGCCTGTTTTTGTAACTGCTGTTGATACCTACCTGCTTATCCTAAACTTCTTAGTATAGGCTAGATAGAGACCCACTAGAGACCCCACTTTGTCCCAGTTGCCCCGTTGGATTATCAGAAGACTCGATCAACATGATCGAAAACCAGGCCCCGGCACCGCACATCACACCCCCTTTATCTGTACGACACTGCAGCGTTACTATCGAGTGCCGAGGGTGATACCTCATATAGCACTTCTGATGTTAACTCTGTAGAGTAGCTATTCGGTCGTGGTCATCGAGGGTGATTCCTCCTTCACCACTCCCGATAACGACGCTGTCGTGCAACACCTCAAGTGTGAACCCATAGAGGGTGATTCCTCCGAGTTCACCTTGACGGTTACATCGAGTAGGAATCCAACGAGGGTGATACCTCTGATTCCCCTGATGTTGTGGACACACGGATACTTGGACTTTACAACTGTTACTTGGAAAGGCGGGTCGACCCTGAGGGGTACCCGCGTGAGCCTAAGTGGCGAGTGATATGGAGTCGGGTTGACATGGAGGGTACCCGTGAGATAATTACGAGGTGTGGCCGGGCATTCTTAGCCCTTGCCGCAAGTCCTCGAGACGGGGCGACAGGGTCACATTGATCGTGAGTCTCTGCTCGTTACCGCACACCCCCAATACACTAACGATTTGGATATTTTGATCCGAGTGGGCCTCTGGCCCGATAGCACTAACCATCACGCGGGAAAAGTTATGGGCACTCTGCATCGTGGCATCAGCCGAAAGCTCTGTCAGACGTCCAGTTCGGCATTGTGGCACGGTCGGATCGTGTCGGCCATCTGAGGCGACGCTGGTATCCACCCTGCTCGAGACGACCCAGAGTGCAATGGGCGATGGACCCAAGACCCCGGAGTGCTTAGGATGTAGACCGGCGGGGACCTCTCTGCTGAGCTTTAGGTAGGGCTGTGGTGTGTCGTTTGGCCGAGGCCGGGCATGACCCAGAAAAGTGTGTCCGGCCGGAGTTAATCGAGCGTGGTGGGTGAGTTGGTGCACCCCTGCAGGGAAGAACTAATCTATGCATAGCCAGATCCTCGGTAATGGACGCTCGGAGTTGTATCCCAATCGATACAACTAGAACTGGATACTTGTGATGAGATATGGATATTAGGGCTCTGGGATTGCTTTCTCGCAGGGAGTCGAGAAAGGATCTCTAGGCGAGGTTATACTTATTGCTACTACTACTTTATGCTGTACTGATCTACACTCTTCTAATGCTGCAAGACCATCGAAGATGCTAGTCTTTGATAGGACTAGGCCTTCTCTCTACTCTGGCATTTCTGCAGCCCAGTCCACATATACAACCTTTCTTTGCTAATGTTGCATATGTAGTGTAGATCCTTGCTTGCTGAGTACTTCGGATGAGTACTCATGGTTGCTTTGCTTCCTCTTTTTGCCATATTCGTTTGATGCGACCAGATGACGGAGCCCAGGAGACAGCTGTCCCTATCGACGATCACTACTACTACCCCGAGGGTGGCTAATTCTTCGAGTTGGTTGACGACCAGGAGTAGGTTCGGAGGGTCCCAGGCAGGAGGCCTGCGCCTTTTCGATCGTAGCTTTTGTTTTGCCCCGCCTTTCTAAAGGCTTACCTGTGTTTTCTTTTATATCTGTACTCAGATATCTGATGCTTCCACTGACGCTTGTATGCGAGCTTATGTATTCGAGCCCTCGAGGCCCCTGGCTTGTAATATATAGCTTGTATTATTTTAAATTTGTGTCTAGAGTTGTGTTGTGATATCTTCAAGTGAGTCCTTAGGCTTGATCGTGTGCATTTGCGTGTATGATTAGTGCACGATTAAGCCGGGGGCATCACAGGTTGGTATCTGAGCCGACTGCCTGTAGGAACGCCCTTTCCAACTCCTTGGCCGAAGTTGAGTCTAGTCTTTGGAAAACTGTTTTACTAACATGGCTGTGTGGCTTACGGGCCCACGTCACCAATTGGGAGGTATTAGGATCTTTTATTCCTCGTCTATACTCTGGGGCTCTGATCTCTCTTCTATTCGGGTTAAATGAATTTACTAACTACATTAGGCTCTCGTAACCACTTTGCCTTTTATAGGATGGTAATTGATTTTAGAAAATTAAACAAAGCAACTAGGAAAGATCATTACCCTTTGCCTTTTATTAACCAAATGCTAGAAAGACTATCTAAGCACACACACTTTTGTTTTCTTGATGGATATTCTGTTTTTTCTCAAATACCTGTTTCACAACCTGATCAAGAGAAAACCACCTTTACTTGCCATTTTGGAACTTATGCTTATAGATGTATGCCTTTTGGTTTATGCAATGCACCTGCCACCTTTCAAAGATGTATGACTGCTATATTATCTGATTTTTGTGAAAAGATTGTTGAGGTTTTCATGGATGATTTTTTCTGTTTATGGAACTTCTTTTGATGCTTGCTTGAGCAACCTTGATCGGGTTTTGCAGAGATGTGAGCAAACTAATCTTGTCTTGAATTGGGAGAAGTGCCACTTTATGGTTAATGAAGGTATTATCTTGGGGCATAAAATTTCTGAACGAGGTATTGAAGTGGATAAAGCTAAAGTTGATGCAATTGAGAAAGTGCAATGTCCCAGAGATATCAAAGGTATTTGTAGTTTCCTCGATCATTCTGGTTTCTACAGGAGGTTTATTAAAGACTTCTCTAAAATTTCTAGGCCTGTTACAAATCTTTTACAAAAGGATGTTCCATTTGTTTTTGATGATGATTGTGTAGAAGCCTTTGAAACACTTAAGAAAGCCTTAATTTCTGCACCTATTGTTCAACCACCTAATTGGAACTTGCCTTTTGAAATTATGTGTGATGCTAGTGATTATGCTGTTGGTGTTGTTCTAGGACAAAGAGTTGATAAGAAGTTAAATGTTATTCATTATGCTAGTAAAACTCTAGACAGTGCCCAAAGAAATTATGCTACTACTGAAAAAGAATTTTTAGCGGTTGTGTTTGCTTGTGACAAATTCAGATCTTACATTGTTTATTCTAAAGTTACCGTTCACACTGATCATGCTGCTATTAAATATCTTATGGAAAAGAAAGATGCTAAACCTAGACTCATTAGGTGGGTTCTCTTGCTACAAGAATTTGATTTACATATAACTGATAGAAAAGGAGCTGAGAACCCCATAGATGACAACTTGTCTAGGTTAGAGAATATCCTTGATGACCCACAACCTATTAATGATAGCTTTCCTGATGAACAACTAGCTGCAATAAATGTTTCTCATAATACTCCTTGGTATGCTGACTATGCTAATTATATTGTTGCTAAATATATACCATCTAGTTTCACATACCAACAGAAGAAAAAATTCTTCTATGATTTAAGACATTACTTTTGGGATGACCCACATCTTTATAAAGGAGTAGATGGTATTATTAGACGTTGTGTACCTGAGCATGAACAATAACAAATCCTACGGAAATGTCACTCCGAAGCTTATGGAGGGCATCATGCGGGAGACAGAACTGCTCACAAGGTATTGCAATCTGGTTTTTATTGGCCTACTCTCTTCAAGGATGCCCGTAAGTTTGTTTTATCTTGTGATGAATGTCAACAAAATGGTAATATCGGTAAGCGTTAAGAAATGCCTATGAACTATTCACTTGCTGTTGAACCATTTGATGTTTGGGGTTTTGATTATATGGGACCTTTTCCTTCCTCTAATGGGTATACTCATATTTTGGTTGCTGTTGATTATGTTACTAAGTGGGTAGAAGCTATTCCAACTAGTAGTGTTGATCATAACACTTCCATTAAAATGCTTAAAGAAGTTCTTTTCCCGAGGTTTGGAGTCCCTAGATATTTAATGACCGATGGTGGTTCACACTTTATTCATGGTGCTTTCCGAAAAATGCTTGCTAAATATGATGTTAACCACAGAATTGCATCACCCTCAATCTAGTGGTCAATTTGAACTTAGCAATAGAGAAATAAAATTAATATTACAGAAAACTGTTAATAGGTCCTGAAAGAATTGATCTAAGAAATTGGATGATGCACTTTGGGCTTATAGAACAGCTTATAAAAATCCCATGGGTATGTCTCCGTATAAAATGGTTTATGGAAAAGCTTGTCATTTGCCGCTAGAGCTAGAACATAAAGCATATTGGGCAATTAAAGAACTCAATTACGATTTCAAACTTGCCGGTGAAAAGATGTTATTTGATATTAGCTCATTAGATGAATGGAGAACCCAAGCCTATGAAAATGCCAAACTATTTAAAGAAAAGGTTTTTTTTGCGGGTTATTTAAAGAAAAGGTTTAAAGATGGCATGATAAAAGAATCCAAAAACAGGAATTCAAAGTTGGAGAATATGTTCTTTTGTACAACTCTCGTTTCAGATTCTTTGCAGGAAAACTTCTGTCCAAATGGGAAGGACCGTATGTTATCGAAGAGGTTTATCGCTCTGGTGCTATCAAAATAAATAATGCCGAAGGTACCAACCCGAAGGTGGTCAATGATCAAAGGATTAAACACTACATCTCAGGTATGCCTATTAACGTTGAAAGCAACATTATCCAAACCATGACACCGGAGGAACACATAAAAGAAACCTTCCGGAACACTCCAGAATAACCGAAAAAGAGGAGGTACGTGATACGGTAAGTAAACGGACTCTGAAAAACCCCCAAAAATATTTTCTGTCAGTTTAGGAATATATTAAAAATTAGGAAAATAAGAAACAACCAGGAAGGCAACCCTGGTGGGCACAAGATACCAGGGCGCGCCAGGGCCCCTGGCGCGCCCAGGTGGGTTGTGCCCACCTCGGGTACCTTCCGGACTCCATTTTTCTTCCGTTTGCTTGTTCCCCAAGATAAAAAATATTTATATACCCCCCGAACCTATTAACCACTGTATCACGGAGAAATCTTCTGTTCTTCTTTCTTGCTGTTTTCTGACAGATCTAGATCACCATGGCCGCCTCGAGATCTTCCAAGGACATGTTCTTCGAGAACGTCATCAACCCGTACTTGCGGGAGGTGATGCAGCACCCTCAAGCCATTGAGATGCGTGAGGGGGTGCTCCACATCCGTGATGTCCAGGGCCCCAAAGGGACGGGAACCGTGGATGCCAGGCTCGAAGCCATGGAGTAGGAGGTCTTCAGGTTCAAGGGGATGGTGGAACATGGACTCAATGCCAATCACCTCATGATCGCAGACTACACCCGTGATCTCAAGGTGGATGGCAAGTCCATGAAGGACATCGTCTTCACCTTCAATGAGCAAATCAACTTTCTCCAAAGCCAGATCTACGATCTCCAAAACCAAGTCTTTGAATATGATGCAAGGTTTAAAGGTATGAGTTTGGCTACCAGTCGTAGGACTCGCGAAACTCACTCCTCCTCTTATGATGGTGAGCCCTTGCCATGGAAACCTAAAGATAAGATCGCGACTACTTCTTCACCACCACCTCCTTCTTCATCACCAAAGGAGACTTGAGTTCATGGTATGGGCACTCCCCTTGGCTTGTGCCAAGCTTGGGGGAGGTGCCCCGGTATCATATCACCTCCACTATCTTTGCTTTTACCTATTCTAGTTCGATCTTCAGTTTTCATTTGATTTAGTTGAATAAAAGTTTAGTTCGATCCTTTCTTTTCGAGTGTTTGCTTAGTGATCTATCTATGTAATCGTGTTCGAGATATAATAAAGATTAGTTCAAGTTTTGCTTTCTTTACTTTAAGTTTCAATAAAAAGAAAGGAAAATAAATAAATGAAAAGATCATATGCTAATCTTATGGTAAGTAATGACATCACATAAGGAAAAGTATAAGTGGTAAAATTTGTTGGAGATTGACAAACGTAGCATTGGTCAATGATGCAACTCATGAAAGAATTAATAAGGGAAGAGAAGATTCACATGCAAATACACTATCTTGGACATCTTTTATGATTGTGAGCCCCCATTAAATATTTTGTGTCAAAATAGTTGACGTTGGACAAGGAAGACAACGTAATGATTTATGTTTGTTCATATTCACATAGAAGTTATATTGTCACAGATCCTTTAACATGTGGTGTTTGCCCCCATCTTTGCTAGCCAAAAATTCCGCACTAAGTAGAGATACTACTTGTGCATCCAAAAACCTTTAAACCCAAATCTTATTTTGAGATTCCACCATACCTACCTATGGATTGAGTAAGATCCTTCAAGTAAGTTGTCATCGGTGCAATAAGGCAATAAAAATTGCTTCTAAATGTGTTGGATCATTTAGTGTAAGAGAAAATTGAGCATTGTACGAACTTGTGATGGCAAAGAATAAAAGCGACAGACTGCATAATAAAGGTTGTTATCATAAGGGGCAATATAACGTGACGTTCTTTTGCATTAAGGGATTTAGCATACAAATAAATAAGTGCATGACAACCTCTGCTTCCCTCTGCGAAGGGCATATCTTTTACTTTTATGTTTGAGTCAAAGTATTCTTTCCTATTCCTTTTTATTTTTCTCTTTTGGCAAGCATCATGTGGTGAGGAAAGATCTAGGCACATATATCCAGTTGGATGTGAGTGGGCATGAGTTATTATTGTTGACATTACCCTTGAGGTGAATATGTTGGGTGGCGAAACTATAAGCCCCTATCTTTCTATGTGTCTGGTTGAAACTTTTTGTTCATGGGTACGCTGTGAGTGTTAGCAATCATAGAAGATTAAATGATGGTTGAGTATGTGGACTTGCCTAAAGGCTCCAACACGTGACCCTTCCTGAAAATATGATGAATTGTAGTTGCAAAGTTGACTGAGAACATAGTTTGTTGGTTTTCAATAAGGTTTATGCTTTATACTTCAATGTTGTGATGAATTGTTACTTGTTCATGAGAAGTTATAAGATAAAAGTTTTATATTAAAGTTCTTTGCTGTTATAATAATATACATGATGCTTCTATGTCCGTATTTTGTTTTTATCGACACCTCTCTCTCTAAGCATGTGGACATGTTCTTCGATTTCGGTTTTCGCTTGAGGACAAGTGAGGTCTAAGCTTGGGGGAGTTGATACGTCCATTTTGCATCATGTTTTCCTACTGTTATTTATAATGTTTTTATGCATAATAATGCTTTTGGGAGTAATTCTAATGCCTTTTCTCTCATAATATGCAAGGTTCAGACAAGGAGGGAGAATACCAGTAGCTGGAATTCTGGACCTGAAAAAGCTATGTCAGGCCACCTATTCTGCACAACTCCAAATGAGTTGAAACTTCACGGAGATTTTTTATGGATTATATAAGAATTATTGGAGCAAATAACTACTAGAGGGAGCCCACCAGGTGGGCACAACCCACCTGGGTGCGCCAGGGCCCCCAGACGCGCCCTGGTGGGTTGTGCCCTCCTCGGCCCACCTCCGATGCCCATCTTCTGGTATATAAGTCATTTTGACCTAGAAAAAATGAGGGGAGGACTTTCGGGACGAAGCGCCGCCGTCTCGAGGCGGAACTTCGGCAGGAGCACTTTTGCCCTCCGGCGGAGCGATTTCGCCGGGGGAACTTCCCTCCCGGAGGGGGAAATCATCGTCATCGTCATCACCAACAACTCTCCCATCTTTAGGAGGGCCATCTCCATCAACATCTTCAACAGCGACATCTCCTCTCAAACCCTAGTTCATCTCTTGTGTTCAATCTTTGTACCGGAACCTTAGATTGGTACTTGTGGGTGACTAGTAGTGTTGATTACATCTTGTAGTTGATTATTATATGGTTTATTTGGTGGAAGATTATATGTTCAGATCCATTATGCTATTTAATACCTCTCTGATCTTGAGCATGATTATCATTTGTGAGTAGTTACTTTTGTTCTTGAGGTCACGGGAGAAGTCATGTTGCAAGTAATCATGTGAACTTGATATGTGTTCGATATTTTGATGATATGTATGTTTTGATTCCTTTAGTGGTGTCATGTGAACGTCGACTACATGGCACTTCACCTTATTAGGGCCTAAGGGAATGCATTGTGGAGTAGTTATTAGATGATGGGTTGCGAGAGTGACAGAAGCTTAAACCCTAGTTTATGCGCTACTTCGTAAGGGACCAATTTGGATCCAAAAGTTTAATGCTATGGTTAGATTTTATCTTAATACTTTTCTCATAGTTGCGGATGCTTGCGAGGGGGTTAATCATAAGTGGGAGGTTTGTTCAAGTAAGAATAGCACCTAAGCACCGGTCCACCCACATATCAAATTATCAAAGTAGCGAACACGAATCAAGCCAACATGATGAAAGTGACTAGATGAAATTCCCGTGTACCCTCAAGAACGCTTTGCTTATTATAAGAGACAGTTTTGGCCTGTCATTTGCCTCAAAAGGATTGGGCCACCATGCTGCACTTTTGTTACCGTTACCGTTACTTGCTTATTACAAATTATCTTGCTTTCAAACTACTCATTACTTATAATTTCAATGCTTGCAGAGAATACCTTGCTGAAAACCACTTGTCATTTCCTTCTGCTCCTCGTTGGGTTCGACACTCTTACTTATCGAAAGGACTATGATTGATCCCCTATACTTGTGGGTCATCAGCATCCGGAGCACTGCCACGTCCGCTCCTGACCGCCCTGGCCAACCCGAACTATCTTCATCACCTGTGCGCACTTCCCGCCCAAAACGGCCAGTGCCGCATTCATGCCCGGCTAGAGCGGACGCGACCTCTCACTCGCACCGGCATTGAAGCAGCACGTCGGCCGAGAGAGCGCCGCCCACACTGCTTCCCGGTGCACGCGATTGCTCCGTGTTCAAATGACACCATGGCCGGCCACAACATGCATGTAAAAAACTTCTTGGGAGTCCGTGCTACAGCTACCTGTCCTCCCCCTCCTCGTCTATCTCTTCCAGTAGTACTCCATGGCACGATCCATCGACAAGCAGGGGGGAAGTTTGCGTATATTCGGTTTGCGGTGAGTGGCATGCCCAGTGACCGTGTGGGGCGGAGGCTTGTGTGGGGTGAGACATGAACACGACAGACGTGATTTAAACATTTAGTTTTGCTCAATGGCGTGATCCACTAAATGAAACTGCCATTTCCAAAAGAATAATGTAGTATACCATACTGCATGAGGGAGAAGCGGATTCAACGAAGAGTGATGGTTGCTTCTTCCGTCCAACTTACTGCCGGGTCTATGTGATTTGATGGCTCATTGGTCATTATTACTGCGGTGGTAGAGCGTCGTAGAGTGTCTTCACTCTTATTTATTTATTCTGTGATAAAACTAACTTTATCCACTCTTACACCGGAGGAGTGTGAAACACGGCAGCCCAGTGAGTACATGGCCCACCTCACACTATCACCATATTCCTTGGACATTGTGCGACACCTCCGGTCCTTTTTTCTTTGCGTTTAATAAGCAAACTGTAGTACGTAGTAGCCCGCATGCCAAGAAAAAATTACTATACACCGGAGTGTATAGACTATTTTGCCACCAGATTTGCTATGGAGGAAATGTTGGGTAGTTACGCCCGTGCAAAGTATTATCTCAGCCTGTAGACCTCAATTCTCATGCACTATTACTCCTCTCTCCATCTCTCTTGATGCAGGCTCACTAGATCTATCTGCATGCAGCTCTCTCTCTCTCCGATTTTGCATGCATGCGATGCGACTCTCTCTCTCTCTCTCTCTCTCTCTCTCTCTCTGTGCAAGCATGCCTTAAGCATGGTTAATAATACTCCCTCCATTTCTTTTTAGTCTGCATATAAGATTTGGTCAAAGTCAAACTTTGTTATCTTTGCCTAAGTTTATAGAAAAAATATCAAGATTCACGATATGAAATCAGTATTGTTAGATGCATCATGAAATTAATATTCATACCATATAGCATTAGTATTATAGATGTTGATATTTTTTCTACAACGTTGGTCAAACTTTACAAAGTTTGACTTTGATCAAATCTTATATGCAGACTAAAAAGAAACGGAGGGAGTATATCCGGTTGATGGCTAACATGTTGTCATTTCATCTATAGCCAATGTAATAGTCAACATGTATAGTAATGGGCTACAAGAAAGTACTATTTTTTTACTATACATGTATAGTAATGCTGGGTAGTAGCTTCTTGGAGCCTGTGCTACAGCCGGCTGTAAATCTACAACCCACTTCTCTTCTCTCTCCTCTTCTGTCTCATCCAACTCAACAAAGATACAATATTTAAAGGCTTGTAGCCCGCCTACGTCACCTTATTATACTTGCTCTTAGGAAGGGACGAGGAATATGGGAGAGAGAGATGGGAATTATTGTGGCTGCGTGTGCGGTAGTACTATTGGAAATTGCATCACAAAGATGCTAAGGCGCAGACCATTGTGGGAAAAGTGAGATTTTCTTATACGCATACAAAAAAGGACCGGAGGGACTACTACAATGCTAGTAGGAAGCTTTCAGATTTTGTTTCACGTATGTATCCTGACTCCAGGGTTGTCCCGTTACAACATTCCATCAAATACAAAGGAAAACTAACACGCATGCTGTTGCATCGCAATGATTCACAGATCATAGCGAATATTTACTTCACAACTAAAGACAAAAGTTGTGAGGGTGTGTACAAATAAAGAAAAAAAAAGATTGATGCAGTCCCTAGGCCATAAACCCTAAACCCTAAACATGATTTAATTTCCTGGCTAGGTAGAACCTGTCGAAGGAAAGAAGCCTGGAACCCATGGATCATACGATGCTTTTGTGCAGTTCCACTAAAATCGAGCTGAGCATCCCTGTTGGCGAAGATATTGAAGAAGTGTGATTAGAATAATAGTAGTGGAACTAGTTCATGAGACATAAACTCATCACAAATAGAAGCCGGTAGAAGTAGAGAAAGATCCACATGGAGATGGAGCTATGTGGGGAGCTGCGGCAGTGGAGCAAGCCAGCTCCAAAAGGAAGTTGTACCTGGGATATCGGGGTGTAGCTAGAAGGGTGGTGGGAGGCGGCATCAGCCCATACCGTGGGGACCCCCGATCAGGATGCACCGACATTCGGTTTTCTCCGTCACCGCTGCCGACCGCGTCTACGTAGAACATTCTCCCCTTCCCCCGACGGCGGGATCAGGCCGGATCTGTGACCAGCGGTGTGGCCACCATCGTTCTATGCTTATGAAGAGAGCAACCCAAGCAAGCAGGCTTGTAGCTTAGGCTCCTGCTAGTGTATATATAGTGGATAGGTTTTCTTTTTCTCTCCATATCAACCTTTTTATATTGCGTACGTGTCATTCAAGAGTGAAATGATTGTTGCTTCGTCCGACCAACTTACTGTGTGATTTGACTGCTCATTAGTCATATTACCGCGCCCCCTGCACGTACTCCCCTTACGTGTATGACCGTTCCTGAGTCTCACTTGTATTTAGCTCTATTTTCTTGCATGACACATGGACAAGATGCGCATAGAGGCATTTTGTTCCTGCATGTTGTTACGTACCTACTCCCTCCTTCCGGTTTACTACTAGTACTCCCTCTGTCCTGGTTTATTGGTCCCCTTTGTACTCAATTCATGGGCTCGTTTTCCTCAAGAAATTGTGTTTACCAACGTATTAATATTGGCAATGCATGCATGAACAACGAATGATTAAACCTTGCATGCAACGTTTTGACAAAGCATTGACATATAAACATGTGAATGTGAGGGACTACAACCTCGTGCATGCATGCAACAGTCACACGTACACATGCACACAAAAATGCGTGCGACGCCCTAATGCATGCATGTCCGAGCACACGACGGAACACACACGGCCACGCTCAAGTGCTCAACCTACACGTGCATGCACACACATACTCAGCCAGGGTGAGCTAGTGACCGTATAAACACCGGGAAATGTATATATTGACCACAATGAGCATATTATGAAGTCCACTGACCGTATTTTTCCAAACATACAGTGACAGCCACTGTATTTATCTCGTTTCAAATTAAGCCATATTAACTGGAAAGGAGGTAGTATGGACTAGCATTACTTTGTTATGTCCCGTCAACTTGCAGAATGAGGAGAAGCTTGTAGGATGAGGAGAAGCTTGCGCGTGGTGGATTGCAGGACAAGGAGAAACTTTTGACTAATGCAAGCTCTCCCTCGCTCAGGCGGTGGACGTGCAATAGTTAATTCGGTGTCAGATTGCCAGAAGCATACACTGTTGTACCATCATTGTTCGACTTCCCAAAGAGGCGAAGAGCCAAGCGCAAGGTTTACTAGTACGTACTACGAGTAGTCTTATGTACCACTAGTACTACTATATAGGTACTACTAGGAACTGCATGGTGGAGCGTCTGCACTCTTATTTTATTTTAATCTGTGATAAAGCAATCTTCAACACATTTGCTTCTCTTCGAGGGTTCTCGCATGTGATAATGGAAGTTCATTGCATGGAACACTCGCCACAATTCTCGCTTAATTCTAGCTCCTATCCTATTAGAAATAGGAGAGCTCAGTAATAAATTCTCTTCTTTTGTTATTCAGCATGTAAACAGGTCAGCAAACCTTCCGGCCCATCTTTGTGCGAAGCGTGCTTGCACTTTGAATGTGATCGAGAGCTGGCTTGATGAAACACCTCGCTTCCTAGTGACCAGTCTCTTGGCTAATTGTCCTAAGAATGCTTATATACGAATAAAGCTCTCTCATTTACCCGCAAAAAAATTAAGCCATATTAACCGTAAACGAGGCAGTACGGACTAGCACTACTTTGTTGTGTCCCATCAACTCGCAGAACGAGGAGAAGCTTGCAGGACAAGGTGAAGCTTGCTTACGCCCTCTTCGTCTAACTCAAGCGTGGTGGCTCGCAGGACGAGGAGAAGCTTTTGACTAATGCAACCTACCCTCGCCCAGGTGGTGGACGTGCAGCAGTTCATTCGGTGTCAGATTGCTAGAGGCATACACTGTAGTACCATCATTGTTCAACTTCTCGAAGAGGCGAAGAGCCAAGCGCAAGGTTTAGTAGTATGAGTAGTAATACTAGTATACAGGTACTAGGAACCGCATGGTGGAGCGTCTACACTCTTATTTTATTTTAATCTATGATAAAGTACACATTTATTCGGGAGAAGTGTGAAAAACAGCAGCCCAATAGTACTATTAAAAAACATCGAACATGTAATGATGACATCGATCAACCACGCTTTAATATTTCTTGGCCTCTGTGCGACACCTAGCCCGTCTGTGTTCTCGCTCCTCGTCTCTCTCAAGGAGCGGCGGGTTGGCCATTTTGCCATCAATTGAGATCGGTTTACTCACACTCCGGTCCCATATGTCAGTGATATGCCAAGAGGAAGCGCGTTGACCAACAGGCCATACGCGCACTTGGTTTTGCACCTTCATACTAGTATGAGCGGATTCAAAGAAGAGTGTATTGATGGTTGCTTCATCCGAGCAACTTACTGTGGGAAAGGTGGGGCTTATGATTTGACTACTCATTACTCACTATTAGTGCGGCGCAACAACCAGGCTGAGTCTCCCATGCGGGTGTGCACTCTAATTTGTTGCATGTCACATGGACCCGGATGCTGAATGGCTTCTGGCAATGCTATTGTGGCGCCTCGCCTGATTACCACTGTAGCCAGACGGTCGCCACGCATACCAGCCCAGGAAATCACTCTGGCATGCGCGTTTACAACAAGTATCAAGAACACAGGCATTTCTATTAATGGATATATAAGTCTTACATGATAACTTACAAGAGGTGATGGCAGCGGAAAAGCTCTATCTAGGGCAGCATGGTCTTGGTGCGGCTCCAATCCACAGGGATCTGACTGGGTTACGCTCCTAGCCCGCGAACGCTCCGGCTCCTCGACGACGGACAGCGGATCCTTATGTGAACCTGGCCACATTGAAGGCCGCTGAGTACTTTTGAATGTACTCGCAAGCAAACCAAACTAACATATACACCAAGCAAAGCAATCCATGGCATTCAAGCATGCATTTGTTAGTAGAGCATCATTAATTATCATGGCATAGCATAACTATCTAGCGATATTAATCATCAAATCATAACAGGTTTATCCAGCAAGATAACTACTAAAGTAAAATACAGTAAAGTAAAGCGTATCAAGTAAGTGATCCATACTCCAAACATTCTCATGATCCAAATCCAATCCAAATCATGTGGTCATCCGACCACTCATCTCATAGCCATCCCATGGCTAACATATCATACTCCTGAAGAGTTCTTCCATCATTATTATCACTATTACTGTTACGATTGACCACCTAAAGAGGTCTGGATGGACTGTCCAATACCGTGGACGCGGCTATTTGAATAGATTTTACACTCTGCAGAGGTTGCGCACTTTACCCACACCATGGAGCACCTGACCTCGTGATCCCATTCGGGTGGACCAGGGTTGCTCCAACGAAACCTGCCTAACCCGTGACTCCTCTACCATACCACCGACAATCATACCCTCCCAGGGTCATGTCCTGGGTGTCCCCTGTGTCACCTCGTGACACCTGCCACCGTCGTGGCCAACTAAACTGTCCCAAACGGGGAAGCCAGCAAATAACTCAACTGGGCTCACAAGGTTATCGCCGCCTACCGGGCCAGGGCAGCGCGCACGCATAACCTTCCCTAGTTGGTGGTACCGATAAAAGAGCACGCAATCAGACCAAGTCAAGGCCGTCCCATACCGGCAAATGTGGTTGCACGGATAAGTCCGGATAGGTGACTCTGGATCAACCGACTAGGTTTAGCTTTAGCAAGTATGGTTTTATATCATAATAACTTGAGATGGCAACAATTATGCATAAGGTAACAACTGTGGAAACATAACAACCTATCTCCATATAATATCACGACAAGTCATTAATGAATCAATATTTAAATGGCAGGCTTATTACTTTACAAGTTGTAGCTGTCGGGTAACGACCATCTGAACCCTTGGATGAAACCGGCAAATAAACCAGTAGCCGCCAGAACGGTATTTACAACTCAGATCTGGGACATTACTGGAATAACTCAACCTCGACTCAAGACGGCTGAAAAGCAGCTCAGAGCATGAGACGGTGTCGATAAGAAGAAAGTCGCAATTCCCTAAGACGGCCGAGAAACAGCTCTGAGCATAGAGTCACTGCTACGGAAAGGAATTCAACAGCTGCCCGAGACGGCTGAAAAGCAGCTCAGAACATGGGTCAGTTGTTGAAAAGAGAAATATAAAGTCGGCATCCACCCCGGACGGCCGGAAACAGCTCAGAACACAGGCGTGGTGCCGTCACCAAAGAAAGGCAGGCAAGGGTTCATTAGCGTCCCATACAGCTCACTACTATGCATACAAGCATAAGTATATTAGTTTAAACATGCAAGAATAACACACAGCAATGCTTGAGGGCATATATCAGATGGTCGGCTTGCCTGGGGTGGAAGAATACTCCGGGAAGAAGTGCGGTGAAGCCGCGGAAGAATTCGCCGGAAAAGATTCCCTCTCGGAGGGGCTGATAGAAGAGCAAGGGCAAAATGGTCATTTTCAGAATGTGTAAACATTATGAAAGTGACCTCATCGGAATGGGCTCGATGAGTAGAGAAGGTGGGCTTTGAAATCACCTCGATTGGAGTTACGAGCAAAAAGATGTGATGATTTTGCTACAAAGGGACCTATCTGCAAATATTTTATTTGCCAATGGGTCCCTGGGTAGATTTTTCTGGCGAAAAAGAAAAAGGGTTCGCCGCCTGGGCCGTACTGGGCCAAAGCGGCTGGGGCAACTGGCGCTACAGGGCTACACAACCGCTGCCGCTATTGGGCCGAGCCTACTATGCTCTGTGCTTAAAAAAAATGGGGTCATCCCCTTCCTCTGGCGCGCGCGTTGGCCAGAGAAACAGAGCGGCGTCGGCCGGCGTGATTCCCGGCGATGGGGCAGCGGTCGCTTATGGCGGCGGTGGGGTTGATCCCCTGCTTCACTCCGCGCCCAGGGGAGGTCCTCTCAGCCGCGGGGGTGGCCGGAGGGAGGAGCTGCAGTGGAGGCAGTGGCCGGCGGGTCTGGTGGATTTGGAGACTCCGGTGGCCAGGCAGGCTGGGCACGAGCGCGGGCGAGATCACCGGAGAGTGGAGTAACTGGTGGTGAGGTCCCTGGACCCTGGGGATGGCCGAACGCGGAGACTGGGGCGAAGTCAGTGGGTGGAGCTCGCCGGGAGTTCGAGAGCTCCGGTGACAGAATCGAGCGGGCGCCGGTGCAGGAGGGGACTAGAGGGAGAGGGAAGGAAATGCGATGCCGAGGGGCTCGACCATTTATAGCCCCGCGGCCAGAATGGATAGAGATGGCCGCTGTGGCGTCCTTAGCGGCGCCCTGGAGCTCGGGGACACGCGGTGGAAGGAGGCGATGTCGGCAGGGCTCTGAGAGGAGTGGATGAGCTAGCAGAGGCTTCGGGAGAGCTCGGCCTTGTCTGCATACGTTGGCGACCGTGTAGGTACAGTAGCAGTATGGCAGCGGTTGTCACGGCGTGGCGAGGAAGAAAACGAAGGGGGAAATGACCAAAGAGGGGTGCGGGGACGACGGGAAGTCAAGTCGGCATGCTGAGACACACCATGGCAGCTTGAGCTGGCCTGCCCGACGCGATGGACGCGCAGAGCATTGTTTCTGCGTGCAGTTCACGCGGTCACCACATGCACCGGCTGTTCTGGCGCGTCTCTGCTTGCCACACCCTGTCCAACACGTCCCTCGTTGCTCAAATAGACAAGGGAAGTGGCTGGAACTCTCTGGATGTCTCTGAGGCGAGTGAAACTTGCAGAAGAAGGTTCTGACAGCAAGGTGTTTGTAGAGATTTCTGGAGAGATCACTGAGTGAAATGAGCTGGTTCTTGGCATGGAGCAATGATCTACCATGGTGACTACCCTGGTAAATTTTGGGGCCATTTGGATAAGAATTGAGGGCACTTGCTGTAGAATGGACACCACAGGTCAGAAATGAAGATGTTGATGCTGTGCTCAAATGGATGAATGAAATGAGATGAAATTTGGTGGAGAGTGATGATTTGGACATATGAAGCCACTGTAAAAGTTTCATACCATTTGGGTACACCAAAATGGTACTTGCTTCACAGAGGTTCCTATTGGACAGAAACTTAGGAAAATTTCTGGGGAAGAATGGATAGATGGATTGAGCTGATTTTTTGTTTCCATGAGTGATTTGGCAAGTTTAATCACCATGAAAAATTTCAGCTCAAATGGATCAAGGGTTCAAGCACTTCCTTTGCAAACTGAAAATCTGGACAAAATTTGCAAATGGATGCTGTGCTCAAACTTTAAACTATGGGACTTGGGTTTTGATGGAAATGGTGAAGATATGGATAGGATAAGCTCCACAATTTATTTGGGATTTTTCCTGGCTACCAAAATGGTAGTTCCTTTAGAAACTGACAAAATGCAATATTGGCTTTAAATAGGAAAATGCAATTTCCCTTATTTAATTATAGCCAATATTTTTATGGGAGCTCAATGTGATCACAAAGAATATCTCCACAAGTTTTCATGAACTTTGGAGATGGATAGATATTTTCTTGGATTTAATTCCTTTAACTGGCAGAAAAAGGAATTAATTATAAATGAAAAATATTGCAAATGACTTGGCAATATTTTTGCATATCCAGGGTTTATAGATGGAGGATGATCACTAGGAAAAGTTTGGAAGGCATCAGATCAAAGGATATTGGGGTTCCTTTGTAATGGAAGAAATTAGGGTTTCCCTTCCAGTTACTCGGAAAGTAGGGTTTCGATGGCGAAGTCCGGAGAATATATCTTGGGTGGCAATGTTGGACTGGAGAGATTGTTTGGTTGGATAGGAAAGGCAGAGCTGGATGACCATCTTCATATACCCAAGAGCTAAAGAAATCTGATAACACCGAAAAAAAAAGACGGGAGTCAAATACCGCGAAGGAAAAAAATCCAGGAGCGAAAACCAGGGTGTTACAAACCTACCCCCCTTAAGAAAATCTTGTCCTCGAGATTTTTGGGCTTACCTCCCGGTGAAGGGGGACTTACCTATGTGCGACTTGGATCCATCAGCGGTCTCGTCTTCGTTGGTTCACTAACCTTTTAACTGCCTCTTCTGATGGATCAGGTGTTGTCTCTGCACACAGTTTTCTTGAATCCTTCTCTTTACTGTCAGGTGTACCTTTTGTCCTGGTAGTGGTGTTGCTGGGTGGGGTAGCGGGTAATACCAACGAACAACTCGGTTTCCTTGGCCTGTAAGTGACTGCTTTGGTTTCATTGCGATGTTCGTACTCTGGCAGTCATGGGCAAGACATCCTTTCCTAGTACCAGGGCTCACATGCTCGTATGGCCTCGAGTGAGTGGGAGTGGCTTTCTGTTTGCCGTGTCAGAATACTCAGTCTGGCTGCGAATTCCATACTGATGTTTCCTTCTGTCTCAGGCACTCTGACTTTGTCCTTAGGGAATCCACAATTCAAGGAACAACATGACCGAGCTATTGCTACTATATTCCCAACTGAAATGTCAGGTATGATCACAGAGTAATCATAGACAGTAATCTCTTATTCCAATGATATCATGATGTCTACGAGCTATTGGTGCTGACTTGCTTTGAGCCATTCTATCTGAATGTCTTGTTTCAAACTCTGTCGCTCATGGAGATGGCCCTGTCATATACAGCCTCTGTAGTCCGTTCTATGACCACTGAGCTGAACATAGTATCACTATCATCCGGTGTATCTTTCGGAGTATAGCCTCTTTATCTTGGTTGATGGCCCATATTTATGATGAGTGTGACATGCTGGCTGCATTGTTGTGGCCGCATATGCAAGAGTTTGACGGGGATTGGTAATACCACTCTGTCTATGAAGTTGTGTCTTGTTGACCGTCACAAAGGTTGTGTTGTCCACAACTTCTTTGTTCTTGTGGATTCCTTTGATGGTCCTATCATGACCTGCCAATACGGCTTCTTGACTGTCTTCCCGGCTCGTCGGGCTTGTTCTCACAACTTACCCTTGCATATCTCATAGGGTTTGCTGTGCTCATATTCTTCCTTGAGTTATGGGGCCAATGTTTCTCTGAACACAGTCATTCCCGTGTACAAGTGGCTCGCATGAACTGATCCACTGGACTGCATGCTCACAACATATGTAGTTGTAGGATAAATCCTTTCATAACCACTGAGTTCTGAGGCGGATGTGTATGTCTGGACTAGTTCTTGCTTCTGACAAGATTTTTGTGAGCACGAGGGCGTGTTGAAGAAGGCTGAATTCCTTATGCTCGAAGCTTCTGCCAAAGTGACGTGCTAAAGACGGCTGGGTATCGTACCTCCAAAGCTTTCCTTCATGTGGCTTGCGGCGGAAGGTTAGGTGCCTTATGCCGGAAGCTTTCCGTGGTAGCACGCTGTGGAAGATGGGAGTGCCGTACCCCAGAAGATTTTCTCACCAAGTGGCGTACCGAGGAAGATTGGCAGTCTGGTGTCGTAAGCTCTTCTCGGTAGCTTGCGGAGGAAGGCTTGGTTCCTTATACCAGAAGCCTTTCACAGTGTACGCAGTTGGATCTATGGCCGATTCTGGCTTCCTTCTGAAGTATCCGGAATTTTATCCATAGCGGAGTCAAACTTGATATAGGCCATACCTTGTCTGAAGGTTTTCTGTTGGTCACGCACACTGCTTGTTCTTCTGCTGGTCTGATCATTGCTGCTGTAAAGGTTGCAGAACTGATGCATTTCTCATATTGATAATTAATTCGG
This sequence comes from Thinopyrum elongatum, assembly GCA_011799875.1. NCBI lineage: Eukaryota > Viridiplantae > Streptophyta > Magnoliopsida > Poales > Poaceae > Thinopyrum > Thinopyrum elongatum. The sequence goes on from CM022297.1 coordinate 267,047,975, forward strand.
AATACCCTTTGCATTCAAACCAGGTGTTGCCGATAATAAGCAATTGACGGTTAATTCCCTTCGATGGAGCTGAGCTTCCAAGCATGTGAAGTTCTCATTGATTCTGGGCAACCACGAACTTATCCATATTCCTTGCAAACCTTGTTCACAGTGCCCAGAAAATTTTGCATTTGCATCGGTGAATTCCAAAATATTCTCTGCAATTTGTCTTGTTACAACATCAATCAAATACTAGAGAGGAAACTAACATCCATGCTCTTTCGGAAAAAAATAAAAAACTAACTTCCTTGCTAATGCATCTCAATGATTAGCAGATCAGAGCTAATATTTACATCACAACTGAAGAAAAAGTTATGATAAGGTGTTAAATTAAAATTGATACATGCTTTCATTGGCAGCAACTTCCCCGCAGCTCTGTCTAAATCAACAAGACATGTTGGGAAAAAAGTAGCTGTCGGAAGCATGGAACATTACGACCATTTTGTGCAGTTCCACTAAAATAGAGCTGAACATCCTTGTTCCAAAGATATTGAGTAAGTGTGAGTACAATAATAGAGGACTGTTGATGAAACAATAAACACACAAATAGAAGCCGGTCACCTTTGCAGTCTCTCTTAAGACTAACTAGTTGGAGAAGATTAAGCAAATAGTTGGAGAAGATTAGGCTCGGAGTTGGATGAGGAGGATAGAGCAAAACCAATCTCCCTTTGTTCAGTCGCACTGAAATGTAGAAACGTTGCCCATGTGACATTTTGGCGGAACTGCACAAAACACTCTTAAGAAAAAAGTGATTTGTGCAGTTCACCAAAAGGTCGCAATAGCAACGAGGTGAAATGGATAGCCCTGTTTGCAAAAAGAGGTAGAAAGGAAACAATTACTGGCCAATAACAGTTGAAGACACATACACCGACAAAAAAGAAGCATATTCCATGTCCTAAGGGAAAGATAATTGCATGGTGGTTATCAAAAACGGTGTGAGGACGACATTACAAGATGGAAAGTACGCCATCCGAGATACATTTTAGGCAAAGAACTAAAGAAGATCCACATGCAGGATTTTCCACATGCAGCAACATGGGAAGATGGGCAGTGGAGCAAGGCCGGAGGAAGCTGTACATGAGGGTCATCGAGATTTAACTAGGAGGGCGCAGGCAGCCGGGATCTGCCCATACTGCGGCAGCGAGCAAGTGGCGAAAGCCCTACCGCGCCGGAGCTTGGTCAAAGAGAACGGTGGGTACAGCAGATCGAGACGTGCTACCTCGACGCCGTCGAACGGAGAAACAATGCACATCCTCCCTTTCCACTGGCGAACGGGATGCGGCCGGATCAGTGACCAACGGTGAGAGAGAGAGAGGCCACCGCCGCCTTGTGTGAGATAGTGTGACGAGAGACTAACCCCGGCAGGTAGGCTCCATTGTATATAGTGGAGTAGATTACTTTTTTCTTGATAACAATCATTTTATATTCTGTACATGCCATTGAGGAATATAACTTTATTTAAAACTAACGCGTCAAGTCAAACTTTGTTTCGTGTACGTGTGGCAGACGACCCTCCTTCAAGTAAACAACCGCTACACACATCAAATTATCACGTGGGCTGCTTTTTCGTACAGAAATGAGCTCCACCATGTACCCGCGCGAATGTGGCCGAGAACGAGCGTGAGTATGTGTGTCGTGCATGCACATCTTCTCTACGTGCAGGCACCCCACATACATGGGTGTGTGTGAGAGAGATGGTGTGTGCGAAACAGAGGCAATGTGTCGATGATATCTCAAACAAAAAATGTAACATATGTAATGTGTGTGAAATACAGGCCTGGATATATCATATATAGAGGGGGCGATCCATGAGAAGAGAGTGGAGGGATCATCGGCATGAGGTATAGATACAATCGAAGAGAGGGATGAAGTGTGTGGGTGCGCGATCGATAAAGAGTGCCATCGAATTTGTGTTTGCCCACATCAAAGATATAGGGCGCCTGGCCTACTGGAGCGTGAAAGGGGAGAGGTGCAGTTTGTCTCTATGGCATGGATACCTACCTACAACGTTCGACTATCGGTGTGTGTGTGTGGGGGGGGGGGGGGGGAGGGCAGAGACCTAACTATAGAGAGGTAGATCGACTGGTATATGTGCGGAGAACGAGAGAGACCTAGCTATGTATGGAGGGAGATCGATCGGCATCCATGCATATGTGTAGGAGAGGAACAAGGTTGGGAGAGAGACAGAGCTAGAGTGTTGCAGGGTTGGTGGTGGAGTTGCTTCTCACAAATGGTGGGAGAGGCCTGCTAGACAAATGGAGGGTATGACCACAATATCAATAAGAGAGGGGATGCCTGCCTGTCTGTGCACGTGCGTTTGAGAGACGGGTCGGGAGGCATGCACGGATGATGAGGGGGGACGATATGGCTGTGGTAAGCAGACATAACTACATAGGAAGATCAATCGTCGTGTGTCGGTGAAAGGGAGAGACATAACTAGTGAGGTACGTCGATCGGTGCGTGGGGAAAAAGAGTTATAGTCGACTTAGCACTACAAAAAAAAGACACATCCGTGACATTTTGGCCCGAACGAATTTTTTTTCTGTCATGCTTATGACACTTCTATGATGATAATTGTGACAAAACCATGTACCATCATAGATGTGGTGGGCTCCTACTTCTATGACCAAAAAACGTGGCAGAAAATGGGCTTTTCGTGCTGGGCGGGTCAGGGGCGCACCTGCATGACATTCTTTGGGCCGTCCATGACGGAAAAAATCGTGGTAGAAGCGAGGGCGAGGAAAATTTTGGGGAGTTCCCGGTTACGGTGGGTGGTCGGGGCCGAGCGATGCAAGGAGGGATTGCGCGTTTCTCTCGTACATGTACACGCGTGTGTGACGTGTTGGGCTCTAACTGAACCCAAGCGAGGCGTTCGCTTAGTGAACCCGAGCGATTGCACTAGCTACGTTACTGAACCCGAGCGATCGATCCCTTGGCTGTTAACTGAACTCGAGCGATTCCTTCGCTGCTGCTGCTAACTGAAGCCGATCGAAACCTGCTGCTGCCTCTTGATGAATAGTGACCGTTGTTGGGGGTTGGATGAATAGTTCCTGGTGGTGGTTGGATGAACAGGACCTCGTGGTAGTAGAGACCGTTGCTGCTGGATGAACAGGACCCCGATCGAGAGGACGCCGCCACACACCGCCCGATCAAGCCGATTGGGGGTGGATGAACAGGACCCCGTGGAGGGCTGGTTGAACCGTAGCCGGTGGAGGGTGGATGAACAGGACCCCGTGGAGGGCTGGTTGAACAGTAGCCGGTGGAGGCTGGATGAACAGGACCCTGTGGATGAACAATAGCTGGTGGAGGCAGGAGGAAGTCGATGGTGGATGAACAGTAACAGGTGAAGGCTGGAGGAAGTCAACGATGGATGAACAGTAGCCCGTGGAGTCTAGTTTTGCGATACGCCACACCCCTCCTAATGAACAGGACGCCGTTTTGACCGTAGGCACTCGAGCAGAAAGTCTGTTTCCTCCATTTTGCGGTACGCCACACCCCTCCCGATCAACAAGACCCCGTTTTGACCGTAGGCACTCGAGTAGAAGTCTGTTTCCTCCGTTTTGCGGTACGCCAGACCCTTCCCGATAAACAGGACCCCATTTTGACCGTACGTGGTCGAACAGAAGGCCGTTTCCTCTGTTCTGCGGTACGCCAGACCTCGTTTTGGCTGTTCCGTCCAAGCCGGTTGGCTCCCAATGAACACGCGACGCTGTTTACTCCTTTCCGATCCAGCCGGTTGGCTGCCGATGAACAGGACACTTCGCTGTACGCGTTAGAGACCCCGCCCGTATGTACGTACGTAGCCGTATTTACTATCTTGCAGCGTGGCTGTACGTACGTGTACACGATATAGACGGGACTGTGTGACATGCTACGTCGACGCCTCTACTTCAACACGTGCCGCTCCTTACTCGGCCATGGTACGTCGCTGCAGAGAGACAGATCAACCGCTATGTACGTACACGTTCGTGGCTAGTGTCAGTGTAATGAGAACCAGGGTCTCATCAGCCTTCTTAGCATGGGTCATACCCGTCTAGGACCGTTGCCCGACAACCCCGGCAAAGGCCAAGTTTCCCAGAAAAGAACCAACCTTGCCGGCAAGCAAGACATCCGGCAAACATCTTGACGCAAAGCACAAAGAAGGAACCAGGCCAAGCTATGAAGAAGAGCACGGCTTGGGATACAAGACGAAGTCAGCACTCACTGGCAAGGCACGAGCCGGCAAGCCAAGGGCCCGACAAGGCTGCCGGGGGACAGCTGGAAGAAAGTGCAAGATTATCAAGAAGGCGTTCAAACCAGTGACTAGAAGACAGAAGCCCAAAGGTCGGATCCCCGGCAAGATCCTTGCCGGGGTAGCTTGCGAAGACCCGGCAAGATTTGCACCCAGCATGGTCACGTCACCCTGCCACCGCTCCAGCGCAGCGACCAGCCTATCATTTGGGTTTTGTCCTCCTGGATGCGTGTCATGGCACTAGTGGTGGACGAACTTAAGCGGTGCTGATGGGATGGCCCCTTTTTCCATCCCCAAGAAGTAAGGGACACCATAAACGGACACCTAAACGAAGCATTTAATGCGTTTTGTCCTAAGTCATCAGTGATAAGCATGTAAGCACTGTAGCAACTTTACACCTCAATGTATGTACTGTGCGCCACTATTGGTGACCCCTTGGACGTATAAAAGGAGGCCCAAGGCGTAGCTACAGGAAAAAAAGGGACCCTCTGGCCCATTCTGCATGCGTAGCTGCTGCTTGAACGTACTGTTCATCGCAAGCGCTCCTAGAGCTTGGGCTTAAACATCCACAATAAACTAAATTAGGAGTAGGGTATTACGCTTCTCAGCGGCCGACATCTTTGGCGCGCCAGGTAGGGGCAGAGGTTGCGCGAACCTGATCTAGTGATCAGTGCGTCAGTCTCTTGATCCTTTTCGTCGCCATGCCCCCCAAGAAGAAGGGTTTGGCGGCGGCTGGTCCGTCTGCGTCTGGTCTGCCCATGCCTTCATGGACGGCCGACGGCGTGGACGCAGGTGGAGGACGTGGAGGTCTTGAGCTTCCATGATGTTCTGGCGACCAAAGCCAGGCGAGCGGTGCTATGCACAGCGGCGATAACAACCCGCATGCTGCTAGATCTAAGGACGGAGCCCTGCCGCCTACAGGTGGTGCGGCGAACTCCAAGGACGGGACGACGCCTTCCAAGACACCCATGACGGCACACACGCGGCGGCCTTCTCAGGCTGTGCGCGATGAGCAGCGTCGTGACGTTGGTGGTTCTAGGCGTCCCCATGGAAAGATCCCTGCGCATCATTCCCGAGATGCGCGGGACCAACATGCACGCCAAGATGCAGGTGGAAGCACGGTGCGGTCGCAGGATCGTGATGGAGCTCCTTCTAACATGGTTAGGAGTCAGAGCACTTCACGTACCTCGCACATCTCGCCACCGCCTATACCAGCAGAAGCGTTGGCGCGAGCGCAGTTGCTTCTAGATTTTCCTCTCGCTTCGGAGAAGCTTGAAGAGTGGAGAGCCGCTATTCAGAGCCTCATCGGCTTCGCCAACGGAGATGGAATGCAGCAGGCGGAGCCCTCGCGGCGGCGGTCCGTCGAGCCGACGCGCGCTGATGGCGAAAAGACTGGAGGTGGGACGACTACGATGCACTCTCCTCCACGACGACAACAGCGGTCGCTAGCCCGGCGGACCGATGGTTGTGATGACGATTCCACGGCGTCGTCCGATCCGCGAATGCGCCGCGATCAACGTCAAGTTCTTCGGGAACGAAGCAAAGAAGACGCTCGAACTACCATCGAGCGACGACGGGAAGCGCGCCATCAATCTGATAGGCGCGCAGGGCTTACTGTCGACAAGCCTGCGCCAGGGAATCCTGGTGACCTGCCTTATGAGGTGGGGTGTCCAGCATTTACCCGTGAGCTGCGGCGAGTCCAGTGGCCCAACTCCCGAACATTTAAGCCAGAGGTCCAGGAGAAATACGACGGCAAGACTCACCCGTCGGAGTTCCTGAGCATCTCCACCATCGCGGTGCAGGCTACCGGAGCTCGAGACGACAAGATACTTGCCAACTACTTCCCTTTGGTGCTTAAGCCCAACGTCAGGTCGTGGTTGATGCATTTGCCAGAGAATTCCATTTCTTCCTGGTCAGACCTGTGTCATCAGTTTGTTGGCACCTTTGTCGGAGGCCACCAAGCTCCTGGCCAGGCAAGTGATTTACATCTCATCCCCCAGAAGGAGGGCGAGCCCTTGTGCAAGTACATACAGAGGTTCAGTCGCGTACATTACAATATCCCAGACGTTCATCCTGCCGCTGTTATTAGCGTGTTTCATCAGAACGTGCGCAACCGCAAGATGCGAGAGGAGCTGGCGATGACCAAAGTCAGGGATGTTGCCAAGCTCTATGCTCTGGCCGATAAGTGTGCTCGGGCTGAAGAGGGAAGGAGGCTCCCCGGCGAAGATGCCAGCGCATGGATAGATTCTGAAGGAGAAGACGCCGCCGCGCCAACAAGGAAAGGTCGACGGCGTAACAGAAAGTGTAAAGGCAAGGCTGTGCTTGTTGTCGAGGAATCCGGCAACCCCGGCGCTGCCAAGAAGGTCAAGGTTGATGGCCCCGGCAAGGATGTTGCTGGGTGTCCCTCCTGTCAGGCCTTGGCGGCTGCCGACAAGCCGGAGGGCTCCGACAAGCAATATTGCAATATCCATCGTACCAAGGGCCATGATCTCGAGAACTGCCGGCAAGTCGAACAGCTTGTCGAAAGGCAGACAAGCTTCGCACCCCCGAAGCTAAGTTATAGTACCTTAATCGCTATATGATGTTTAGTCTTTTCCTCGAATGGCATTTTTTGTATAACCTGTGTGCAGAGGAGTGCTTCCGGAACATCCTGCGCTCTTGGTGGTTCAGCTCTGCCTGACAACACCCATGCAGCCGCGTTTGTACCCGAAGCATTAAGTTTCCTGAGAGGCGGCGTTCTCGATAGGCTGCTAGACAGGACCCGGTCCTAAGCGCCATCGACCAGAACGTGCGCATTCGGGGAGTATTCCGGCAAGCATAGGGACTCATTGTACAAAAATGCAATCATTTAAGGAAAGGGCTTAGCAAGTTTTATTTTAAGGTTTTTGCGACCCATACGCTAAGGAGCCTTTTTCTCGGCCCAGTTGCGCTCCTAGTTGCCTCGAGTCCGCTCGGCAATGAGAGTAGCCGCACAAGGACCGACAAGGTAAACCTTTCCGGGAGGCGGCGCTCCCGGCAAGCTGCTAAGGACCCATTTCCTCAAGCGCTGCTGACTGGATCATGCGCACCGGAAAGCATTCCGGCAAGCAAGGGGAAACTCAGCAGAAATTGAGTTTTCGCATGAGTTAAGTGCTGATCATACGCTAATTAACTTATTGTGTTAAAACACTATTGTGGCACTTCGCGCCCAATCAATGTTACAGATATACGAGTGGAAGGAGGGCTCGGGGGGCTAGCAGCACCCCAGAGAATAACCTTCTTGAGAGCTGCTGGTCATCACCACGAGCGCGGCCACACTATGCGAGATGAACGGTAGGGAAAGCTAAGTTACAAAGATTTATGACAGTTACATTTCTCTTGCTGTTCTCACTTGCTTTTTACACCTACACACGAAAGAGCCTTCCCGAGGCCTATAGCGCCCCTAGTTGTCTCAAGTCCGCTCGACAACTTAGGCGGCAGAACAGGCACCGGGAAGGTAAACCTTTCCGGGAGGCAGCGTTCCCCACAAGCTGCTAAGGACCCATTCCTCTAGCGCTGCCGACTGGAGCGTGTGCACCGGAAAGCTTTCCGGCAAGCATGGGTCGTCTTGATTAATTTTTCGTCCTTGTACATCAACTTGCACGCGAAGGAACCTTGTCGTGGTTAGCCCGCGCTCTGGTTTCGCCTTGATTCCGCTCGGCAAGCTTAGCAGCTGCGTTCTGGCCCAGCGAGTCACTTTGCCGGCGGCGGCGTTCCCAGCAGGCTGCTAAGGACCTGTTCCTCCAAGCGCTCGCAGCAACCGTGCGCACCGGCAAGGTTTCCAAGCAGCGTAGAGTATAAGATATATGCAAGGACGGAATCAATCAAGGGGGAAGCAAACGTTTATTTAGCATAAAGAAACATGTCTTGCATACATAAAGATTGGCCTGACTAAGATAAATTGTTTCTTTGCATGTGCCATTGCAGCAATAGGTATGCAAAAAAGTACTTCAGCCCCGGTGGCTGCTTCGTTCTTGGTGGCGCGCGGCAGCCAAGGAGAACACACCGGCAACAATCGAAGCATTTGCTGTTAAGCAGTAGGCTTTGGCAAATTATCAAATCTTTTCGTTGAGCCATGCGCTCCGGCAAGGAGACTTTTCGCTCTTGTCGTCGAGCCGAGCGCTCTGACGAGGGCGGAAGCATAGCGAAAATCTTGTCGTTGAGCCATGCGCTCCTACAAGGGGGCTTTTTGCTCTTGTCGTTGAGCCAAGTGCTCTGACAAGGGTAGAAGCATATAATATCTTGGGCATGGCAGTCTTGACCCATGCTGAATATGGCCCCACCTCCAGCATCGAGGTCTTAGAGTTCTCTGCTGTAGGCGGGCCCGGGGGCTCTTGTCGGTGTAATGAGAACCAGGGTCTCATCAACCTTCTTAGCATGGGTCATACCCGTCTAGGACCGTTGCCCGACAACCCCGGTAAAGGCCAAGTTTCCCGGCAAAGTACCAACCTTGCCGGCAAGCAAGACATCCGGCAAACATCTTGACGCAGAGCACAAAGAAGGAACTAGGCCAAGCTACGAAGAAGAGCACGGCTTGGGATACAAGACAAAGTCAGCGCTCACTGGCAAGGCACGAGCCGGCAAGCCAAGGGCCCGGCAAGCTCCGTCCCGGCAAGGCTGCCGGGGGACAGCTGGAAGCAAGTGCAAGATTATCAAGAAGGCGTTCAAACCAGTGACTAGAAGACAGAAGCCCAAAGGTCGGATCCCCGGCAAGATCCTTGCCGGGGTGGCTTGCGAAGACCCGGCAAGATTTGCGCCCAGCAAGGTCACGTCACCCTGCCACCGCTCCAGCGCAGCGACCAGCCTGTCATTTGGGTTTTGTCCTCCTGGATGCGTGTAATGGCACTAGTGGTGGACAAACTTAAGCGGTGCTGATGGGACGGCCCCTTTTTCCGTCCCCAAGAAGCTAAGGGACACCTAAACGGACACCTAAACGAAGCATTTAAGGCATTTTGTCCTAAGTCATCAGTGATAAGCATGTAAGCACTGTAGCAACTTTACACCTCAATGTATGTACTGAGCGCCACTGTTGGTGACCCCTTGGACGTATAAAAGGAGGCCCAAGGCATAGCTACAGAAAAAAGGGACCCTCTGGCCCATTCTGCATGCATAGCTGCTGCTTGAACATACTGTTCATCGCAAGCGCTCCTGGAGCTTGGGCTTAAACATCCACAATAAACTAAAGCAGGAGTAGGATATTACGCTTCTCAGCGGCCCGAACCTGGGTAAAAATCCTCTTGCGTTGATCATTTGATCTGCTCTTTGTGCATACCTCTCTCTCTGCCAAATCGTTAAGGGATCTACGCGATCCCATAGGTGTCGTACGCCGACAGCCAGACAGATAACGCTACCTTTGCTTCAACCTGGTGGGTCCTAGCTGTCAGAGGGAACGCTTTTTTCACGAAATACAGAGGCCCTTCCGGTGGGTCCGAGCTGTCAGGTGGAGGAATCATTATTTTGCGCGTAATAAGGAGGCACTTCCTTGCTTGCGGCCATGGACCCAGCTATCAGCCTCTGCACGTACAGTCCTCTCCTGATGGCTGCCGTTCGTTGACCACGTTGATGATGTCATACCGTCTGAGAGCACCAAGGTGGTGGATGACGGCGCGACCTAGGAAGGGAACGACCCGAAGCCGGGGAACACGCAAAGGGTAGTACGAGGGTTGACTGGTTCGGCTGCGGTGTGAGGCTGCCGTCGCCGCAGAATAATAGGGGGTGTGGGTGAGTAGAGGGATGGCCTGGCCAGCGGTGGGAGTAGTAGGGGGCAGTGAGGCCTGCGCGGCAGCACAGCCGGCCACGGGAGGCAGGAGCACGCGGTGGTTTGGATCGCTGGAGCAAGAAAATCAGAGGTTGAAGAAGCAGGACGACCGTTGGATGTTAACAATCCAATGGTCACTGGTGATAGAATCATTTGTTGACTAAGTTGACAAAGCCCTGCGTACGCGTCAACTTAGTAGAGCCACAAGTCAGCCTCCAAATCTAGTGGGCCCTAGCTATCATGGGGAGCACTCGTTATTTTTCGCTTAATCAGGAGGCACTTCCTTCCGTGCCAAGATATAGCTGGTGGGTCCCAGCTGTCATGGGGAGGATTCATTCTTTTTGGCGTAATAAGGAGGTACTTGCTTGCGTGCGGCCATGGACCATGTGGGTCCCAATTGTCAGCCTCTCCATGCACATCCCTCTTCCGATGTTGTCGTTTGTTGACAATGTTGACCACGCCGTACCAAGAACACCAACGCGATGGACGCCGGCGAGACCCAAGAAGGTAATGACCCGGAGGCGGCGAAGCCACAACAGTGGAGGGATGTGGGCTAGTAGAGGGATGTCCTGGCCAGCGGTGGGAGTAGTAGGGGGCGGTGAGGCCTGTGCGGCAGCACAGCTGGCCACGGGAGGCGGGAGTAGGCGGTCCCGCCGGCGCTGGATTTGGCGGCTTGAGCAAGAAAATCAGATATTGAAGAAGCATAACGGCCATTGGATTGGCATCCAACGGTCACGTCTGCTTGAATCGTTTGTTGACGTATATAATAAGTAAAAAAATCTTGCATACGCGTCAACTTAATAGGCCCACAAGTCAGACCATTCCCTATTTTTTTAATAATTTACAGCTCATTGCAACTTCTTATGCAATTTATTGCAGTCCGTTTTTTTGTTGTTGGCTAGGGCCAGGGTTAAAATGTTAAACTAAATTTTGCATATTTTGGTGGGGTCCAAACTATTTTTAATACCAAAATATCGAGCCAGATTTAAAGTACTTTGAAGATATATTTAAATTAGGTTAAACCCCAGTGAAATTGGAATCTGAAAATGTGAAAAAATTCAAAAATTTGAAAGAAATTGCCAATTTGTCATGTGTTTTTTATATTTACAGCCCATTTCTTATTACTTTTAAGATTTGCAACCGTCTTGAAAGAGTTGCAGCCCAGCAGGGCAGAGAAAAATAAGTAGGCCTGGATTGGGTATTCTTCAGAAAAAATAAACTGGGCTAGCCATTTTCACAAAGAAAAAATAGTTGGGTTGGTCATGTGGTGAATGTAAAATAGAAGCCTGGGCTAGACGGGCCACAGCCCAGTTGAAACCCTGCTCCGTCTCAACAATAACAAAAAAAATTCTGCTCGAGCAACTACGTCCCAGGTGTCAGCCGATCTTGTGTTGTTCTCTTGTTTGTTGACTATACACTGACAATGTTGTGGGTCCCATATGTCAGCAAACCACTAGGAGGAAGCATTTTCTTTTTCTATACGCTGACAATGGAGTATATAACAAAAAATGAGGAACTTGCTTGCATACGGCCATGGACATGATGGGTCCCTACTGTCATCCTCTCCACATACAGTCCTCTCCTGATTCCTCTTGTTTGTTGACCATGTTGACAACGCGAGAGGGCGGCGCCATGGCGAGCGCACCAAAGCGCGCATAGGACGATAGCGAGGCCTCGGACGTTGGTGTTAACGATTTAGGAGACGATGGGGCAGCGATGCGTGCGCTGAGGCGCAGCCAGCTGTGGGAGGCGGAAGCAGGCGGCCCCGCCGACGCTGGTTTGGTTTTGGCGGCCGGAGGAAGACGAGACTGAAGAAACATGACAGACTGTAAAAGCAGCAGGAGTACTTAACAACCTTAACTGAATCCAGCAGGGGCACTTAACAACCATAGCTGAAAGCAGTATGAGTACTTATACAGGTTCAACCATACAAAGCACGCCTCGAACAGTGCTACTTTGCCTACAGTTAACCAAGGGCGAGGCCACCAAGCCCTAGGACAAGGCCCAGGCGCCACCCCGCGCATCCACAACCTTCTGAAAGCGGCTTCATCTCGCAATGTGGTCAATAAACAGGATATTCGCTTTAGAGCCATGGAAAAGCATGAGCATACCCTTTTGTCCTATTCTCCAAGATGGACGGATCTTCATTATTAGAGACCACCCATGAATAAGTATCTTTTCACCTCCAAGGGAAATGGAGTAGGTTGACATAAACATCATGTTGTGACCAAGCGCAAGTCTGACCCGACCATGGTCAGGCATCTGTATAGGAACAATAGATCTGGGCAGTTTCTGTTTCAAGAAGATCACAGCTGTAAAATTGCTTATAAGAAAGAGTTTATGAACAACATATATAACAGAAAACAACTCGTACCATAAGTTTCTTGACACAGTTGGACCTGTTCAACGTGTGCACCAATGGCACACATATCCCACGTGGCCTTCCACCATTGAAACGCCCCTCAGGAACCTCAAGACGATCAATAAACTGTAGGAACTGGTGGATGTCATCCAGTCAACTTCAGTGCCATCAGTAACAGTCGAGTTCTTATAGAATAACAAACGAGTAGTGTGCTTAACTTTGAAATAACCTACACGTGCCACCAATTATAAGAAATATTAGTTAGAAGTAGTATCTTCGTGAGAGAAGGGACTCACAAATCCTTGCTACTTCTAAAGTCAAATTGTGATTAGTTAGACAGAATAGGTGGATTAAGAAGTAATCGAGGCAACATGCAAGAACCAGATACAAAACTAACATGGATGAACTACTGGAACGACGTCGGGGTGGAAGATCACAGTGAAGATGAGACCAGGTTCTGCTATTTCCATCAACATTCGTGCGCCAACTTTCAATCCGTAACACTTGAGAAAGTTTATCCAAGTTCGGCCATAAAAAAAGCAGCGATCTTCTTGGTTCATGAACCCAACTCGGAACTTATATCCATGGCTTGTCTTCAATGTGACCATTAAACTGGTGTATTGTCGTGGGGATAGACCATGGGTAGCCTCATCCGTACCCCTTAGCATTTCAAGACATCAGGGCTAGCAAAGCCTCTCACGCCTTCCGGACAAGCGGCCGGCTCCCAGAAGATGGAGCACTCTTAGGAGGCGGCTTCAGGGGAGGCTGGCTCCCAGCAGATGGACCCTCCTCCCCTCGGAGTCTGCACACACCTGCTCTGATGAGACAGAGCGTGGCTATAGGGCCACCCTCTCCCCCAAATCCCGGAGTGGCATGGCTACAGTGCGAGCTGACCAAGCAGTCACCTACCTGCCACGCGCAGGACTGTAGCCATGCGACCCTCAGCATGGCCCTCGTCAGCAAGGGCCGTGCTACACCAAAAGGCAATCAGTACGGCCCGCAGGTGGCGGGTCCTACCTGTCCGTGAGCTCCCAGAAGACGGCGCATTCCTGGAAGGCAGCTTCGGGGGTGGGCCGGCTTCCAGCAAGCAGCCCTCCCCTTCCCTCGAAGTTCGCACTCACCTGCTCCGACGAGATGGAGCATGGCTACAGTATGCACTGACCAAGCGGCCACCAACCCGTCTGACGGCAGGACTGTAGCCATACGACTCCTGACGAGGCCTCTGTCATCAAGTACAAAGCTACAATAAAAGGCAATTAGTATGGCCCACAGGCGGCGGGCCCTGCTTGTCGGCCGGATTCTCGGCAGCCGGCGGGGCCCACCAAGCGGAGGGCCCTAGCAGCCGGCGGAGAACCCGGTGACCTTAGACGCTGACGTCCGGGTCCTACACCCAGACATATTACCATTGTACCCCTGGGGGGCTCGCCTATAAAACCCCCCAGGGCTCGCCCATGCAAAGGGTTCAGCCCCCATTCCACCACCCACCATAGCTAGGAGAAGAGAGCTAGCCTTGCCTTTCTTCCCCCTCTAGAAACACAGCTCAAGGACCAATCTTGTACACCATTTGATCATAGTCATCATGCGGAGACCCCGCAGAGCAGGACTAGGGGTGTTATCTCCCCGGAGAGCCCCGAACCTGGGTACGTCTCGTGTGCAATCGAGCTCGTGCTCACCCCCGCTTCCAGGGCCCAACGACGTCCTCTTGGCTCCACCCATGATAAGCCACCCCCTGGCATCTGACGTGAGATTACCACGACAGTTGGCGCCCACCATGGGGCGATTCGCGGCGTCGGCCGGAGAAACGTTCTGGACGGGAACCGCCTTCCTCTCCGGCAAGCACGTCACGGCTGGCTTGATCAGCCAGCCCGATGCGCGCGCTTGCGCTTGCTCCGGCGCATCATCCGACGCGGGAGCCGTTTGCCCCGCGGGCTACCTCGCTGATCTCTTCGGGAAGCTCAGCCTCTCTGACGCAGACGCCACAGACGGGTTCCCCGGCGGCATGGTGGTGATCGACGACCCGCTCCCTCCCGTCTTTTGCGTCGCCCCTGCTGGCGCACTTGACGCTGGCGTCTTCGTGGAGGTGATGGTCATTGGCCACAGCCAGGCCTCTGGCGGGGCCGTCCAGGACCCATTGCGAGCAGCGATGCAGGACCTGGCAGCTCCCGTCGGAGCCAACGCCGACGCGGCGGCGCTAGAAGAAATCTGCATCAAACTCCTCGACAGCACCACCAAGATGGTGGCCATGAAGCGCCGCGCTGAGGCCAACTAGCGCGAGATCGACCGCATAGCTGGCAGCACGCTGGCTGCGGCCAAGCCTAGCCGAGCCGGCGCCATCCGGCAATGCGGCGCGGCCATCGCCAGCATGCTGGGGGTCGGACGTCCGATCTACGACACCCCCGTGCAGAACCTGCGCGCCGCACAGGCGGCAGCAGAAGAACTCGAGAACCTGGAGGGCGACGAACGGTGCAGTCAGCTAGACCGCCCCCAGGAACTCCTCGACGTTGCGAACACACAGCAAGATGCGTGCTACCGTGTGGTGGGAGCCGGCCGACAGGCCGAGCTCCCGGAACAGAACCCTCCACCCCACCGCAAAAATGGAGCGACCTCCCGGTCCCCTAGTGGCGGCGGCCGCGGCCAGCGGAACCCGGAGCCGGCAGCCAGCCGTAGGCGGCGCTCTCACCAGACGGTTGTGGGCAGCCGAGAAGTTCCTCCGAACCCAGAGGGCCGGCGCCGGCAGGATGAACGACCGCCTCCCCCCCGTAGGGAGAGGTTAGCTTCTCCGACACCAGTTGAGCACCCGACTTTGGGGGGCCGGCTAGGCCCCCGCGAAGCAGTCAGCGAGAATGATGCTTGTCACCAGATCGAGCAGTTAGCTCGGTCCCAGGCAGTAGAGGAGGAGGATACAGTCGGCCCGTCCTACTTCGGCCCCCGCATCCGCGACGAGCCCTTCCCAAAAGGGTTCTCGCTCCCTCGCGACACTCCCAAGTACACCGGCGCCGTGAAGCCGGAGGACTGGCTGACCGACTACGCCACAGCAGTCAGCATAGCAAATGGCAACAAGCGCGTTGCCGTGAAGTATGTTCCGCTCATGCTCCAGGGCACGGCCCAGACGTGGCTGAACAGCCTCAAACCCAACAGCATCAATAGTTGGTTGGACTTCAGCGACGTCTTCGTCCGCAACTTCACCAGCACCTACAAGCGGCCCCCCAAGCCTCGCCAGCTCTCCATGTGCGTTCAGGGTTCGACTGAGTCCACCCGCGACTACCTGACACGCTGGGCCGAGTTGCGCAACACCTACAAAGGGGTGCACGAGGTGCAGGCCATCGAGTAGTTCACCGCTGGGTGCAGAGAGGGCACCCTGCTCAAGCACAAGCTTCTGTGCGATGAGCTGGCTACCTTGGACGAGCTTCTGGTTGTGGAGGATAAGTACGCCACGGCCAACTCCTCCATGAAGTCGGAGATCCGGGTTGACGCGTCCGGGAAGGTGATCCAGCCGGCTTCCCAGCCGCCGGCTGCTGACTCCAACCGGCGTCAGCAGCCGAACGACAACAAGCGCAAGGCCCAGCAGCCGGCTCCTAGCAACCGGCAGGTGGCTACTGTTGAGGACCAGCAGCCGGCAGGTCAACCCGGCCCCAAGCGTCAGCGGGGCGGCAAGGGTGCCTGGCTGCCGGCCTTCTCCTTCGAGCAAGCCCTCGACGCTCCATGCAAGTTCCACAGTGGCGCAAAGCCGTCCAACCATACAACCCGGCAGTGCAACTGGCTCGCCCGAATCACTAAGGGTGAAGGTTTGCCGCCTCCTCCTCCCGGCCCGGCGGCTCCGGCTCCTCAACAGCCGGCCCACCCTGTCGGCATGCTCCAAGATGAGTTCCTCGACGAGAGCGCCACCTACATCATCTTCACCAGTGAAACTGATGACAAGCACAGTCGGCGTCAGCAGCACCGCGAGGTGAACACTGTTGTTTCAGAGGTCCCCCAATTTATGCACTGGTCCGAGAGGCCCATCACCTGGAGCCGTGATGACCATCCGGCCGTGATGCCCTCGCTAGGTGCTTATGCCATGGTGCTGGACTCCACCTTCTCAACCGAGAGGCGGGCCTACTGCTTCTCCCGGATCCTGATAGATGGTGGTAGCAGCATCAACATCCTCTACCGCGACACGATGGAAAAGCTGGGCATCAAGGAAAAGCAACTCCAGCCTAGCCGGACCGTGTTCCATGGCATTGTCCCTGGGCTTTTCTGCTCTCCAATCGGCAAGATCAAGATTGATGTCTTGTTTGGCGACAAGACCCACTTCCGCCGTGAGCCAATCTGGTTCGAGGTGGTTGACTTGGACAGCCCCTACCACGCGCTCTTGGGCCGGCCTGCTTTAGCCAAATTCATGGCGGTCCCGCATTACACCTACCTGAAGATGAAGATGCCGGGTCCCAAGGGCATCATCACCATTGCCGGCGACTACCAGAAGTCGCTCACGTGCGCCGCGGCCAGCTCCCGGCTGGCCGAGTCCCTCGTCATCGCCGAAGAGAAGCGCCTCCTTGACCGGGTTGTGGCCATGGCCAGCAAGCAGCCGGACATGCCGTCTTACCCCAAGGACGCGGAGACCGAGGGCTCCTTCCAGCCGGCCAAGGAAACCAAGAAGATCATCTTGGACCCGGCGCAACTGGAGAAGTTCGTTGTCGTGGGGGCTAACCTCGACAACAAATAGGAAAGCGAGCTCGTCGACTTCCTCCGTGAGAATCGGGACATCTTTGCATGGTCCCCCAAGGACATGCTGGGTGTTCCGAAGGATTTTGCCGAGCACAAGCTGCATGCGCGGCCGGATGCTAAGCCGGTCAAGCAACCCCTCCGCCGCCTATCATAAGAGAAGAGAAGGATCATTGGTGAAGAAATCGCCCGGCTTCTGGCAGCTGGCTTCATCATGGAAGTGTTCTACCCAGACTGGCTCGCCAACCCAGTCCTCGTTTTGAAGAAAAACAACAAGTGGCACATGTGCATCGACTACACGAGCCTCAACAAAGCCTGCCCCAAGGATCCGTTCGCCTTGCCCTGGATTGATCAGGTGATCGACACCACGGCCGGCTGCGAGCTGCTGTCCTTCTTGGACGCCTACTCCGGCTACCACCAGATCAAGCTGGACCCGGCCGACCGACTAAAGACCGCCTTCATGACCCCTTTCGGCGCCTTCTGCTACATCACCATGACGTTCGGCTTGAGAAACGCCGAGGCCACCTTTCAGCGCTGTATGCAGAAATGCCTCCTGAAGCAACTCGGTAGAAATGCCCACGTCTATGTGGACAATATAGTGCTGAAGACGGAGAAGCGCGGCACCCTTCCGGAGGATCTCAAGGAGACCTTCGCCAACCTGCGCCGCTTTCAGATCAAGCTCAACCTGGAGAAGTGTGTCTTCAGAGTACCATCCGGCCAGCTCCTTAGTTTTCTTGTTTCTGAGCGTGGGATTGAGTGCAACCCCGTGAAGATCAAGGCCATTGAGCGGATGAAGAAACCGACCCGGCTGCGGGACGTCCAGAAGTTCACCGGGTGCCTAGCCTCCCTTAGCCGGTTCATCAGTCGGCTTGGCAAGAAGGCCCTCCCGCTATACCAACTGATGAAGAAGACCACATGTTTCGAGTGGACCGATCAGGCGGACGAGGCATTCCTCCAGCTCAAGCGGATGTTTTCCACGCCGCCTGTTCTGGCCGCTCCGGCTGCTAAAGAACCCATGTTCCTCTACATCGCCGCTACCAACCGGGTTGTCAGCACCGTGATTGTTGTCGAGCGTCCAGAAGCCGGCAAATCCCAGCCGGTCCAGAGGCCGGTCTATTACCTGAGCGAGGTGCTGTCTGCCTCCAAGCAGAACTACCCCCACTACCAGAAGATGTGCTATGGTGTGTACTTTGCCGCCAAGAAGCTGAAGCAGTACTTCTAGGAGCACACCATCACGGTCGTCTGCACCGCCCCCCTTGCCGAGATCATGGGCAACAGAGATGCCTCAGGCCGGGTGGCCAAGTGGGCCATCGAGCTAGCTCCCCACACCATCCTCTACCAACCCCGCACCGCCATGAAATCCCAAGCACTGGCCGACTTCCTCGTCGACTGGGCCGAGACCCAGTACCTGCCGCCAGCGCCGGATTCCACGCATTAGCGGATGCACTTCGACGGCTCGAAGATGCTCACCGGTTTGGGAGCCGGCATCGTCCTCACTTCTCCCAAAGGCGACAAGCTGAAGTACACGCTGCAGATCCACTTTGCCGCCTCCAACAACATGGCCGAGTACGAGGCACTCGTCCACGGGCTGCGGCTAGCCAAGGAGATCGGCATCCGCCGGATTCTATGCTACGGCGACTCAGACCTTGTGGTTCAGCAGTCTTCTGGCGACTGGGACGCCAAAGACGCCAACATGGCCGGCTACCGCTTCCTCGTCCAGCAGATCAGCGGTCACTTTGACCGATGTGAGTTCCTCCATGTGCCACAGGCCGACAACGAAGCAGCCAACGCCCTGGCATGGATTGGTTCTACCCGGCAGGCCATTCCAGCAGGCGTCTCCCTCGAGTGTCTGCACAAGCTGTCTATCAAGCCTTCGCCGGAATCAGAGTCCATCTTCATGCCGGCTGACCCTGGAGCAGCCGGATCCGGCTCGGGGACTTCAGCAGTCGGCCCGGGGACTTCTGCAGGCGGCCCGGGGGCTACAACACCCAAACCCGGCCCGGGGATTCCAGAACCCGGCCCAGGAAGTGCTGTAGTCGGCCCGGGGACTTCAATGACGCAACAAGCAGCGGCCGGCTCCGACACACCACCTCCCAACCCGGCCTCCCTAACGCCAGTTGCTGTCATGACGGTGGTGGAAGCTCCGTCTTGGGCGCAGCCCATCCTCAACTTTCTGGCGAACCGCGAGCTACCAGTCGACGAAGTCTTGGCGCGGCAGGTGCAACGCCGGGCGGCCGCATACACGATCGTCAACAGAGAGCTTGTTAGGCGTAGCGCGACTGGCATCTTCCAGCGTTGCGTCGAGCCGGAGAAGGGCATTGCTATCCTCAAAGACATCCACCAAGGTGAATGTGGCCACCATGCCGCCTCCAGAGCCCTCATTGCCAAAGCTTTCCGCCATGGTTTCTTCTGGCCGACTGCTTTGGACGATGCCAAGGAGTTGCTCCGCAAGTGCAAGGGGTGTCAGCGTTTCAGCAACAAGCAGCACCTGCCGGCATCAGCACTCAAGACCATCCCCATCACTTGGCCATTTGCCGTATGGGGGTTGGATATGGTGGGCCCATTCAAAACAGCACGCGGCGGTATGACCCATCTGCTGGTTGCCGTGGACAAGTTCACAAAGTGGATCGAGGTGAGGCCAATCAAGAAGCTGAATGGTCCGACTGCCGTCACGTTCATCGCCGACATCACCATCCGGTACGGCATCGTGCACAACATCATCACCGACAATGGCACGAACTTTGCCAAGGGTGCCTTGGCCCGTTTCTGTGCGACGTAGGGCATCCGACTGGACCTCGTGTCTGTTGCCCATCCGCAGTCAAACGGCCAGGTGGAGTGAGCAAACGGCCTCATCCTGTCTGGCATCAAGCCCCGGCTGGTCGAGCCACTGGAGCGCTCGGCTGGCTGCTGGATCGAGGAGCTGCCGTCCGTCCTTTGGAGTCTCCGGACCACACCGAATCAATCAACCGGATTGACGCCCTTCTTCCTCGTGTACGGGGCCGAGGCCAACATCCCAACAGACATTGAGTTCGACTTGCCTCGTGTCACCATGTACACGGAGGCGGAAGCCAAGGAGGCACGAGAAGACGGTGTCGACCTGCTCGAAGAGGCCGGGCTGCTAGCACTCAGCCAGTCCGCCATCTACCAGCAGAGCCTACGCCGCTACCATAACAAAAAGATCAAGCCGCGTGCTTTCCGCGAGGGCGACCTTGTGCTCCAGCTGATCCAGCGAACAGCCGGCTAGCACAAGCCCTCGGCTCCTTGGGAGGGGCCTTTCATCATCAGCAAGGCCCTGGGCAATGACTCCTACTACCTCATTGACGCACAGAAGCCCAGGGCACGCAAGAGAGACAATGCCGGCCAAGAGTCGGAGCGCCCGTGGAACGCGAACCTTCTCCGCCCGTTTTACAGTTGATGCAGTGTATGTACCACGCTATCTTTTGTATTAAGCAAAGACAACAGGTCCCCCGAGGCGCACTCAAGGGCTACCTTTTTATCCATGTGGTAAGCTTCACCTGTCAGTGAGTTTTTATTCTTTCGCCCTGTGCGGGTCCGGTCAGCCGGCCCGGGGGCTTGCCGCCTTGACCTAAGTTGGCACCACCCGAAGTCGGTTAAGTAGTGTGCCGACGCCAAAGCCCTCTCTTCGTCCCAGCCACAGCTCGCAGCAAGACTGTCCGGCTAGTAAGAGCTAAAGGCCAGAAACGCTGTCCACACGAAAAACGATTAAGGAAGAGCGCCGATTCAGGCCAAGCCGGCCTCTCGCATCACCCGTTCGGCTACCCAGCAGTCGGCCGGCCGGCTTCTCGCCCGACTAGCTACGCTCTAAGCGGCTGAAGTAACCTGCCTACTCTAAACGGCCAAGTCCCTGACCCAGCCATAGACCGCAGTGCGACTGTCCGGCTGGCACGGCAGCAGCCAAAGGAAGACGGCAAAGGAAAAAGCCAAAGACAAGCATGCGGGAAATAAATTTATTTACATTGCAACAGGCCCATGGCCGGCACTCATCAGAGTTTAAATACACCCCCAGTGGGTGGAACTGTGCGCGATTAACTTGTTCATTGAGCACAAGACAGAGAAATTCAAAAGAGAAAAGTCTGCCTAGGCCGAAGGCGCTGCGGGCTGCTTGGACAGGTCGGCGGTGGATGAGGCACCGGCTGGCGGGGCTTCCGGCTGGTGGGTCTCGGTCCGGTCGGCGGTGGCGGCGGCTGACGTGGTCTCCCATAGCTCGCTGGCCGAAGCAGAATCGGGCCGGTTCCGGCTGGTCACTCCGCCATCTGGCGCAACGTCATCGCCTTCCTCGTCCTCGCTCTCCTCTGTGGCTTCATTGCTGGAGGCGATCTCCTCCGCCGGGTCCTCTCCCTTGTCCGGGTTCAGCCCGAACCAGGATGGCGGCACCTCGGTGCCGTCTTCCGCCAGCTCCGGAACGAAGACGCTGACGTCGGCATAGTCGGCAAGGGCTGCGGCGCGAATGGCGATCGCTTCGTGCTCCGCCTCCAACTCCGGCGCCGCCTCCTGGCGGAAGGTGGCCAGCTGCGCCAGGCTCACGCCCTGGTACCACACCTTCACAAACTCCAGCGTCACCTTGGCACCAGCCCGCGCGGCGGCGCTCTTCCAGGCGTCAAGCCGCTCTCTAGCTACCTCTAACCAGTCGGCAGTCCGACTGGGAGTACGGGGCAGCTGCGCACCTGGCCAGAGCCCTTAGCTTCCAAGACCTGGGACCCGGCACGCTGAAATTGGCAGAGCAGCGGGCGGACCGGCACAAGGCGTAGCTGGACGGCTCGGAACTGTTCGCCTAAAGTCTGAGGCCGGTCCAGCGCAATCTCCTCACCCACTTGCCTCCGCTGCTCATGCCGTGCCTCGATCGCCTGGGCGATGACGCCGACGTGGTCCGGGAAGTTCTCTGCGTAAAAAGAAAACAAAGGAATAAGAGACCGACTCCCAATAACAACCGGCGCCTCCAAGCAAGAAAGAAAAGTTACCTTCAAGCATGGCCTCGATCACCTCATAGCCTTCCGACAGGCACTTCTCCCTCTCGGCCCAGTCCGAGCGCTGAGACTCGAACTTGGCCTTGAGGAGCGCCTCCCCGTCCTTCAGCTATCGGACCTGGTCCGCGTGCCTGGTCGCCTGGTCAGCCAGCTCCTTCTCGAGCCGATTGCGCTCCGCGGCCGCCTGGCTGCGCTCTAGTTCCTTGGCCTGAAGCTGGCTCTCGAGCTCGTGCACATGGTCCCGCAGTTGGCCGGCGGCCTCTGCAAATGCAAAGAAGTATCATCAGCGATAGCATCAACAAAGACAAGAAGTCGCCAGAAGATCCGGCCCAACTGCTCAGTAGTCGGCCCGAATCTCGGGGGCTACACCTAGCAAGTGCGCTTGCGCACCCCCACTAAAAGCCGACCTGTGTACCTTGGCTCTTCTTCAACTCGGCGGTCCGGTTAGCAAGCGTCTGGTTCTAGGAGTTGAAGGCAGCCGCACGCAGGTTGTGGTAGTCCTGCGGCGAACACAAACATCTCAGCATCCAGAAATACGCCTAGAAGTTCCAACCCGCCTGCTCAGCAGCCGGCTTGGAACTCGGGGGCTACACCCAGTGGGTGCGCTGGCGCGCCCCCACTGAAGATCGACAAAATAAAAAACAAGATCAAAAACATACCCGGACAGACGTCTGCATCGCCATCATCTCGCTCCTCGCCTTCTAGAGGGTGGCGCCGTGGGTGGAGAACTTGTCCAGGACGTCCTGCACCGCGAGGTTTAGGGCGGCCGGGCCGGCTCCTGGTGCCCAACCAGGCAGAGCAAAGCTTGTGGCTTCGGTGTCGGCTCCCGGCAAGCTCGCGGCCCCGACCTCTACCGGCCTCGGCGCGGAGGCCGCCCGCGACGGGCGCAGGCGCGCGGAGGCGCGCGTCGTCAGGGCCTGGCTCATCGCCAGCCCGGCGCTGGCCAAAGGCCCCCCCGCCCTTCGGGATGGTTCCCTCTCCACTCGCCAGCACCCGGCGCCCGCTGGACTAGCTCCGCCTCCAGGTCGACGGGGTCGGTCGCCCCCTAGTCTGTGGCCGTCTGGTTGGCTCCGGCTGTCCGAGATGGCACCTGAATCTCCACCACCGGCGGCTTCGGCTGCTCGAGGTTGGCGGCCTCCGGGACCCCGCCACCAGCCGGATCCTCCGCGCCCTTGGCGTCGGCCTCCGCCTGCGCCTTGGTCGCCGCCTCCGCCTCCGCCTGCGCTGTGGCCTGGGCCTTTGCCTGCGCCGATGCGGCGTCTTGTACATCGGCCTCCACCCGCGCTGCGGCCTCTCGCTCCTCCCGCGCCTCCCGCGCGTTCCTCTCCGTCGCCTCCCAAAGGGCGGTGGCCGGGTCCACGCGCCGGGCCTCCTCAGAACCGCCTGCTGATTCGATCAGCGAGGCGGACGGAGCCCGTGATATGGAAAGGGGAGCCCTGCGTGGCAAATCAAGCAAAGATAAGAAGTTTGCAAGAAAGAAATAGTCAATACAGTGCACTTAACGCACTTACCCAGACACCATTGGGCGCTCCTTCGGGCCCCGCCGGACGGCGGCCGCCTTCGCGGCCTCTTGCCGCTTGGTCGCGGCCGTCGACTTGGCCTTCTTGGGCGGCTTGCTGCCAAACATCCCCTCGGCACAGCGTTTGGCCGCGCCGGGTGCACCAGTCGGTGCTCCACCTGTCGGCCGCGCCGTCGAGGAGTCGGCGCCTGCGGGGCGGTGTTGTCTGTCGCCGTCTTCGTCATCGTCCGGCCAAACCCGGACATCGCCGCCTCCCGCGGCTCCGCCTGCTCCAGTGCCGCCTCCCCCAGTGGCGTCGTCATCGCCTTCGTCCTCTAACGCGGCCGCCCCCAGCTCGGGGTCGCCCACGTTGCTCACCTCGTGGTCCGCCATCCATTGGTGGCCCAGAGCCGGCGCGTCGCCTGCTGCCTGGCCAGGAAAGCGCTGCGTCACGTCCAGGTGGTCAGGTCAGATGAAGAGCATGGCATGAGCAAAGAAGAAGGACCAGACACTAACCGGTGGCGGCGGATTGGCGCGGCTATACGGCTCCTTGCCGAATCTCCACTCAGTCTCGCTGAGCTTGCTGTCGGAGAAATAGTTGATGTGGCGGACCACCTCCACAGTCGGCAGCTCCTTGGTTGACATCTGGCATGGATCTCGGCGGCCGCTCATGCCGCTGATCAGATGAGGCCGGCCTTGGAGAGGTGACACCCGGCGTTGGACGAAGGCGGCCAACAAGTCCGATGCCTTGAGGCCCTCCAAGTCCGTCATCTCCTGCAGCCGGCTGAGGACGTTGTTGATAGCAGCCGGCAACGGCTTGGCGGGTTGCTGGCCCCAGTTGTTCCATGGCTCGGGCGGTGGGCCGGCTGCGTAAGCCGGCAAGTTGATGTAGTCGCGCGTCGGGTGGAGATTGCACACATAGAAGTACGATTTCTGCCACAGCTTCGCTGACTCCAGCAGGGTGATAGCCGGGAAGCGGGTCCCGGACCCGGTGCGCCGCACGACGACGCATGCGCCGCACTGGGCTGGCTCGCCCTTGGCTTGGGTGCCGAGCTTGAGGTAGAAGAACATGCCCCACAGCTCGAGTGTGGGCAGGACGCCAAGGTAACCTTCGCAGAAAGTCACGAAGGCGGAGAGAAGGACCACCGTGTTGGGTGTGAGGTGGTGAGGTTGAAGATGGTAGAAATCGAGGAAGGAACGGAGGAAGCCGCTCGCCAGCAGGCCAAACCCTCTGAGGAAGTGGATCCGGAAGACGACGAACTCGCCGTCCCTCGGCGCCGGCATGATCTCCCTCGCGTTGGGAAGGCGCGGCCCCATGCACGCCTCATTGGGCATCCGCCACGTCGCGCGGAGGAACTCAACGTGCCCCTCGTGGACGTTGGAGCTGTCCCACTCGCCGCGCTCCATGTCCCATGGTGGTTTGGCGGCGGTGCGGCGGTGGAGTCGATGCGGCGCCTCGACGGAGCGTGGCGTAGCAGTGCGGCGGCGGCGAGGAGGCAAGAAACAGAGGAGCAGGGAAGAAGGAGAGGATGGAGGGGGCGCGTGTGCGTCTGGCCGCCCCCCTCCACCCCCATTTATATGGCGGCAACGGCGGAGCCAAGGCGACGCCTAGTGGGGGGCGTGGGGATTAACTGCGCCCACGTCCCGCACGACCCCGGAAATCCCGCGCCATCATGGCGCCCATTTAATTCGCCCCGGAAGGGCAACCGTCCACCTCGGCCGCAGCGGATCCGCGCGCATGCTGAGGCCGTGTAGTGGTGGGCCCAAGCCCACGGCGACATCCCATCGCACGAGTGGGCAGGCAGGCCAGCCTGGTCTGCTGGCGACATGTGGCGAGCGAGTGACGGGTGGCAAGCGCGCCGCCCGGTGGTATACCACCCGGCGCCCGCCACGGTGATTCAAATCCGACAGGCGGCCGGCTTCGCCTCGGCTGATTCCTGGCAGGCAGCTCCTTCAAGCAGGGCGAAGCAAAGGCACAAGATCTCTCGGAGGAGGAAACTGCTGAGGCACTCTGGCGTTGAGCAGTGGTGCCTCACCAGCTTCGGGGACTACTGTCGTGGGGATAGACCACGGGTAGCCTCATCCATACCCCTTAGCAGTTCAAGACATCGGGGCTAGCAAAGCCCCTCACGCCTTTCGGACAAGCGGCCGACTCCCAGAAGACGGAGCACTCTTAGGAGGCGGCTTCGGGGGAGGTCGGCTCCCAGCAGATGGACCCTCCTCCCCTCAGAGTCTGCACTCACCTGCTCTGATGAGACGGAGCGTGGCTACAGGGCCACCCTCTCCCCCAAATCCCGGAGGGGCATGGCTACAGTGCGAGCTGACCAAGCGGTCACCTACCTGCCAGGCACAGGACTGTAGCCATGCAACCCTCAGCATGGCCCTCGTCAGCAAGGGCCATGCTACAGCAAAAGGCAATCAGTACGGCCCGCAGGCGGCGGGCCCTACCTGTCCGTGAGCTCCTAGAAGATGGCGCATTCCTGGAAGGCGGCTTCGGGGGCGGGCCGGCCTCCAGCAGGCGGCCCTCCCATTCCCTCAAAGTCCGCACTCACCTGCTCCAACGAGATGGAGCATGGCTACAGTATGCGCTGACCAAGCGGCCACCAACCCGTCTGACGGCGGGACTGTAGCCATACGACTCCTGACGAGGCCTCCGTCATCAAGTATGAAGCTACAGCAAAAGGCAATCAGTATGGCCAACAGGCGGCGGGCCCTGCTTGTCGGCCGGATTCTCGGCAGCCGGCGGGGCCCACCAAGCGGCGGGCCCCAGCAGCCGACAAAGAACCCAACGACCTTAGACGCTGACGTCCGGGTCCTACACCCGGACGTATTACCATTGTACCCCTGGGGGGTTGGCCTATAAAACCCCTAGGGCTCACCCATGCAAAGGGTTCAGCCCCCATTCCACCACCCACCATAGCTAGGAGAAGAGAGCTAGCCTTGCCTTTCTTCCCCCTCTAGCAACACAGCTCAAGGACCAATCTTGTACACCATTTGATCATAGTCATCATGTGGAGACCCCGCAGAGCAGGACTAGGGGTGTTATCTCCTCAGAGAGCCCCGAACCTGGGTACGTCTCATGTGCGATCCAGCTAGTGCTCACCCCCGCTTCCAGGGCCCGACGACGTCCTCTTGGCTCCACCCATGATAAGCCACCCCCCGGCATCTGACGTGAGATTACCACGACATGTATTCAGTTATGGCAAGGCCGACCATCTTGAGTACATGTGTTCTGGCAGAGCAAGGAACGCACTGCAAGAAAAATAATATGAGAACACAATGTATTCGCTATCCAAATCTAGAAATAATTTCCTCTTTCACGTCAGTGTTGACCATGGTACTATTACCTTTTATCCAAATATAGCAATCCAAATTTCCAAATTAGTCGACAGCATGTTCAAAACCCCCCACCATCCCGGATAGAAAAGAGGATTCTAGGAACATATTGTGCGTGTTTTAAAATCCTGTGTTAGGATGAGAAGGAACAAGTGTGGCGTCTCGCTGAGGGCACAGAAACCAGTAGGGTCCTCGCACTTTGGGAACTGCAAATGAAACACACTAGATTCAGTAGGAAGAAAAATGCATCAACGGCGGTGGCTGCCATCCTAGGATTACCCGCGGCCAAGGGACTAGGATTTATCGGGGATGGATGAAGAATTCGGACCTGGTTCTCCATGAGAAAACCCCACGCAATCGCCGAGAGGAGGTTTTCTCTGGCCAAGCAGACGAGGGAGAAGGGGATTCAGGCCTAGTGAAATATTGCTGCTTCGTCCGTCCAGCTTACTGCTACTGCTGGAAAGGTGGGGTTTTTTGCGATTTGACGGCTCATTGGGCATTATTGCGGCGCTACCACCGGGGTGAGTCTATCTTGCAGTTGGGCACTCTAATTTGGTGCATGGCACGTGGACCCCGTTGCCGGATGGCCCACATATCAGCGAAAGGAAGTAGAAAGGCAGGAGTAACTAGTTACACATAAATATATTTTTGATAGAGAGATACTCCCTCTGTAAAGAAATATAAAAATCTTTTATATCCCCTACCGCAAGAGTAACTGGATGCCCCACATATCAGCGAAAGGAAGTAGAAAGGCAGGAGTAACTAGTATCACATAACTTTATACATAAGAAAAATCAAGGGGGATATATATAACATAATATGGGGGTTCAGATGAGAATATAATACTCATATTTTTTTGAGGGGATATAGTACTCAGATAGGCTGATGGTTCTGGACTTTGGGCCACAGGCCGGTGGGCCTGCATGTTTGGGGGCCCATATGTTCTAACTCAGCGCATTTCACATTGCAAGCGATCGGTACATCGCTGGTTTTAGATGCTGTCGCAAGGCGAATATAGAAAATTAAATAAAGCACGACATCTGTTAGAATGAAATCGAACGACAGTTCCTAACCAGCAATCAGAGTTCCAATTCTTTCACGATATCCTATATGATAAATAATACTATCGTACTACTTATACACATAGGACACTTGTTTCACCATGCCATATTATTACATCAAAAGCTCTCGGAGGATAGATCAGTTCGACAGTTGCGTGCTGCTACTGAAGAATCTCAAAGTTGATTAGGACCAGCTCTCCTTGCCGAGAAAGTTTAATTTTGACATCATCCCCTACCGCAAGATTTGATAGAGTTTTGAACCTTGACCATCCTTTAGCATCAATCATCATGCGACCATCCTTTGTACTTACGGTATATTGAGCAGGTTCATTCACACCAAGGCTGCACATGGTAAGAGAAACTTGGCCACGGCCGCCCGGATTATTGAACGACTCCCTCGTTGCTCTAGGAATTCTCTGTTTGCAAACAAGAAGACATACACAAACAGTTAGATCAACACAGTGAATCATGTGAAACAACATGGAAAGAAAAAAGAACGAAGCACTTGGGCTGCCAATGCTTACCAAGAAGGTGGAGATGTCGGTTTTTGTAAGGACTTTGGTATATGCAGTGCGAACTGCAGCCCAGTCTATTGCCGGTGCAAGTGCTGGTTCCGTTGCCGCTGCACGGGCCGGAGCAGATGCAAGTGCAACTTCAAGTGTTGGTGCAGGTGCTGGAGCTGTTGCTAGTGCCCGTGTCGGTGCGACTGGTAGTGCCGCTGCTGCTGCCGGAGATGGTGCTCCTTGTTGAGCTGGTGCCCGTGTCGGTGCCCGATCCTTTGGTAGATCAACCTGATCCGCTAAAGCGGTCGGTGCCCAATCCTCTGGTGGATCAGACTGAGCTGCTGCCACTGTCAGTGCTAGAGCCAGTGCCGTCGGAGAAGGTGCCGGTGCTTGATCCGATGCTGAAGGTGGTACCGATGTGTGAGACAGCAGCGATCATCTGTGGTCTGCTATGATTTCATACTTCAGCTTTCTAACTTCACTAGGCTCCATGACCTTGATCCAGTCTTTTTCTTCATTTCTTTTAAATGCGAGAAGGACTAATTGTGGCGTGTTTGTTAAACCAAACTGCAGTTCATCATAGGGCTTCAGATTGTACTCAGACAACAGACTGATCCAATTGTGTCCAGTAATATAAGTGATGGACAGTGCCTTCGGTACTGACACGACATAAGAAGTGAAACCTGCAAAAATAACCATCATAGAGCAAACCAAATGGTTTATTCTGTAAAAAATGTCACATGGCAAAAACTGCATCGTAAAATTGCAGCAAAAGTAAGAAAACATGACAGTAAATCAATAAGATTTAGACAGTAAATCAATAAGATTTACTTGATGTGACATGAGTGAATCCTTACCAGGAAATCACTATGTTCAAGTTCTAAATTGAAGGTTGATCGTCCAATTACGGGTGGCATGCAGGGCCCCTGCTTACTCCCACAAGCAGGACAGTCCAAAGGTCGTGACAAATCGTATGGACCGAACATCCATGGGACTAGAAATCCTGGTGGGTGCGATAAACCCTGCAATGCATACATATATTGGAGTGTAACCATAATTGATAAACCGTCCTCACAAAAAAGATGATCTGGATACTTCAAAATATACAGACTGAATTGAGTGGACAAACATTAACATAGATTATTCTCAGGACTCACCACACAACAAAAGCGGCAGCACTAAACAATACAGGGTTCACACACACAAATCAAGTACTAAACAATAGTACTTGCTACAGACAAGCAAAGTTGCACTAATTAAACTCTGCAGACTATTTCTTGCCACCGATCTACGGGATGTACCCCACATAACTGACTAGGCCATGGACTTCGTGAGAGATGTCTACCGGCACCATCGCCATCTCATCAACCTTGGAGAACCTAACAGAGTGGTCTTTCCACTCATAAACATGACGATGAAGACAACCCACATCAAATTTGTTGGGAAGCTTTACAAGAACCACACCCTTCGTAATCGAAGGCACATCTATGAAATTGTTGTGGTGAAGTACACCCTCGAGAACACGCCTGACAACAAAGCTACCGGAAAACACTTGTTCATGACACATGGCTACAAGGACACAGCAGCTCGATAGTTTAGTAGTAGAACTCATCCTCAGGTCTTCCAGTTCACACGGCATGACTTTGAGAACTTCATCTCCACCGCGGACCTGGTTCTAATTAAAATAGAAACCAAATATTTTATTACTACCTCCGTTCAGAAATATAAGATGATTTTTGATATTTTACTCCATATAAAACTACATATATGCACCGAAATGAGTGATCAAAGACACTAGAACATGTCTTCAAAGGCATGAGAGCAGAGGGATTACTTGCAATATCCATAACACAAGTTACTGAGGCTACTATACTCTCTTCAAAGGCATGAGAGCTAAAATGTTGCATTTCCTACAACTAGCATTGATGTTCATAAAGTAGTTGAAAGTAATCTATAAGAAATCAGTGTTATGTGCAATAATCATATGTATGTCAACCTCTCGCATGTTTTGGTCAAAAGAGCAATTTAGAACCGTCATTTGGCACACAAAAATCAGATGCAAGATCACCCAGAAAGTTGTACTACTAGTACTAGTACTGCGTGTTAGATGAAAAAACACGATCAAGATCGCCAAAAAGATCGTCAAGAAGAGATATTACCTGGACTTGCTTAACGAGGGATCCCGGAGAGGGGGGCTTGGACAGGGCGATGGCCTTGAGCTTGTCTGCGGTAGCCTCGGCGGGGTGCTTGGGCTTCTTCGTACCTTGAGCCTCGACTGTTTTGGCCCGAGCCATAGACATCACTTCGGCGGTGCTCCAGGGTCCATCAAGAAACTGTCAAATAGAAATAAAAGAAAAGAAACCATAATCACAAACCCAAAAGAAGAACAGAGAGGGAGTTATAGGATCAGTCTCGGGGTTGCAAGACTGGGCCTTGGCCAGAAGCAACACCATTAATGCGCTCCCCTTTCCTTCTTTGGGAGAGAAGAACAATGGCAGAAGCACGTCGGGGTTTTCTTGAAGAAATGAGGAACAAGATGAGGGAGAAGCGAGTTGGGGTTTTCTTCAAGAGAGGAAGATGAGGGAGAAGAGTGAAATACTGAAATGATGGTTGCTTTGTCCGTCCAACTTACTGCTGGAAAGGTGGGGATTTTGTGATTTGACGGCTCAATGGGCATTACTGCGGCGCTACGACCGGTGTAGTCTACCGTGCAGTTGTGCACTCTAGTACGGAGTAATTTAGTGCATGGCAAGTGGACCCCGATGCTAGCTGTCCCACACGTCAGCGAAAGTGAGTAGCAAGGTTCCCGACGACCGTCGAGGAGGATCCGCACGGTAGAGCGTGTCCACTGTTTCTGAAGAAAAAAAAATGGCTACAGCAAGCGTTTCCACTCTTACGAAGGAGGAGTGCGAAACATGGCAGCCACTTGAACTTACACAGTACTCCTACTACTAGGCTTGTGCAGTGGTTCATACGTCAGTACTATATAATCTTGTTGCTAGTGTAGTAAGATATGACGATAACAAATGATGTTGTGCGCATATCAACTATATGAACAGTAATGTAACATACCCCTTTTTTGACTGTCCGGTCGAGAATGAACGGTGAGATCAATGTTAACAGAACTAGGTCTATAGCGCATGGAGAGTACGGTGCTATAGTACTCCACGGAATATGAGCCATATAAAGCACAAATCAGTGTTAGGCAGGGTGTATGAAGGGTGCATGGGAGCAAAAGTTCCCTGCTCGACCCACTTTTGGGTGTTTGGCAGAGTGCATGAAGGGTGCATGAGTCCACACTAGTAGGTTAACACAAATACACTAGGAGCATGCATGAAGAGGGGTGCTGAGATGAGCATGCACGAAGAGGGAACAACTATATTGAGATGAGAATGCAACCAAACACACCCACACACTTTGTGCTACAGTGACTGATCTGCATCGTCTGAGTTTGATCCAACGGTCATGTTGCGCCGAGACATGGACATGCCCATGCAGAGGACGCCTAAACACCACCGAAGTCCCTCTGCTTCTCGAGGCGCACGACATTGGTGATGCAGGGTGCCACCGCCCACAGAGCCCGCTCCCGGTCGACAGGAGCCAGCTCGTCAAAGACGGCGACCAATGGCACGAATGGATTCTGGTGACAAATCCCTGAGAGGATTCGCCCGGCAACGGCGACGGCCGCCCGCAACCCCTCCTTGTCGAGCTCCGCACCCACCATCGCGCGGAGATGGCTCAGCTCCTCAGAGATATAGGTGAAGAAGGAGACCAGGTCAGGAAGCCACAACTCGTTGAAGTCGACGGGATGGTCGAACGGCCGACATGGTCGCGCTGGCACGACGGTAGGCATTGCGCGGCCGCAACACGTGCGTGGCAACATGGTCCACCAAGTGGTTGAGGCGATCCTGAACCTTGTCACGATCGGCCCGCTCGTGCTCCAGCCAGCTCGCCTGACCGCCTATCGTATCTCCCGCTTTCTGCAGCAACGCCGCCGATGCCTCGAGCATCTTTGTGGTGGACGCCTACCGCTTTTGAAGCTCCGTGAACTCCCGCACATAAAGGAGGAGCATGGCACTCCTCTCCTCCTTGAGCTCACGGAGCTCCACGTCCTTGGCCCTGAGCTCCGCATCCTTGGCATGGAGCTCCTATGTCAGGCGCCTCACCTCAGAGTCTGTCATCTAGTGCGCCGCCATGGAACCAAGTAGAAGCAATGGGGAGAGGAAGCAAAGGGGGCGAAACGGCTGAAAGGCAATGCAATCTACGGGAAGGCGGAGGAAGCCAGCCGAGGAGCGGGGTGAATCTTTTGGTTTTCACCATGGGAAAACACCAGTCGATGACTTTTCACTTCACGGAGCAGTGGGTTTTACAGGCGGAGTCATCATGACTAATTGCTGCCGCGCCTGCTCCCATCAATAAAAAAATAAAAATCCTGCCGCGCCTGCCGCACCCAAAGACCAGTGCAACACAACGGTGGATATTTAAATTTACCTACCGGCAAGGAGAGAAAAAAGGGGTGAAAAAACAAATGTGGCGGCGGCCTAGCTACTCGATCGCACTAGCCCAACTAGCTAGCCACTGTGCTTCACTAATGTACTCGGCGGGAAAGGTGGGCTTTTGTGATTTGATGACTCATTTACTTGCTTCGGCGCTACGACCGAGGAGGACCCAGAAAATGCGCGGTAGGGCGTCCCACGTCTTGGCAAGGAAGAAAATATGCGTGCACCACCCGGGAGGACCCAAAAACCGCGCGGTAGGGTGTGGCACGTCTCGGCACGGAGGAAAAATGTGCGTGTAAAAATAAACTGTATCAAACTACCTATGGTTCGACCTCGGGACCCAGCCAGTCGGTTGAAAACACCCCACTAGCCACACAGCTTCATCATGCTAATGTGGCATGGAGGATAGGTGCGGTTAGCTCCGTCTCGACCAGCCACAACGTCTCTTGTTCTAGGCGATTCATCTATTTTCCAAGCATTTTTTTAGTTATAATAACACCACGGCAAGCTCGCGATGCTCTTCGTGTGTGCCCGTGCGTCTAAAGGTTGTACTACTAGATGGAGAGGAGAGAGAGAGAGATGGTAGACATGGGACCCACCAGTAAGTCAGTCAACGTTAATGCACCTATTGACGAGCCACTCCCTCTACTCTACTCAACGTAATACTGTATAAAATCAAGTTATGCGACAAAGCCAACAACCATTGCAGTTTTAGGCTATCGACATACACTTTGTACTCCAAGTTGCCGGTTCGAATCTCGTCCTTCAGATTTGTTAGTTTTAGGTCTAAATTTGATCAATGACAAGTGGGCCTCGCGTGTGTTGTTCCGATATTTCGGTGTAGGATGGTTTTTTTGCACAAACACTTTGTGCGGTTAGACAAGTTACGGCACCAGTTACACGTAATTTTGCAAGTTTAGAAACAAAAATGACAGCGGCATAGAATATCACATGCTCCCCGCAGCTTGGATGCAATGGTGATACGGGATTTTATGTCGTTGGATATGAGATCCAATGGCTTGGGAGTAGTCTTTGTAATTATGCGCAATTTCCAAACTCTCCAAGGGTTTTTTTTGCAAAAAAAACCATTCAGGCCTCGTGTGAGCCGCTGGATCTTGGATCCAACGGCTCCCAGTAGCTCATATTAGGTGCTCCCCGCAGCTTAATTAGCCGCAACGGTGACACAAGCATCTAGGTCGTTGGATCTGAGATCCAATGCCATGTGCGTAGTATTTGTACTTTCTGCGCAATCCCAAACTCTTTTAGGCCTATATTGCAAAAACATTCAAATCTCCTCCTGCGAGCCGTTAGATCTCCCGGGAACTCGTATCACCATAGAATCTACGGTGTGGGAGCACCTAATATTCCCCCGTGCGAGAAAACATCAGGTGCTCCCGCACCCTGGATGCTACGGTGATACGAGCTTCGAGGTCATTCGATCTGAGATCCAATGGCATCTGAGTAGTCTTTGTGATTGTGGGCTGCGCCCAAACTCTTTGGGGGCTTTTCTGCAAAAACATTTGAACCACCAAGGAGCCGTTGGATCTCAGATCCAACGGCTTTGAGGAGCTTGTATCACCATAGCATCTAAGGTGTGGTAGCACGTGATATTCTTAAACACAAGAGAATATGAGGTCTTCCCTCATCTTAGATGCTACGATGATATGAGATTCGAGGCCGTTGGATATGGGATCCAAGGGCATCTGAGTAGTTTTGGTACTAATTGTGTGCAATTCCCAAACTCATTAAGGTTTCTTGTAAAAATATTAAGACATCTTGTGCACCGCTATATCTCAGATCTACACGCTCCAAGGAACTCGTATCACCATATAGGGGGGTGCACACCCCATCGATGTTTGGGAGGGTGGGGACAAATATAATGTTCAAAAAATACAATCTAAACAATCCTAAACAGAGCCTCACAATTTTATCTAAGGTCGAGGGGTTACCCCCCGACAATCTACATAACTCCGCCTATGAAAAGGTGTAGTGGGAGCGTCTAGGTGTGAGAGAGACGACGTGAGAAAGCAAGGTCAATCGAGTCATTTATAGAGGGAGAGATCGAGTGAGTGTGGCCTAGCGTACACTCGAATGTTAAAGACGATACACTGAGATATCGTGCGGCGAAGCTGCAGTGAGGGCTGGAGGGAGATAGTTACCGAGAGTGGCCTAGATAGACTTTGTGTGTGCGCACACGGCGAAGGTTTTTTACAAAGGCAACATACGTGTCTTGAGAGAGAGAGGAAGGGTTTGTCATGGAGGGCATGACGAGGTTGTGTGTGAGAAATACATTTGTTGAGAGTGTGTGGGCGGGTGTGACATAAATGGAGATCGAAACGTGAAGATAAATAATGAGTGCGCGTGTGTCGGATACCAATAGCTCTATTAACAAAGAAATGAAGATCGATCGATACATGAAGTATGTGTGGTGGTTGGGGGGTGTCGATGGAGAGACCTAAACACAACATTTGCATGTACATAGTACTAGACTTAATATTCATGTTTCAATTTATTGTGCATTTTAAATATTGAATTGAGGACCATGCATGGCTTACATTTTCGTTTTGAATTCATGTCATACATGCATGGTCATACATCCACGTTGAGATCACTATATCACAAACTCACTCTAATTCAAGAACTTGTCATAAATCAATTACCGTGCCTTTTGGAATGACCAGTTATTTGCAAGGAAAATACGGGCATTGTAATACATATAGATTCGTTTGGCAATTAAAAAAAGATTCATTTTGCATTCTCGAATGGTAGCACCCGATGGCGTACCAGTCAGACTCGGGCTCGTGTCCTGGTGGTGGCGTGTGTGGTATGCACATTAGCCAACCCCAACCAAAAGAACCGCGATATTAAACTTCGCGCCTCCACTCGAGCCTCCATGTTTCTAGTCGAAATATATGGCGGCCAGAATTCCAGCCCTAGGAAATTCCCCTCATGTCCCCGGTCCAGAATGACAACCGATGAACAATGGAGGGATGCTTTAGTAACTAGCCCACGTTACCTACCATGCCGAGCACGGTTCAATTCCCTTGGTTGCCGCTACCCAAGGTCACCCGTCAACTCCATTGCCTAGTACTACTAATAGTACTACACCAGGATGAGCACAGAATGGAGCTCCATTTGTTGATTTTGTTCGTGCGTTGTTCGTGCCTACTAGAGTTACTATATCAGGCAATGCATTGGTACGGAGGGCTTATAATTTTACTCTGGATATATAACTTGTCTGAAGTATAACTAAGCAAAATGTTTGACCAAATCCTTTCTTAAGAAATATTAACATCTACAACAACAAAGATGTATGGCTTGAAAATTTATTTCATGATGCAGGTTATGATATTGTTTTGAATCTTGGATTTTAAATTCCAGAAAATCCAAAACTGACCTGAAATTCATGAAACTAAGCATGGTCATGTGATATGGCACAAATAGGCTATCATATTTTTTTGTTCAAGAGACAAGCTGCTTATGAAAAGTTGCACAAATGAAGAGCCAAGGTATTTTGGAACAAAGACATGTCACGTTAACGCGAACGGTTTCACTATTCAAACCGTGGGCGTTAGACCTACGTGCCGCCATGAGTCCCGCTTCGCGTCGGCAGGTGCCGTTCGAGCAAGCGTGTGAGTCGACGGGAGGCATGTGAGCAAACCACTGCGCCGGCTGACCGGGAGGCGTGCGAGCAGGCCGTTGCGCGGGCTCACCGGGAGGCGAGCCCTTTGACCAGGCTCCACCACCCACCTTCCTCCCAACTGCCCCCACTTTTAATGGCGTCGGCGCCGCAGTTTAAATCACCCCCGCAGTCCCCGGTCTCGCTACAATCTTCTCTCTTCCTCTCGGATTCTCCTGTCATCTACCTCCAACCAGCCTGACCTCACCGTACGCCATGCCGCATCACGATGATCTGCCCTTAGTCTTCCAGTTTTCTGAGGAAGACACCCAGCCGGAGTCTCAAGAACATAAGGCGCTTTGGGACGAGCTTGAACTGGCCTTGCGGGAAGACGTCGCGCCTATCCCCGCTCCCGTTCCAGCTCGCGTCGCCCCGACTGCGCCAGCGCCCATCCCTGTGGCATTGATGGCCTGGGAGCCTCACATTGTCACCGAGCTTGAAGCCACAGGGTTCCACAAGGTCCCCATTGACTTTCACACGCCCATGCACCTGCCAGCGCATGCGCCTGCGTGTGCACTGACGCGCGTGCCCGTGCTGGTGCCCGTGCACATGAATGTCTCCGCCGTGCCGTTGCTAGAGCCTGTCACCGCGCCGGTGCCAGTGCTCCCCTCAGCGGCATGGATCGCCACCGTCAACCGCTTCCTTGCACCAACGCCAGTCGCCTCCTCCCGCCAGTTGACTGGCTCCTGGAGACCGAAGTCCAGAACATTCTGGCCTTCCTTGAAGCTAGGGCCAACGTCCAGGAGTATGCCAACAATGGCGCAAGACACCACCGTCGCCGCCGGTCAGTGGCCCGACGATACACAGAGCACGGCAGAGGAGCCGCTTCCCGCCGCAAGATGCCTCCGCCGCCGCTGCGTGATCTAAATATGCCATGAAAAATGTTCGGATTTCCATGCTTAAAATCCGAATGTTTGGGATTTATCATTTGCGTTTATTTTAGTTCAATCGTGGTATGAATGTAAAGTCGCAGTCAGACTGAATGAAATCTATGGTTTGATCGATTGAATGTTCTGCTAGAGCCATATCAAATTAAATATAAAACGTCATCAAGCGACATGTATTCCTTCTCATCGCAAACATTTCATATTAAATACCACGTCAATTCCAATTTTTTTTAGGGAAGCCAGTTCCAAATACTTGTAGGGCTCGAGCAGTCCCCTTGTTCGAGCACTATAGGCGATACATCTATTTATCCACGCATTTAATTGTTAGTAGATACTACTAGCCTAACTTGTCCGTCACGGTCACTTATGTTACTAAACTTGTTACATACTCCAATACTAGTACTAGTATTACGTGAAACATGTGCCTTAATTTGTGATCGCGTCCAGATTCGGTCAACGGCCACACCGCCCGTGCATTCTTCGTGTTTGCACGTGCGTCTAAACGTAGAAGGGGAGGAGAGAGAGAGAGAGCAGACATGGAACCCACCAGTAAGTGAAGTGGAATAGTACGTGCTCACGAGCCAGTCCCACTAATGTACTAAAGTTAATATAAAAACATATTGTCCATTAAATAGGCTGTGGTAATATAAAAACATTATATCAACAAAGGGGAGTACAACAAACGTTGCTACTATGTTGCCTATTGACGTGCGGCTTGAAGGCCCTAGTCGCATGTTCGATCCTCGTCCTTTTTCATTTTTAATTTCTACTAGTAAGGTACACATGCATTGCACGCATGAGATTTGGCAACCAAATTATGAGTAAATACCACACCATAGCATGTAAGCTTTGATTCATATATGCATGATGTAGATGTTCGTTTAATTCTTATTGTTCATCTCATTCAAAATCAATAAGTTCTATAAAATTTTTTAATCTATTTTAAGATTCATGGAATTGTGCATTGTAGAGCATAAAGTAAAAACAAATAATGGCAATTCATTTAGAAAAAAGGAATTAAAATACAGATGATTCTACAACAAAGGAGAAGTGCTTGTGTGTTGAGGTTTGTGCATTATGCTCAAGTTCAACCATGCAGTCTTCTAGATTGTACATGTGGCAGAATGTGGTGGAATGTAGAAGATATCCAACGGCCAGTGGTGCTCGGATTTGCCATCTCTGCACCGTCGGATTGGCTTCATCCAACGACCATATTTCAAAGTTATTCGCACACTATATAGAGGTGTATATATGGTTCCAAATTTTCTCCATGACAGTTGGGCCCCCCGGTGTGTAGTTTGTAGCACTTTAATTTCTGGGTCGAAATTTGTTCCATTACAGGTGGACTCCGGGTGTGTAGTTTGTAGCTTATTTGTAATAATTAAAGAGAACACCAGAGTTTTTTTGCAAAAATACCATGGTGCGACGTGCAAGGTTAGAAAGGGCATGCGAGAGAGCGGTGACCGATCCAGAGGGAGAACAATTGGGGGAGGGGCGTGGGTTGCAACGGTGTTTGGAGTAGTTGTGGGGCGAATGCTACAAAAATATAATCTAAGCCCACCGGAATAAATGCCTTCACAAATCAATCGAAGGTTGGAGTCCCCCTCGCAATGTAAATAGCTCCGGCTCACGAGGGATGGAGAGGTAGCTTCAATGTGTGGAAGAGACGGCGTGAGAAAGCGAGGTCAATCGAGACATAGATAGAGAGAAAAAAATGAGTGTGCCCCGACATTCATTGAAAAGATATATATGTTGTGGATAGATATTGTTCGATTGAGCTTTTGGGAAGGGTGAGGGCTGTAAGAGAGAGCTTGAGAGATGATCCAGTCACAGACAGGTACACATATCATTTGTGCGTGGGAGGAAGCAAGGTCAATCGATACATAGATAAAGAGAGAGAGAGATTGAGCGAGTGTGGGTCGTCATGCGATCGAAAGAGTGAGACAGGTTGGAGAGAGTGACCTAGATAGACAATGTGCGCGTGAGAGTATACACTATGAATATGTCGAATTAGGCCCAAACATGGAGATATATCGTTTGTGTGTGAGAAAGAACGAGGTCAATCGAGACATGCATAAAGAGAGAGAGAGAGAGAGATTGAGCAAGTGTGGGCCACCATGAGGTCGAATGAGTGGAACAGCATGAAGAAACTGGTCTAGATATTCAATCTGCGTGAGAGAGTATACAGTGTGTCGATCGAGGCCCAAACAGGGAGATATATCATTTGTGTGTGAGAGAAAGCGAGGTTAATCGAGACTTAAATAAAGAGAAAGAGAGAGAGATTAAGCGAGTGTGGGCCGCTGTGCGGAAGAAAGAGTGAGACGGTCACTCGAGAGTGACCTAGATAGACAATGTGCGTGCATGCGCACAAGACGGAGGGGGTCTAGATAGGCAATGCACGTATCTACTGAGAGAGGGTGGGAGGGGGAGAGAGAGAGAGAGCTCGGCATGGGGTGCAATGGCGGGTGTGTGAGAGTTAGAGATCGAAACATGGAGAGAAAGAATGAACGTGCGGAAACCAATAGCTTTGTAAGGTGGTTAGGAGAGGAAGATTGATCAATAGAGGCAGTATGTAGCGTGTGTGCCAAGACAACATTTGAATGTAGATAGTACTAGACTTAATATTGACGTTTTAATTTAGTGTACATTGTAAGATTTGAATTGAGGACCATGCATATGGCTTTCGTATTTATTTTGAATTCGTGCCATACTAGGTTTGGAAAGGTTGATATTGACTCAATTATTGTGGTATTTTGTATGTGTGTGGTCATATGCTTGAATCCATCCAAAGTTTTCTCACTACCATGGTGTTCATCTTATACATATATGCTTTTGTATTAAAAAAGTAGC
Organism: Thinopyrum elongatum; assembly: GCA_011799875.1. Lineage (NCBI taxonomy): Eukaryota > Viridiplantae > Streptophyta > Magnoliopsida > Poales > Poaceae > Thinopyrum > Thinopyrum elongatum. The sequence goes on from CM022297.1 coordinate 267,088,382, forward strand.
GTGGATACCCTGAAATGCGAAATCCACGTTAGAATTGGAGATCGCTATGTGACAAACACACTCTAATTCAAAGAACTCCTCATTAATTAATTCATAGTATCTCGTTTTGAAGGACTAATTATTTGCAAGGAAAACACGGGCATGGTAATACATAGTATAAGATTCGTTTGCCAATGAAAGAAGATTCATTTGCATTCTCAAATGTAGGTGCACCAGGCAGACCAGGGTCGTGTCGTGGTGGTCGCGTGTGTCGTACGGACGGTAGCACCCCCTCCCTTCTCCTCCCCCCCAAAGAACAACTACAAAAAAAGTTCGCGCTTCCACGTTTCGGATTGAAATATCTGGCGGCCCCAATTCCAGCCCTGCAAAATCTCCCTTCTCCCCCGTCCCCTTCCGCGCCCAGAGCTCTCAAATCCCTAATTCGCCGCCAACCCAAGCAAAATTTGAATCGCCCTTCGTCTCGTCTCTTTCCCCACCTTTGTGCCGGACGACGAAGACGACGGTCGCGCTTCACCACTGCACCAGAGCTATCTCATCTACCCCCTCGTCCACCGCACTTGGTGGTCCACCCACAATGTCGGCCGCCGGAGCCGACGTGCCTCACAGACACCGACTTCCACTGCATCAGGTGCGCTTCACCGACGCCGTCTCCCACCTCACCGGGGCTACTTCACCCAGAATATCGTCGCACCTCCACCCCCCCCCCCCGACGCCGTTGGTGCTTCACCAATGGCCTCATCCACAGCATCGTAGTGCTCCACTACCGCTCGAGATCTGCATCCGTACGCGGCCAGCCAACGCCAGCGCATCACCCTTAATGGCTCTGAAGTGACCCGCACTCTAGCTAGGCGAGCATGCCCAAACGCCGGCCCAAACTAGGTATCCACATATCACTCCCTTGTGCACTGTTCCGATGATGTTTGGATATCCTTTTACTGCTGTCTTAGCTTACACGCCTATGCAACTCTCGCTTTAACTCTTATTTCCTCTGGAGATATCATCTAAAACAAGCAAAACCATTTTTTAGCGAAGCATGACGGCGCTACGGGATCTGGTACACATCCTGCACGCCGGTATAACCTTGTAAGTACCTGTCCTCCGGTACAACAGCAAGGTCGATTCCTCTCATTTGGTCAACCATTCACCATGTCAAAAATGCAGAGGGGGATACAAGGAGCAGAAGGCCTGCACATCCAAGCAAGTGGTAACATGGACTTGTACATGGAACATCCCAAGCGCAAGCAGACCTGTAGTGAGCCTGTACAACGAGCTAGCGTAAGTCCCTGCATTTCATTTAATTCGTACTAGCATGTGTGTATGATTTGTGTGCAGTGGCGGATCCATGAATTCAAGTTACCAGGGATGAAAATTTAATTTAAAAAATACGGAGGCACTTGCACTCCGGAAATCAACATAACTTGAGAAATGTGAAGCTACATGCACTTTGAAAACCAGCTAATGATCCAAAGTAGTTCCAGATTATAAAACACTAAATGATGTAAGCACCAAAAAACACAAAATGCAACATGGTGTACAAGGCCTACTAACATGGATTGTACCTGCTTGAATTATTCATTCTCTGGCTGAAAATATCCAAGTGTAATTGCACCTATAACCAGTGCGCAAACTGCATATCAATATATCTATTCTGCACAAGTATGCCAATAGTTTCAAACAACAGATTAGAAAAGTATTTATGCTAGGTGGTCATGATACGGGGACTTTCTGGTAGATGGCCTCGATGTTTCCTCAAGCCATGAAAATGTACTATAATTTGCTTGTCATCAATTCTTGCAAATCTCTATCTCTCTCTCAACATAGCAGATCATCATTAGACACTAAATCCTTCAATGGGAGCTTGCAAAATGCTTGCATTAGATCCCTCATTAGACACTATATGTTCATCAACAGGAGCATGTAAAATGTTTGCATCAAATCCTTCATTAGCAGTCTGTTCATTAGACACTTCAGGCTCAAGAACAACATGAGCTTGTATGTTTGCACCAGACACTTGATTAGACACATCAGGTTCAGTCAGTTCAGTATTGATTGGGGGAGTTATAAAATAATCAGAAATTGGTTTCTTTTTCTTATAGATTCCCTACCTACAAGAAGTTTTACAGCACCGTCAAGTTTAACTATTGGCCAGAAATTGAACAGTTGAATTAGATATAATCAGGGATGTGATGTACCTGCTCGTTGCACATCCTGCTCTTGCAAGCTGTGACTGTCCGTTTGCGCAAGCTCGATGCCATGCCCGTGCTGCTGCCGCTGCCTCCCATGCAGGCTACACCCAGGGTTGGATCTTCATCTTCTTGTCCTTCCATTCGCTTGAAGCCCGGCGACCGGCGTCCAATGAGGGTGTGAGGAAGTGTTGTGTCGGTCTGTCCAACGATAGCTAGGTTAGGAGCGAACTAGACTGGAGGCTGGAGCGAACGAGTTGGGGATTTTTCCTGCTGTCGATCGATATGGTAGGCACTCGTTTGGGCCGCGAGCCTGCTATAGGGCATGCCTTGCACTTACGTTATTGGCCGATCCAAATTGAAATGGTTTTCTTCATTTTTTACATTGCCTGCTCGTGCGCTGGGACGAACAAAACTAGTCTGGGCCAACTTGGACGACTCAAACTAGGTGCACACTTTCTAGAAACCTGAGGCGGCCGCCCATACCAGCCCCTACGGTGGCGTCGCCCCTTTTTGCGTGTATGATTGGGGTAGTGAAAAATATTCCAGTGGCACTTTTGATTTACCAACAGAATGGTTGAATTGCTTGGTTCTATGAACTAAGTTTGCCAATAATGTGAAGGATGCCAGTCTTTTCATCCTATTGTAGATTGCTTAGATCTCGATATGCCAAATGTAATCACATGAAATATACAGTAAAAGCCAGTGTGATGTGTGTTGCTACAACTAGTTTGACAACCCATCCTCATATAACATATCAAGGACGCACCATCTTATCATATTAACCATTTGACTTACCAATGCAGTATAGGAAGACAGAAGTATTGGGACTGCGTATCCAAGCAATTGATGCGATGGACTCCTTAGTAGAACCTTGTAAGCGAAAAAGAAGTTGCAGTGTGCCTGTACAAAGAGCTAGCGTAAGTTTAGTTACCTGCTTCTCGGAATTTTAGTTAGCCACTGATTGCAAAATTGTTCAATTACGTTGATTGGCTTAATTTAGTTTGCTACTGATTACATAATGCCATAGCCTATTAATCCTATTATAGATTGCGCCTATCTATGTGTTTGATACTTAGTGTTAAGAATTACCTGTTTGCCTGAACTTAAATAGCTACTTAAGCACGTAGATAACTGGTCATATGTACTTCTAGGGTGCAACAAAATTCATGTGTAATTTATGTTCTGATACCCTGTTTGTTTAAATGGTTTGCTGTTATCACTTGTAGCACTAGTAATGTTTGCATGTTCATAGATAGACAACTGTCAGGTTTATATGAGGGACAACGTCTTTTTAACTTTTATATATGTGTGTCGGAATCATTTTGCTTACATCAAAGATATTTACAGATGTTTGTGTTGCTGGTAAACGGTACCGACTTGTTACTTTAATACGTTGCCAAAAACTTGTTAGTTTTACTAGTTCATGTGTAATTAAATACGTTGCCAAAACTGGTTAGTTTTACTAGTTTGATGTTAGTTTCTTATGGCTCTTGCAACACTTTATTTATGATTGCTAACATTCAAGTTTGCAGGATCCAACTGAAACTCCGTTGGCACAACAGGTATGTTTTCAAAAACTTCCTTATTTACCTGGTTTGCTACTGTAACTTGTTGCTGTAATCATCTTATCAACTTCAAGTTTTCAGGATCCAATTGGAAGTCCAATTGCACAACAGGTACATTTTCAAAAATATATTTGTGTAACAGGTTTGCTGCTGTAACTTGTTGCTCTAATCAAGTTACTGACTACTCAACTTTTTAGGATCCAAGAGAAACTCCAATGCCACAACAGGTTCCTTTTGCAAAACTTGTTTGTTTAACTGCTTTGCTGCTGCAACCAGTTGCTCTAATCACGTTACTGGCTACTCAACTTTTCTGGATCCAAGAGAAACTCCAATGCCACAACAGGTACCTTTTGCAAAACTTGTTTGTTTAACTGCTTTGCTGCTGCAACCAGTTACAATGATGTTAATAACTATTTTTCGGCATCCAATTGAAACTCTTTAATTCCTTGTTTGTTTAACTAGTTTGCTGTTCTAACTCCCAGTTGAGATGTTTTGCTAACTTCAACTTTTCGGAATCCAATCGAAACTTTAATGGCAAAATAGGTTAGCCCCATGGACGTTGTATCATCCCACAGCAGTGGCACCGACCCAATCATGCATCATGAATTGCCAACTGTTGATGCTCTAGAGGCTAAACTATTGGTAGAAAGAGATTCTGCTTCTGCACTTATAGATGAAGTTGACATGTTGAGGAAGCAAACAGCACAATCACAAGCAGTACTCAAGACAACCATTAAATATTTGGTGGATTTCAAAACGAAGCAAGCTGAGACTGACCGCATTGTTAAGGTCCTGAAGGAAAAAAGGAAATTAAATTCCCACTTGGTAAATCATAGTGAAATGTTTTTTCCATCGTTGAATAACCTTTGTGTTGTTTGTTCATGTAATCGATCAAACCATTTGTTCTAGACATCATGTAATAATTCTTTTTTGTTTTTTGGTTTGTAATTTTTTTTAGCACGAGTTTGTATTAATTGATAAGACTCTGAGACATTTCATTTTGATTGCTATGCCAGACCTACAAATATGCCAATCAGGCTGAATGTTCATTCAGCAATAATAGTAGTATAGATGGTCCTTAAGTGGCACGCATCTGAAAGGGCCAAGATGATGTACTAGCTTTGCTAAAAAAATTATGCTCTTCTAGCAAAAAAAGTACAGCGGCCTGGCTTATGTATGTTAGTTGATATTATTGATCCATATACTCTATAAGTGTTTATATGTCTGTTAGTTTTGTACATTATTTGCTGATTGACTCAGTATTTTGAATCTTGAGACATCGCTTGTGTACATATCTAAATGGGAGTACACTATATGATGCGTGTGTCATACATGTTACACTTGAGTTGGACATAAAGTGGTTTCAAATATTCAAATTCACCTTAAACTGGATTCTACCTTCTGAATTCGAGTATCGGCATTTGTAAATCATATTCATATATGATAGTGGAATACATCTTTGTTGTGCTTTTCAAGATATATAAAAAAACATAGAATGATTTATAAAGATTCGTATAAGATACAAAATGGATTCAAATTTAGTTGCCAGGGTAAACGTGAATGCTTTGTCCCAAAATTTGAAAGAAGCGGCAAAATATGTACTCCCACGTCGGCTGCCCGAAGCCAGTGTTTGCAAGATGGAAATTACTATCTACCCCTTACACGGACAATCCATCGGCCCGATTTCCACTACTTTCAATAGGGGTAGGTTAGTAACTTAAATTAGACGTGACACGACCGCCTCTGAGCCCATTCAGACACGGTGGGTGCCAAACATGGGCAGCAAAACACATTTGATTCAAGCTCGTCCGAAAGACCTCTGTCTCTCCCTCCATTTCCCCACTCATACACGATGGGCGGCAAAACAAACTCGACTCGGCCGAAATCGATGTAGGCAAATATTTTTAATAGGGGCAGGTTTGTAACTTCACTCAGACGTGACACAACCGCCCTACCTGTCAGCCCCGTTCATACACCATTGGCGCCAACCGTGGGCGCCAAAACAGCCTCTCCTCGTCCGAAATCGCTCTGGGCAAATATTGGGGAGATGCGAGATTACCGTCCTATCCCCAACTGACAAGACGTCCAAATTTTAAATGGGGGCTAAGTTCGTAACTTTCCCATATTTCAGACAGGCGCATCCCAAAACATGGTTCCCCGTACCTCTCCCTCCATTTTCCCATTCATACAACATCCGTGCTAGAACACCATCCCCGCACCAGGCTCCTCCGTCCGCCACCCCATCCATCGCCGCCATCCTCCACCCCATCCATCATCGCCGTCCTCCACCATGCCGGAGCGCCTACCAAGACCGCGTCGTCCACTGCTAGAGATGGACGTTTCTCATCCACGGCGACTGACCAGGAGCCTTACATTGCGTCCTCTCGCTTCATCGGCACCGTCATCCTCCTTGTCGGGGCCGCTCCCATGACCTTCTCGTCCACCGCAACGGGACTTATCCCCCGATGCACCAGTCTACCGTCGCTGATCTGCTTCAACGTCACCGACAGCCATCGCACCCCCGGTGCCTACACGCCACCGCAAGAGAGGTGGTACTACTTCATATCTGCTCAACTTTTTGATATCAACCAGAAAATAGATCGTAACTTGGTTACTGTAGTTTCTTTTCAGATCTTAAAATTTAGTTCTTAGTTCAAAGCAAACAATGGTTGCTAAATAGCATTTCGGCGGTTTGTAGCTTCAAATCTGCCATCGCACAATCATAATAGGGTTTAATTGATCATGCTTAGGGTTTCCCCCCTTTTATGATCACTATACGATCAGCCTACGTGCTTCGTGTCATAATAGCACTGCTCCACCCATCAAGCTAAAAAAGCTTAGGTGTTCAAATACGAATCTGATATTATTAAAACAGAGTCGTTTAATTGGTCATCTAAATGTTCCTAATTTAGTTTTGAAAATGCATGTACGCCGCTGGGGTGTGGATCTACAGGGTGCCCACGGTGGGCCGCGGCCCACCCTGGGATTTTGGGTCGGCCCAGACCCCGATTGCCCTCTGTTCTGCTGCGCTTCTGATCTTTACTCGCCCCCAGCTGCCTGCCTCACCGGCGACTTGCCGTCCCCGGACAACATGACTCTAGGAGGAGACGCCGGACTAACAGGAGGTCAGGAGCCGCTCGCCCAACAACGTCACCGCTGCCTGCGCGCCGCCGTGCCTACCTTCCTAGTCCGTTCAGGGCTCATGCATGCAGCACCCACTAAGCCAACCCTATTTATCCTGAGATACGTCCTCAACACTCAGTAGCCACTCCTCATCACCCATTTTCTAATTGATTCATTACTCATTAGGCAGGACTGTCATTAGGGTTTGTTGTGTACTGAGTGCTACCTACACTTAATGGTTCAGATATTTCAGTAATCTTTAGTACCTGTAAAGTTCACAGCGTTTCAAAATTCCGGCCCTAGGAACAGACACTAGTCATGTTGGATTGTTGGTCATAGTGACATTGACCCAGATTACTACTGCAGGCCAGGTTTGTTGACAATTTTACTTGTCTTTCTTACTCATTCGATATGATATCCAATTATTCACTTCGATTAGTTGCAAATAATAAGTGCTAGACCAACTTCTTGATTCAGATTTTGGACGGTCTCTTACTGCAGTTACAATTCTGCATACTTGTCCTAGTAAGCTCACAAGTAATTATTGATTCACTACCTCTATGCTTGCCTTGTCTTATTTGTTGTCAACATTCTTTTAGGGTGGACCACCCTGTTTCAAAATACTGGAACCGCAATCATGAGTGAATAGTATTTATCTGTGTGATCTCTTCCATCATGTGTGGGCAACGAACACTGCGTTGTATAGAAAGAAAGTGTCATATCCACCTTTTACATAGACTACGATCTTTTACATTGAATACAATCTGCCTACTTGCTTTGTGTCGCACTACCAGCACTCCACCCTTGAAGCTAAACATTATGCCACTCATAATTCCTTAGTTTATTTGTTCAAATACGAATTTGATATGATTCTAATGTTCCTACTTCAGTTTTGAAATGTGTGTCCGCCTGTTATAGAGACATAAGAGGTTTGTATTTCTGTGTGTGGTCTGGTCAGCACGGTTGGGGGATGAACTTTGTATACGCAGGGGTTTGTAGGGAGATACTCTCCGAGTTGAATCCACAATGCATTCCATAGATAATCTGACTACTTTTTATGTTTTCATGAATCTCATATACTGAACAGCATCATAATGATTATGAGCTTGCGCGCATGAAAAGAATAAAGTAGAACAATGCCATGGCTGTCAAACTTGGCATTAAGGGACTGAAATCAAGTCTGGATGCAATGCAATGCAAATGCTCTCCACCTACAGATTCGTGCTCAGAATATGATCCTAACAATGATTCTGAGCTAGAGGGAGACCTAAGTCAATGTAGCTCCCTAGTGGAGGAGTCAGAGGCAGATGCCCTATCTTATTCACCCATCAAGGTGCTTGCTCTAACTTTCCAAGGTTATATTGGTCGCACATATCTTGCAACTGATGGTTTGCATTGCTTCTACTTTTTTGCACTGCCATTAGCTTAGTTTACACATCATGTATGTGAATATGCCCTGCCTATCCATTTTCAGTACATATTCCATCTGTCATCATACCATATTTATCCATTCAAATGTTGTTCTTGTGTATTGGACGTTCAAAAGGAAGATGGCGATTGCTGATCACGGAGGAGCATGAACAAAGTATTTGGAAAAGGTAGTGACACCTGATAAATCAAATAGCCCATTAGGTGTAGTTGCAATATCACCAGACCCAGAAAACATGGCCCCAACTCTAGCAGACTCTAGCCCTACTACACTGGTCATCTCTGATGCCCCAACTCAGCAGACCCCAACTGCAGCAAACAGTATGATGATGCCAGTTGACATAGCACCAGCTCTACGACGTAAAACCCCCATTCCAGCAAAGAGTACACCAAATCCAGTTGCCAAATCCCTTTTTGAACGAGAGAGAGCCCCAATTGCAGCAAATAGGACCCCTATTCCACTTCTTCCTAGTTTAGAAGATGAAGCTTATATTGTTGTTAGGAACTTTGTGCACATCTTTCCTTCATGGAAAGATTATACCACAGACATAGAACAATTTCCAATCTTCCTCCACAACTTACGTGTAAGTAATGTAATAATGTTATTCATGGTAATTAGTGCATATGTTTCTGCTGACAAAAGACACAAGATTTCATTCTTTTAAATAGGCGAGGACCAAACTGGATAGTCAAGACGAGCAAGGGTTGGTTGCGCTTTTCAAGCACTCGTTGATGAAGTATCGTTCCTACCTGAGGCAAGCGCACTTCGATGGCAAGCCTCTAAATGAAATTTCTGTAAAGTCTCCGATGCTACATTTATCAGGCAGTGATTGGAATAATCTTGTTACACATTGGTCTCGTCTACAGCGTAAGGTGCTGTCTATGATATCACATCACAATTTGAGCTACATTTCTGCATGTGCCTTACCGTCTCATTGTACGAAAACTGTTTGCAGAAGAACATTCATTCTCAAGGGACCATAGAATCTCACAACTATATTGCACACTGCATTGCTCTTGTGAGTACCTCTTGCCCTGTATGACCATACTTACTTTCATAACTGGTTGATTATGTAGCATCACTGCACATGTTAGCCTCGTTATCCTCCATTTGGTGGACATTATAAGATCCATATCGACTCTTACATAAATTTAGAATCAACCCAATGCTTTTGAAGAGGTTTAGCTCTGCAGTCCTCTTATAAGGACTAAACGTCGTCTATCACTGTACTTACATTAACAGCTACTCCCTCCGTCCCATAATATAAGAGCGTTTTATACAGTGCACCAGTGTACAAAACACTCTTATATTATGGGAAGGAGGGATTGGTTCATTGTGTAGCATTCTGCATCTTATCTCCCTCGCCCACCATTTACTAAAAAATATCAGATCTATATTTAATCTTACCAAAAAGTTGAATACACAGACAATGCCAGTGCAGAAGTGTAGCCCATTGCTCTTGTCAGTACATTTTGTCCTGTAACGCTTGTACTTACAGGGATTGGTAGTTGATTATGTAGCATCAATCTGCATCTTATCTTCATTATCCTCTATCCCTTCCAGTATTATCATATCTATAATTACTCTCTACAAAATGCAGAGTACAGGCAATGCTTATGAAGAAGTTTCTGTGCTGAAATTCTTGAGCTATCCTTCCCTTGACATGAAGAAGGGCATTATAGAGCCGGTGTTAACTGTTAATGTAAGTCAGTCCTTCTAAAGCCTTTATCCTCAACTGCTGTTTAATCTGCTCATACTCCCTATTGTCAACTGCTGTTTAGTTTGCTGTTTCTATCAAAATGCATGTTCGCAACAACTGTAAGTTCCAAGTTTTAGTTGTAAAAACAAATTCCTTATTCATACCATGCACATTACTCAATACTCCCTGTATGTATGCTTGTTTTTGTGGATCTATAATCCAGTGTGTGGTGAAGCCGCCCACGTTTGCACCTTGTCATCTCATGTTTTATCTTACTGATGTGGCTGATGATATGAACAACATGCCATGCACATTAACCAAAATAGATACAATGATTGTCTTTGCCCTTCATTTATGCTTGTTTTGTTGACATGGTAATCCAGTAGTGTGGTGAAGCTACCTGCATTATGAACAATGCCAAATTATTTTATTAATATTTTGAACTGACTCTTTATTTTCTAATTTGAAATTGGATGGAATTGACAGCACAGTTACCATCTTTGTTTATACGTGTGCAAAACATGTCATCTCTCTGCTTGTTTCAGGGTGATATGCCTGATGGCATGCACAAGTCTGCTGAAGGCTGTGAGACAAACCCAACATATATTGCAGCAAAGAAGGCAAAACATCTTGAAGATAGCGAGACAACCCCAAAGTCATGTCTTGATGCAGTGTTCAAGTTACTTGAGACTAGCAGTCAGACAAGCTCACAGAATTCGCTGTCTGAATCAGTTCGACTTCTTCAGTCCCAAGTTCAAGCAGAAAGGCATTCTGCAACTCAACTTCGACTTGAAGTCCTATCTCTAAGGAAGATCACGGAGAATACCAATGAGAACCTCATTGCTAAACAGCTACAGCTGGAAGCTATGACCGACATGCTAGGCCAGTCTCACAGCCTTGCTCAGCAGCTTGCGCAGTAGCTCCCGCGCAAGGCTAACCTTTCTTGAACTGTCCTGGAAGTGCTCTTGGTTCAGTATTATTTTGTTATGCTGCAATGGCGCCCAATTTTTGTAATCTGCTTCTTCGTTGCGCTTTATGATCACTGGTGGCGAACTTCGATGCCCAGTGGATGTAATATACCATAAATCCTTTATTGTATAGTGTAGGTTTATTCTAAGTTACTATGCCGTAATTTCTTTATTGTATAGAGTAGGTTTGTTCTTAATTCCTACTAGTTACTGTATATGCCATCATTCGCTATCTGGAAAAAACGGCGAAAATCTGATGTAGGCGACCGGGTCGAAACATTCGCCTCTAACGGGCTTGCATTTTAGCGGGCCACAATTTGGCCGGCCTGCAACTTTCTTGGGCCTGAAAGGCCATTGGGGCCTTCACACTTTGCGCCAGGCCCACAACTTACACGGGCCTACATTCAGCCCAAAGTTTAGTTGGGCCTTTAGTGGACCCAGCGCTTAGTTGGGCCCATGTAGCTTCGGGCCATTAACAGGCTGAATATTCTTCTAGCTTGTTACGGCCCAGAAGATACCATGGGCCTTTAGTAGGCCGAAATGCATGTTGGGCCTTAATTTTCAATAGTCGTCCATGGGCCTTTAGCAGGCTGAAATGTAGACTGGGCCATTATTGGTCCAGTTATATGACGGGCCATTACCAGGCGGAAACATATCTCGGGCCTTAGTTGCCCACTGATATCATGGGCCTTTAAGAGGCCGAAAGCTTAGTAGAGGCATCAACGGGCCGAATTATACGACAGGCCTTTAACAGGCCCAAAGTCACGTTGGGCTGAACTATTGCCACCTTGATCATGGGCCGTTAGTGGGCCGGATGTCGCGTCGGACCATATATGGCCCATAGGCAGCACGAGCCATTCCCAGGCCGAAAGACACACCGGGCAGAAATGGGGCCATGTCTACATCAGGCCTCTAATAGGCCGAAATGTCACTAGGCTGTAATTGGGCCCAAATACTCGGCGAACAATTAACGGGCTAGATCTGGCTTTGGGCCGTAAATGGGCCATGTTTAACCAGGCCGTTAGTGGGCTGGCCCACTAGTACCTGAGTAAATACTACGGGCCTTTGACTGGACCGGCCTTTTTAACCTATATGGACCTCTGTTGGGCCCTGCCACATGTCGACGTATCATAGGCACGTCTCCTCTATTGGATGGACGACATCTGGCCCACCGAGGAGCCAACACGTGTTTCCTCCGGCCAATGATGATTTTACACGTGGAAAATCCCCATTGGTCCTGGCTGTTAACGGGTTATCGGATCCAAACCGGAACCCGATAGCTTAACGGCGACCCGTTACGGTGGATGCCACGTGTCAGTTACCCTTGACGAAAGCACTTCCATGACGCGCCATTATTGTCATGGAAGTGGACACTTCCATGATGATAATTTTGGTATTGTCATGGAACACTTCTACAACAGCACAGGTATGACTATCTTGATTCTGTCATAAAATCGTCATGGATGTACATGCATGATAGAAAACGTGACCTACTGTGACAAACACGTATCATCACGGAAGTGTTTTTTTGGTAGTGTAGCTATATGTAGGGAGATCGATCGGTATACATGCATGCATGTGTTAGAAGCAAATAAGGCCCGGAGAGATGGATAGAGATAGAGGGATGCGGCTAGGAGGTGGTGCGAGAGGCCTACTATATCGAGGGGGGAGGAGTGTGCGAGTATGAGATCGATGAAAAGAGGGGCGGGAGTGTGCACGTGCGTGGAACCGTATTAGACAAAGGGGGGCATGGACGGTGTGAAGAGAAGAGGGAAAGCATGTGTTTGTTGTAGGTACACCTGGCTAGAGAGGTATATTGATTGGTGTGTGCCGGAAAGAAGGAGTTGGGGGGCCTTCACACACCATGGGTGAACGACCTAAAGAGAAGTAACGAATGTGCGCGATGGAGAGAATGCTGAGGGAGGGTGAGAGGGAGGCGGGCATGTGCATGCACGAGGGAAAGTTAGCGCTAGCTACAAACAGAAGAGGATTGTGTGGGTGTAAAAGACGAACAGAGATCATAATTCATTATAAAAGTGGATTCGGATATTTGAATAAGAGATCATAGTGTTTTAAACCCACGCATGCATGAATATAATTGTGATACGCATGGTGTGGTTATGAACATGTTATCCTACATATAATATATATAACATTTATTTGAATTTGTGATAATGTGTGGCTTTTGCAGCTAAGGGCTAAATACTTGTTATAATGTAGGGGGCGGTGCACTATACTTTGTGTGATAAACATAGTGTACATATGAAACCTGGTTTAGATTATGAAGATCTAGCTAGTACATCAAATTACTATTATTTGGAATCAACATCAAGAGTATTGAAAATTTTGAATTCGAGTTCATATAGTACACATAGTTCATATCTAACTCTATAGTAATTAAGTGGTGTGTTGTTAAGATAATATACAAATCACGATTTTATATTCTTATTCAAATAGAGAAACGAATTCAAATTTAGTTCAAATTGCAGCGGTAGTATATACATTTGGAAAGCACTAAAATGTTCGTATGAGTAGGTTACATGCACTATACAGGTAGCGAAAAAATTTAATTGGACATAACATGGATTCATAGTTTTGAATATCATTTGTACAGTAAAACAGGAAAGACTATCTCTTTGTGTGGTGCGAATACTTTTTTTATTTTTTTCGTTGAGGGAAGTGTGAATTGATTTGGTACATACATTATTACACGTTAGGCTTGTCCTGAAATTTGAACCCGCGCCTTGTTATCCCAAAAATTCAGATATCGCTTTGTCTCTTTGTGCTCCGAAAACTAGCTCCTTCACAACACGCGCCTTGCTATCCCAAAATTACAACACACGCGAAAACTCCCTCTAGCTGCCCAATCCCAACACGCGAAATCCCCCTTCTAACCCTGAGCCGAAAGGGCCGCTAGTTCAAATCGGTGGGGGTACTTTCGTAACACACCCTACTTTTTGGACAAGCGCGTCCCTAAGTCATGGTTCCTGCTACTTCTTGAGCTTGCGTGGGTTTTTGATGACCCACAAGTATGGGGGATCAATCGTAGTCCTTTCAATAAGTAAGAGTGTCGAACCCAACGAGGAGCAGAAGGAAATGACAAGTGGTTTTCAGCAAGGTATTTTCTGCAAACACTGAAATAGTCGGTAACAAGTAGTTTGATAGCAAGATAATTTGTAACGAGCAAGTAACAGTAAGGATAAGTAAAGTCTAGCAAGGTAGCCCAATCCTTTTGTGGCAAAGGACAGGCCAAGATGGTCTCTTATAATAAGCAAAGCGTTCTTGAGGGTACACGGGAATTTCATCATATCACTTTCATCATGTTGGTATGATTCATGTTCGCTACTTTGATAATTTGATATGTGGGTGGACCGGTGCTTAGGTGTTGTTATTACTTGAACAAACATCCTACTTATGATTAACCCCCTCACAAGCATCCGCAACTACGAGAAAAGTATTAAGATAAAATCTAACCATAGCATTAAACTTTTGGATCCAAATTGTTCCCTTACGAAGTAGCGCATAAACTAGGGTTTAAGCTTCTGTCACTCTAGCAACCCATCATCTAATAATTACTCCACAATGCATTCCCTTAGGCCCAAATATGGTGAAGTGTCATGTAGTCGACATTCACATGACACCACTAAGGGAATCACAACAAACATATCATCAAAATATCAAACACATATCAAGTTCACATGATTACTTGCAACATGACTTCTCCCGTGACCTCAAGAACAAAAGTAACTACTCACAAATGATAATCATGCTCAAGATCAGAGGGGTATTAAATAGCATAATGGATCTGAACATGTAATCTTCCACCAAATAAACCATATAGTAAAAAACTACAAGATGTAATCAACACTACTAGTCACCCACAAGTACCAATCTAAGGTTCCGGTACAAAGATTGAACACAAGAGATGAACTAGGGTTTGAGAAGAGATGGTGCTGTTGAATATGTTGATGGAGATTGCCCTCCCCAAGATGGGAGAGTTGTTGGTGATGACGATGATGATGATTTCCCCCTCCGGGATGGAAGTTCCTCCGGCGGAATCGCTCCGCCGGTGGGCAAAAGTGCTCCTGCCCAAGTTCCGCCTCGAGACGACGGCGCTTCATCCCAAAAGTCCCCTCCTAATTTTTTTCTAGGTCAAAATGACCTTTATACCAGAAGATGGGCACCGGAGGTGGGCCGAGGAGGGCACAACCCACCAGGGCGCGCCTGGGGGGCCTGGTGCGCCCAGGTGGGTTGTGCCCACCTGGTGGTCCTCCTCCGGTAGTTATTTGCTCCAGTATTTTTTATATATTGCAAAATAATTCTCCATAAATTTTCAGCTCATTTGGAGATGTGCAGAATAGGTAACTCTGATGTAGCTTTTCAGGTCCAGAATTCCAGCTGCCGGCATTCTCCCTCTTTGTATAAACCTTGCATGTTATGAGAGAAAAGGCATTAGAATTACCCCAAAAAGCATTAGTACGCATAAAAACATCATAAATAATAGTAGGAAAACATGATGCAAAATGGACATATGAACTCCCCCAAGCTTAGACCTCGCCTGTCCTCAAGCGAAAAACCGAAATCGAAAAACATGTCCACATGCTTAGAGAGAGATGTGTCGATAAAAAAAAATACGGACATAGAAGCATCATGCTTATTATTATAACAGCAAAGAAATTTAACATAAAACTTTATCACACAACTTTTTTTCATATAACTTCTCATGAACGAGTAACAATTCATCACAATACTGATGTATAAAGCATAAACCTTATTGGAAACCAACAAACTATGTTCTCAGTCAACTTTGCAACTACAATTCATCATATTTTCAGGAAGGGTCTCGTGTCGGAGCCTTTAGGCAAGTCCACATACTCAACCATCATTTAATCTTCTATGATTGCTAACACTCATAGCATACCCATGAACAAAAAGTTTCAACCAGACACATAGAAAGATAGGGGCTTATAGTTTCGTGTCCCAACGTATTCACCTCAAGGGTGATGTCAATAATACTAACTCATGCCTACTCATATCCAACTGGATATATGTGCCTCAATCTTTCATCACCACATGATGCTTGCAAAAGGAGAAAATAAAAAAGGAATAGAGAAGAATACTTTGACTCTTGCATAAAAGTAAATACATAAAAGTAAAAGATAGGCCCTTCGCAGAGGGAAGCAGAGGTTGCCATGCGCTTATTTGTTTGTATGCCAAATCCCTTAATGCAAAAGAACATCACATTATGTTGCCCCTTATGATAGCAACCTTTATTATGCAGTCTGTCGCATTTATTACTTTGCCATCACAAGTTCGTACAACGCTCAATTTTCTCTTACACTAAATGATCCAACACATTTAGAAGCAATTTTTATTGCCTTATTGCACCGATGACAACTTACTTGAAGGATCTTACTCAATCCATAGGTAAGTATGGTGGAATCTCAAGGCATGAATTTGGGTTTAAGGTTTTTGGATGCACAAGTAGTATCTCTACTTAGTGCGGAGTTTTTGGCTAGCAAACATATTGAGCAAGCACCACATGTTGAAGGATCTATGACAATATAACTTCTATGTGAATATGAACAAACATAAATCATTACGTTGTCTTACTTGTCCAACGTCAACAATTTTGACACATAATATTTAATGGGGGCTCACAATCATAAAAGATGTCCAAGATAGTGTATTTGCATGTGAATCTTCTCTTCCCTTATTAATTCTTTCATGAGTTGCATCATTGACCAATGCTATGTTTGTCAATCTCCAACAAATTTTACCACTTATACTTTTCTTTATGTGATGTCATTACTTACCATAAGATTAGCATATGATATTTTTCATTTATTTTCCTTTCTTTTTATTGAAACATAAAAGTAAAGAAACAAAACTCAAACTACTCTTTATTATATATCTCGCACATGATTACATAGATAGGTAGATCACTAAGCAGGCACTCGAAAAGAAAGGATCGAACTAAACTTTTATTGAACTAAACCAAAAGATAACTAAAGATCAAACTAAAATAGGTAAAGGCAAAGATAGTGGTGGTGATACGATACCGAGGCACCTCCCCCAAGCTTGGCACAAGCCAAGGGGAGTGCCCATACCATGAACTCAAGTCTCCTTTGGTGGTGAAGATGATGATGGTGGTGGTGAATTAGTAGCAAGCTTCAACAGGTACTCCAGTCTACGAATGACGCTCTGGAGGGTGATGATGTGCTCTTGTAACAAAATATTTTCACGAGTGAAGTATTATTCTGTACACGAACCGTTTCAATGACCCTGAAAGCTTCAATTTCAGTAGGGGTAAGATAATCATAGTAAGGTTGAAGGATGTCTGCTTCCTCTCCTGCTAGGACGGCCCGCCCTACTACCGGAAGTTGATCTCCCATGACTTTCTTGACCTTGTCACCCTTGAAGGTTTCCTCTGGTTCTTCCCTCTTTAGTTCTATATTCATCAACCAAGCATCCCTTTCTACCTTGTCGGAGGAGGGAGAAGACATGATGCCTGGGCTGACAGATCTAACAAAAAACAACAAGAAAAAAACAAAAGATTTCTCCGCGATACGGAGGTCAATAGGTTCGGGGGGTATATAAAGATTTTTTTTATCTTGGGAAACAAGCAAACGAGAGAAAAACGGAGTCGGGAAGGTTCCCGAGGTGGGCACAACCCACCTGGGCGCGCCCTGGTGTCATGTGCCCTCCTCGGTTGTCTTCCTAGTTGTTTCTCATTTTCCTATTTTTTGTAATATTCCAAAACTGACAGAAAATATTTTTGCGGATTTTTCAGAGTCCGTTTACTTACCGTATCACGTACCTCCTCTTTTTTTAGTATTTTGGAGTGTTTAGGAAAGTTTCTTTTATGTGTTCGTCCGGTGTCATGGTTTGGATAATATTGCTTTCAACATTAATAGGAGTACCTGAGATATAGTGTTTAATTCTTTGACCATTGACAACCTTCAGGTTAGTGCCTTCGGCATTATTGATCTTGATAGCTCCAGAGCGATAAACCTCCTCGATGATATATGGTCCTTCCCATTTAGAGAGAAGCTTTCCAGCAAAGAATCTAAAACGAGAGTTGTACAAAAGAACATATTCTCCCACTTTGAATTCCCGCTTTTGGATTCTTTTGTCATGCCATCTTTTAACTTTTTCTTTAAATAATTTGGCATTTTCATAAGCTTGGGTTCTCCATTCATTTACTGAGCTAATATCAAATAACCTCTTTTCACCGGCAAGTTTGAAATCATAGTTGAGTTCTTTAATTACCCAATATGCTTTATGTTCTAACTCAAGAGGCAAATGACAAGCTTTTCCATAAACCATTTTATAAGGAGACATACCCATAGGATTTTTATAAGCTGTTCTGTAGGCCCAAAGTGCATCATCCAATTTCTTAGACCAATTCTTTCGGGACCTATTAATAGTTTTTTGTAATATTAGTTTTATTTCTTTGTTGCTAAGTTCAACTTGGCCACTAGATTGAGGGTGCTAGGGTGATGCAATTCCATGGTTAACATCATATTTAGCAAGCATTTTATGGAAATCACCATGAATGAAGTGTGAACCACCATCAGTCATTAAATATCTAGGGACTCCAAACCTCGGGAAAATAACTTCTTTAAGCATTTTAATGGAAGTGTTATGATCAGCACTACTAGTTGGAATAGCTTCTACCCACTTAGTAACATAATCAACAGCAACCAAAATATGTGTATACCCATTAGAGGAAGGAAAAGGTCCCATATAATCAAAAACCCCAAACATCAAGTGGTTCAATAGCGAGTGAATAATTCATAGGCATTTCTTGACGCTTACCAATATTACCAATTCTTTGACATTCATCACAAGATAAAACAAACTTACGGGCATCCTTGAAGAGAGTAGGCCAATAAAAACTAGATTGCAATACCTTGTGAGCAGTTCTATCTCCCGCATGATGCCCTCCATAAGCTTCGGAGTGACATTTCCGTAGGATTTGTTACTATTTATGCTCAGGTACACAACGTCTATTAATACCATCTACTCCTTCTTTATAAAGATGTGGGTCATCCCAAAAGTAATGTCTTAAATCATAGAAGAATTTTTTCTTTTGTTGGTATGTGAAACTAGGTGGTATGTATTTAGCAACAATATAATTAGCATAGTCAGCATACCAGGGAGTATTATGAGAAACATTTATTGTAGCTAGTTGTTCATCAAGAAAGCTATCATCAATAGGTAGTCGGTCATCAAGAATATTTTCTAACCTAGACAAGTTATCAGCTACGGGGTTCTCAGCTCCCTTTCTATCAGTGATATGTAAATCAAATTCTTAGAGCAAGAGAACCCATCTAACGAGTCTAGGTTTAGCATCTTTCTTTTCCATAAGATATTTTATAGCAGCATGATCAGTGTGAACAATTACTTTGGAATCAACAATGTAAGATCTGAATTTATCACAAGCAAACACAACTGCTAAAAATTCTTTTTCATTAGTAGCATAATTTCTTTGGGCACTGTCTAGAGTTTTACTAGCATAATGAATAACATTCAACTTCTTGTCAACTCTTTGTCCTAGAACAGCACCAACAGCATAATCATTAGCATCACACATAATTTCAAAAGGCAAGTTCCAATCAGGTGGTTGAACAATAGGTGCAGAAGTTAAGGCTTTCTTAAGTGTTTCAAAGGCTTCTACACAATCATCATCAAAAACAAATGGAACATCCTTTTGTAAAAGATTTGTAAGAGGCCTAGAAATTTTAGAGAAGTCTTTAATAATTCTCCTATAGAAACCAGCATGACCTAGGAAACTACGAAAACCTTTAATATCTTTAGGACATGGCATTTTCTCAATTGCATCAACTTTGGCTTTATCCACCTCAATACCTCGTTCAAAATTTTTATGCCCCAAGACAATACCTTCATTAACCATAAAGTGGCACTTCTCCCAATTCAAAACAAGATTAGTTTGCTCACATCTCTGCAAAACTCAATCAAGGTTCCTTAAGCAGTCATCAAAAGAAGATCCATAAACAGAAAAATCATCCATGAAAACATCAACAATCTTTTCACAAAAATCAGAGAATATAGCAGTCATACATCTTTGAAAGGTAGCAGGTGCATTGCATAAACCAAAAGGCATACGTCTATAAGCATAAGTTCCAAAAGGGCAAGTAAAGGTGGTTTTCAATTGATCAGGTTGAGAAACAGGTATTTGAGAGAAACCAGAATATCCATCGAGAAAGCAAAAGTGTGTGTGCTTAGATAATCTTTCCAACATTTGATCAATAAAAGGCAGAGGATAATGATCTTTTCTAGTGGCTTTATTTAATTTTCTAAAATCAATTACCATTCTGTAGCCAGTAACAATTCTCTGTGGAATAAGTTCATTCTTATCATTAGGAACAACAGTAATACCTCCTTTCTTAGGGACACAATGAACGGGACTTACCCATCTACTATCTGCTATAGGATAGATTATACCTGCTTCTAGAAGCTTTAATATTTCAGTTCTTACCACTTCTTTCATCTTAGGATTCAAACGTCATTGGTGATCAACAACGTGTTTAGCATCAGGTTCCATATTAATCTTGTGCTGACAGAGAGTGGGACTAATGCCCTTAAGATCATGAAGAGTATATCCAGTAGCAGCACGGTGCTTCTTCAGAACTTTCAATAATC
Source organism: Thinopyrum elongatum (assembly GCA_011799875.1). Lineage (NCBI taxonomy): Eukaryota > Viridiplantae > Streptophyta > Magnoliopsida > Poales > Poaceae > Thinopyrum > Thinopyrum elongatum. Next base: position 267,109,021 of record CM022297.1, read on the forward strand.
TTTCTTCTTCATGTTCTGAAAGGTTAGCACTAATAATAACAGGATATATCTTTTTCTCATCAAGATAAGCATATTTCAAAGTGTCAGACAATTGTTTTAATTCAAACACAGGATCACCTTTAGGTGGAGGAGGACCTCCAAGAGTTTCAATAGGCAAATTATGTTTGAGCAGAGGTCGTTGTTCGAAGAAAATTTTATCTATTTCATTTCTTTCATGCATATGCAAATCATTTTCATGGTCTAGCAAATATTTTTCTAGTGGGTCAGTAGGAGGCACGGCAATAGAAGCAAGACCAATTATTTCATCCTTACTAGGTAATTCTTTCTTATGAGGTTGTCTATTAAACTTGGAGAAATTAAACTCATGAGACTCATCACCAAAGCTAACACTGACAATTTGTTTATGACAATCTATAGTAGCATTGACAGTGTTCAAGAAAGGTCTACCAAAGATAATGGGACAAAAGTCATCTTGTGGGGATCCAAGGACTAGAAAATCAGTAGGGTATTTTATTTTCCCACACAAGACTTCAACATCCCTAACAATCCCAAGTGGTGTGATGGTGTCTCTATTAGCAAGTTTAATAGTAACATCTATGTCTTCTATTTCAGCGGGTGCTATGTCATCCATAATTTCTCGGTATAAGGTAAAAGGAATAGCACTCACGCTAGCACCTAAATCACATAAGCCGTGATAGCAATGATCTCCAATTTTAACTGAGATAATGGGCATGCCAACCATGGGTCTATGTTTATCTTTTTCATCGGGCTTGGCAATTCTAGCAACTTTGTCGCAGAAGTAAATAACATGCCCATCAATATTTTCTACCAAGAGATCTTTAACCATAGCAACACTAGGTTCTACTTTAATTTGCTCAGAAGGTTTAGGTGCTTTAATATTACTTTTGCGGACCACAATTGAAACCTTAGCATGTTCTTTTATCCTAACAGGGAAAGGTGGTTTTTCAATATAAGCAATAGGCACAACTGGGTCAACATGTTAAATAATAGTTTCATCTTTAGCTATGACCGGTTCTTTAATTTCTTCTTTAATAGGTGGATGATATTTAAAGCACTTCTCCTTAGGGATATCAACATGAGTAGCAAATGATTCATAGAAAGAGGCTACTATCTTAGAGTCAAGTCCATATTTAGTGCTAAACTTCTGAAAAGCATCTGTGTTCATAAAAGATTTAACACAATCAAACTTAAGCTTACTACCAGACTCTTTACCTTCGTCGAGTTCCCAATCTTCAGAGTTGCGTTTAATTCTTTCTAAAAGATCCCACCTAAATTCAATAGTCTGCTTCATAAAAGAACCAGTACAAGAAGTATCGAGCATGGATTGATCATCATGAGAAAGCCGAGCATAAAAATTCTGAATAAAAATATCTCTTGAGAGCTCATGATTGGGGAATGAATATAACATTGACTTAAGCCTCCCCCAAGCTAGAGCAATACTTTCTCCTTCACGGAAAAAATTATATATATTATTCCGATCATGATGAACTAGATCCATAGGATAATTTTTTTGGTGAAATTCCAATTTCAATCGATTCCAGTTCCAAGATCCAATATCATTGCATAGCCTATACCATGTCAATGCTTTTCCCTTCAAAGATAAAGGGATTACTTGCAACATAACTTCTCCCGTGACCTCAAGAACAAAAGTAAATACTCACAAATGATAATCATGCTCAAGATCAGAGGGGTATTAAATAGCATAATGGATCTGAACATATAATCTTCCACCAAATAAACCATATAGTAATCAACTACAAGATGTAATCAACACTGCTAGTCACCCTTAAGTACCAATCTAAGGTTCCGGTACAAAGATTGAACACAAGAGATGAACTAGGGTTTGAGAGGAGATGGTGCTGTTGAAGATGTTGATGGAGATTGCCCTCCCCAAGATGGGAGAGTTGTTGGTGATGACGATGACGATGATTTCCCCCTCCAGGAGGGAAGTTCCCCCAGCGGAATCGCTCCGTCGGAGGGCAAAAGTGCTCCTGCCCAAGTTCCACCTCGAGACGGCGGCGCTTCGTCCCAAAAGTCCCCTCCTGATTTTTTCTAGGTCAAAATGACCTTTATACCAGAAGATGGGCACCGGAGGTGGGCCGAGGAGGGCACAACCCACCAGGGCGCGCCTGGGGGCCTGGCGCGCCCAGGTGGGTTGTGCCCACCTGGTGGGCCTCCTCCGTTAGTTATTTGCTCCATTATTTTTTATATATTGCAAAATAATTCTCCGTAATTTTTCATCTCATTTGGACATGTGCAGAATAGGTAACTCTGACGTAGCTTTTTTAGGTCCAGAATTCCAGCTGTCGGCATTCTCCCTCTTTGTATAAACCTTGCATGTTATGAGAGAAAAGGCATTAGAATTACTCCAAATAGCATTATTATGCATAAAAACTTCATAAATAATAGTCGGAAAACATGATGCAAAATGGACGTATCAGTTTTTCCCTTGACGAGGAAAGGGTGATGCAGCAACGTAGAGATAAGTATTTCCCTCAGTTAAGAACCAAGGTATCAATCCAGTAGGAGGAACACACAAGTCCCCAATAGATGCACCTGCACAAACAAACAAATAATTGCACCCAACACGAAAAAGGGGTTGTCAATCCCTTCACGGTCACTTGCAAGGATGTGATCTGATAGAGATTAATATAAAAGATAACTAAAAGTGTAAAATAAAGTAAAGGTAAATAAATTGCAGCAAGGTATTTTTGTAATTTTGGTTTTATATATCTAAGAATAATATGATAGAAATATGACCCGGGGGCCATAGTTTTCACTAGAGGCTTCTCTCTTGAAAGAACACACACGGTGAGTGAACAAATTAATGTTGAGAAATTGATAGAAAAGCGCATAGTTATGACGATATCCAAGGCAATGATCATGAATATAGGCATCACATCCATGACAAGTAGACCGACTAATGCATGTATCTACTACATTTACTCCACACATTGACCGCTATCCAGCATGCATCTAGTGTATTAAGTTAACAAGAACAGAGTAACGCCTTAAGCAAGATGACATGATGTAGAGGGATAGATCCAATCAATATGAAATAAACCCCATCTTTTTATCCTTAGTAGCAACAATACAAATATGTGCCTCGCTACCCCTTCTGTCACTGGGTGAGGACACCGCAAGATTGAACCTACTACAAAGCACCTCTCCCATTGCAAGAAAAATCAATCTAGTTGGCCAAACCAAATCAATAGATAGGAGAGAAATACAAAGCTATATTAATCATGCATAAAAGAGTTCAGAGAAGACTCAAATAATATTCTTAGATAATCTGATCATAAATCCACAATTCATTGGATCTCAAAAAACACACCACAAAAGAAGATTACATCGAATAGATCTCCAAGAACATCAAGGAGAACATTGTATTGAAGATCAAAGAGAGAGAATAAGCCATCTAGCTACTAGCTATGGACCCATAGGTCGGTGGTATACTACTCACACATCATCGGAAGGGCAGCAAGGTTGATGTAGAAGCCCTCCATGATCGAATCCCCCTTCGTCAGAGTGCCAGAAAAGGCCCCAAGATGGGATCTCGCGAGAACAGAAGCTGGCGGCGATGGAAAAGTATTTTTGGTGTGCCCCTCGGTGTAAAGGGAATGTTTGGGTATTTATAGAGCTGAGATTAGGGTTAGGGGTGCCACAGGGGGCCCACAAGCTCATAGGGCGCCCCCCTAGGGCGCGCCTGGTGAGCTTGTGGCTCACCCATGGGCCTTCTGGCCTCCTCTCGAAGCTTCCTAGGTTTTTTCTGGTCCAAGAAAAATCGTCAAAAAGTTATGTTCCGTTTGGACTCCGTTTGGTATTGATTTTCTGTAAAAGACAAAAACAAGGAAAAAGCAGCAACTGGCACTTGGCACTAGGTTAATAGGTTAGTCCCAAAAAATGATATAAAATAGCACCATAATGCATATAAAACATTCAAGATGGACAATATAATAGCATGGAACAATACAAATTTATAGATATGTTGGAGACGTATCAAGCATCCCCAATTTAATTACTTCTCGTCCTTGAGTAGGTAAATGATAAAAACAGAATTTTTGATGTGGAATGCTACCTAACATGTTTATCAAGTAATCTTTCTTTTATGTGGCATGAATATTCAGATCCATAAGAATCAAAACAAAAGTTTAATATTGACATAAAAACAATAATACTTCAAGCATACTAATAAAGCAATCATGTTTTTTCAAAATATCATGGCTAAAGAAAGTTATCCCTACAAAATCATACAATCTTGTCATTCTCCATCTTCTTAACACAAAGTATTTATCATGCACAACCCCGATGACAAGCCAAGCAATTGGTTCATACTTTTAACATGCTTCAGCTTTTTCAACTCTCACGCAATACATGAGCGTGAGCCATGGATATAGCACTATGGGTGGAATAGGAGGTGGTAGTAGACAGAAAAGGAGAAAGAAATTCTCACACCAACTAGGCAAATTAATAGGCTATGGAGATGTCCATCAATTGATATCGATGTGAGTGAGTAGGGATTGCCATGCAACGGATGCACTAGAGCTATAAGTGTATGAAAGCTCAAAAAGAAAACTAAGTGGGTGTGCATCCAACTTGCTTGCTCACGAAGACCTCGGGCATTTGAGGAAGCCCATCATTGGAATATACAAGCCAAGTTCTATAATGAAAAATTCCCACTAGTAATATATGAAAGTGACAATATACGAGACTTTCTTACCATGAAGAACATGGTGCTACTTTGAAGCACAAGTCTGGAAAAAGGATAGTAACATTGTCCCTTCTCTCTTTTTCTCTCATTTTATTTTTTTCTCTTTTTTTTGTTGAGCTCTTTTGGCCTCTTTTTTTTTTTCCTTTTTTTATTTTTTGTCCGGAGCCTCATCCCGACTTGTGGGGGAATCATAGTCTCCATCATCCTTTCCTCACATGGGACAATGCTCTAATAATGATGATCATCACACTTTTATTTATTTACAACTCAAGAATTACAACTCGATACTAGAACAAAGATATGACTCTATATGAATGCCTCCGGCCGTGTACCGGGAAGTGCAATGATCTAGCGTGACATGTATAAAAAATATGAATGATGGCCAAGCCACAAATACTATGCCAACTACATGATCATGCAAAGCAATATGACAATGATGGTATGTGTCATAATAAAACGGAACGGTGGAAGTTGCATGGCAATATATCTCGGAATGGCTATGGAAATGCCATAATAGGTGGGTATGGTGGCCATTTCGAGGAAAGGTATAGAGGGTTTAATGCACGGGTGAAAGTTGCGCGGTACTAGAGTGGCTAGCAAAGGTGGAAGGGTGAGAGTGCGTATAATCCATGGACTCAACATTAGTCATAAAGAACTCACATACTTATTGCAAAAGTTTATTAGCCCTCGAAGCATAGTACTACTATGCATGCTCCTAGGGGGATAGATTGGTAGGAAAAGACCATCGCTCGTCCCCGACCGCCACTCATAAGGAAGACATTCAATAATAAATCATGCTCCAATTTCATCGCATAACGAGAGACCATACGTGCATGCTTCGGGAATCACGAACCTTAACACAAGTATTCTTACTAAACCACAATTACAAACTAGCATGACTCTAATATCACCATCTTTATATCTCAAAACAAATGCAAGGAATCAAACTTCTCATATATTCAATGATCTTCATGAAAGTTTTTATTATATCCCTCTTGAATACCCATCATATTAGGACTAAATTCATAACCTAAGCAAATTGCCAAACTTATTTTAAGACTCTCAAAATAATATAAGTGAAGCATGAGAGTTCATCAATTTATTCAAAATAAAACCACCACCGTTCTCTAAAAAATATATATAAGTGAAGTACTAGAGCAACTGCCTAGCTCAAAAGATATAAGTGAAGCACATAGAGTATTCTAATAAATTCACGATTAATGTGTGTCCCTCTCAAAAGGTGTGTACAGCAAGTATGATTGTGGCAAACTAAAAAGCAAATAAAGCAAAGACTCATATAACACAAGACGCTCCAAGAAAAACACATATCATGTAGTGAATAAAAATATAGCCTCAAGTAATTTACCGATGGATCGTAGACAAAAGAGGGGATGCCATCCGGGACATCCCCAAGCTTAGATGCTTGGATGTCCTTGAATATTACCTTGGGGTGCCTTGGGCGTCCCCAAGCTTAGGCTCTTGCCACTCCTTATTCCATAGTCCATCGAAACTTCACCCAAAACTTGAAAACTTCACAACACAAAACTCAACAAAAAACTCGTGAGATCCGTTAGTATAATAAAAGCAAATCACCACTTAGGTACTGTTGTGAACTCATTCCAAATTCATATTAGCATTATATCTACTGTATTCCAACTTCACCATGGCTCATACCCCCCCGATACTACCCATAGATTCATCAAAATAAGAGAACAATGCATAGAAAATATAATCTGTCAAAAACAGAACAGTCTGTGAAGACCTGAATACTTCTCATACTTAGGTAACTCCAAAAATTCATAAAAATTAGGAAGACCTGGGAAATTTGTATATAAATCTTTTGTAAAAAATTCAGAATTTTTTTCCATACCAGAATTCTGATAATGCTTCTACTGGACACAAAAGTTTCTGTTTTTCAGCAAAACCAAATCAACAATCTTCCAAACCATCCCAAAGGTCTTACTTGGCATAAACACTAATTAAAACTCTTAAACACAATCATAACATAGGTATAATTGCATATTTATTGAAAAACAGAATAAAAACAAGAAAAACAAAAATAATATTGGGTTGCCTCCCAACAAGCGCTATTGTTTTATGCCCCTAGCTAGGCATAATGCATAGATCTAGGTGTTGTCATCTTTGGTGTGCAATCCATAAGTAGCCCTCATAATAGATTCATATGACAACTTAATTTTGTTTCTTGGTAAGTATTCCATGCCCTTCCTTAATGGAAATTGAAATCTAATGTTTCCTTCTTTCATATCAATAATTGCACCAATCATTCCAAGGAAAGGTCTACCAAGAGTTATAGGACATGTAGGACTGCAATCTATACCAAGCACAATAAAATCTACGGGCACATAATTCCTATTTGCAACAATAAGAACATCATTAATTCTTCCCATAGGTTTCTTAATAGTAGAATCCGCTAAGTGCAAATTCAAAGAACAATCATCAAGTTTATGGAAAGCTAGCACATCACATAAAGTTTTTGGAATAGTTGAAACGCTAGCACCCAAATCACATAAATCATAGCACTCATAATATTTAATCTTAATCTTAATAGTAGGTTCCCATTCATTACAAAGCTTTCTAGGGATTGAAACTTCCAACTCAAGTTTTTCTTCAAAAGATTTCATCATAGCATCAACGATATGTTTAGTAAAAGCCTTATTTTGATTATAAGGATGGGGTGAATTAAGCATAGATTGCAACAAGGAAATACACTCAATTAAAGAACAATTATCATAATTAAAGTCCTTGAAATCCAAAAGAGTGGGCTCATCACTACTTAAAGTTTTGACCTCTCCAATCCCACTTTTATCAATTTTTTCATTAAGATCATCACCCTCCAAATTATTGGGATGCCTTCTAGCTAAAGTTGACTCATCTCCGGTCCCTTTTTCATCAAGTTTAATGTTGGGACCGAGAGTATATCGAACAGAGGGGGGTGAATGGGAGATTCAAAAATTCTTACGAATGTTTTGAACTGATCCCAAACACAGCAGCGGAAGATATGGTTCGGTAGAAAAGAACTTAATCAAGCACCCTATTGAGGAACATATCTCCCAATGTAGGAAGCAATAATGGTGCGAGCAAATGATATCACAGGTTCGACAATGATGATGGTAATGCAATATGCGAACAGATACAGAAGCATGAGAGATAAACAGGAATGAACGGAGAAGGAAATGTATGAGACAAATCAACAACGAGATGAATGCAAGAAACATAGAGAAAAGCACACCAGACTTAATATGGTAAGTACGAAGATAAATACAAATACGAACGGAAAGACTAAATGGAAAGAAGATGAAGTAATGAGATGAGCAACGAACTATAACAGAGAGGAATGACAAAGATGATAGGAACGAATGATATGCAACAGATAATGAATGATCAGATAAACTATTGTCACAGAGCATGAAAGTAAACTACTGAAGGTAATGCAGTAAAGTAGAGTGAACCAGTGGTGCTCGATGGCGACAGATGGATTTGGTAGACCAGTTCGCCCTTCTGCCAAAGGACTACATCTGGTTGGAGGGGTTGTGATTTAACACAGAAGATAAACTCTCTTCGTCCTATTCTCCTTCAACTCGGAGCTAATCAGACTCCAGTTGATTTCACTCGTGGTAGATACTTGTCAGCGATCTCCAAACCTTTGATAGACCTTCGCGAACCACAATGACTTTTGGTTGCTGAAGATTTTGCTCGGTGAAGACAACAACTCTTCAACACTCGAGCCGGCACATATCCGTCTAGAGAGTGCGTAGCTCTCAAGAGTAATAGGTACAAGAACTCTAACTCAGAACTACTATGATGCTCAACCACTGTCTAAGTTTTGGGCTCTTGATTTTTCTCTCGGTGGGTCTTAAACTCAAATCACTCGGAGAGGGGATGCTCAATCAATCTTCTCAAAAATCTTAAGCGGAGCAGCTAACGGACAATGTTGGAGCGGGGTGGCTATTTATAGCCGCAGCCTTCCCTGAAGGGAGAAGACCAAATTGGACATGTGGAGTAGCCAATGGCCGGACGACCCGGGTCCAACGGTCGGAAATTGAGCACAATTGTAACATTCCTTGCGGAGCTAGTAATGCTAACTCCTTAGTTCGAAAGATATCTCCTGCAGCACGAACAACAACATCTACTGCTGGCAGGTAATCATTCGAAACATAAAGAGATTTCTCTCAGTCTCGCATAGGTTTTGGGCTAAGTATCATAGCGGATCTAAGCTTCGAGAACCTGTACCCATCTTAATGGTATGGAGGTCCTATGACTCAAATGAATGAAAGAAGAACAACGAAATAAATACCACGTCTTCACTTTGTCTTCGACTTCCATTCGCTATAGTCAAACTTCTTCGGACCGAATCTCCGAACCAGTTGCTTCACGTCAGCAATAAATTCTCGAGGGGTTAACTCCTTCATATCAATCTTCTCATCTACATGTCTTCAATAGATGTAGCTCATTCTTCTCTGCAACGCAGATATTCTTCGGTGAAGTTCCTCGAACTTGGCACCGGAGACATCATTCTCTTCGGTTCTACATGGACTATTTCTCTCTGTCTGCACTAGCAAACAAATCAGTCCACGCCTATTTCTGTCAACAATCTCCAAAACATAAGAGGGCAAATATTTCACCAACAATCTCCCCCTTTTTTGGTGATTGTTGACAAAACAGAACACATCAAAAGATAGATAACAGAATGAAATGGAATGCGAAGGATAACGAAAGACGAGAGATAATTATGAAGATAAAGCATGCTCCCCATGAAGGTATGCATCGGAGATCAATCGGAAGGTAGCAAGATAAATCTTCGTATGAGTGACATTGACATATTATCTCATTCCTGATTTCTTTCAATGCACTCGACAGTGTCTGAGGTACTTCCTGTGACATACAATCTTTGAAACAGATTTGTTATATAAAGTGAATACTTTGAAATGATTTGTGAAGAAGGATAATCCATGAAGCTTTACTCAGAACACGGTTCGAATCCACACGAGATATAAGTTCCCTGCACTTTAGATACTCGAGGAGAATCAGAGCAAGGGAAACAAGGGTATATTGCTAGGAGTATATATGCTTCAGACAGAGTTTTCCTGCAACAAGGAAGTTATGATACAATGGATATATGCGAAAAAACCATCTTATGAAATAGATAGAAAGATTTAGCTTTCGAATCTTAAGAAATTCAATCTGAAGCAAACTTTCTTCTCCTGCAAGGTTAGATAGTGAAAGATAATCAATATAGAATATCTAACCATAAGACACACATAGTTTCAAGGAGTGAAATGTCTCTTTCTCAGAGAAGCATGATTTCTTGTCCTCCTTGAAAAACTTTTACTTTCCCTGCACGATAGATAAGTATCGAGGATAATCATTGCAAGGAAGTAAACTTTCGATGGCACCTGCAAACAGATAACTAGAAGCAAATAGCATTGCAGGGGGTTATTACCGGTACATGACGACCAAAGTCTTTCAACACCACAGGCGGTGCTCCAAGTTGCAAAAGCAAGTAGTTTGACGAAACCAAATTGTTCGGTAGAAAAGCAGATGGCGAATGGAAACACCCTGCAAATAACCCGCTTATCTATCACTCGATGTTCTTCTCCCCCCTTTTGTCAACAAGTGTGAAAAAGGAAAGAGAATGCATGCGAGCAACTACTCGTCCGAAGAACCCTCAGAATCAGAACTCGAACTGTTCCTCAGAATCAGAACTTGAACTGTTTGGAGAAGCAGAGTGAGCGATGGTTGAGGCCGAAGCAGGAGTCGGAGACGCAGCATGGGCTTCGGGAGTAGCATTGCGAGGTGCATCTGGCTTGTAGATAAATGTTCCTGTTGTGTCTTCAAGATCATCATCATGTTGAACAAACAGCAGGTCAGTGGACGCAGAACACTGAGGAAGCACTAGGGTTTGCCTTCGGATGTGAGGAACTTCAAACAACTCCAGATGATCATATTCCTTCTTGATACCCTTGGCAGAAAGCTGCTTGCGAGTGTAATGCTTGTGCAGAAGGGTCCAGGAGTGCTTCTCCTGTTCCTTCTCATACAGGAGAGCTTGACGAGAGTAATTGTGAAGCAGATTTATCTCTGTTATCATTTCCAGCTTCACTTTCCTATCAAGCTTGATATGGCTTTCCAGGGCTTGCTGAGTGCGAAGAAAAATCTCATACAGTGAACGATTTTCTTCAAGAGGGATTTCAACTTTTGCCTTCTTGACCTTCATAGCTCTAGCAGAAGCAGGCATGGAAGCAGACACAGTGGCATCCATCGGCATCTTTCCTTTGCCTATGTCCTTCACAATCCTGAGTGTGTCGCGGACTGGTGGCATATAAACTTTCGGGACATATGGGTAGAAGAACTTTTCTTCAATGAGCTGCTCAATCGCAAACATGATCCATGGTGCATATGGCTTCAAGACTTGAGGTCTATCAGCTGCGCAGGCCAAGTTGCGAATGAAAAGATCTAGAACATCAAACTGAATGCCTTGAGCAGTGGCTAGAAGAGCATTTCCCACGATGCCATTGATGGTTTCTGGCCTGTTTGAGAGTTGCAGAGGATGTAGAACAGTACTTTGTTCTCATAGGCCAGATTCTTTGGATTTGTCTCTATGCATTCATCACCAACAAGTTTGGGTTCCATTAGCAGATGAAGTTGAGCTTCGGATACTTCCCAATAGTGCAGCATGTGTTCACGATTAGCATCAAATTTGCACCGAGGAAGATTCAGCAATGCTAAGAACTGGTATGCCGAACATTTGATCTTTTCCTCTCCTTTTATTCATTCGAGGATCCAAGTGTTGCTATCTGTAAGATCTCCTGTGATATAAAGAGTGGCATAGAACTGATGAATCACTTCACGATTCTAGCCATGATTGAAACGAAGGAAACTCTTCAAGAAGACAAGTTCATTCTGTTTGATGGTGTGATGGAAGCAGGGTAAACTTTCGAGCTCAGCAAAATCCAGAATCTGGTGCTTGAAGAAGCGATTCTTTTCATACAGAATGCGAGCATAATGCACGACATGTTCCTTTATCCAGAAGCTTGGCGATAATGAAGTTCTTTCTCCTTCATATGGGCTGGTTCCAAAGAATGTAAGTTTCAAAAGATGAAAATACTCGTTAAATGCAGGACTATTTGGGCCATCTTCAACTGGGAACATGGGAAATGTTTCCAATGGATTTTTCAGATGTTCTTCACTCATATTCCGGGTCCGAATGTCATCAGGTGCTTGCACACCTTCCTCAATAGGCTTGATAGTAGCACGAGGCTTCCTTGATTTCTCTTGGGCTGACTTCTTTGAGATACTTGACTAACCATCATTTTTGCTCGCTGGAACTCCTTTAGCGGCTTTCTGACTTTTGGGCACTGGGGCCTTTTCTTTCGCTGTATTTTCTTCAGCTGGAGGCACAACTACTTTCTCAGACACCTGGGGCACAACTAGTGGAACAATTCCTTCATGAGCCATCTGCTCTTCAGATTTCTTTTATTCCTCTTCCAACTGTGGTGCAGTGGAACGAGGAGCAGGATCAACATCCATCTGGGTAGGGGCACCAGATGATGCGACCGGGGTGGTTTTCTCTCGGGAAGCATTTACGTCCCCCTCAGTCTTGTCAGTCTCCTCCTTATTTGATTCGGAGGGCTCAGCTTGCATTGTTTTCGGAGGCGATGGATTTGCCTTCTCAACTTCAATTTCCTCATCAGTTTTATCATCTGGGGCTTGCTGCTCAGGCAGGGCATTCTCTTCATCAGACTTGTTCAGGAAGATGTCAACAACATCAGGTTCTTGTGCTGCTGGAGTAGGAATGATAACCTCCTCATTGACAGCTTGTTGCATGGGTTCATCCTCTTGAGGTGGCGATGGAGGAATCTGCTGCAGAGGAGTACTTGAATCAATTGGAGCATCAGCAACAGTCTGAAGGTGACGATCTTTAATTCCTTTCGGTTTGCTAGCTCTCGCTTTAGCCTTCTGACGTTTTTCTTCTTTTATTCTCCTTCGAGCAAGATCTGCCTTGCGGTCAATTTCATCGTTCCTTCTGTCACACAGCTGAGATACTTCCATTTTCAATTGCGAGTGCCAATCAATTTTGTCATTTGTCATGAGACTGAGAGCCTTGGTGAGTTCAACAATCTATTTGTACAGAGTCTTTCTTTCGGCTTCAGTGTTGGCATCTCTCCTCATTTGCTCGAGGGCTTGCTTGTCCTTGACAGCCTGATTTAGCTTCTGGGTAATTTTCTTCAGCTCGATGAAATGTTTTGTTACCAATTTGGTAACATCATCAGGAAGTCCCAGACTGCTTATATCGTCAGATTTTGCATCGTAAGCAGCACTCTCAATCACATCAATCATGAGGTTGAAGTCATATCTCTGTTCCTCTGTGGAAGCAGGAACACTGGGTTTGGCCTTATTAGCAGATGCTTCAGCTTTTTCTTTAGACAACAGTTTTCTCTTTGCTGTTGGAGCGGCAGAACCCGAAGGTTTGTTAGTGACTAGAGTGAGTTCATGTCTTGGTGATTTCCTTGGTGGGGGTGAAAGTTTCACTGGTGAGGGAGTCTTGTATGGCTTGTTGAGAATGGCACGTTGATCATACATAGGAATTTCATCAGGAGCATCCTCATCGGAAGACTCATCAGACGAGCTTGAAACAACCTTCTTTGATTTCTTGACAACAATTTTCTTTTGGGGAGCACGAGGGGAAACAGATTTCCTGGACTGGCTTCCCTTGGATGCAGAAGCGCGATCCTTCTTCTTCTGCATGTCTTGTTGAGTCAGTGCGATGTTTTTAGCTTCGACTTGATTTTTCTTTACTTGCCTAGCATCACGCTTGGCGTTGGCCTTCGCCCTCATGGCAACTTCTTCAGGGATATCAACGATGGTTTTGAGGGACTCAGGATGAGCATTTGAAGGCGCTGGCGGTCTGACTTTTTCATCATCAGGGCCAATGCAATTTTCAGCAATGCAGTCATTCCACGGTGGTGTGAAGGCAAACAGGATCTGATACTTCTCGCGAACATTTTCATAGTTGAACCATTTCTTCGCCCAGTGACGGCGAATCCTTTGCAACCTGTTGTTGCGTTCAGTTGTTGTTTCAACTCCAGGTGGAGTTTTGTACGCATCTGGTTCAGACATTTCTGCAGTGGTATTCTTTTCTCTGCCACGATCACCCTTCTTAGGATTTCCATCGGAGAACATGGTTAGGGCGTCAGTGACCAATTCATCCTCGGGCTGACTGTGAGCAGAGGGAATCTCTTCATCATCTTCTTCAGATTCGGATTCAGATTACTTCTTTGGTGTCTTGGGAGGCTTTGAAGATTTTCCTCCACCCGTCAATCTCATTCGTTCAGACCTGGTGGAAGCTGAGGCAATTCTCCTTCAGAATCTGTATACTTATCTGAACACTATGCCATGACCAACCTGTGCAAAGAAATAGATACGAGGGAAAATGGGGTAGGGTCATAAACATGCACAGAAGTATTTTGAACAAAAATGAATGTTTTCGAAAGAAACCTAGGAACCCATGGTATACTTAGAGAAGATATCTTTGATAGATTTTAACCTAGCCATAGAAAGTTCAAGACTGGTCAAAAACTGTCTAATCTTTCGGACAAGTACTCATGAACCCTAGATTGAGGAGAACTAGTATGAGGGAAAAACTACAAACCATACCAGCCATAACCTAGTGATTCCTAAAGATCTACCACAATGAAATAAATCAAGGAAAATGCATCGGTAAGAACTGACCTAAGAATAGAGTTGAAGACAGGAGCAGTTCCAGATCCAGGCACCCTAACTTGGCGGCATGGATCAACTATGAAAATGCGGAAGGGAAGATTACCGCACTAGCGTGATCAAACTGCGACGAGACTTCACCGGAGTTGCACGGCGTATCACCTCGCCGGAGTTGTTTCGAGCTCGGGCTCGGGAGGAGGTGGACGAGGGTTTGAGGAACAAGTGAGGAAGAAGACACCGGGAGGGTAATTTATAGCTAGCGAGCAGAACCACCTCTTCGAGGTCTACGGCCCTCAGAAGCGGGATGTTCCACATTCAACGGCCGCGATCACGATTGTGGAGATCGTGGGCACGTGGCAACCGTTTCCTATGAGAAACTAGGAAACTGAGCGGGAGACCAAAAGGTTTGAAGAAGGGCAAACACCAAAAACAGATTAAAGTTCGAAGTCGATTTCTTTCGCGACCAAGGATGTTGGACATAAATTTTCTTCAGATCAAATTGCATGCTTATGACGGACAGCGTAGATTGGATGAGAAGGAATAGAGGGATAACAGGGTCCGGAACAAAACACTCAGCCAGACAAGAGGAAAAGCACCAAAACACGGAGCTATGAGTGAGTTGCTTATCGAACGAAAAACAAACACGGCGAAACAAAGACAAGCTCACAATCGAAAGCAAATAAACACAAGGAATGAGCACCAATAATGTAAATCTCGGGGCTAAGAATAAATGAAATGAATCCTTGGGAGAGTTCCTGCAAGAAGGGTTAGTTCCTTTTCGCAACCCACACTTGCGTGGGCAACGAGCATCTCATTTGCTTAGACTGTGCAGGGACATTCCTTCGGTGAGATCTGTAGTTCACCTGTGCATTTCGAGAGTAATCATATGAATAAGCATTGAAATTATTTCCAGAGACATGAGTATAATGATTCAAGGATGTACGCATGTACTCCTTCTATCGAAGGTTTGACCCATATCCATTTGAGGAAGTTTCAGTGCCAATCTGCGAATGATAACCATTTCCTCGAAGAGAACCACTCTGCATATTCAGGTTAGCGATGACAGTTAAATTTTCAATGATGCACTTCACCCAGATTTGTTTCTTGGGTGAGCCAGACCTACGGTTAGTTCCAACATACTGAGCGAAAACCATACCATTCTGTTGTTTGAAGAATTTGTAGTTTGGGTCATCAGACTCGTCAGACACGACAGAAATGGGAGAGTCATATCCAGACAGAGTGGCAGGTTTGAGAGTTTTACTTTTAGCAAGAACCCAACTCGTTCGAGGATATTGCTCGGGAGTCCAGTAGGTTCCATCAACGTTGAGTTTTCTTTCGAAACCCAAACCTTCCTTTCGAGTGTTTTTGTGCAGTATTGACTTCTTGAGCACATCACAGAGAGTTTGATGCCCTTTGAGGCCCTTTAGCATTCCTGTCTCAAGCAAGTTCTTCAATCTGCAACTTTCATCAGAGATAGCAACAAATTCCTCAGAAGAGGGGTTAGAAATAACATTCATAGTTGTTGCAATATTCTCGATGACAGCATTGGATGTTTCAGCATTTGAATCAGCATTGCTACGTTCTAGACATTGTAAGCAAGGAGGCACAAAATCATCAGGAAGTCATTTGGATTGCTCGGTGAAGAGAGAAGCTTTTTCTTTCGCAAGCACGTTATGAGACTCTTTCAGTGACTCGAGTTCTTGATTCCGGTTAAGGAATTTATCTGATAAACTCTCGTAGTCGACTGTAAGGGAATCATATCGGTTGGAGAGATCATCAATAGTTGAAGAAAAAGCATCATGCTCTTCGATCAACTTTTGATTCTTCTCCATCTCTTCGACTAGTAATCCTTCGGTTTTCTTGAGATTCTTCTCAAGTTTTTCAAGCTCATCTTGGTTAGATTTAGCAAGCTTAACCAGTTTAGCATAGGCAATGTATTCAGGTGAATATTCAGTCATAGATTTTTGGTGTTTTGCTGATACCTGATCCTTTGAGGTCTTTGCCATGAGACAGAATGCGATTGGTTCATCATCACTTGAAGCATTGTCATGACTGTCTGATTCAAGTGATTTCTCAGATGATTCATAGGCCACAAAAGCATTGCTTCGTCCTATCTTCTGTGAAGCTCTTCATCTTCTGATTCTGATTCAGATGTCTCATCTTCAAAGTCCATTTTCATATTAGCACATGCTCTATTCAGCTGCGATATTCTCTTCATATTTGATTCGATGGTTGCTCTGGCTTTCACGTCAGTGACTGGTCTCATCGAAGAGGATGATGATGACTCATTTTTCTTCGAGAGCTTAGTGTGATGATCCATTCGAGTGAATCCATTTCCGTGAAGATACATCCATCTGTTGCTAGGTTTTCTATCTTAGCAAGGATAGTCTGCTATGACATGACCGAACTGTTTGCACTTGAAGCACTTCATTTCTTTCGGAGGTAAGTTTCTCGAAGATTCCAGCAAATCAAGTTTGTCATCATTTGTGAGGCATATATTCTGTCTCCTGAGATCACTTAGCCTTCCAGTGAGCATTTCTAGCTCTCTTATGATAGTGTGTTGATTCTCGACATCTTCTTGTGAACTGCCATAGTGTGAAAGAATTTCCCCTTCACCTTCCAAAGAAGATTCTTGATCTCCATTTTCAAGTTCCATCTTTTCTTCGTGAATAGACAACAGCGTCATGACCTCGACGTAGTGAAGTTCTTCATATTCTGGTATTTGCTTGATTTCAGCTACGATTTTATCGAAGGTTGCATCAAGAGCACTCAGTATCTTGTCAACCACATCTCTATTGGTGATATCCATTACACCTCGTTGATGAAGTCTTTCAACAATATTTTTCAACCGGTCTATGAGTTCCATGGCACTTTCCTTACGAAGACTTCTGAAGCCAGCAAACATGGCACGAAGCATTTCAGTGTAAGAGTCCGTTCTGGTAATGAATTCTTCATGAACATTTTTTATGCCATCCCAAAGTTGCTTTGCAGTGTCAAGCTTTTGGAACCGAATGAAAATGTCTTTCGAGATACTTTCACAGATAATATATTTGGTTTGAGCATTCAATCGCAGTATAGCTTTGTCATCAGAAGTTGGAGCATCAGGGTGTTGAATGGTGTATCCATTTTCCACAATCTGCCAGAGATCTATGCTGATGGCTTGAAGTCTAATTCTCATTCTCTCTTTCCAGTAGACATAATCATTTCCATCGAAGACAGGAAATCTTTCAGAGTGCGAGGATCTACCTGCATACGACATACTCAAAACTCCAAGGACGTTAGACCTTTAATAAACAGAGATAGGGAGAACCCGCTCTAATACCAATTGTTGGGACCGAGAGTATATCGACCAGAGGGGGGTGAATGGGAGATTCAAAAATTCTTGCGAATGTTTTGAACTGATCCCAAACACAGCAGCGGAAGATAAGGTTCGGTAGAAAAGAACTTAATCAAGCACCCTATTGAGGAACATATCTCTTGATGTAGGAAGCAATAATGGTGTGAGCAAATGATATCACAGGTTTGACAATGATGATGGTAATGCAATATGTGAACATATATAGAAGCATGAGAGATAAACAGGAATGAACGGAGAAGGAAATGTATGAGACAGATCAACAACGAGATGAATGCAAGCAACACAGAGAAAAGCACACCTGTCGGATTCAGGGCTCCGCAGACCCACAAAGGTTCGAACTCTAGGGCGTGTGCAAAGAACTCAACCCCTCGAGCCCACCAACTCGTCGCCCTATAGCCTAGCTTTGCCGGATTTGCGTGAGCGGGGAAGAAGATGAACACGGCAGTTTACCCAGGTTCGGGCCACCTTGCGGTGTAAAACCCTACTCCTGCTTTGTGGTGGATTGGCCTCATGAGGAGATTTGAGGATGAACTAGTACAGTGGATGAGCTGCCCGGCGAGGGCTCATAGGGTGAGAGGTGAGTTGTCCTCCGGGATCGGATCTGGATCGGGGATCCTTCTCTACGGTGGTGGCTAACCAATATTTACAGTGGCCTTGGTCCTCTTCCCCAAAGGGTAGGCGGGAAGGGATCCCACAGTGGCCAATTTGAAAGGGGACAAGTAGTACATCTTATCCTGACGAAAGGTGGTCTTCGCCTGCAAAGCTTCTGGTTGTGATACAGCAGTGGGCTCGGCAATGACATCCGTCCTGCCAATCGTGGTCTTGGTCTTGTGGCACCGGAATGGAAACCTTTGGCAGATTCCTCGGGAACCCACATCTGTCCTTGCCTCCTTAGCACCAAAGAGGAAACTGCCTCCTCTGCGCCCACTGGCGCACGCCTGGCCTTGGTCGTCATGGCTTGCGTCATCGCAACCTTGTGAGGTTGGGTACCTGCATAGAAAACTCTGCTCCTCGGGAGGCAGCCTAGGGAGGCCGCTCCCTCTGGAGGTCTTGGTGTCGTCCACCTCGCGAGACCAAGGGGACCTCGCGAGGGTCTTGTCTTGGCGTTCTTGCAGATGGGCCGTACCAGGCCGCTGAGCGAGCCATGCTGTGGGCTGCAGGAAGGCAAATCTGGGTACCCTGGTTCCCAGAACGCCGACAGTAGCCCCCGGGCCCAAGGCGCGCTCGGGCTTGGCTTTGAGGCGAAGCCATGGGGCAAGGGCGAAGCGCCGCGGGCCCCAATCGTCTATGGGCCAGGCTGACGCATGGCGCTCGACGGGACGCGGACGCCTCCGCTTCCCCATGCCGCCTCGGCAACCGCCCCGACTTGGCAATTGCCCGGTGCATGGAGCAAGGCCACCATTACTCGGAACATGGAGGGGCGCCGGTTAGCCTTCCTCCGCCTATAAAAAGGGGAAGGGTGGCGAATCCCTCAACCCGTCTTCATCCTCTTGCTTCTCGCTCCTCCTCCGTCGTGTCGCCACCTTGCCAAAACTTCCATGGCGCCAGTGAGGAGGTTCTCGGCCGAAGAGAAAGGCAAGGCCCCAAAGGAGGGGACGAAGCTGGTCCCGCCTAAGAAGAGACGCGGTCGCCCGCGCAAGGCCACCGCAACACCCATAGCTGTCCAACTCTGGTGCGAACGTGCTCCTTCGGGTTTCCCCATTGGCACAAGCGTTCGCACACAGGGTCCCACCCACGGGAGCAGCCGCAAGAGCCGCGGAGGGCGAAGCCGGGAAGAAGAGCAAGCAACGGCCGCACTACCACCTTGCCCGCAGGCCCATGCCGGCGGCACGGCCCACAAGTTCGTGGTGTGGGCGGCGATGCCGCCGCGCACATGGATCCGGCTCCCGCAATCCTTGGTGGAGGAGATACCATCGAGGGGGCCCGTCGAGTTGTGGTTGCAGCATGACGGCTGCTGCGGCCAAGCTTCGCAGGCAGAGGTTGAGGCCACGCTCTCCGGCGATGTCTTCATGACCCGGGGATGGGGAGCGATTGCCCGCGCCTGCAACTCGGAGGGGAGGCACGCCCTCCACTTCGAGTACGATGGGGCGTCGATGCTCTTCTTCAAGGTCTTCGGAGAGAACGGCGAGCGCCTAGAATGCTGTCCTAGGGGCGGCAACCCTCCTGCTGGCTGGCGAGGCGGCGAGGCCCCTGGCGATGAACTTGCCCTTGGCCTTGTCCGCGACACCTCCAGCAGCGGTGGTACCTCCCCCAGAGAGAGCTCGAGCGACGATGACTACACCGAGCCACCGCGCCGCTGCGCTCGAGCCTAGGAAGAAAACGCGGCGCCAGGGCCTGCGCCTCCTAAGTAGCGGCCCTCGTCGGTCGTTTCTTTTGCTTCTCTTCCTATATCAAAACCATGAAGTGCCCGAGAGGACGTGTAAGAACTGCGGCGCTCGCGCCTTTGTCTTGACGTTTCCAGCTTATGCTCTTATACGCGCTCATGTTTCCCGATTAGGCATTGGTCCCCTTTTCAATCTCGCGACAGCGTGTTGCTCTGCGTCGACAGGACCCAGTCCCCAGGCGAGCTCCAGCCGTCGCTGGTATGCCAGGTAGCGATGCCGTGTGCAAGGCCAGGAGGTGAGCGGCCGAGGTCCGGTGAGAGCCCCTGAGGCACGATGCTCAGGAGGTCCCCCTTGACGCCCAAGCGACTATCGAAAGATTAAAAAAAGGAGGGTCCCTTACCCGAGCGGGGTCGTGAAAGAATGAAACTTCAGTAGCAAGGCTCATGCTGGCGTGCGTAGGATAACTTAGCTTGGCGAGGTCGTAGTTCATGGCGGTTCCTTTGCTGTGAGGCGCGCTTCCTTTGGACTCTCGACCCTGTGCGTGTTCCCCTTGCCCTTGCGTTCCCCCGTGAGGCCGGCGGTTCCTCTCCCTTTGCTCATCATGATGCTCTATGTCCTCAGGTCCAGGCCCTCGAGCGGGGCTCAGCCGTCGCTGGTATGCCAGGTCACGATGCCCTGGTCAAGGCTAGGGGGTGAGGGCTCGAGAGCCAATAGGAGCTCCTGAGGCGTGATCCGCAGGAGCCCCCTTTTAACGTGCAAGTGACTCGCGCAAAGGAGGAATGGCTCACCTCACGGGAGCGCTTGGTAAGGACTGTACCCGGCAGCACGTGGAATTCGGAGCAGCTTTACTTAGCCTTCTGCAAAATGTCGAGGATGGAATGCTATGATCACAAGGCCTTGCCTTCTGAAGCCCCTGCGAGTTAGTTAGTCACAGAACACAAGGGGCGACGCGCGTTTACTGATCTGCTCATGGCCGTTCCATGGGAAGACGAAGGCACTAATGACCTGGTGAGGTGACGTGCACGGGGGCGGCCCATGAGCCAGAGCTCAGTCCCTTAGATTTATCAGCGCTGCAGGGACGGACCCGAGCACAGGCGCCGTGCCAGTGGTAGCCCCCGCATGGGATGTTCAAGAGGAGAGCTGCCAGTGCGCGGGGCCCATTGGGGTGACTCCATAGGCAACACGTAACCAGCCGCAAGGTCAACTTCCAGAATGGCTCACAAAACATAACCAATCCAGGGTACATGAACTGAAGCAATATAACTGGGGAGAGCGGTCCCTGACAGCCCGAGGGCCACGCGGCCCGAGGGGCGCTCTCCACTGACCAAACCAAAAAGTCACCTGGCACCGGCGTTGTAGAGGCGTCGAGGTAGCTGAAGACACGTGCCGCAGAGATCGTTCCTCAAGAGTTGGCCGGCTCCTGGCGCCCGGAAGGCTTGTGAGGTCCGAGGGGGGCTCACAAGGGTCCGTGATCTCCTCCGACATGACCGCCAGGTGCCTGGCCTCGTGAGACGCCACGGTGCGCTGCGCGAGGCACTGGTACACGGCACCCATGTTCAGCAGGCCGAAAGGCATGCCGACGTAGTTGCAGGGGTAGCCCCCACTCAGGCCAACATGGGACGGCCAGAAGAGGCCCTGCGACGCGGCCCTGTTGAGGCCCGGGATGTTGACGCAGACGCGCAGCTCGCCACCCATGTCGGGGGGCGGGGCTGCACCCGGTGGTGCGGGGCGACGCTCGCCACGAATGACTTGCACCTCCTGAAGCTCTTCGATTGCCTTGGCAATGAATTCTCGCGCGCCTGGAGCTTTGCACCTCGCACCTTGCTCACGGGGGCGCGTGCCTAAGCATGCCTCCAAGTGGTGCCCGAATGCCTCCCTCGTCGCGCCGGTCAGGTCAGAGGCCCTCCAGACGAGAGCCCCCGAGCCCGTCCTGAGGGGGCGCCGGGCGCGCCTTCCTATGCGAGAGGGAAGGGCGCCCCAACAGCGGGCATGAGGCCTGAGGCACCATCGGCAGGCGCCCAAGCCTCCTGACGACCCTTGAGGAGGAGCTGCTTCTTCTTCTTGGGGATGGCCTCAGGAGGCAGGACGGTGCCTTCGTCGTCGGAGTTCTCGACTGCCGCAGCCTGGTAGGCGCGCTCGAGGGAGCACACCGCATCATTTTCGTCGCAGGCGACCGTGATGATGCCGCCGCACCCTGGCATCTTGAGGACGTTGTAACCATGGTGAGTTGCTGCCATGAACTTGGCAAGGGCCGGATACCCGAGGATGGCGTTGTATGGGAGGCCGATGTGGGCGATGTCGAAGTCGATGAGCTCGGTGTGGTAGTTGTCGCGCTTGCCGAATGTGACGGGGAGGCGAATTTGCCCCAGGGGAATGGTGGAGCCATCGGTCACCCCTGAGAAAGGCTTGGTGGGCAAGAGCTGGTCATAGGGCACATGGAGCGTCTCGAATGTCTTGACAGAGAGAACATTGAGCCCCGCGCCATCGTCGATGAGGGTTTTGGTGATGAGGACGTTGCTGATGGTTGGCGTGCAGAGCATCGGGAGCACGCCAGCAGCGGCGGAGCACTTAAGTTGGTCCTTGGAGTCAAAGGTGATGGCGTGCTTGGACCACCTGAGGGGACGCGTTACCTCAAGCTTTGGGAGGGCTGCGTTCACCTCACGAGAGAACTGCTTGAAGATGCGATGTGAAGCGGGGGCCTGAGCACCACCCAGGATGCAAGCGATCGCCCGAGGCTCCTGGAAGCCCCTAGCCCCATCATCCTGCCGATTGTCGTCATTTCTCCTTGGCGGCGGCAACGGAGGGAGGCCGATGTTGCCCTGAGGACGGTCCTCACGAGGCTGGTCTCGCCAAGGACCATCGCGAGGCTGACCCTGCCAGCGGTCCTCGTGGGCCTGATCACGCCAGTCCTGACGAGGGTCGCGGTTGTCCCAGCGGCCTCTGCCACGGCCTCCTCCACGGCCATAGCCGCGGTCGCCACACTCGGGGCGACGGTCGAGGCGCCCGTCCTAGAGCGCCCTGAGCTCCTGGTAGTCGTTGGTGTTGTGGCTATGAACATTGTGGAAGATGCATAACGGGCAGTTTCCCCTCGGAGGCTCGTCGTGGTCATGGACGTGCTTCATCTCAGGCTCGGCCACGAGCACAACGGGGCCCTTGCGCTTTGCCTCCTTAGCCTTGGCCTTCTTGTCTTTAGGATCGACCTTAGGAAGTTCCAGGAGGGAGAAGCAGCCCTCCTCAGCCCTTGCGCACTTGTTCGCCAGGTTGAACATCTCCAGGGCTGAGCACAGGTCTTCGTGGATGGCGAGCTCCTCCTTCATCTTGACATCCCGAATGCCATCAGTGAACGCTGAGATGATGGCCTCGTCCGATGCCTTCGGGATCTTGAGGCGAACATTGGTGAAGCGTTGTATGTACTTGTGCAGGGTTTCGCCCGACTGCTGCTTCATGCGCCGCAGGTCACCCACTACAGGAGCGTGGTCGCGGGTGCCCTGGAAGTTGGCGATGAAACGCTCGCAAAGCTCGTCCCAGGAGGAAATTGACCCCTCCGGGAGGTTCAGGAGCCAAGAGCGTGCGCCGTCCTTGAGGGCCATGGGGAACTAGTTTGCCATCGCCTTCTCATCACCGCTCGCTGCTTCGATGCTCAGCGCATAGTGCTGGAGAAACTCCGCGGGGTCGAGGGTGCCATCATAGAGTGGAGGCAGATCCGGCTTGAACTTGCCGGGCCAGACGACGCGGCATAATTCCGGGGTGAAGGCGCGGCAGCCCGCCGCGCTCGGGGGCGCAGCGCGCACGGGAGGAGCTCGGTCTTGACGCCCACGCGCCACAGGCTCCGGTGGCGCAGGGTCTTGATGCTGGCGGTGAGGCGCTGGGAGTGCGCGCGCATCGGCCTGCGGCCGCTGCACCATCTGGCAGCTTGCTTCATCCCTCGCCGGCGCTCCGTGCCGTGGGTCGCGCGGGGGCGCGTCGCGCCTGGGTTCCGGGTCAGCATCGCGCCGAGGAGGTGGAGGAGGCGCGCTGTAGGCCACATCACCCGCCTGGGATGGCGGGGGAGGTAGCGAGCGGGACGGTGCAGGGGCCTCACTGGCGGCGCTGACGAGCTCAGCGATGCGTCCAAGCCAGTCGTCGTAGAGGTCGTTAGCGGGGCGATAATGCAGGAGCTCGCGCACCATGAGCAGCGCAGCCTGCGCGTTCGCCGGCCCACGGTGAGCATGGGAGGACGACACCGTGGCGGGAGTAGGCGACGGGGTGGCGGTGCGGCCATCACGCTCCACGAAAGGCGACAGCGACGAGTCCTGCTACTCACGAGCTGCAGGGTCAGTGGCAGCATTCGCCGCGGGGGAGGCAGAACGGCGAGGAGCACCGTTGCCCAAGGGTGCCGTCTTGGCGACATGGGTGGCCCAGCGCTCGGCGCGGACACGGAGTGCGTCGGCCATGGGAGCGACGGAGCAGAAGCGAAGCGGTGGTGGAAAAAGGACTTCGACACGCCCCTACCTAGTGCGCCAAATGTCGGACTTAGGGCTCCGCAGACCCACAATGGTTCGAACTCTGGGGCGTGTGCCAAGAACTCAACCCCTCGAGCCCACCAACTCGTCGACCTATAGCCTAGCTTTGCAGATTCGCGTGAGCGGGGAAGAAGATGAACACGGCAGTTTACCCAGGTTCGGGCCACCTTGCAGTGTAAAACCCTACTCCTGCTTTGTGGTGGATTGGCCACACGAGGAGGTTTGAGGATGAACTAGTACAGTGGATGAGCTGCCCCGCGAGGGCTCAGGGGGTGAGAGATGAGTCATCCTCCGGGATCGGATCTGGATCGGGGATCTTTCTCTACGGTGGCGGCTAACCTATATTTATAGTGGCCTTGGTCCTCTTCCCCAAAGCGTAAGCGGGAAGGGATCCCACAGTGGCCAATTTGAAAGGGGACAAGTAGTACATCTTATCCTGACGAAAGGTGGTCTTCGCCTGCAAAGCTTCTGGTCATGACGCAGCGGTGGGCTCGGCGATGACATCCGTCCTGCCGATCGTGGTCTTGGTCTTGTGGCACCGGAACGGAAACCTTTGGCAGATTCCTCGGGAACCCACGTATGTCCTTGCCTCCTTAGCACCAAAGAGGAAACTGCCTCCTCTTCGCCTGCTGGCGCCCGCCTGGCCTTGGTCGTGTGGCACCCTGGCTCAGAGAAGACCGGAACGCCCCGTATTCCAGCCCAGGGACAAGTCCTCTGGAATACGGCACTGTTGGCATAAAAGAAATCAGCTCTTTATTACAATGGACATGGTTACAAAGGGTACGTGGATTACATCGGCATGGCGACACTACGCCTGCCCGGGGTAGCTCTATGCTAACAGTGGAGTAACTCTCTCGACAGCGGAACAGCGACGGCGGTGAATGACTCCACTCCGCAGGGACTCTGGCTAGAACACGTATCCTAGCTCACAAACTCGGAATCCTCGACAAGCAAGCAATCATGGCATGACCTGCAAACTGGCATGACACGCCAGGTGAGTACTTTGAATGTACTCACAAGCTCACAACAAACATCAGCATTAAGGCAAGACAACATCATAGCAAGATAGCTACTGAAGTAGATGCAGTAAGGTAAAGCATATTAAGTAGTCTAATCCATACTCCGAATAACTTCAGGATCCAATTTGAATCTGTTCCAAATCCAATCCAAATCATGTGGTCATCCGACCACTCATGTCATGTCCATCCCATGGCTAACATATCATATTCCTGATACCATCTGCACCGCAAGTCTGACAAACTTACTCTCTTCTGGGTTGCCTCACAACCCTCAGAATACTCACGATCCACCGAGTACTTCCGATCATAAGACGAGTTCTTCCATCCTTATCACTACTATGGTTGACCACCTAGTGAGGTCTGGACGGACTGTCCAATACCGTGGACGCGGCTATTCGAATAGATTTTACACTCTGCAGAGGTTGCGCACTTTACCCACACCATGGAGCACCTGACCTCGTGATCCCATTCGGGTGGACCAGCGTTGCTCCAACGAAACCCGCCTGACCCGTGACTCTCCCATCGTACCACCGGCAATCATCCTCCCCCGGAGCCCTGCCCTGGGTGGCCCCTGTGTCACCTCATGACACCTGCCACCGTCATGGCTAACAAACTGTCCCAAACGGGGACCTGGTACCATATAACTCAACTGGGCTCACAAGGTTATCGCCGCCTACCGGGCCAGGGTAGCGCGCACGCATAACCTTCCCTGTCGGGCGGTACCGGTGAAAGAGCATGCGATCAGACCAAGTCAAGGCCGTCCCATACCGGCAAATGTGGCTGCACGGATAAGTCCGGACAGGTGACTCAGGATCAACCATGAAGTATCGAATCTCCGAATAATATTTCTGTCATGGCTGACACTCCGACATCATGGTAATCCAAGTTGAAACGATATCTGACTAGACATCCGATTATCAATATGTTCAGGCCACTGCTACTAACTCATCTCCACGAACTGCCGAATGAAATCCAAAATAATCATAGACGGTAATCTCAACATCATGGCATCAACGAGTGGGTAAACTACTAGTCATTAACAATCCAGTACTCAACACGGTAGTCACCTATCCAAGAATTAACTCCAACATTGCATAATCCAATTCATTTCACAAATAACTCATACTTGTTGTTAAAGTATATAGTTAAACTATGACATTGCATTGCAATTATGCAGATGAGAGTTGTGGCTTGCCTGGGGTGAAGGAACCATCGGGAAGGGGTGCGGAGAGTCCGCAGAAATGATTGCCGGAAACAGTTCTCTCTCGGAGGGGGCTGTTTACAGGCAAGGGCAAAATGGTCATTTTCACATTGTCGAAACATTATGAAAATGATACCAACATGACGGGCTCGAAGAGACGAAGAAGTGGGCTTTGGAATCACCTCGATCGGAGTTCCGAGCAAAAAGATGTGATGGTTTTTCTGCCAGGGACCTATATATAAATATTTTATTCACATATGGGTCCCAGACAGTTAATCCACTGGATAAAAAGAAGGTGCACTGTGCACCTGGGCCATCCTGGGCCAAAAGCATCCAGCGCCTGGGCACTGACCGAGCCGCGCGGTCGACTGCCCACTTGGGCCGGCCCAACCGCTGTCGCTCTTTTTTTTAAAAAGCGAGGGGAGGGACTGGGTCGCTGGCGAGTCGGGCCCGCGGGCAGGGGCAAGGCGCATCATTGTCTACCTCGCTTGCCCGCTCTAGACCGAGGCAGAGCCGGTGCCCGGCGGCGATAACCAGCGACTCCGGCCACCTCTCGTGATGCTTGACCTACCAGCTTGCTCAGAGGATTGGGCCGCACCCATCCGTGGGCAGAACGGTCGCCGGGCAGCACAGGGGCAGGTAGGGCGTCGGCAGCGGCGGAGGCTGGCTTCGGCCGTAGGTGAGCTCACGGCCACAGTTGAGGAGATGAGGGGATGGACTCCGGGGTGGCTTCCTGGTGGAGGGGGCGATATACTGGAGAAGCTGGGAGAGGGGGAGTGGCCGGGCTGCTCCAATTTAAGAGTGGGTCGCTGGCAGCCACGGCGGCGATGGGAGGCGATGAGAGGCTCTGGCAAGGGACAGAGAGGTCGGGGAGGACTGGTGGAGTCAGGTGCATAGGTTGGTGAGGACGAGAGGCGCTCGGGGGGCCTTATATAGGCGCGGCGAGCTCGCCGGATAAGCTCGGCCGCGGTGGCGAGCTTATCCGTGCACTGGAGCTTCGGGGCGACGTGGCTGGCCGTATCTGGCGTCGGGAAGCATCGCGGAGGAGTGGAGGGGCTCGTAGGAGCTTCGGGAGGGCTCGAGGAGGAGGGGACAGAGGAAAACGACGACGGTGGTCACGGGCCGAACAGCGGCGGCGATCGCCGTGGCGCAAGCGGGAAGAATCCAGAGGGGAAGAGTGATCCAGAACGAAGGCGATGACGAGGCAAAGCTCCTGGACATAGCTAGGTGGCGAGGGCGAGGAGAAACGGACGAACCCGAGGGGTTCCATCGCCAGAGCGCGCTGGCTGGCATGCCAGCCGCGTGGTCACCGCGTGAACTGGCACACGCGATGCACCCTGACCGGCCACATCATGTCCAGTGAGTAGTCCCTCCAGGGAACAGTCTCAGGGAGGTGATGGATCGATGAGGGGAACTGTGGTTGGATGGGAGTGGTTACCTGAAGTTTGCTGTAGCAAACTTGGCCACACCACTGTGATCCACAGGAAGGTGATAAGAACCAAATAAGATGTCTGGGAGGTTTAGGGTAGGAAGGACTACAATCCTGTGAAGTTGGGAGAGAAATGGACCAATATGTAATATAGTTGCTTTGCAACTGACCAATCTGGTCCAGAAAACACATCTTGATGTGCCACTCACACATCAAATGGTATTGAGCTGAAATTTGGTAGAACATGAAGATTTGGTCATATGAGAGTGCCATAAAAAGTTCATGCCATTTGGACAAGCCAAAATGGTACTTCCTTCACAATGAACCTCTCTGACCAGAATCTTAGAAAATTTATAGGGAATTATTGGGAAGATGAAATGAGCCCAAATTTTGTGGAGATATGTTATATGGGTAGGAGAATGTTCTGGTAAATTTTCAGCAATTATGGAGCAGTATAAAATATAGTTGCTTCACAATGTGAAAATCTGCCCAGAAACCAAGATTTGATGGTAGGCTCACATAGATGATTTTATAGGGTTCAAACTTGGTGGAGAGTCATGATTTGAGTATATAAAGATGCTTGCAAAATTTCAACTCATTTGGATACTCCTAGCTAGCACTTGCTTCACAAAGCTCCCAGTTGACCAGAAACTTTGGAAATTAGCCAAGGGAGATTTAATATCCAAATGAAGTTTATTTTTGGCATGTGGCAATGATATGGATAGGAAAGAATACCCAAAAAGTTTAAGACCAAGCAAGCAAATATAAAGGGTACTTGCTTCTCAACTTGGCAGCTAGGGCAAAATCAGAAAAGGAATATTTGTGAAATATTTTTGAACATGGTAAGGAAGGGTTTGACATATTTGTGGAAGATATGTCCCAAACAATTTATGAGAATTATTTGGGAATCTTGGGAATGATGGAAATGTGGGTTGCTTCACAACCCAGGACAGACAGGGTTATTCCTTCAATGGAAAAAGGAATATTCCCAAGAAAAAGAATATTGGGGTTGGTCCAAGATGGAAATGACATGGTCCTGGGATGGTTTTGAAGTTGGCAAGCCACTTGGGAAGAGGAATGAAGAGTGATCCCTCCAGGTTGCAAGACACTAAGCCACAGAAAGGCAAATCCAGACCAAAATCAAAAGGAAAAAAATGGGCAAAATCCAGGGTGTTACAAACCTACCCCCCTTAAAGAAACCTCATCCTCGAGATTTGGTTGCTCAGGGATCAAACATGAATATTTCTACTTGAGGAAACCGTTTCCAACTCAGGTTTCCTTTTTACCTTTGTATAATGCTCCCACTGAGTTTCATATGCCTGACTGCCTTGCTTCGGGGTGGTTTGCTTCACTGGACACTTTTTCTGCCAAATCTTACCTCATATGTTACTCTGACTCACTCATTTTGTGTCTGCTGACCTGCCTGGGGCAATAAATTATCCTGACCCAACTATGTGCCCTGCTCGTAAGTCCGAGGGTGGTTCCTCATGGACGTGTCGTGACGGAGTCCAATACGAACGACCGTTCACTGAGTTGTGAATAGATACTCTTGGTGGACACGAAATCTTTTACTCATTGCATAGGGTGACTCCAAATCACTATGTGTCCTCCAAGTTCAAAACAGTACTGTGAATCGTATCGTTCTCCTGGCGGAATCTGACTTCTCGCACGGATAGCTGGGTCATCTTGGGTATCTTCACTATCTTGGGTATAAGGCTCCTACCAAATATTTGACTGTCACCTGTCGTGACCAGCATAAAGGTGTACGGTGATATTATCCATAGACTTGACTGACGGTGGTCCCGGCAGCAGAATCTTGTTCACGGCAGGTTAGTCTTTAACTGATTCCCATCTGTGAGGACACATGCTTCGAGACTGTTGTTCATCCTTCTGATTACTCAGTCTGTCGGTATCTCTAAGTACATAGTAGGCCGTGCAATGCTTTAACATGGTTGCTGAATTTGAACTGCTGAGTTAATCTTTCGGCTAACCTGATCAGCTTGGTTGCCCTCTTCTGACAATTCTGAGCATATCTGGTTGGCTGGACGGGTTGTCTCGATATGGGGTCCTTGCAAATGGAATAGACCCCGTGGGTGTGTACCCATGGTGACTGGTACCGAGCCATATTATCCGGAGTATTTGTTCCATTACCATACCTGTATGGACAACCTTGCTTTTTCATTATAGTTCTCTTTGCCTGGACCCTTTGCTGAAAGAACTTGGCCTTATATGTTCTTGATTCTCAGTGTGACCATAGATGTTGTCAGGTGCAATATTCCGGCAGGCATATCTTATCCTGATCCCCTGACAGGGTATCTTTGCTTTCTTGTCTTCCGACCAAGTGACGAAGGTTGCTTAGCTTGTATTGGAAGCCATCGAGGGTATCTTGCTGAGAAAGACCAAATAGCTTGTGCTCAAAGCTTCTGCCGGGGTAGCTTCCTGAAGAAGATTGGGTACCGTACCTCAGACGCTTCCCCCCTTAAAGGCTTGCTGGGGAAGACTCAGTACCTTATGCCAGAAGCTTGTTGTGATAGCTTATTGAAGAAGCCTGAGTACCTTGCACCGGAAGATATCCATGTGTCGTATCGATGAAGACACAGGCATCTTGCATCGTAAGCTTTTCTGATAGCTTGCGGAGAAAGACTGGGTTGCTTACACCTGAAACTTTCTCTTTGCCATATGTGGTCTAAGTGCAGATATATATATATACCTTGAGGTTACTGCTGTCGGTTACTTGTTGTATGCAACAGGGTATTCGGCTATCCTTCTTGCTGAGCACTAAGTTCATAGCACATTCTGGCTTGCTTCCAAGACATAGCAGGGTTCAAATTGTACTCATAGCAGACTCAAACCATGTATATGAATCATACCTTTGGCACGGAATGCACTGTGGATCATGTACACAATTTTCCTTCTTGCTGATGCGATCATTACTGCTGTGAAAGTTGCACTGATGTATACTTGATGCTGATAACAAATCCGGCCAGGATATCATTTGTATTCAGGCCCGATATTCCCGATATAACACAGTCTGCTAAAAGTTTCATATTGCTGAGCTGAGCTTCCACATGACTGTGTCTTCACTGACTCTTTGGGTTCAGGGTCGGTGAGCAACTTCCATAAGGGGAAAATAAGGTAACACCAAGGGCCCAAATAAAGAAGCAAAAGAAACGACTAAAACAAAAGCACACAAAGCAGCAAGATCACATACAAGCAATATCACATTCTACAGCTATTCATAGCAATAATATGCATTCCTACTTAAGCACACAAATCTCGCAAGAACTCCGGTATCACGGTCTAACATGCTGTGGCGATGTGCACGAAAGTGAATCAATGTGTGGAAGAAAATTGGTGTAAACAAGGCTACACCAAACACGGGCTTAACACCAGTTCCATCTGGACAGACACGATGGCAAGGACGAACTTGGTGATCGGGGGTCAGAACGCAGAAGTTACGACCACATCATCATCAAGCGTATGGAAGAAAACCGTACACGTCCAAAGAATAGGTGGCGGAATGAGTTAGTGGTGGAGAGAAAGGCTTGCAGGCATTGCCCTTTTCTGATAACAGGGATCAGTAAGGGTTGCCGAAGCGGCTAGTGGAATGGCACAATTTAGGATAGAACTTGTCTATCACCGAAAC
This sequence comes from Thinopyrum elongatum, assembly GCA_011799875.1. NCBI lineage: Eukaryota > Viridiplantae > Streptophyta > Magnoliopsida > Poales > Poaceae > Thinopyrum > Thinopyrum elongatum. The sequence continues at coordinate 267,140,967 of CM022297.1, forward strand.
GATAGGGGTAGCTGAAGAGAATATATTGGTGTGGTACCGGTGCATCAATCTTGCTAGTGATCGACACCCCTAAGCACCTTGGCATCACTCCGCTGGGACGGAGATCACACCACACCAAGGAACAAATATGCAAACTGGAGAGCGCAGGTAGCGAATCGAAACCGATGCCACCTATACTCACAAGATCCATCATTAGTGATAAAATATCTAGTCTATATGCATGCTATGCAACAGACAAATGCAACATACAAGTGTAGCAAACCAACTAGATCCTATACTACCGGTTACTAACGCTCGCGCCTAGACCACGCGTCCTATAGCCAGAAAGGCTCTGATACCAACGCCTGTGGCACCCCGGCTCAGAGAAGACCGGAACGCCCCGTATTCCAGCCCAGGGACAAGTCCTCTGGAATACGGCACTGTTGGCATAGAACAAATCAGCTCTTTATTACAATGGATATGGTTACAAAGGGTACGTGGATTACATCGGCACGGCGACACTACGCCTGCCCGGGGTAGCTCTATGCTAATAGCTGAGTAACTCTCTCGACAGCGGAACAGCGACGGCGGTGATGGACTCCACTCCGTAGGGACTCTAGCTAGAATGCGTATCCTAGCTCGCAAACTCGGAATCCTCGACAAGCAAGCAATCATGACATGACCTGCAAACTGGCATGACACGCTAGGTGAGTACTTTGAATGTACTCACAAGCTCACAACAAACATCAGCATTAAGGCAAGACAACATCATAGCAAGATAGCTACTGAAGTAGATGCAGTAAGGTAAAGCATATTAAGTAGTCTAATCCATACTCCGAATAACTTCAGGATCCAATCTGAATCTATTCCAAATCCAAACCAAATCATGTGGTCATCCGACCACTCATCTCATGGCCATCCCATGGCTAACATATCATATTCCTGATACCATCTGCACCGCAAGTCTGACAAACTTACTCTCTTCCGGGTTGCCTCACAACCCTCAGAATACTCACGATCCACCGAGTACTTCCGATCATAAGACGAGTTCTTCCATCCTTATCACTACTATGGTTGACCACCTAGTGAGGTCTGGACGGACTGTCCAATACCGTGGACGCGGCTATTCGAATAGATTTTACACTCTGCAGAGGTTGCGCACTTTACCCACACCATGGAGCACCTGACCTCGTGATCCCATTCGGGTGGACCAGCGTTGCTCCAACGAAACCCGCCTGACCCGTGACTCTCCCATCGTACCACCGGCAATCATCCTCCCCCAGAGCCCTGCCCTGGGTGGCCCCTATGTCACCTCTTGACACCTGCCACTGTCGTGGCTAACAAACTGTCCCAAACGGGGACCTGGTACCATATAACTCAACTGGGCTCACAAGGTTATCGCCGCCTACCGGGCCAGGGTAGCGCGCACACATAACCTTCCCTGTCGGGCGGTACCGGTGAAAGAGCATGCGATCAGACCAAGTCAAGGCCGTCCCATACCGGCAAATGTGGCTGCACGAATAAGTCCGGACAGGTGACTCAGGATCAACCATGAAGTATCGAATCTCCGAATAATATTTCTGTCATGGCTGACACTCCGACATCATGGTAATCCAAGTTGAAACGATATCTGACTAGACATCCGATTATCAATATGTTCAGGCCACTGCTACTAACTCATCTCCACGAACTGCCGAATGATATCCAAAATAATCATAGACGGTAATCTCAACATCATGGCATCAATGAGTGGGTAAACTACTAGTCATTAACAATCCAGTACTCAACACGGTAGTCACCTATCCAAGAATTAACTCCAACATTGCATAATCCAATTCATTTCACAAATAACTCATACTTGCTGTTAACGTAAATAGTTAAACTATGACATTGCATTGCAATTATGCAAATGAGAGTTGTGGCTTGCCTGGGGTGAAGGAACCATCGGGAAGGGGTGCGGAGAGTCCGCAGAAATGATTGTCGGAAACAGTTCTCTCTCGGAGGGGGCTGTTTACGGGCAAGGGCAAAATGGTCATTTTCACAGTGTCGAAACATTATGAAAATGATACCAACATGACGGGCTCGAAGAGACGAAGAAGTGGGCTTTGGAATCACCTCGATCGGAGTTCCGAGCAAAAAAATGTGATGGTTTTTCTGCCAGGGACCTATCTATAAATCTTTTATTCACATATGGGACCCAGACAGTTAATCCACTGGATAAAAAGAAGGTGCACTGTGTACCTGGGCCATCCTGGGCCGAAAGCATCCAGCGCCTGGGCACTGACCGAGCCGCGCGGTCGACTGCCCACTTGGGCCGGCCCAACCGCTGTCGCTCTTTTTTAAAAAAAGCGAGGGGAGGGACTGGGTCACTGGCGAGTCGGGCCCGCGGGCAGGGGCAAGGCGCATCGTTGTCTACCTCGCTTGCCCGCTCTAGACCGAGGCAGAGCCGGTGCCCGGCGGCGATAACCGGCGACTCCGGCCACCTCTCGCGATGCTTGACCTACCAGCGTGCTCACAGGATTGGGCCGCACCCATCCGTGGGCAGAACGGTCGCCGGGCAGCACGGGGGCAGGTAGGGCATCGGCAGCGGCGGAGGCTGGCTTCGGCCGTAGGTGAGCTCACGGCCACAGTTGAGGAGATGAGGGGATGGACTCCGGGGCGGCTTCCTGGTAGAGGGGGCGATATACTAGAGAAGCTGGGAGAGGGGGAGTGGCCGGGCTGCTCCAATTTAAGAGTGGGTCGCTGGCAGCCACGGCGGCGATGGGAGGCGATGAGAGGCTCTGGCGAGGGACAGAGAGGTCGGGGATGACTGGTGGAGTGAGGTGCATAGGTTGGTGAGGACGAGAGGCGCTCGGGGGGCCTTATATAGGCGCGGCGAGCTCGCCGGATAAGCTCGGCCGAGTGGCGAGCTTATCCGCGCACTGGAGCTTCGGGGCGACGCGGCTGGCCGTATCTGGCGTCGGGAAGCATCGCGGAGGAGTGGAGGGGCTCGTAGGAGCTTCGGGAGGGCTCGAGGAGGAGGGGACAGAGGAAAACGACGACGGTGGTCACGGGCCGAACAGCGGCGGCGATCGCCGTGGCGCAAGCGGGAAGAATCCAGAGGAGAAGAGTGATCCAGAACGAAGGCGATGACGAGGCAAAGCTCCTGGACATAGCTAGGTGGCGAGGGCGAGGAGAAACGGACGAACCCGAGGGGTTCCATCGCCAGAGCGCGCTGGCTGGCATGCCAGCCGCGTGGTCACCGCGTGAACTGGCACACGCGGTGCACCCTGACCGGCCACATCATGTCCAGTGAGTAGTCCCTCCAGGGAACAGTCTCAGGGAGATGATGGATCGATGAGGGGAACTGTGGTTGGATGGGAGTGGTTACCTGAAGTTTGCTGTAGCAAACTTGGCCACACCACTGTGATCCACAGGAAGGTGATAAGAACCAAATAAGATGTCTGGGAGGTTTAGGGTAGGAAGGACTACAATCCTGTGAAGTTGGGAGAGAAATGGACCAATATGTAATATAGTTGCTTTGCAACTGACCAATCTGGTCCAGAAAACACATCTTGATGTGCCACTCACACATCAAATGGTATTGAGCTGAAATTTGGTAGAACATGAAGATTTGGTCATATGAGAGTGCCATAAAAAGTTCATGCCATTTGGACAAGCCAAAATGGTACTTCCTTCACAATGAACCTCTCTGACCAGAATCTTAGAAAATTTATAGGGAATTATTGGGAAGATGAAATGAGCCCAAATTTTGTGGAGATATGTTATATGGGTAGGAGAATGTTCTGGTAAATTTTCAGCAATTATGGAGCAGTATAAAATATAGTTGCTTCACAATGTGAAAATCTGACCAGAAACCAAGATTTGATGGTAGGCTCACATAGATGATTTTATAGGGTTCAAACTTGGTGGAGAGTCATGATTTGAGTATATAAAGATGCTTGCAAAATTTCAACTCATTTGGATACTCCTAGCTAGCACTTGCTTCACAAAGCTCCCAGTTGACCAGAAACTTTGGAAATTAGCCAAGGGAGATTTAATATCCAAATGAAGTTTAATTTTGGCATGTGGCAATGATATGGATAGGAAAGAATACCCAAAAAGTTTAAGACCAAGCAAGCAAATATAAAGGGTACTTGCTTCTCAACTTGGCAGCTAGGGCAAAATCAGAAAAGGAATATTTGTGAAATATTTTTGAACATGGTAAGGAAGGGTTTGACATATTTGTGGAAGATATGTCCCAAACAATTTATGAGAATTATTTGGGAATCTTGGGAATGATGGAAATGTGGGTTGCTTCACAACCCAGGACAGACAGGGTTATTCCTTCAATGGAAAAAGGAATATTCCCAAGAAAAAGAATATTGGGGTTGGTCCTAGATGGAAATGACATGGTCCTGGGATGGTTTTGAAGTTGGCAAGCCACTTGGGAAGAGGAATGAAGAGTGATCCCTCCAGGTTGCAAGACACTAAGCCACGGAAAGGCAAATCCAGACCAAAATCAAAAGGAAAAAAATGGGCAAAATCCAGGGTGTTACAAACCTACCCCCCTTAAAGAAATCTCATCCTCGAGATTTGGTTGCTCAGGGATCAAACATGAATATTTCTACTTGAGGAAACCGTTTCCAACTCAGGTTTCCTTTTTACCTTTGTATAATGCTCCCACTGAGTTTCATATGACTGACTGCCTTGCTTCGGGGTGGTTTGCTTCACTGCACCCTTTTTCTGCCAAATCTTACCTCATATGTTACTCTGACTCACTCATTTTGTGTCTGCTGACCTGCCTGGGGCAATAAATTATCCTGACCCAACTATGTGCCCTGCTCGTAAGTCCGAGGGTGGTTCCTCATGGACGTGTCGTGACGGAGTCCAATACGAACGACCGTTCACTGAGTTGTGAATAGATTCTCTTGGTGGACACGAAATCTTTTACTCATTGCATAGGGTGACTCCAAATGACTATGTGTCCTCCAAGTTCAAAACAGTACTGTGAATCGTACCGTTCTCCTGGCGGAATCTAACTTCTCTCACGGATAGCTGGGTCATCTTGGGTATCTTCACTATCTTGGGTATAAGGCTCCTACCAAATATTTGACTGTCACCTGTCGTGACCAGCATAAAGGTGTACGGTGATATTATCCATAGACTTGACTGACGGCGGTCCCGGCAGCAGAATCTTGTTCACGGCAGGTTAGTCTTTAACTGATTCCCATCTGTGAGGACACATGCTTCGAGACTGTTGTTCATCCTTCTGATTACTCAGTCTGTCGGTATCTCTAAGTACATAGTAGGCCGTGCAATGCTTTAACATGGTTGCTGAATTTGAACTGTTGAGTTAATCTTTCGGCTAACCTGATCAGCTTGGTTGCCCTCTTCTGACAATTCTGAGCATATCTGGTTGGCTGGACGGGTTGTCTCGATATGGGGTCCTTGCAAATGGAATAGACCCCATGGGTGTGTACCCATGGTGACTGGTACCGAGCCATATTATCTGGAGTATTTGTTCCATTACCATACCTGTATGGACAACCTTGCTTTTTCATTATAGTTCTCTTTGCCTGGACCCTTTGCTGAAAGAACTTGGCCTTATATGTTCTTGATTCTCCGTGTGACCATAGATGTTGTCAGGTGCAATATTCCGGCAGGAATATCTTATCCTGATCCCCTGACAGGGTATCTTTGCTTTCTTGTCTTCCGACCAAGTGACGAAGGTTGCTTAGCTTGTATTGGAAGCCATCGAGGGTATCTTGCTGAGAAAGACCAAATAGCTTGTGCTCAAAGCTTCTGCCGGGGTAGCTTCCTGAAGAAGATTGGGTACCGTACCTCAGACGCTTCCCCCCTTAAAGGCTTGCTGGGGAAGACTCAGTACCTTATGCCAGAAGCTTGTTGTGATAGCTTATTGAAGAAGCCTGAGTACCTTGCACCGGAAGATATCCATGTGTCGTATCGATGAAGACACATGCATCTTGCATCGTAAGCTTTTCTGATAGCTTGCGGAGAAAGACTGGGTTGCTTACACCTGAAACTTTCTCTTTGCCATATGTGGTCTAAGTGCAGATATATATATATACCTTGAGGTTACTGCTGTCGGTTACTTGTTGTATGCAACAGGGTATTCGGCTATCCTTCTTGCTGAACACTAAGTTCATAGCACATTCTGGCTTGCTTCCAAGACATAGCAGGGTTCAAATTGTACTCATAGCAGACTCAAACCATGTATATGAGTCATACCTTTGGCACGGAATGCACTGTGGATCATGTACACAATTTGGCTTCTTGCTGATGCGATCATTACTGCTGTGAAAGTTGCACTGATGTATACTTGATGCTGATAACAAATCCGGCCAGGATATCATTTGTATTCAGGCCCGATATTCCCGATATAACACAGTCTGCTAAAAGTTTCATATTGCTGAGCTGAGCTTCCACATGACTGTGTCTTCACTGGCTCTTTGGGTTCAGGGTCGGTGAGCAACTTCCATAAGGGGAAAATAAGGTAACACCAAGGGCCCAAATAAAGAAGCAAAAGAAACGACTAAAACAAAAGCACACAAAGCAGCAAGATCACATACAAGCAATATCACATTCTACAGCTATTCACAGCAATAATATGCATTCCTACTTAAGCACACAAATCTCGCAAGAACTCCGGTATCACAGTCTAACATGCTGTGGCGATGTGCACGAAAGTGAATCAATGTGTGGAAGAAAATTGGTGTAAACAAGGCTACACCAAACACGGGCTTAACACCGGTTCCATCTGGACAGACACGGTGGCAAGGACAAACTTGGTGATCGGGGGTCGGAACGCAGAAGTTACAACCACATCATCATCAAGCGTATGGAAGAACACCATACACGTCCAAAGAATAGGTGGCGGAATGAGTTAGTGGTGGAGAGAAAGGCTTGCAGGCATTGCCCTTTTCTGATAACAGGGATCAGTAAGGGTTGCCGAAGCGGCTAGTGGAATGGCACAATTTAGGATAGAACTTGTCTATCACCGAAACGATAGGGGTAGCTGAAGAGAATATATTGGTGTGGTACCGGTGCATCAATCTTGCTAGTGATCGACACCCCTAAGCACCTTGGCATCACTCCGCTGGGACGGAGATCACACCACACCAAGGAACAAATATGCAAACTGGAGAGCGCAGGTAGCGAATCGAAACCGATGCCACCTATACTCACCAGATCCATCATTAGTGATAAAATATCTAGTCTATATGCATGCTATGCAACAGACAAATGCAACATACAAGTGCAGCAAACCAACTAGATCCTATACTACCGGTTACTAACGCTCGCGCCTAGACCACGCGTCCTATAGCCAGAAAGGCTCTGATACCAACACCTGTGGCACCCCGGCTCAGAGAAGACCGGAACGCCCCGTATTCCAGCCCAGGGACAAGTCCTCTAGAATACGGCACTGTTGGCATAGAACAAATCAGCTCTTTATTACAATGGATATGGTTACAAAGGGTATGTGGATTACATCGGCACGGCGACACTACGCCTGCCCGGGGTAGCTCTATGCTAATAGCTGAGTAACTCTCTCGACAGCGGAACAGCGACGGCGGTGATGGACTCCACTCCGTAGGGACTCTGGCTAGAACGCGTATCCTAGCTCGCAAACTCGGAATCCTCGACAAGCAAGCAATCATGGCATGACCTGCAAACTGGCATGACACGCCAGGTGAGTACTTTGAATGTACTCACAAGCTCACAACAAACATCAGCATTAAGGCAAGACAACATCATTGCAAGATAGCTACTGAAGTAGATGCAGTAAGGTAAAGCATATTAAGTAGTCTAATCCATACTCCGAATAACTTCAGGATCCAATCTGAATCTATTCCAAATCCAATCCAAATCATGTGGTCATCCGACCACTCATCTCATGGCCATCCCATGGCTAACATATCATATTCCTGATACCATCTGCACCGCAAGTCTGACAAACTTACTCTCTTCCGGGTTGCCTGACAACCCTCAGAATACTCACGATCCATCGAGTACTTTCGATCATAAGACGAGTTCTTCCATCCTTATCAATACTATGGTTGACCACCTAGTGAGGTCTGGACGGACTGTCCAATACCGTGGATGCGGCTATTCGAATAGATTTTACAATCTGCAGAGGTTGCGCACTTTACCCACACCATGGAGCACCTGACCTCATGATCCCATTCGGGTGGACCAGCGTTGCTCCAACAAAACCCGCCTGACCCGTGACTCTCCCATCGTACCACCGGCAATCATCCTCCCCCGGAGTCCTGCACTGGGTGGCCCCTGTGTCACCTCGTGACACCTGCCACCGTCGTGGCTAACAAACTGTCCCAAACGGGGACCTGGTACCATATAACTCAACTGGGCTCACAAGGTTATCGCCGCCTACCGGGCCAGGGTAGCGCACACGCATAACCTTCCCTGTCGGGCGGTACCGGCGAAAGAGCACATGATCAGACCAAGTCAAGGCCGTCCCATACCGGCAAATGTGGCTGCATGGATAAGTCCGGACAGGTGACTCAGGATCAACCATGAAGTATCTAATCTCCGAATAATATTTTTGTCATGGCTGACACTCCGACATCATGGTAATCCAAGTTGAAACGATATCTGACTAGACATCCGATTATCAATATGTTCAGGTCACTGCTACTAACTCATCTCCACGAACTGCCGGATGAAATCCAAAATAATAATAGACGGTAATCTCAACATCATGGCATCAACGAGTGGGTAAACTACTAGTCATTAACAATCCAATACTCAACACGGTAGTCACCTATCCAAGAATTAACTCCAACATTGCATAATCAGATTCATTTCACAAATAACTCATACTTGCTGTTAAAGTAAATAGTTAAACTATGGCATTGCATTGCAATTATGCAGATGAGAGTTGTGGCTTGCCTGGGGTGAAGAAACCATCGGGAAGGGGTGCGGAGAGTCCGCGGAAATGATTGCCGGAAACAGTTCTCTCTTAGAGGTGGCTATTTACGGGCAAGGGCAAAATGGTCATTTTCACAGTGTCAAAACATTATGAAAATGATACCAACATGACGGGCTCGAAGTGACGAAGAAGTGGGTTTGGAATCACATCGATCGGAGTTCCGAGCAAAAAGATGTGATGGTTCTTCTGCGAGGGACCTATCTATAAATATTTTATTCACATATGGGTCCCAGCCAGTTAATCCACTGGATAAAAAGATGGTGCACTGTGCGCCTGGGCCGTCCTGGGCCGAATGCATCCAGCGCCTGGGCACTGAACGAGCCGCACGGTCGACTGCCCACTTGGGCTGGCCCAACCGATGTCTCTCTTTTTAAAAAAAAGCGAGGGGAGGGACTGGGTCGCTGGCGAGTTGGGCCCGCGGGCAGGGGCAAGGCGCGTCATCGTCTACCTCGCTCGCCTGCTCCAGACCGAGGCAGAGCCGGTGCCCGGCGGCAATAACCGGCGAATCCGGCCACCTCTCGCGATGCTTGACCTACCAGCGTGCTCAGGGGATTGGGCCGCACCCATCTGTGGGTAGAACGGTCGCCGGGGAGCACGGGGGCAAGTAGGGCGTCGGCAGCGGCGGAGGCTAGCTTCGGCCATTGGTGAGCTCGCGGCCACAGTTGAGGAGAGGAGGGGAAGGACTCTGGGGCGGTTTCCTGGTGGAGGGGGCGATATACTGGAGAAGCTGGGAAAGGGGGAGTGGCCGGGCTGCTCCAATTTAGGAGTGGGTCGCCGGCGGCCACGGCGGTGATGGGAGGCGAGGAGAGGCTCTGGCGAGGGACAGGGAGGTCGGGGAGGACCAGTGGAGTGAGGTGCATTGGTTGGTGAGGACGAGAGGCGCTCGGGGGCCTTATATAGGCGCGGCGAGCTCGCCGGATAAGCTCGGCCGCGGTGGCGAGCTTATCCGTGCACTGGAGCTTCGGGGCGATGTGGCTGGCCGTATCCGGTGTCGGGAAGCATCGCGGAGGAGTGGAGGGGCTCGTAGGAGCTTCGGGAGGGCTCGAGGAGGAGGGGATAGAGGAAAACGATGACGGTGGTCACGGGCCGAACAGCAGCGGCGATCACCATGGCGCAAGGGGGAAGAATCCGGAGTGGAAGAGTTATCCAGAACGAAGGCGATGACGAGGAAAAGCTCCTGGACATAGCTAGGTGGCGAGGGCGAGGAGAAACGGACGAACCCGAGGGGTTCCATCGCCAGAGCGCGCTGGCTGGCATGCCAGCCGCGTGGTCACCGCGTGAACTGGCACACGCGGTGCACCCTGACCGGCCACATCATGTCCAGTGAGTAGTCCCTCCAAGGAACAGTCTCAGGGAGGTGATGGATCGATGAGGGGAACTGTGGTTGGATGGGAGTGGTCACCTGAAGTTTGTTGTAGCAAACTTGGCCACACCACTGTGATCCACAGGAAGGTGATAAGAACCAAATAAGATGTCTAGGAGGTTTAGGGTAGGAAGGACTACAATCCTGTGAAGTTGGGAGAGAAATGGACCAATATGTAATATAGTTGCTTTGCAACTGACCAATCTGGTCCAGAAAACACATCTTGATGTGCCACTCACACATCAAATGGTATTGAGCTGAAATTTGGTAGAACATGATGATTTTGTCATATGAGAGTGCCATAAAAAGTTCATGCCATTTGGACAAGCCAAAATGGTACTTCCTTCACAATGAACCTCTCTGACCATAATCTTAGAAAAATTATAGGGAATTATTGGGAAGATGAAATGAGCCCAAATTTTGTGGAGATATGTTATATCGGTAGGAGAATGTTCTGGTAAATTTTCAGCTATTATGGAGCAGTATAAAATATAGTTGCTTCACAATGTGAAAATCTGACCAGAAACCAAGATTTGATGGTAGGCTTACATAGATGATTTTATAGGGTTCAAACTTGGTGGAGAGTCATGATTTGAGTATATGAAGATGTTTGCAAAATTTCAACTCATTTGGATACTCCTAGCTAGCACTTGCTTCACAAAGCTCCCAGTTGACCAAAAACTTTGGAAATTAGCCAAGGGAGATTTAATATCCAAATGAAGTTTAATTTTGGCATGTGGCAATGATATGGATAGGAAAGAATGCCCAAAAAGTTTGAGACCAAGCAAGCAAATATAAAGGGTACTTGCTTCTCAACTTGGCAGCTAGGGCAAAATCAGAAAAGGAATATTTGTGAAATATTTTTGAACATGGTAAGGAAGGGTTTGACATATTTGTGGAAGATATGTCCCAAAAAATTTATGAGAATTATTTGGGAATTTTGGGAATGATGGAAATGTGGGTTGCTTCACAACCCAGGACAGACAGGGTTATTCCTTCTATGGAAAAAGGAATATTCCCAAGAAAAAGAATATTGGGGTTGGTCCAAGATGGAAATGACATGGTCTTGGGATGGTTTTGAAGTTGGCAAGACACTTGGGAAGAGGAATGAAGAGTGATCCCTCCAGGTTGCAAGACACTAAGCCACGGAAAGGCAAATCCAGACCAAAATCAAAAGGAAAAAAATGGGCAAAATCAGGGTGTTACAGGTCGTCATGGCTTGCGTCATCGCAGTCTCATGAGGTTGGGTACCTGCATAGAAAACTCCGCTCCTCGGGAGGCAGTCTGGGGAGGCCGCTCCCTCTGAAGGTCTTGGTGTTGTCTGCCTCGCGAGGCCAGGGGGCCCTCACGAGGGTCTTGTCTTGGCGGTCTTGCAGATGGGCCGTACCAGGCCGCTGAGCGAACCACGCTGTGGGCCGCAGGTAGGCAAGTCTGGGTAGCATGGTTCCCAGAACGCCGATAACACCAGACTTAATATGGTAAGTACGAAGAGAAATACAAATACAAACGGAAAGACTAAATGGAAAGAAGATGAACTAATGAGATGAGCAATGAACTACAATAGAGAGGAATGACAAAGATAATAGGAATGAATGATATGCAACAGATAATGAATGATCAGATAAACTATCGTCACAGAGCACGAAAGTAAACTGCTGAAGGTAATGCAGTAAAGTAGAGTGAACCAGTGGTGCTCGATGGCGACAGATGGATTTGGTAGACCAGTTTGCCCTTCTGCCAAAGGACTACGTCTGGTTGGAGGGGTTGTGATTTAACACAGAAGATAAACTCTCTTCGCCCTATTCTCCTTCAACTCGGAGCTGATCAGACTCTAGTTGATTTCACTTGTGGTAGATACTTTTCGGTGATGTCCAAACCTTCGACAGACCTTCGCGAACCATGATGACTCTTGGTTGCTGAAGATCTTGCTTGGTGAAGACAACAACTCTTCAACACTCAAGCCGACACCTATCCGTCTTGAGAGTGCGCAGCTCTCAAGAGTAATAGGTACGAGAACTCTAACTCAGAACTACTGTGATGCTCAACCACTGCCTAAGTTTTGGGCTCTTTATTTTTCTATCGGTGGATCTTAAACTCAAATCACTCGAAGAGGGGATGCTCAATCAATCTTCTCAGAAATCTTAAGCGGAGCAGCCAACGGACAATGTTGGAGCGGGGTGGCTATTTATAGTTGCAGCCTTTCCTGAAGGGAAAAGACCAAATTGGACATGTGGAGCAACCAATGGCCGGACGACATGAGTCCAACGGTCAGAAATTGAGTACAATGGTAACATTCCTTGCGGAGCAAGTAGTGCTAACTCCTCAATTCGAAAGATATCTCCTGCAGCACGAACAACAACGTCTACTACTAGCAGGTAATCATTCGAAACATAGAGAGATTTCTCTCAGTCTCGCATAGGTTTTGGGCTAAGCATCACAGCGGATCCAAGCTTCGATAACCTATACCCCTCTTAATAGTATGGAGGTCCTACGACTCAAATGAATGAAAGAAGAACAACGAAATGAATACTACGTCTTCACTTTGTCTTCGACTTCCATTCGCTTTAGTCAAACTTCTTCGGACCGAATCTCCGAACCAATTGTTTCAAGTCATCAATAAATTCTCGAGGGGTTAACTCCTTCACATCAATCTTCTCGTCTACATGTCTTCAATAGATGTAGCTCATTCTTCTCTACAACACAGATATTCTTCGGTGAATTTCCTCGAACTTGGCACCGGAGACAGCATTCTCTTCAGTTCTGCATGGAATATTTCTCTCTGTGTGCACTAGCAAACAAATCAGTCCACGCCTGTTTCTGTCAACAATCTCCAAAACACAAGAGGGCAAATATTGCACCAACATTTAACATTAGCAAACAAGGATTCAATAGGAGTCACACAAATCACTTTAAGATCTCCATCATGATTATCACGAAAACTAGAAGAACATGCCTTTTCAAACCAATTTCTCTTAGCTCGCATCCTAGTGATTCTCTTCATACTTTCATTAATAGAAATTTGAATGGTTTTCAGAGACTCATTAATATCAAGCTTCGGTGGAATAGATCTAATCTTAAAGGAATCAATCTCATGAGAAATTCTATCAACGTTTCTAGCCAAATCATCAATCTTAAGCAAATTTTCTTCTACCAGGGCAGTGAAAATATTTTGAGAATTGATAAAATCTTTAATATTATTCTCAAGATCAGAGGGTATCTTATTATAATTTCCATAAGAATTGTTGTAGGAATTACCATAATTATTAGAGGAATTACTAGGAAACGGCCTAGGATTGGAATTACCTCTATACGCATTATTACCAAAATTGTTCCTACCAACAAAATTCACATCCATAGATTCATTATTATTCTCAATCAAAGTAGACAAAGGCATATCATTAGGATCAAATAGGAGCACTCTTACTAGCAATCAATTTCATAAGTTCATCCATCTTTCCACTCAAAGTATCAATTTCTTCAATAGCAAGCACTTTTTTACTAGTAGAAGATCTTTTGGTATGCCATTGAGAGTAATTTGCCATAATATTATCTAGGAGTTTGGTAGCTTCTCCTAATGTGATTTCCATATAAGTACCACCCGCGGCGGAATCTAAAAGATTTCTAGATGCAAAATTCAATCCGGCATAAATTTTTTGTATGATCATCCATAAACTTAAACCATGAGTAGGGCAATTTCTTATCATTAATTTCATCCTCTCCCAAGATTGTGCAACATGTTCATGATCAAGTTGCTTAAAATTCATTATATCGTTCCTAAGAGAGATGATCTTAGCGGGAGGAAAATACTTGGAAATAAAAGCATCCTTACACTTATTCCATGAATCAATACTATTTTTAGGCAAGGATGAAAACCAAGTTTTAGCACGATCTCGTTGTGAGAATGGAAATAGCTTCAATTTGACAACATCATTAACCACGTCTTTTTTCTTTTGCATATCACACAACTCAACGAAAGTATTTAGATGGGATGCAGCACCTTAATTAGGACTACCGGAAAATTGTTCTTTCATAACAAGATTCAACAAAGCGGCATTAATTTCATAAGATTCCGCATTAGTGGTGGGAGCAATCGGAGTACTAATAAAATCATTATTATTAGTGTTGGAAAAATCACACAACTTTGTATTTTCTTGAGACATCGTGACAAAGCAAGCAATCTAGCACACAAGCAAACAAAAAGCAAAACAAAGACGAACGGAAAGAAGGAAAATAAAAAGGCAAATATTTTTGTGTTTTTCTGAAAACGTTTTAGATGTGGAGGAGATGAAAACGAGAGGCAAATGGAGAATAACGTAAGTGCAAGAGATGCGAGTTTATGATAGGTACTTGGTAGGCTTGATGTAGATCCTCCCCGGCAACGGCGCCCGAAATTCTTCCTGCTACTTCTTGAGCTTGCGTTGGTTTTTCCCTTGAAGAGGAAAGGGTGATGCAGCAAAGTAGAGATAAGTATTTCCCTCAGTTAAGAACCAAGGTATCAATCCAGTAGGAGGAACACACAAGTCCCCAATAGATGCACCTGCACAAACAAACAAATACTTGCACCCAGCGCGAAAAAGGGGTTGTCAATCCCTTCACGGTCACTTGCAAGGATGAGATCTGATAGAGATTGATATAAAAGATAACTAAAAGTGCAAAATAAAGTAAAGGTAAATAAATTGCAGCAAGGTATTTTTGAATTTTTGGTTTTATAGATCTGAAAATAATATGATAGAAATATGACCCGGGGGCCATAGTTTTCACTAGAGGCTTCTCTCTTGAAAGAACACATACGGTGAGTGAACAAATTAATGTTGAGCAATTGATAGAAAAGCGCATAGTTATGACGATATCCAAGGCAATGATCATGAATATAGGCATCACGTTCGTGACAAGTAGACTGAATCCTGCCTACATCTACTACTATTACTCCACACATCTACCGCTATCCAGCATGCATCTAGTGTATTAAGTTAACAAGAACGGAGTAACGCCTTAAGCAAGATGACATGATGTAGAGGGATAGATCCAATCAATATGAAATAAACCCCATCTTTTTATCCTTAGTAGCAATAATACAAATACGTGCCTCGCTACCCCTTCTGTCACTGGGCGAGGACACCGCAAGATTGAACCTACTACAAAGCACCTCTCCCATTGCAAGAAAAAATAATCTAGTTGGCCAAACCAAATCAATAGATCGGAGAGAAATACAAAGCTATCTTAATCATGCATAAAAGAGTTCAGAGAAGACTCAAATAATATTCATAGATAATCTGATCATAAACCCACAATTCATCGGATCTCAACAAACACACTGCAAAAGAAGATTACATCGAATAGATCTCCAAGAACATCGAGGAGAACATTGTATTGAAGATCAAAGAGAGAGAAGAAGCCATCTAGCTACTAGCTATGGACCCGTAGGTCGGTGGTAAACTACTCACACATCATCGGAAGGGCAGCAAGGTTGATGTAGAAGCCCTCCGTGATCGAACCCCCCTCCGGCAGAGTGCCAAAAAAGGCCCCGGGATGGGATCTCGCGAGAACAGAAGCCGGCGGTGGTGGAAAAGTATTTTTGGTGTGCCCTTCGGTGTAAAGGGAATATTTGGGTATTTATAGATCTGAGATTAGGCTTAGGGGTGCCACGGGGGGCCCACAAGCTCATAGGGCGCCCCCTAGGGCACACCTGGTGAGCTTGTGGCTCACCCGTGGGCCTTTTGGCCTCCTCCCGAAGCTTCCTAGGTTTCTTATGGTCCAAGAAAAATCATCCAAAAGTTTCGTTCCGTTTGGACTCCGTTTGGTATTGATTTTCTGTAAAAGACAAAAACAAGGAAAAAACATCAACTGGCACTTGGCACTAGGTTAATAGGTTAGTCCTAAAAAATGATATAAAATAGCACCATAATGCATATAAAACATTCAAGATGGATAGTATAATAGCATGGAACAATCAAAAATTATAAATACGTTGGAGACGTATCAGTTCCCCCCCCCCCCCTCCCATCACCTCCTTTTCGCCATTCGAAAACCCAGGCCGCCATAACCTCTCTGCTCCAGCCGCAAAACCCCACCCTCCATTGTCCGCCACCCCACCGCTGCCCAGCCGGAGCCTCTTCCCCGACGATGTCGTCCACCGCAAAAGCTCGACGTCCCTCATCCACCGCCCCAGATGAGGATCCGTCGTCGATCTCATCGTCCCGCCAGTTCAGCCGCCCCGTCCTCCACCTCCAAGGAGATGCTTTGACAATCGCCTCATCTATCACGGCTACTCCATCCCCATAGCGCCGCCTTAACCTGTTCCATCGGAACCACAGCATCCTCACAAACTCCTTGGATGAAGCCAAGGCCTACTTGGCGGCACCAAAGAGGTTGTACACTCATCGCATCGCACCTTCTCCTTAACTCGACCTCCCAGCACCGCCGGTGCTTGAGCCCGCTCCCCCATGGCACGGCTACCTCGATGCCGGCGTCGCCGGCGACATCTCCACCGCGACTCTCCCCCAGTGTGAGGCTCCCACGGCGGCGGCGGCCATACCAGCCGGAGCTGCTGCTGCTGCTCCGGCTCTCGGTCGCTCGCGCTGCTGCTGCTGCTGGTGCTCCGGCTCTCGCTCGCTCGTTCTGCTGCTCTGCTCTTCCCCTCGCTCCTGCTGCTGCTCTGCTCTTGCTCTTGCTCGCGCTGCTGATGCTCATACACGGGCTGCTGCAGCTACATGAGTTGCTTCTCTGGCTCTAGTTCGTGCTGCTACTCCAGGCGCTGCTGCTCCGGCTGCTATCTGCTACTGTGTTCCCTGTCGATTGCCTGCTGATTTAGATCACTATCTCTCTATTACTAGTGCTCGAGCGGCCTAAACTACATGTGAAGTGCTTATCTTCTACTAGTGCATTAAGTTTTGACAGTAACATTTAGATTCCCAAGTAAATATCAGTTTCGACAGTTAAGTTCAGAGTCAACAGTTTTTACCTCATCTGTTGGAGTCAGGTGTTTTTTGGTGATGTAATTTTTACATCTACCACTTTTTGGTAATGTATTTTACATCATCTATCGGAGATGCTATAAGAATCCCACTTGAGATTAACGATATCTATCTTGTACTGCTTCAGCCTCATTGTCTTACAGCTCGCCGGAGCTGCTCCAACAACGGAACCATCCATCACAATAGAGCAGTACCCTGGACGCCGTCTATAGATGCCTCAGATCTTCTTCCACACTTCCGACAGCCACCTCTACCGTAACTTCTTCAGCGACCAACCCAATGATGCTGAGGTCGATACGGCTACACCAAAGAGGTTGTACACTTGTCACATCACTTATTACTCTACATTCATGTCGATCCATTAGGGCTATTTTGGTTCAAAGGAAAAAGTGAAGGAAAAACATAGCAACCAGAAATTTTCCTATGGTACTTTACTATTCAATTATTCATGCATTTGGTTGAAAGGAATGGAGCCAAATATCCACCTAGACCTACTTTTCAAAATCATATACATGAAAATAAGACTAAGTGCATTAGTGGCAGAATAACATTCTAACTTTACACATTTTCATATGGTTTGACTTTAATTTGGCCATGTTTCTTTGCATTCCTCTGCTCTTCCAATTCCTGTGAATCAAACACCCAAGTTGACAGAAATCCTGTGTTTACAAATGCTCTGTTTCCCACGTGCATTCCTATCCTATTCCGGTGTTTTTCCTATCCCTGCATTTTTAAAATCCAGCCAGCCAAAGGAGCCCTTACAGAATTACTTCAGTTACAAATAGGTGTCAAAGAAAACTTTGTGTGGTTTGTCTTGCTCCTGCCGCGACGTCATCCACCTCACCTGAGATGCTCCATCGACAGAAGCATCCACCATACCAGGCATCATGACTCCTGACTATCTTTCGCTGCCTCAGATCTTCTTCCCTGCCGCCGGCACCCACCGCAACTGCATCAACATCATCGACTCAGCAGATGAACCTGAGGAGTACACGGGTCCGCAAGAGAGATCGCACTCTTTTGTTTCTTCTTATGTTATGCATTGCTTAATATTACCTGCTACTTTATCATCCTGTTCACCTCTTAGACTCCAAGTCAGGTCCAAATTAATGTTCAAATTTGAGTTTTAAAATGCTTGTGGGGCACATATCGAGGCAGAAATGAATAGTGTCTCTATCTGGTTCACCTAGGGTATGTCTATGTTGTTCATCTTGGGTGGGAAACAAATAGTAAAGCAATCATCATTTGTCTTTTAATTAAATTAAACATATCATATGGATGCTATCATTATTTTTGGATATATCCACTGGTTCTTACCATCACTCTAGATTTTTGCGTGCTCTCCTTACGTAATCTCACTATATTTTTTCGTATGCATGTCAGATATTGTACATAGTCATGCTCAACATGTAGAGAAAAAGAGAAGAGTTTTGCATGGCAATACGATGTCATGCAGACATCTCTCCATGGTGGGTGTAGTGGCAAACCCCCCCCTCCTCCATATTGTAATCCAGAGGAAGATATTTGTTCAGAGGCGGATTCAGACCGAGCTGACCACTCCTATTTACCCCCCGAGGTGTTTGCTCTAACTTGGCATGATGATGTTGGTCATATCATGCATATGTTGCCTTGCAGTGCTTACTTTCGACATCATATATGTCATCTGCTTAGTTTAGACATGTTATGTAATGCCACCTGTTTAGTTTCTATATCATATATGTGAATTATACAATCTCATCTTTTTTAGCTAGCCATAATATATGTGAAATATGCAATGCCATCCTGTTTAGCCAGGCATCATATATTTGAATTATATCTTGCCATTCCTTTTCTTCATTACATTTCCATTTGTCGACAATGTTTGTACATTCAACTGCTCTTCCTGTGAATCAGCCATTTGAGTGGGTGATGGAAAAATATGAAGTGAAAACAAGGTCTTCAAAGCAGTCAGTGCTACCTGTCGAAGCAGATCTCTTGCTAGGTCCAGATAGCTCCTCAGAGATGGATCCAGAGATAGATGGTCCAGATAGCTCCTCAGAGATGGATTCAGAGACAGATGACCAGTCCTATTCCCGCACCGAGGTGTATGCTCTAACTTGGCGCGTTTATACTGCTCATATCATGCATATGGTGTCTTGCATTACATAGTTTAGACATCATATACACAATATTGAAAACCATGTTCTTAGTTCAAACATCATATATGCGAATGCCATCTGCTTAGTATATAAATCACATATGTGAATTATATCATGCAATCTTGATTACTTAGATAACATGTATGTGAATTATGTCATGCAAACCTATTTTCTAAAGACATCCACTCGCACTGTTACGTGTTATACAAACAGTTATTAGACCATTTCCACGACGGAGTTTTAAACCGTTGCCTAGTGAATGTGGGCGATAGGAGGGTCCTTCCCACATGACCCAGAAACCGTCGGGGATAGGCGAGCGGCTACTGACGATCGCCATGGAATAAAAGTATGAGAAGTCATGCTTGTCCCACACGTTACGTCTCAATGTTAAGTTTCTGATCCGAGAGACATCCGAAACGATTACACCGCTATAGTTGTGTGGAAAAGGTGGATGTCACAAACATTTAATCTACCAATGTGTTTGCAATAGGTACGTTATCGCACACAGTTCAAAAATGTAAAATGTGTGCGGTGCCTCTACTATCGCCAACGTGTCCATTTTCATAACTGTGTGCGATAGGTATTCCTATCACACACGCATATAGGTGTGAAACGTTTGCCGTATTACCATGAATCTCACACGCATATGAGCCGAAACCGTGTGTGCGTTCGTCGGGCATGACAAACGTTTCACGTCAAAGAACCGTCTGTTCTCTTTTTTTCCACCGCACACGATGTTTTCTTTCTAACCGTGTGTACATTATTTTATTCACTCCTGTTTAATTTTATTTTTCCCTGTAATTTATTTTTCAAATTGGAAATTTTGAAATATGAAACGTGGAATTCAAATTCTCAGCACAATGGTTCTACAACCAATCCATAAATAAAATTCTCAGTACAATATGTTCAATGATTACAGGATTAGGTAGCAATTAACTATGATGAACCACAATATTTAGAGGCGGTAAGAGTGAAGAGACAAGTGTAAATCATTTTGACTGCTGGTGGTGTTGAAGAAGCGGAATGCCCATAATGTGCCCTCCTGCATGCCATAGGCACAAACAAGTTTTGTCCAATGATACATCTCCATCGTATCTACTTTTCCAAACTCTTTTGCCCTTGTTTTGGACTCTAATTTGCATGATTTGAATGGAATTAACCCGGACTGACGCTGTTTTCAGCAGAACTGCCATGGTGTTATTTTTGTGCAGAAATAAAAGTTCTCGGATTGACCTGAAAATTTACGGAGAATATTTTCGGAATATATAAAAAATACTGGCGCAAGAATTAACCAGAGGGGGTCCACCTAGAGGCCAGAAGCCTGGGGGCGCCCCCCTGGGGCGCGCCTAGAGGGCTTGTGGGCCCCCTGGACCTCCTCCGACCTCAACTCCAACTCTATATAACCCTATTCGGGGAGAGAAAAATCAGAGAGAAGGATTCATCGCGTTTTATGATATGCAGCCGCCACCTCCCGTTCTTCATCAGGAGGGGTGATCTGGAGTCCGTTTGGGGCTCCAGAGAGGGGGATTCATCGCCATCATCATCACCAACCTTCCTCCATCGCCAATTCCATGATGCTCACCGCCGGGAGTGAGTAATTCCTTCATAGGCTTGCTGGACAGTCATGGGTTGAATGAGATTTATCATGTAATCGAGTTAGTTTTGTTAGGGTTTGATCCCTAGTATCCACTATGTTCTAAGATTGATGTTGCTATGACTTTGCTATGCTTAATGCTTGTCACTAGGGCCCGAGTGCCATGATTTCAGATCTGAATCTATTATATTTTCATGAATATATTTGTGTTCTTGATCCTATCTTGCAAGTTGTAGACACCTATTACGAGTTATGATCCGCATACCCCAAGGTGACAATAATTGGGATTCTTTCCAGTGATTACCGTAGTTTGAGGAGTTCATGTATTCACTAAGTGCTAATGCTTTGGTCTGGTTCTCTATTAAAAGGAGGCCTTAATATCCCTTAGTTTCCATTAGGACCCCGCTGCCACGGGAGGGTAGGACAAAAGATGTCATGCAAGTTCTTTTCCATAAGCACATATGACTATATATGGAATACAAGCGGGGGGGAATCGGCGGCGGGGGTCTAGATCTATGACGGGGTGGCGTCGAAGAGCTGCGGTGGGGCGGCGGCCGAGCGGGGAGCTGCGGTTAGGTGGCAAACGGGCGGGTCGTGGGCGAGCGGTCGCGAGGCGAAGGCGAATGAACTAGCGGTTGGGCATTCGCGCACGGCCGCGGTTTTTACATCAGTTGCATCTCGTGATGTAAATTTGCATCACAAAGTTTTCATTTTTACATCACCGGGAGGCCGCGGTCCAAATGTTTTTACATATGGACCGTCTGTTGGAGCAGCGTTTTTTGCCCCAGACGGTCCAAAAGTTAGGTATTTTTACATTTGGACCATATATTGGAGATGCTCTTATATTGATGAATTGGAGCTAGTTCTGTATCACCCTAGGTTATAATTGTTGCATGATGAATGCCATCCGACACAATTATCATTGCCGATCCAATGCCTATGAGCTTCTCACATATTGATCTTTGCTTAGTTACTTTGTCGTTGCCACTGTTACAATCACTACAAAACTGCTACTGTTACTTTTGCCACTGTTACCGTTACTTCCATACTACTTTGCTACTAAATAATTCGCTGCAGATATTAAGTCTTTCAGGTGTGGTTGAATTGACAACTCAATTGCTAATACTCGTGAATATTCTTTGGCTCCCCTTGTGTCGAATCAATAAATTTGGGTTGAATACTCTACCCTCGAAAACTGTTGCGATCCCCTATACTTGTGGGTTATCAAGACCTTTTTCTGGCGCCGTTGCCAGGGAGCATAGCTCTATTCTCTGAGTCACTTGGGATTTATATCTGTTGATCACTATGAAGAATTTGAAAGATACCAAAACCAAGATTTATCCCTCTACTATGAGGGGAGGTAAGGAACTGCCATCTAGCTCTGCACTTGATTCACCTTCTGTTCTGAGTAAGCTTGCGACACCTACACCTGCTATTCATTCTGATATGTCACAAGTAATTGATGATGCTACTTTTGCTATGCATGATGCTCACGATACTAGTGATTTGCTTGATAAGACTGTGCCACTGGGTGAATTTCTTGATGAACAACTTGCTAGAGTTAATGCTGAAACTGATGATATTTCTGAAACTGATGAGTATGATTCTCCTCCTAGATATGACTTGCCTGAAATACCTGAGGGTTATGTTATGGATGAGGAGACAGCTAGGTACTTTCTTGCTTGTAAGGATAGAGTTGATCTTAAGAAATTGCTAGCCAAGTTGAAAGAAAAATCTCTGAATGCTAGAATGAAATATGATCCTAAATTTGCTACTTCACCTATCTTTGTTACTGATAAGGATTATGAATTCTCTTTCAATCCTGAGTTAATTACTTTGGTTGAATCTGATCCTTTTCATGGTTATGAATCTGAAACTGTTGTGGCACATCTTACTAAATTGAATGATATAGCCACCCTATTTGCTCATGAGGAGAAAATTCGCTATTACTATATTCTTAAGTTGTTTCCTTTCTCACTAAAGGGTGATGCTAAGATATGGTTTAACTCTCTTGCTCCTGGTTTTGTGCGTAGTCCCCAGGATATGATTTATTACTTCTCTGAAAAATATTTTCCTACTCATAAGAAACAAGCTGCTTTACAGGAAATATTTAACTTTGTGCAACTTGAAGAAGAGAGTCTCCCACAAGCTTCGGGGAGGCTTCTCCAATTACTTAATACTTTGCCTGATCATCCTCTCAAGAAAAATGAAATACTTGATATCTTTTATAATGGACTAACCGATGCTTCTAGGGACCACCTAGATAGTTGTGCTAGTTGTGTTTTCAGGGAACGAACTGTTCAATAAGCTGAAGTACTATTGAATAACATACTGAGTAATGATAATGATTGGACACTTCCTGAACCACCGCCTAAGCCAACTCCGAAGAAAAGAGGTATTCTATTTCTCAGTCCTGAAGATATGCAAGAGGCAAAGAAATCCATGAAAGAAAAAGGTATTAAAGCTGAAGATGTTAAGAATTTACCACCTATTGAAGAAATACATGGTCTTAATACTCCGACAGAGGTAGTAGAGGTAAATTCTCTCTATAGATTTGATGAAGGTGATATTCCTTATAATAAGTCTGCTAGTCAATGCTTGGATGAATTTGATAACTTTATTGTTAAACAAGAAAACTTTAATGCATATGTTAGTAGACAATTGAAACGTAATGCTTATATGCTTGACTGCTTGGGTGAATATATGTGTAGAACTATTAATGATCTCAAGATTATTAGTAAACATGCTTCCATCGTAAAAACTCAAGTAGAACAAGTTCTCAAGGCACAAAATGATTTGCTTAATGAGATGAATAATAAGAATAGTGATCATGCTGTTAGAGTTATGACTAGAGGTGGTAAGATGACTCAGGAACCTTTGTATCCTAAAGGCCATCCTAAGAGAGATGAGCAAGATTCTCAGAGAATTAATACTGATGCACCTAGTCCTCCTAGAAATAAAAATAATGATGGTAGGACTTTGCATGCTTCTAGTGAACCTTTTATAGACACACCTGAGAATCCTAATGATATTTCTATTTCTGATGCTGAGACACAATCTTGTGATGAACATGAACCTAGTGATAATGTTAATGATGATGTTCATGTTGATGCTCAACCTAGTAATAATAATGAGGTGGAGATAGAACCTGCTGTTGATCTTGATAACCCACAACCTAAGAATAAAAGATATGATAAGAGAGACTTCATTGCTAGAAAACATGGCAAAGAAAGAGAACCATGGGTTCAGAAACCCATGCCCTTTCCTCCTAAACCATCCAAGAAAAAGGATGATGAAGAATTTGAGCGCTTTGTTGAAATGCTTAGACCTGTCTTTTTGCGTATGCGTTTGACTGATATTCTGAAAATGTCTCTTTATGCCAAGTATATGAAAGATATTGTTACAAATAAAAGAAAGATACCGGAAGATGAAATTTCCACCATGCTTGCTAATTATACATTTAAGGGTGGAGTACCAAAGAAACTAGGAGATCCAGGAATACCAACTATACCATGCTCCATTAAAAGAAACTATGTTAAAACTACTTTATGTGATCTTGGAGCTGGTGTTAGTGTTATGCCTTTCTCTTTATATCGTAGACTTGATTTGAATAAGTTGACACCAACTGAAATCTCCTTGCAAATGGCCAATAAATCAACTGCTATACCCATCGGTGTTTGTGAAGATGTACCTGTCGTAGTTGCAAATGTTACTATCGTAACGGACTTTGTTATTCTTGATATACCCGAGGATGACAGTATGTCAATCATCCTTGGTGGACCCTTTTTGAATACTGCAGGGGCTGTTATTGATTGCAATAAAGTCAATGTCACTTTTCATGTTAATGGTAATGAGCATACGGTACACTTTTCGAAGAAACAACCTCAAGTGAATAGTATCAATTCTATTGGAAAAATTTCAACAATTACTATTGGAGGTTTTGAATTCCCTCTTCCTACTGTCAAAAAGAAATATGATATTC